>CM064870.1:46434617-47034617 GCA_032719365.1 Prinsepia uniflora | reverse complement strand
ATCCCAAAATGTTCGTTACATTAAATAGGACAGAAGTCATGTTGACCTCACCTCGAGATCCGTGCCCACGCGCCGCCACGCGCCGCCGTGAGTGGCTGCGCGTGAAACCCACGCGCCTGCTACAGTGTCACCAGCCCAACTCGTTTGTCTAGTAAACGGGTCCAATTCACCCGCGACACAACCCGGTTCCAATCCTGTCAATTCGATCCTAATTCCTTCAATTGATCATTCCATTAGCTTCGTTTTAAGTCCAATTATAAGTCTGTAACATCAATTACACGATAACTTACCCAAATTCCATCGATTCCACGATGAACACGAAGAACACTCCGGTCACTGTTCAATCATGGGATTCCTTCAATCTCGATTGATTTCCCCAAATTGGTTCAACCAGAAGCATTAGTGGACCACGAGGAACAATTCCCCCACATCAATTTCGTCGTTTGATCAGTAAATGATCACGACACAAGTACGAACACCGTCCACTGTGCAACCATGGAGTTTCATCGATCTCAGCCGGTTTCCTTCAATTGATGATCCCAGAAGCATCGTGGGATCATGAGAAATCATTTCCCCATAACAATTGAGTCAATCACAGCCCCAAACTCCACGACTCAGCCTCGATTTCTTCCTTTGTCACCAAGCTCGATCAGAGCCAAAACGGCACCATTCCTTCTCGTTTTTGATGTGGATCGACTCGTCACAACCTCAGGAAGATGTTTGTAACCTCCAATTCGATCACAGCCCAATTCCTTCAATTCGAATTTTCCCTCTCATTTTCCCGAAATCCAAAATCCAAAATTCAACCCACACTCAAACCCTCGTGTTTCCCAATTAATTCCCTCATCTTAGTCTCCCATTTTTCTCTCAGGAACGGCAGAGAGAGGGAGCCAATTCTCCCAATCTGATTCCCCCAATTTTGTGCACGGTTTAGGAACAAAGAAGAGGAAATTAGGGGAATTGGTGGATTAGATGATGATGATGTAGTAATGATGATGTTTGGAGGGAAACAAGGAGCTGGAAACAAGGGATGGGTGACACTTGTCACTCATCCAGGTGTGTAGGGTCAACGGTCACTATTCATTATTATATTATTATTTTAATCCCGGCCTCGGTTCGTTAGTTCGTTTCCTTGACCATAACGTCGTCGTCGGATCTCCGATTTCGGCATGCCGCCTGTCGTTGGATTCGTATCGACGATACCTACGTAACGGTCCTTGGCCCTCGTCCATCGGACCTCCCGATCAGAAAGTCAACATTTGGCCCCTAATAAGCCAAATTACCAAAATACCCCTCAACTTCCGAACACCATAACTTTCTCTACGAATGTCGGAATCGAACGTGCCACCTGTCTATGAACTCGTGACGTCCCGAACTACGTCACGGTCATCGGTCAAAGTCCATTTGACCGCCCGAACAAAAAGTCAACATTTTGCCCACGACCAGGGGCAAAACGGTCATTTTGCACATTTTGTCCGATTCCGCCCTACTAACCACCGTCCAACCTCACTAATCAAGATTAGTGACTAAACTAATCCCGGAATTCGGGACGGGTCGTTACAATCTTCCCTCCTTAATAAATTTCGTCCTCGAAATTCCAACCGATCTAAACTCAATGTACTTCCCTCCTTAAAAAGTTTCGCTCTCGAAACTCGATTACCCTGATTCCACAAACACCCCGTGGAAAGTGGAATCGACCACACAACACGTGTACACCCGTACACCAACTAACCAGGCAAAACTTGTCTGCAGTCAAACGTACCACCAGTACTCAACACGCAACGACTACATTCGACCCCGTCGAATGACTGAAACTACTTGTTTCGGATTTGACACCACTTGTCAAATCAACCCTCTCGTTGACGCAACAACTCGACGGTTCCTTTCCCACTCCCACTAGGAGTCAGCTGGCCCCACTCAACGATCTATGTTGACACATCCTGACAAACTGTCACCACACAGTTGTTGTCAGTCGAAAACTGACACTAGACTCACTCGTGGCTACACATACCACCAACGTACTCGACTCACCAATACCCTTACCGACATTTCACACGACCTGTGTGTAATTAAACACATCGGAATTACCATGACCCATTGCATAGTAATGTCCGGTCCACAACCAGTCCCATGGTATCGGAACCAATCCGACTACCAACACGTTCACCGACACACCTCGGGTATATCCCGTATACCGTAACTAGACATCACAAGTCTACAAGGTATTGTACCTCGAACCATGTACGAAGTACACACATCTATCTAATGACCAGACTACAACCACCTAGGTCATAGCCGAACGCGTTCCAATAATGGAGTACGTTTGCCCAAATCCAGCATGAGACAAAACGAAACTCCACCCAACATCTAGTTCCAATTCCGAATCCAAATCCGCAATTTCGTAAGAAATCCCGGATCCAAACCCAGACATCACAGTTTAACTCATTTCCAAATCTGAATCCGAAATCATTATTCCGTAAGCTAGCATTTGGAATAACCATTCCGTACCCAAATCCGGAAATATACTTTCAAGTTCCAAAATCGAATCCTGAATCGTCACCCAGAAATTCGATTCCAAATCCCGAAATCTCATTCACATTTACCAAGACACACCAAAACCGAACCTATCGGTTACCCGTTTGATACCTCCAATTGACTTCATAGGGAAGCCAATCCAACCTCCACACGTCTAAGGTTGACAAAATTCAACTACCTTGAAAACCTACTCACCCGAGTAGAATACCCTACGGGCCCCACTTCGAAAAGAAGTTCAATCCCGTCATTTCGACTCACATACCCAAGTTCGTATCGATCCCTGTCATTCCACCTAGGAAAAACCAAGGATGATCCAAAATAATGACGCCTAAACTCATCCTACGTGGATGCAACAAAACTCACTGCACTCACCACGCCATGTGACACCACATCGTCTGCCACCAAGCAGAAAATGAGAAATCTCGTTTACCTAATTTCGAATACGTAGCTCCTCCTAATGACCCGCAATTACACCTGGGCCCACCAACCAATACACGCTCAACGTACTGGTAACTACACTCAACGTCTGCCAGGGCAGAAAGCAAGAAGTCAACCCCAATGACTTCGGAATACCAATCACCAAAAACGAGCACCACTCTCGTTCCCCAATCACAACTCTCCTCGACACTAAGGTTCCAACCATGTTGGAAACAGACATGCTCCCAACAAGACGTCAAGTCTAACCACTAGACTTCCTACCTCCTCAATTCACTTGGACAACCCCGTGTCCACAATCAATCCATTATTGTTCCGTTCGCACATCCCGACCTTTACAGGTTCAACACTCGGTTTCCCAAGTTCTCAATTACAAATTCCTACCTTTATACCACTAATGGTTTTTCCTCGTCTTTTCCAGTTTTAATCATTTCCATGTACATTTTAGGGATATTTAAAAACATAAAATCGCACAAATTTTGGAGTTGCCAACAACTCCCCCAAATCCACCAATTATCATGACGTAGGGGACGTCATCCCAAGATTGCTCAAGTCTCAATTATACCCTTTTTAATCCACTCCTTACTGGTTATCTCACCATTATTGGGACTTATCCCAACACAGCACAATCTTAACTGGATCCCATCCAGTCCATCACTCAAC
Organism: Prinsepia uniflora; assembly: GCA_032719365.1. Lineage (NCBI taxonomy): Eukaryota > Viridiplantae > Streptophyta > Magnoliopsida > Rosales > Rosaceae > Prinsepia > Prinsepia uniflora. The sequence goes on along the minus strand of CM064870.1, from coordinate 47,030,984 downwards.
CACTACCGAATCTCAAAGACCGAACATATGTTCATCATGACGGAGTCACACCCAATTTGTGGTTCATCGTCAACACCATTACCGACACTAGCACCAGCGCTAGTACCAGCACCAACACACTATCAACCACACTAGTATCAGCAAACATGTATCCATACTAGCATCGACACAAAAGTACCAACCCCGCAAACATCCATACTGCACACCGTGTGCAAATACGACAACCCTGGATCTCCGTTCATACGGAACGACGATCCCGTACCTCACAACTATGGGTACCACTATTCTGACAATCCTCATCAGGAAAATGAACGTTCCTCGAACGTCCCCTGATCCCAAAGTATTATAACCACACCAATTACCCTTGATAGCCAGTCATCTCCATATGACTCCCGACTAACTGTCATTGCTATCGAGATCCGCATCCACACATCACACCAATACCCGATCCAACACGGGATTCCATAATTTATCTCATAACCGTATCCGTACATCGAATCCCATAGTTCTGCCTAGACTCACCAGAGCCATCCACATGGTCATCCATGACCTCAGCCACTCGTCGCAGCACAAGTTCTCACTCGCTAATCACAATTAAGGTTTACCTTTTTAATACTAGGGTTCCACAATCACACCCTATGGTTCAACCGAACCAAATAGCTTTCCGTAATATAAAATCCACAACCTGACCGACCCCGCGGTCTAGACATCGTATAGACGTCAAATCCAATCCTACCATCCACTCAATGTGGGTTCCACCACTAAGGTCACCGGCCAACTCCGATGAACCAACATCTCTCACACCAACAACCACCACTAGGGTTCACATTTTAGACCATTACTCAAATGAGGTTCCCCGAACCTGGCTGCACCTAGCAGCACAACAATTTAATATTACATGACCGAACCGTCGGTCCCACAATACCAGTTCACCACAATCAACCCCACTTGGGTCGAATCACATTAACGCACGGCGTATCGGGCCAATCGCACTCCATCCACTATCCAAACCCAAACACTATCTATCAGGTTGATAACGAATTGCAGCCCAATGAGACATCACACCCTCGACTTGCGCGCACAAATAGAGCAACCGTGCTCTGATACCAAGTTGACAGGACCCATCCCAATCCCCCCGGGATTACCGTGGAATGTGCCCTGCTCCCGTCCAACAAGGGGTGTCAGACAAGGGATAACCAAGAGCCACTGCCCAACGGGGCATCCAGAGTGCGCAAGGATCGATGGAGGAGGTGTGCAATGTCCCAGTCCCTGCTGCAAACGCATCCGTGATCAACCTGAAGGGCATTAAAACCAAAAGCTGTGAGTGGACAAAAACCAATAAGTTTACCAAATACATTTATAAGACATTTATGCCCTCCAATAAAAACATATGCATGCCACCAAAACCAGTAACCAAAACGTTTGCTCAACCGAGCCATTAGGGCCTTAGCCCAAAAACCGTTAACCAAAAACCAAGTGTGGGAACTCAGCCCAAAACTGTGGAATACCACCACCATACATATTAAAACCATGTGGGTCACCACCCACGACCATAAATGAACATCAATTCAAAATCCAAAACCATTTAGGGTCCCTGACCCGACATACCATTTCATAACCAATAATCCATTTTTACCACATAACACATATCCAACCAATAAGCCATTTTATTCATTAAACCATATTTTACCATTACCATCACCAGCATCCCAGATGCTTAGCGTCCCAGACGCTAGACGTCCCTGACGTCATATCTCACGGTTTCATAAGCTACGCGTGCTGCCCGGGGTCTCTCCGGGTCCATATATCTGACATCCCTGATGTCTGACGTCCCTGACGTCAATCATAGCAATCCTGCTCCTGAGTCATCATACGGTCCGGCTGCTCCGTATAATGACCCCTCGCAGGCAATGCACCGTGACTTCCCCAGTGTCCCAGACATCTGGAGGAGACCATCATATATCCTTGTATCCAGATGGTATATGGAAAACAGTTTTATTAAATCCTTTTATCACATTATTACCATTGGGCCCTGCCCGAAATTTCCATAAAACCACATAATTCCATTTAGGGTCCTTGACCCAAAATCATCATTATAAAATATAGGGTCCCTGACCCGAAATCACATTTATTATCCAACTGGGCCTCATGCCCGATTTTATGAACCACTGGGCCCACGGCCCGATTTGTAAACCAACTGGGCCCCTGGCCCGATAACATAACTCAAATGGGTCTCAGCCCGATTTCATACCAACTGGGCCCCTGGCCCGATTTCATTAACCAACTGGGCCCCCGGCCCGATTCTCAAATGGACTCCAAGTCCGAAATTTCCAAAACAAGTGGGCCTCAAGCCCGAGTTTATATTTCCAATTTCAAAACCATTTCATCACATTATATCCAAGTCATAAATATGGAAAATCTATGTAAAACCGGAAACCTCGATTTACGTGCAAGCACGTAAATCGCCTCAAAATACGTGAAACCGTACAATTTACCAACAACCAAACCAACATCATACAATCACAATCATAATCCATGTAAAACATTTAAGCATGCATAGAATTTATAAAACCAAAGTCCACTCACAGACCGTTTTAACCGTGTGCCTCGATACGCGTGCCACCGGCCCTCCCGGGCCACACCACTATCACCGGGACTCCCAATCCTGTCCAAATCACATTAGAGGGTCACTAACCTCATCATTAACATCCTATCAAAGTCCCGTAATTTTCCCGCATTTTTACTTATTTTTAAACTTAATTTAAAACCTTCGGACATCCCGAACACTATCGAGACGGTGTCCGATCGACCCGAAACCAATCCCAAAATGTTCGTTACATTAAATAGGACAGAAGTCATGTTGACCTCACCTCGAGATCCGTGCCCACGCGCCGCCACGCGCCGCCGTGAGTGGCTGCGCGTGAAATCCACGCGCCTGCTACAGTGTCACCAGCCCAACCCGTTTGTCTGGTAAACGGGTCCAATTCACCCGCGACACAACCCGGTTCCAATCCTGTCAATTCGATCCTAATTCCTTCAATTGATCATTCCATTAGCTTCGTTTTAAGTCCAATTATAAGTCTGTAACATCAATTACACGATAACTTACCCAAATTCCATCGATTCCACGATGAACACGAAGAACACTCCGGTCACTGTTCGATCATGGGATTCCTTCAATCTCGATTGATTTCCCCAAATTGGTTCAACCAGAAGCATTAGTGGACCACGAGGAACAATTCCCCCACATCAATTTCGTCGTTTGATCAGTAAATGATCACGACACAAGTACGAACACCGTCCACTGTGCAACCATGGAGTTTCATCGATCTCAGCCGGTTTCCTTCAATTGATGATCCCAGAAGCATCGTGGGATCATGAGAAATCATTTCCCCATAACAATTGAGTCAATCACAGCCCCAAACTCCACGACTCAGCCTCAATTTCTTCCTTTGTCACCAAGCTCGATCAGAGCCAAAACGGCACCATTCCTTCTCGTTTTTGATGTGGATCGACTCGTCACAACCTCAGGAAGATGTTTGTAACCTCCAATTCGATCATCACAGCCCAATTCCTTCGATTCGAATTTTCCCTCTCATTTTCCCGAAATCCAAAATCCAAAATTCAACCCACACTCAAACCCTCGTGTTTCCCAGTTAATTCCCTCATCTTAGTCTCCCATTTTTCTCTCAGGAACGGCAGAGAGAGGGAGCCAATTTTCCCAATCTGATTCCCCCAATTTTGTGCACGGTTTAGGAACAAAGAAGAGGAAATTAGGGGAATTGGTGGATTAGATGATGATGATGTAGTAATGATGATGTTTGGAGGGAAACAAGGAGCTGGAAACAAGGGATGGGTGACACTTGTCACTCATCCAGGTGTGTAGGGTCAACGGTCACTATTCATTATTATATTATTATTTTAATCCCGGCCTCGGTTCGTTAGTTCGTTTCCTTGACCATAACGTCGTCGTCGGATCTCCGATTTCGGCATGCCGCCTGTCGTTGGATTCGTATCGACGATACCTACGTAAAGGTCCTTGGCCCTCGTCCATCGGACCTCCCGATCAGAAAGTCAACATTTGGCCCCTAATAAGCCAAATTACCAAAATACCCCTCAACTTCCGAACACCATAACTTTCTCTACGAATGTCGGAATCGAACGTGCCACCTGTCTATGAACTCGTGACGTCCCGAACTACGTCACGGTCATCGGTCAAAGTCCATTTGACCGCCCGAACAAAAAGTCAACATTTTGCCCACGACCAGGGGCAAAACGGTCATTTTGCACATTTTGTCCGATTCCGCCCTACTAACCACCGTCCAACCTCACTAATCAAGATTAGTGACTAAACTAATCCCGGAATTCGGGACGGGTCGTTACACATCAAATCCTAAAAGCAGGTTCCTTTATCCCCGCAACTCAAGGCATCCGGCTGCTCGTAGCCGCACAAGTCCAATCTCAGCCAAAAAGACCAAAGGGTCACCAATCTAGACTAGCGTCATCCAAACGCCAAACATGCCAACCACTCTAGCCCAACATGCCACCGTCAAGCAGCCTCCTCGGCCCACGTGTACAACCCAACTCAACAGGCTGTTCTCGGGTTCCACATGTCGACCAGTCGACCAACAATCGTATCTCACTGGTCACTATTCAGGTTACACTCTCTAGCATACATCTGACCCTCAAGTCCAACTCTCAAGAAAATCCAGTGTCAAGTACGTTATCCCTTCCGGCCCAAAGCCAGCAAGCATCACACCCCATCGTGTATCATGCGACCAGCACCCAGTCGCTAGTAACCTCACTACTAACTAAGACACTAACTAACGTACTATCTCTAGCGTGTCCAGGTTGATGACAGGCTGTTCCGCATTGAGACATCACATCCACAGTAGTATCACAACACCCAAGTCGACGAACCAACTACTCTGGGAGCTAAAACCTCGTGCAAAGTGCACAAATCCAGCTCTGATACCAATTTGACACGACCTACCCCCAATCCCCTGTGATTAAGGGATAAGTCATGCTCCTGTCTAACTTACATGTGACATGAAGGCTAAACTGACATCCAACCTCCATGTAACACGTAAGCCAGACAAGGGATTCCCAAGCGAACCATCCAAAAACTTCCTAACGTAATTGTGTGTTTTACGAGATTACGTGTTACATGGAGGTTGGACGTCAGTTTAGCCTTCATGTCGCATGTAAGTTAGACAGGAGCATGGCTTATCCCTTAATCCTGGGGGATTAGGGGTAGGTCGTGTCAGACTTGTTGACGTAACATCTGACCAAGCAACGGGCCTATCAAAACACTACACTGGACCACGGAATAAGCCCACCTGAAGGCCTCAAAGATCACACAAGGCCCATAGAAGCCCATCACTACTATGACCTAACCTAGATATTTTCCTATAAATAGGGAGTCCCCTCCCTCATTAAGGGGACTATCTCTCCCTTCTCTCTACGTCTACTTTCTCCCTCTAAAAGGCTAAGCCACTTGTATTATATCAAACACATCATGGTTATATTAATGGGAGTGAGGCAACACCGTGGACGTAGCCTGATTTGGGTGAACCATGTACTTCTTGTCTCTTGGTGTTGCGTGTCTTTACAGTCTTGTTGGAACAATTTTTGCATCAACAACATCAATAATGAATCATGAATCCATGACCGACCTCAATTAATAAGCTGATATATATGATGAAGTAGCTTAATTAAGTCGTACTTAACTAGGATATATAATTAATGGATAGAAATGTAGAATAGAAGTTGTGTGACCAAATGCATATGTGCATGTCCAATTGTCAATATATATGCTTCATCATAGGAAAAAAAAATTGTTGTTGGTGCATTACAGGAAAATAGAAATATGTTAAGTGACAGGACCCACCCCGATTATCGCCTCGATAATCGGGAAGCATCCTGCTCCCGTCTGACAATCGAACACAAAAGACCAGAAAACCAAATAAAATTACATCACACCCATTGTCAGACCAGGGAGATTAAACAAATACAACCGACTGGACATCAAGTCCATAGTTTCACAGAGCATAATATTACAAAACAAGATAAGAACAAATCCTACTCTGTGAACTAACTACTCCGCAACGGAAAACTTTATGTCTCTGCCTTTGCCTCGACGCTAGCCCCAAAACTTGTACCACGACCTGGAGGGTAATTAAAACAACAAAGTGTGAGTAGACCGAAACAAAAGTTTACAGAAAAACAGTTTAACGAAATCGGGGTTCGCCCTCCAGTTTTATAACACGCATGCATAACCAGATATTCGAAAACCGCATACTAAACATTTGAAATCCCTTTTTCCGAAACACATGGAAAACGTTACAGAAAACCGTCATAACTCATGTAAAATAATATAATATTAACAAAATTCAGAAATCGTCATTTTTGAATTTCCAATCAACCAAACCAAGTAAAACTGATTAAGTAATCACAATCAAGCCGTTGGATCCATCCGAGTCTTTAAACTCAATATCAGGCCTTCCCGGGATATCAACTAGTCTTTAAACTCATGAGTCTTTAAACTCAATCCGGGTCTTTAAACCCAAGTTTCGGGCCCGCCCTCGTCATCAATTAACCGGGTCTTTAAACCCAAAACTAGATCCAACAATCATACCGGGTCTTTAACCCCAAAACCATTTTATAAAGCACAATAAACCAAGATCCATCGTGGTCCGTTTACCAGAAATCATTCCATAATCACAAATCGTCATAATAGGACTTACGTCCGGATTTCACATGCAATTTCCGAAATTACTTCACAAATATAATCAAATCATCATTAAAACGTAACATGCAGAATCATATCCAAATACTTTATCAAAACATCATTCATGCATAGGAGAAAACCGTAACCTCGAAATACGTAAAGTACGATAATCACCTCGAAAAATGTGAAATTACGTAAAACCGAAATATCATAGCATCATCATAAAATCATATATGAAAACATAAGATATATGAGTAAAAATAGTCATGCATGCTCGGTTTAGAAATCAAAAGTCCACTCACGGTTTTCGGACGCGTCAATCGCGCCCAGTGCGCTCCTCGGTAGCTTCGGAAATGTCCGGGCCTGTAAAAACGTACAATGAGGGTTACAAACATCCCCAAATAACTCGTATGATTTTTCTTAATTTTTCCGGATTTTTCGACGTAAATAAACTTAAGAACCTAATCTTCCGAACCCTCGAAACTATCTCGAACGACAACCGATCAACTCGAACTCTAAAGATAAAATGTTAATTAGACCGAAAGGATTAAATCTCATGTTGACCGTGATTGGGAATGACGTCACACGCGCCGTCACGCACCGCCCAAAGTGGCTGCGCATGAAGGCCACGCGCCTAGCACTGTAGCAACAGTGTCATCTCCCTCACCCGACTGGCCTGCTAAACGGGTCTATTACCCGCAACTCGACCCGGCCAATTACCCTTAAATACTCAACCAATTCCTCTTCGATTTGATCCTAACATCTTCTATAAACATTTAATTTTAGTTATGTATCAATGATTTCCCTCGACAAGCACTAAATCAATCAACCCAGACTCGAACAGTCGAACGGGTCGACGTCTGGAACTCACCCCACTTAGCCCCAATTCCAAATTAACTTCAGAGGGAGTATGAAAGGACTTGGACGAACCCAAATGCACAACCAATTAGACCATAACTCACCTGGAAGTCGTCGTCCTCAACACTGCGATTTTCCAGAAACTGGAACTCAGGTTCCCGACCAACCAGTGCTCAATCCCCTTCAATTCTTTCGTGGTTGAGTTCGTAGTGAACCCCGAAGTCTAATCTCACTCTCAGTTTGGCCCAACTATCCTCACAATTCAACCTTCGAGTTTCCCTCCATTTTCTAGTTTTTCTTCCCCGTCAGTTCCTCTCACTCTCAGCTCTCTCAACTGATGCAAAATGAATCCTCTCTCAACTCCCATACTCGGTTAATCGATCAGAATGGCCAACACCCATGGGAAACCGTCTGATTCCTCTCTGGAAATTGTTTCCCGCAACATAGAAACCATAGCCAATTTTTAAACCCAGCCCGTTGTAATGACCCGTCCCGAATATCGGGATTGAATATTAATTAATTACGAATTAGAATGACTAATCGGGGATTCGTTGAGTGAAATCGGACGAAACGTGCAAAATGACCGTTTTGCCCCTAGCGTGGGCAAAATGTTGACTTTTAGTTCGGGCGGTCAAATGGACTTTGGCCGATGACTGTGACGTAGTTCGGGACGTCACGAGTTCATAGACAGGTGGCACGTTCAATTCCGACATTCGTAGAGAAAGTTATGATGTTCGGAAGTTGAGGGGTATATTGGTAATTTGACATAGTAGGGGCCAAATGTTGACTTTTTGGCCGGGAAGTCCAACGGACGAGGGCCAAGGACCGTTACGTAGGTCTCGTCGATGCGAATCCAACGACAGGCGGCATGCCGAAATCGGAGATTCGACGACGAAGTTATGGTCACGGAATCGGGCTCGATTAACCGAACGAACCGGGAATAAAATAATATTTTAATAATGAACAGTACCCGGTGACTGAGCACACTTGGATGAGTGACAAGTGTCACTCATCCCTTAAAATCAGGCACAAAACATGGATCCATGATTTTGGGGGAGACCTAATTATTATGTTTTATTATATTAAATTAATTAATTAATTCTAATTTCCATTAATCTCCCATATTTTCTTCAACCGTGTACAACCCACAAATCAGTTTTCTCCCAACCTCCAATTCTCTTCCATTTCTGAACCAAAGTGTGAGCATTTGAGAGTGAATTGAACTGGGAAAAACGAGGGATTAATTGAGAGCTGAGGACTGGGATTTCGGGTTTTAGAAAATTTGGAGGAAAAATCGAATTGGTCGAATTGAGCTGTGATGATCGATTTGGACATTGGAAATAGCTTCCTGAGGTTGAGACGAGTTGTTTCAAATCAAAAACGAGAGGAATTCATGCCCAATTGGCTCTGAACGGGTTTGGTAACAGTGGGAGATATCGAGCTTGAGTCGTGATCAATGCGTGATCAAACGACGAAATTGAGGTGGGGAAACAATTCCTCATGGTCCATTGATGCTTCTGGGTTCGTCAATTGGGAGGAATCAGTGGCCAAGGTGGAAACTCCATGGTTGCACACTGTTCGGATGTTCGAGTTTGAGTCGTGATGATTGAGCAATGATTTGATCCAATTGAGTTGGGGGAAAGGTTTACCTGTGATCAATGAAGCTTCCTGATGAATCAATTTGGGGAAATCTTGTGGAATTGAGGTAATTCGACTGATGAACAGTGGCCGGAGGTTCTTCGATTGTTCATCCTTGATCGTGAGGATTGAGGTAATGTTTCAAGTAATTAAGGTTACAGAACCCTAATTGAACTTATAACGAAACTAACTGGATGCTCAATTGATGAAAACAGTGTGGAATTGACTGAAAACCAGCCGGGTCTGATCGCGGGTTGAACGACCCGTTTACCAGACAAACGGGCTTGAACGACGACACTGTAGCTGGCGCGTGGGTTTCACGCGCAGCCACTCACGGCGGCGCGTGAGGGCGCGTCCGGCCTAGTCTCAAGGTGAGGTCAACATGACTTTTGATCCTCTCAGTGTAACGAACATTTTGACGTTGATTTCGGTGAAATCGGATATTGTTTCGATGATGTTCCGCGTATCCGAAGTTTTGTTTTACGAGTTAAATACGTATTTAAATTCCGGAAAAATTGGGGAAAATTATATGATGTATTTTGAGATGTTAGTAACCCTCTATAATGATTTTGGGCAGGAGTTGTGATTTCCAGATTTTACGGAAAAACGTGCAGCTCGGAAACGAACCGTTTTGAACGGTGTGTGTGAGTGGACTTTTGGTTTTCTAACTGTGATGCATGCATATATGATTTAAAATGCTTTATTATATGATTTGATATGCTTTGGCATGATTGGTATTTCAATTCGGTGATTTCTCGGTTTTGTGATTATTATATTATTATATTCTGGCACGTTTTTCGAGAAATCATGAAATTGGTTAAAAATGATATTGTGGGCGTGAGAACCCAAGTAAATAATGATTTTGACTCGGATTTAGAGTTACATGTGAATTTGATGATTTTTGGTATCCTCGTGATTTTGTGATTATTTTAATCAGTCTTTCGGGCACGTTTTACGAGGAACGTGCAAATGATGTTTTGGGCTAAGCCCGGATTGAAAATGATGTTTTGACTCGGGTTATGAGTCAGGAAGTTGAAAATGATATTTGGACTCGGATTATGAGTCAATGATTGATTTTATGGATTTACGTGATCGTGGCAACTCGGGTTTACGGTTGCACGGATTTACGTGAAATTGGTATTTTGGGGTGGGACCCAATGGAATTGTGTTTCTGATTGGATTTGCATTTTCCATGTGATTATATGATGATAATGATGATTTCGGATTTATAAAGTAAATCGGGACTTTGGTTAACTTAGGGCCGAGACCCTGTATTGATATTTGATTTGGTTTTCAATGCAACTGTTTTTCACTGGTTTTAGTGATGGTGATATGTTGCGGATATTTAGGGCTTTCGGGAGAAAATATGTTTTTCCCCGGAGTGCACCCTGGAGATAACGCTCGCCTTCGGGATGGAAGTGTTTACCCCGAAGAGGTCACGTAGCACGATCTTTGTCTTGCAGCCCAGGGGAGGCTTGACTCAGATCAGATGTGCTGGATTATATGGATCGATAAGTGATGTGTTCACTAGATCTGGATTGCCGGCTTGTGATGTGTTCACAGCGGCGGATGCTCGGATTTTGAGCGGTCCTTGAGCCTATTGATATGCACGCGTTGCAGGGATAAACGTGACTCTAAGCAACAGGATATGGAAATAAGTCCCGTGGTTTATGGAAAATGATTTTGAGGAAACCGTGGTTTAGCGGTTAAAATGATTTAAAGAAATTGTGAACTTTTGAGATGTTAAACTGATTTGGTGAACATGAGTTTTTGTGGACCATGGGAAAATATGTTTTGATTTTATCGGTCCACTGTTCATACTTGAATGATTTCATACTATTACTCATGTTTTACGATATGCATGCAAGTTTGTGAAAACTGGAGGGTAAGAATGTATTTTGGTAAATGTTTTTATAAGAAGTCATTTTTGTCCACTCACACCTTTTCTGTTTTGTTAACCCTTCAGGTCGTGGCGCGTTGATCGAGGCTATTCTAGAGGTGGAGGTATGTGCGGGCACAGGCGCAAAAATTCCCTTGTCTGGCAGGTATTGAAGGGTAGTTTCGGACTTTCTGTTGACTTGTCAGACGGGAGCAGGACCGGGTACGGTTTTTGACGTCCAGTTGGGACGGGTCCTGTCAAATTGGTATCAGAGCACTAGGTTGCTGATGCTGTTGCCATGCCATACCTCCGGAATGTGAGCCTCGTGCGCGACCTGGTAGTGAGATGGGTATATTAGGGTATTTGAGACCTTGTGATGAATCGCGGAATGTAATTGACCTTGGTTTGTGGGTCAGATATTAATTTGTGTAGCTACGGCTTACTAATTGTCGAATCGGTATTCTTGTGGGTCCTAGGATTTGCTGGATCCAGAGGCTTGGAAGGTAGCACAATTGGGTAGGTTGGACCCAGGATGAGATTATTCCCAGTAATTCCTTGTGCGAAATGTGAGTTCCCAACGTCTAGAGTGTGTTAGGGGTATTCCTAGGTTTGGAATGTGGTATTGATGTGGTTCACCAGCGGTAATTTGCTGGGTGACCGGGTATGCCAGGGATGGCGTGGTTGAATGAGTCAAGAATTCGGTTAGGACTCGAGATGAGTCATGGTAATATCTTAAGTCTCAGGAGCTGTCGGGTTTTGAGGGACCCTAGGTAGTAATCGCGGAACCTAAGGTGGGATGTTTGGTTCGGAAATGTGTGCTGGCGGGTGGTTTGACTCTTAATGACTTTTCGAAGTCGGGACCGAGTGACGATTGTGTCAGGTCCAGTCATGTCAGCTTTAGTGGTGGAACTGCAATCCACAGTCGGGGTTGGCACTTGTCGAAGGAATCCCAGAGTGGGGATACAGGGTAGTCGTACGAGTACTTGATTCCATTGGATGTGGAGTCTCGATAGTGATGTCTGATGGTTGGGTCTGCACAAGTCTGTGGCAGGCACTCATACCGAGAGTGGTTGTTGAGAATCGGGGGGGACGTCAGGGGACGTTTCTTTTTCTCACATGAGTTGTCAGGGTGACTGTACCCAGAGTTGTTAGGTGCGAAGGAGGCAGAGTTTCTCCTATTCGAGCAGAGGTACGGGGTCGTCGCTTGTTATGAGCGGAGATCCAGGGTTGTCAGTTTTGCACACGGTGTGCTCATACTGATACTGTTGTCTGTGTACTGGTGTGGGTGCCGGTGTGGTGCTGACGATGGGTCACGAGTCGGGTTGTGACTTCGTCGAGTTGGGTATGTGTCAGTAACCAGTCCAAAGGGGACACGTGGTTGGTGTCCGAGTCCGATGGTTCCAACGTGGTTGGACCTACGGAATCATGAGAAGTTGTGTTTGAAGAGGATTGCGGGTTTTCCGCATGGGGATTAGGTATTCTGAAGTCATCAGGGGTGATTTCTTATTTTCTGTTGGGTGGCAGACAATGTTGGGTTACCTGGCGTGGGGAGTGCAGTGAGTTTTGTTTGCATCCACGTAGGATGAATATTGGTGTCATTGTTTTGGATCATCCTTGGTTTTCCCTAGGTGGGATGGCAAGGATAGATACGAGGTAATCAGTAAGGGTGTAAGACCCTGTGGTTCCTAGTTGTTGACTGTGTGGATCCTAGGTGGATCGGGTTTGTGATGTCGTGGACGTTGGGCATTGTGACGATCTAGGATCGTGATGTTCATGGTCGGCTGACGTCGTAATGGATCTGGGTCGTGATTTCGATGGTCCAGATTGGGTGAGAGTTTATCACTCTTACGTCGGTATGTGAGTCATAAATGACGGGACTGAACTTCTTTTCGAAGTGGAGCCCCTTATGGTATGTTACTCGAGCGAGTAGGTTTTCGACGGGGTCGAAATTGGTCAGCCTTAGAGTTGTGACGGATGGGATTGGCTTCCTTATGAAGTCCATCGGATGTAATGTGTTACTCGCTTGAACTGGTAACCGATAGGTTCGGTTTTGGTGTGTCCGAGTGGACGTGAACCAGATTTCGGGTTTTGGAATCGAATTTCTGGGTGACGATTCAGGATTCGATTCAGGAACTTGAAAGTGGAATACCGGATTTGGGTGCGGAATGATTATTCCAAATGCTAGCTTACGGAATAATGATTTCGGATTCGGATTTGGACATGAATTAAAAACTGTGATGTATGGATTTGGATTCGGGATTTCTTACGAAATTGTGGATTCGGATTTGGTATTGAAACTAGCTGATTGGTGGAGTTTCGATTTTTCTTGCTGGTTTAGGCAAATGGACTCCATTATTGGAACGTGTTTGGCTATGACCTAGGTGGTTGTAGTCTGGTCAAGGGATAGATGTACGTACCTTATACGTGGTTTGGGGTACGATATTTTGCAAACTTGTGGTGGCCGGGGTTGATGTGAATCCCGGGAGAACTCGGTGTTTTTCCCTGTGGACACGTTGATGTGTCATTTTGAGTGTTGTCATTTGGCGAGGTGTGTTGGGTAGCATAGGACAAGGATTGTCGATGTTAGCAAAACCCTCAGGCTTTTTACTTTTGCCTTACCTGGTTTGGGATCGACCATATTGGTCTATGGGTCGAGTACCAGGGTCCAGCTGTAGGATCTTGCTTGGTGTACGATGTACGGTATCGTATGGACGAGGGTACTTGATACCTAGTGACGGTACGTGGGATGTACCAGTGTTGTGTCGATAAACGTGTTGGTGTTTTGGCTTAGTTCCAATACCATTGGTTGTGGATGTGAACGTGAACTGGACATTGAACACGATGCACTGGGCAGAGTGATTCTGACGATTACAGTGATTACTTATAACTCTAGTGTTGAGTTGTGTGATTACTGCTAGGCTTGTGTTCAACTTGTTCCAGATACACCGTCTGATTGAGTGTGATGACGGTATGCGTATACTCAGGATGAGTGAGTTGGTGGTTGGTGTGACCGCAAGTTGCTTTGCGGCGAGATGTTACCTTGTCGTGACCTTACCAGCATCTGGGATCGCTGAGGGGGTGACAATTGTGGTAACTACTGTAGGTATTTGTCGCAGGATTGAGTTTGCCCTGCGAGGGGAGATCATGTTGATGATCATATGCTACATTGACGGACGTTGTAGTATGGTGTGTTATCACTGATTTGTTGTGGATTGGCGCTTTACTAGGGTGGTAAAGCTTGGTGGTGACAGTATGGCTTGTGGTGTCGGCTTGGACTGACTAGTGAATTTTGGTGACTCTCTATGAGAGCGAAGATCAGGGCACATTAGTGAGTATGTGGGGCTGTCAAGCTGAAGGAGTCAGCTTAACGGTGACATTGCCAATTTCTGGTAATCAATTTCATTCGAGGTAGTCGAGTGTAGTCAGTACGACGTGCATCTGTGATGTGACGTCTGAGTGCAGACGAGTTCTGTGTTGGCTAGTGGGTGTACAGGTGTACACGTGTTGTGTGGCCATTTGTTCTCCACGAGGTAGTTGTGGAATACGAGTAGTTGGAATTTCGGGGACGAAATTCTTTAAGGAGGGAAGGTTGTAATGACCCGTCCCGAATATCGGGATTGAATATTAATTAATTACGAATTAGAATGACTAATCGGGGATTCGTTGAGTGAAATCGGACGAAACGTGCAAAATGACCGTTTTGCCCCTAGCGTGGGCAAAATGTTGACTTTTAGTTCGGGCGGTCAAATGGACTTTGGCCGATGACTGTGACGTAGTTCGGGACGTCACGAGTTCATAGACAGGTGGCACGTTCAATTCCGACATTCGTAGAGAAAGTTATGATGTTCGGAAGTTGAGGGGTATATTGGTAATTTGACATAGTAGGGGCCAAATGTTGACTTTTTGGCCGGGAAGTCCAACGGACGAGGGCCAAGGACCGTTACGTAGGTCTCGTCGATGCGAATCCAACGACAGGCGGCATGCCGAAATCGGAGATTCGACGACGAAGTTATGGTCACGGAATCGGGCTCGATTAACCGAACGAACCGGGAATAAAATAATATTTTAATAATGAACAGTACCCGGTGACTGAGCACACTTGGATGAGTGACAAGTGTCACTCATCCCTTAAAATCAGGCACAAAACATGGATCCATGATTTTGGGGGAGACCTAATTATTATGTTTTATTATATTAAATTAATTAATTAATTCTAATTTCCATTAATCTCCCATATTTTCTTCAACCGTGTACAACCCACAAATCAGTTTTCTCCCAACCTCCAATTCTCTTCCATTTCTGAACCAAAGTGTGAGCATTTGAGAGTGAATTGAACTGGGAAAAACGAGGGATTAATTGAGAGCTGAGGACTGGGATTTCGGGTTTTAGAAAATTTGGAGGAAAAATCGAATTGGTCGAATTGAGCTGTGATGATCGATTTGGACATTGGAAATAGCTTCCTGAGGTTGAGACGAGTTGTTTCAAATCAAAAACGAGAGGAATTCATGCCCAATTGGCTCTGAACGGGTTTGGTAACAGTGGGAGATATCGAGCTTGAGTCGTGATCAATGCGTGATCAAACGACGAAATTGAGGTGGGGAAACAATTCCTCATGGTCCATTGATGCTTCTGGGTTCGTCAATTGGGAGGAATCAGTGGCCAAGGTGGAAACTCCATGGTTGCACACTGTTCGGATGTTCGAGTTTGAGTCGTGATGATTGAGCAATGATTTGATCCAATTGAGTTGGGGGAAAGGTTTACCTGTGATCAATGAAGCTTCCTGATGAATCAATTTGGGGAAATCTTGTGGAATTGAGGTAATTCGACTGATGAACAGTGACCGGAGGTTCTTCGATTGTTCATCCTTGATCGTGAGGATTGAGGTAATGTTTCAAGTAATTAAGGTTACAGAACCCTAATTGAACTTATAACGAAACTAACTGGATGCTCAATTGATGAAAACAGTGTGGAATTGACTGAAAACCAGCCGGGTCTGATCGCGGGTTGAACGACCCGTTTACCAGACAAACGGGCTTGAACGACGACACTGTAGCTGGCGCGTGGGTTTCACGCGCAGCCACTCACGGCGGCGCGTGAGGGCGCGTCCGGCCTAGTCTCAAGGTGAGGTCAACATGACTTTTGATCCTCTCAGTGTAACGAACATTTTGACGTTGATTTCGGTGAAATCGGATATTGTTTCGATGATGTTCCGCGTATCCGAAGTTTTGTTTTACGAGTTAAATACGTATTTAAATTCCGGAAAAATTGGGGAAAATTATATGATGTATTTTGAGATGTTAGTAACCCTCTATAATGATTTTGGGCAGGAGTTGTGATTTCCAGATTTTACGGAAAAACGTGCAGCTCGGAAACGAACCGTTTTGAACGGTGTGTGTGAGTGGACTTTTGGTTTTCTAACTGTGATGCATGCATATATGATTTAAAATGCTTTATTATATGATTTGATATGCTTTGGCATGATTGGTATTTCAATTCGGTGATTTCTCGGTTTTGTGATTATTATATTATTATATTCTGGCACGTTTTTCGAGAAATCATGAAATTGGTTAAAAATGATATTGTGGGCGTGAGAACCCAAGTAAATAATGATTTTGACTCGGATTTGGAGTTACATGTGAATTTGATGATTTTTGGTATCCTCGTGATTTTGTGATTATTTTAATCAGTCTTTCGGGCACGTTTTACGAGGAACGTGCAAATGATGTTTTGGGCTAAGCCCGGATTGAAAATGATGTTTTGACTCGGGTTATGAGTCAGGAAGTTGAAAATGATATTTGGACTCGGATTATGAGTCAATGATTGATTTTATGGATTTACGTGATCGTGGCAACTCGGGTTTACGGTTGCACGGATTTACGTGAAATTGGTATTTTGGGGTGGGACCCAATGGAATTGTGTTTCTGATTGGATTTGCATTTTCCATGTGATTATATGATGATAATGATGATTTCGGATTTATAAAGTAAATCGGGACTTTGGTTAACTTAGGGCCGAGACCCTGTATTGATATTTGATTTGGTTTTCAATGCAACTGTTTTTCACTGGTTTTAGTGATGGTGATATGTTGCGGATATTTAGGGCTTTCGGGAGAAAATATGTTTTTCCCCGGAGTGCACCCTGGAGATAACGCTCGCCTTCGGGATGGAAGTGTTTACCCCGAAGAGGTCACGTAGCACGATCTTTGTCTTGCAGCCCAGGGGAGGCTTGACTCAGATCAGATGTGCTGGATTATATGGATCGATAAGTGATGTGTTCACTAGATCTGGATTGCCGGCTTGTGATGTGTTCACAGCGGCGGATGCTCGGATTTTGAGCGGTCCTTGAGCCTATTGATATGCACGCGTTGCAGGGATAAACGTGACTCTAAGCAACAGGATATGGAAATAAGTCCCGTGGTTTATGGAAAATGATTTTGAGGAAACCGTGGTTTAGCGGTTAAAATGATTTAAAGAAATTGTGAACTTTTGAGATGTTAAACTGATTTGGTGAACATGAGTTTTTGTGGACCATGGGAAAATATGTTTTGATTTTATCGGTCCACTGTTCATACTTGAATGATTTCATACTATTACTCATGTTTTACGATATGCATGCAAGTTTGTGAAAACTGGAGGGTAAGAATGTATTTTGGTAAATGTTTTTATAAGAAGTCATTTTTGTCCACTCACACCTTTTCTGTTTTGTTAACCCTTCAGGTCGTGGCGCGTTGATCGAGGCTATTCTATAGGTGGAGGTATGTGCGGGCACAGGCGCAAAAATTCCCTTGTCTGGCAGGTATTGAAGGGTAGTTTCGGACTTTCTGTTGACTTGTCAGACGGGAGCAGGACCGGGTACGGTTTTTGACGTCCAGTTGGAACGGGTCCTGTCACCGTGCTCTGTGTGGTTGTGGTTTCAGTCCACCAACCTTGTTTCCCACTGCCTCAAAGGGCTTAAACAAATCACTCTGGCCCTCCACAATCAGGATTAAACAATGAAATCGTGCAGGGCACTCACGGCATGGCCGTGCACACTCTGTTCCACGGTGGTGAACAGTATCCGCCGTGCACAATGACCAAAATGCCCTCAGTTGGCAAATTACCAAAATGCCCTTCATCATCCGTGACCCGTAACTTGGTCATTCGATGTCTGTTTGATGCGTGCCGCCTGTCGTTGTACTCGGGGCCTCGAGACCAACCTAACGGTCCTCGAGTCGTGTGAAAATCAAGTGTCAATCAAAAAGTCAACATTTTCCCCCTAATCGTCCAAATTACGGTAATGCCCCTGAACTTCTGAACGTCATAACTTTTTCCCTAGACGTCGGAATTGGACGTGCCACCTGTCTATGAACTCATGACGTCCCGAACTACGTCACAGTCATCGGTCAACGTCCGTTCGACCCTCCAATAAAAAAGTAAACAAATTGACCACACTAATCACAGGGGTAAAAACGTCATTTTATTCATTATTTTACAAGTTTACATTTTCCGAATTTCCGGGGCGTTACATTAAGACCTTTGGATTAATTATGTTAGGAAAGTGTTATTTATTGTTGTTTAAAATTCGTGGAAATTGTGTAGGAAAATATGAAAATTAGAAAATATGTTATGAAATTAAGAAAATAGAAAATATGTGTGGGAAATTAGGAAATTAGAGAAGATTATTGGAAAATAAAATGTTAAGAAATTATTGAAATTAGAAAATATGTTAGGAAATAATAAAATAAGAAAATATGTTATTAAATTAGGAAAACAGAAAATTATAAACTTTGTGATATGCATAATTAATATATGTTTGTGAATTTGTTGTGATATTATTTGTAAATCTTTTTGTGTGGTTTCGACGAACTGAATCAAATTGATTTACTGAATTTTGAATTGTCCATTTATTCGGACAGTTTAGGGGTGAACATTTATGTGTTGTGTACTTTGCTGTCTACGAGGTTAGGTTTCGATTATAGGAAATTCGGTTTGTATCCTCTTAATGCTCTCCGAATTCATACTAGATATTTAAAATATCTATGACGTTCATTTAGGGAACTGTAGGGAGATGCTATTGAAATCTCCCTCAGTCGAAACTTAGCCTCCTAGGTTGCAAACTACACAGCACAGAACACGCACTCTTGAATGGGATATGGCCAAATCTTCAGAGGCATAAGGAGACAAGCAGGTTGATAATGACTTTTTCTAATTACCAGAGAATGGTAGCGCATTTATTTACGTTAACTCTATTTTTTGAAAGCAAACTCAATGAACAGAGGCTAGATGCAAATGTTGGATATATCTTATGATCAATATTTTGATGGGATCAACAACTTCATTGCCTTTGCATGTACTCATTGCAATGATGAAAGACGTATCATATGGCCAAGCCGGTAAATGTAACAATTGCAATTGGATGCCACTGAATAATGTCCAAATGCATTTAGCATGGAATACGATTGTAAAATACTAAACTAATTGGATCAATCATGGTGAAAAAAAAAATTACCACATTGATATGTTCGGTTCCCAAGACCTATCGAGAGGAAAGTGGTTGGAATGGGCAATGTGATAATGATTAATTCGTTGAGATATTAACCAATGTTTTTCCTCTCCCATCACATGATATGGATGATGAGGCGCCCATGTTTCAACCCGAAGATTCAGGCCTCCATTACGACAAATTATTGAAAGAAGCTCAGTGTGAATTGTATCCCATTGTAAATCCTTTTCAGTTCTAGGGGCAGTTTTGGAGTTGATGCCCATGAAAGTGGAGTGACAGAACCCCTCCGAAAAATGCTTTGATAACTGAATCTAGTCCTACTCCTGTTTGACAATTCGATTGCAGCTTCTGAAAAACTCTTAATACTTATCAGATAAGAAATAATCGTATTGATATCCCGGTCATTACCTCCGCCTCTAGACCAACCCAGATCTTTGTGCAACGGCTTGGAAGGTCAACAAAAACCATTGAAAGTGTGAGTGGAAAAAAATAAATATTAAAAGAAAAAACACATTTCGAAAACAAACTTTACCCTCTAATTATAAAACATACATGCATACAGTAAAACATGAGCAACCGAATTTGCATTCAAATCACATCAAAAACCGTGGGATCTACAAATCATCAAAAGTCTGTGGCCCATATTTTCCAAAATCCATATTTATCAAACACGTGAAATCATTTGGAAACAATATCAGAAATCCATACAACCTAATGCTCAAATCTCAAAAATTACTTATCTGAGGTCAACTCAGGAATCACACTTCTGTGGTCAACCCGGGAATTACATATCTAAGGTCAACTTGTGAATCCCGCTTCCAAGTCATCTCAGGGATTACATATCTTAGGCATTATGTGTATCACCCCGGATATTTGAGAGAAAGAGAATGACCATTTTACCCCTAAAAATTCAACTCTTTGACTTTTTGATCAAATTCAAAGAGTCACCAAAGTGTGAGTTGACTAATCGAGAGGCGGAAGCATGAGTGAGAATCAGTACAGTTATCACTTATCTAACGGGTGCTGAGGGTGTTTACATAACTTTGGTGGACTTGTTAGATGGGAGTAGAACCAGGTACGGTTTTCAAAGTGATATTGGGACGGGTCCTGTCACTACATATTTTGAAGTTCCTAGTTTTCTAGTTACTGCTCATATTTTGAGATTCATGTTTTATTCGTAAATTCGATGCATGCATAGCTTTATTAAACGGAGGGTTTAATGATTGAATTCGGAAATGGTTTTTCCAAACCTTTTTTTTTGGTCCACTCACACTTTTTATTGTTTTTGACACCCTACAGTTTGATTGCAGACGCAGGCTGTGTGAAGGCTGAGGTATCACGTAGAGTTACGTACTCTGGATATCTTATTTAAAATGTTTCCATATCCCTTGTCTGACACGTGGTAAGTATACATACTTAAATCTCGAATGTATTATATTGAATTTGTATGACATGTCAGACGGAAGCAGGTCTTCCCACGCTAATGAAGGGGGATTACGGAGAGGGTCATGTCACTAGGTTGTGCACGAGGTCGCGTTTTAGAGGCAAGACTTTGGCACACAAAAATTAGTGCCACAATGCTTTGATACCAAATTGATAGGACCCCTCCTGAAAACGCTTTGATAGTTGAGCTAGGTCCTCCTCTTGTTTAACAAATCAACTGAAGTTACGAAAATTCCCTTAACACTTGTCAAACAAGGGATAACCGTACTGATACCCCAGTTATGCCTCCATATAACGACCCATCCCGGAAATCATGATTATATTAGTAATTAATGACAGACTAGTGAAATTAATCGGTGGTTAGTTGGATGCATTCAGACGGACGGTACGAAATGACGATCTTGCCCTTGGAATTGGGCAAAATGATGACTTTTCGATCGGACGGTCAATTGGACTTTGACTGATGATCGTGACGTAGGTCGGGACGTCACGAGTTCATAGACAGGTGGCACGTCCGATTCCGACATTCGAGGAGAAAGGTATGACGTTTGGAAGTTCAAGGGCAATTTGGTAATTTAGTTAAAATGGGGCATTTTGTTGACTTTGAAAAAGACATGACATCTTCACGAACTTCGAGGACTGTTAGGAAGGTCTCGATCCCCTAAGTACAAGGACAGGCAGCACGCCGCTATCGGATGTCGGACGGTTTAGTTACGAGCCTAAACGTACGTAGGGCAAAATAGTAATTTGTGCGTGAAAGGGCATGTTAGTAATTGTTGCCTTGGGATTTGTGTCTAGTGACACTTGGCTGCTTTGGGTTAGTGAGCTTATCAGATTAGGACATGTGTCCCTTTCTAGATGGCTGTGGAAATCTCCATGCCGCCTCACATGAGTTTAAAAAAAAGATGGGTTATTTTGTGCACGGGTTGGACAAAAAACAGATAAGACAGAGGGCTGGTGAGTGTGATCGTGATTCTTTTCCCACCAAACCTGAGCCTATGAGCAAAACCTGGGAGCTGAGAGTGGGCGGTTGGTGACATGGTGGTGCCATCGTCATGAATGGCCGTGGACGGTGGTCTTACCCGTGAGGAAACCAATAAACAGGGGACAGTTAAATCGTGATCCATTTTCCCCCTCAAACGTGTTTCTGGCTCCCTATCTCTGATGAAGAAGTGAGAAGGAGGTGAGGTCGTGACGGCAGAGACCACGACGGAGTTTGACAGGGCAGGTAAGACCTCAAGTCATCACTGTCGTGTTTTGAGGTTAAAAATGGTATGTCGGGTTTTGGAGGCCATCGAGTGGACTTGTTGCTCAGTTAAGTTGTTTAAGGTTTCTAGGGACCTAAAGATGGTGACTTGGTAGTTGGAGGATGGCCGGAGGCAAGAGAACCGTCGAAGGGATGGACGGCCGGTTCAACAACCGATTAAGGTATATGGTTTTAGCTTGTTTTTCTCTTATTTTAGAACTGTGATTGGAAAGGCTTAAAGGGACGGTTAGGATCAAATAGGGTCGAAATCGGACAAAACTGGATAGGATAGAACTGTGAACCGGCCATGCCGGTTCGGCCTAAACCGTGAACCGGTCGGACTGGGTCGAAGCACGGTTGAAGATGACACTGTGCTGGCGCGTGAGGCCCACGCGCAGCACCTTTGGGTGGCGCGTGTGGGCGCATGGCACAGTGTTTGAGAATGGTTCCAACACAACTTTTAAAGTATTCGATGTAACGAACATTTTGGCGCTGGTTTCGAGTCAATCGGACATCGTCTCGATATGTTTCGGGATGTCCGAAAGTTTTAGGGCTCGGTTAAAAATAGTTATAAATGCGGGAAAATTACGGGGCTTGAGTATGACCATTGTGAAGTAGTTAGTGACCTTATATTGGGATTTGGATAGGTTCGGGAAAGCCGAGGATAGTGAATTTGCTGGGAACGGCATAGGTGCGCGTGTATCGAGGCGACGTCGGAATGGTCTGTGAGTGGACTTTGCTCTCTAACTCTTGATGCATGCATATATGTTTTTATATGTTTTCTATATGTGATTCTATGATTTAATTTATGATCTTGATGTTTTACGGTTTTACACGTTTTTCGAGATATTTACAGAATTACACGTTTTACGAGATTTCGATTGATCTTGTGATTTGACCATGATTTCAGTGGTTTGATTTCGGGATTTGAAATGGATTTCGGAAAAGTGATTTCGGGCTTGGAGCCCTGTTTCTGGGATTTCGATATATGAGTTTTCAGTTTTGAAACTAGATTTCGGATTTGGTTTTCGAGATTTGGAAAGGAAGTCTGGATTTGGGTTCGGGACGATGGTTCCGGATGCTAGCTTACGGTATCATCGTTGCGAATTCGAAGGTGGATTTTCTGTGGCTTTCTTATGCTTGAAAAATGGTTTTGGGTTTGAAGACCCGGAAAAAGAGAAAAACCCACTGGATCTGGTTTTGAGTTTAAAGACTCGGATTGATTGACGGGGGGAGGGCCCTGGATTGATATGTTTTGAGTTTAAAGAATCGGTATATGTTTTGAGTTTAAAGACTCGGATATGATACCCCCCCGAGGCATGTGTTTGTGTTTTGAGTTTAAAAACTCGTTGATATCCCGGGAAGGCCTGGTTATTTGCGCATGGTTTTGAGTTTAAAAATTCGGGTGCACTTAAGATCCAGTAAACTTGTATGATTGTTTTTTTTTCACTGGTTTTCAGAATGTTTTGGGCAGTGGCCCGGATGATTGGATTTGATGATTTTTGGGACTGAGTTCCCGTAGATTTGAGGCTGAGGCCTGGATTTGAATGACGAATTTGATTCGGATTTTCAAATGGTTTTCGTTGATGGTTTTTGTTGTGAAATGGTTTTTATGACCTGACTTCTGATATGCATGCATTGGTTTTTACATGGAGGGTACAAATTATGTTTTCTGATAAATGTTTTGAACTTATACTTTATTTTGTCCACTCACGATCCACAATAGATTCAACGCACTCTCTGGAAGTTCGGTTACTGTTGGACGGTACGAATCGAGAATCCCTTGTCCGACTTACGTGTCACATGGAGGTTGGACGTCAGTTTATCCTTCGTGTCATGCATGAGTTAGACGGGAACATGGTTTAGCCCTTAATCCCGGGGGATTAGGGGTGGGTCCTATCACTCCACTTCTAAATTAGCCACAATCTTCGTGCAACGGCTTGAAGGGGTCAACAAAACCACTGAAAGTGTGAGTGGACAAAAATAAGCATTTGAAAATCCATTTCCAAGAACATAGACCTTTATCCTTAAATTGTAAAACATGCATGCATACATTAAAACATAAGAAACCGAACTTAAATTCAAATCACACCACAAAAAGATGGACACCCATATCCATAACAATCAAAACCAGGCATCGACTCCCCCGAGCATCAGCTGTCTAGGAAACACTCCCGAACTTTGGCTACTTGGGAGAAATCAGCTTTGAGCATCAGCCGTCTCGGAACACATCTCGTTTCAGTTACCTGGGAAAAAATCACCCCGAGCATTAGCCATCTGAGAAACACCACTAGCTTCGGCTGCCTGGGAACATAATAATCCTCAAGCTTCGGCCGTTTGGGAAACACCCCTAGCTTCAACCGTCTGGGAACTTATTAAAACAACAGTGAAAATCGTTCAGGGATTAAATCTAAAACCTTTCTTTTAACACAAATCGCTCACTCAAACGAAGTCAAAATCATTTCCAAATCGGGCTTAACCCAAAACACAGTTTCCGCAATACCCAATATCCATGTTCAAAACTAGTTAAATGTCCAAAAAATCATTTCAAATCATCATTCAATTCATTGCAATTCAAATCATGCCATAAAACATTTAAAACATTTAACTATGCATCCATCACAGTTTATAAAATAAATATCCACTCATAAACTATACATGTGGCTCAATCCCGAGTTGTGCGCTTATTTAAAATTCCTGAAATTAATGGATCTCCAAAAACAATAACCAGACTCCAACTTTTGGCCAATCTTTCAAACTCAATTCCAGGCCTTGCTGCGTCCAATTCTAGGAAAGCACGGGTTTTGGTGGTACACCTGCTTTCATGAAACCTTCAAGCAACTGAAAAGACGAAAATAATTCCATTTATAAAATACTTCTGTTTTCTTTTCTTTTTGTGGCCAATAATTTCTAGTGGCCTAAAATTTCTCCTAGGTTGCCAACCTAAGCCACACAAAAAGTTGCATGGACGGAATTGTCCTTGGATTAGTCAAAAAGCAGCGGAAGCACTATGACATTCATGTTCTTGGATTGCTCTGAGAGAAACATTTAGCCTAATCTTCTTTACTTAATTGAGCACATTGGACTAATTTCATGTAAAGGGGCATTAGAAAATGACTTGATTGTCCCTAACCATGTCATTGACATCTTAATGACAACATTTTTCCCAAAACCAAATAATCGGTGAAATTTAACTATATTTGAGATAATGGGCCAATATTCATTAAGCGAATAATTAGCCATTCGTTATAATTTTTTTTTCCTTCATATAATAAAAATGCTAATTACAACATCTCAATTTAATCACACACCGACATGGAGGATTTGATGGCCACACTTTTAAGACAATTGACTGAACCAATTTAGGAGACACGTGTCCCTATCTTTGTTTAATTTCTAAATCAGAGGGACCACTAAAATCTACGCATGGTACCTCAAAATTCAATTTCCACAGACGTCACCTGACTTGTGGTTCATGGTCAATGCGCCTTCTAGACTGACAATGCAATCTAATTTTTCTATTTTCTTTCATTTTTTCGGGCCTGAATCTCTAACACAATGTAATCAATCTGTAACTAGTAATTTCCAGTTTTTCCATTGCCGCACTAGAAAAAGATGGCCATTCTTTCTTTCATCTTCATTGGAACTTATCTTTATCTGCCCCTCCTCTCTTTCCTCAAAACCTCAGCTGCGCTTGCAACTGATCCCATTTCTCAATCCCAACACCGAAGTTCTCAGTTGGGTTTTCACAGGATTCTATCGACTTCATTGTCATCAGACGTTTGCGACGATTATAGCCGTTGCGGCCCCAATGGGATGTGTGACATCAGCAACTCCCAAGTTTGCAGCTGCTTAAAAGGATTTCAACCCAAAGAGCCTCAAAAATGGAGATTTGGACACAATTCAGGCGGTTGCGTGCGTGTCCCGCCATTGGTGTGTGAAAAAAAAAATGGGTTTGTGAAATATGTTGGTGTGAGGTTGCCAGATACAACACATTCTTGGTCCAACCAGAGTATGAGTGTTGATAATTGCAGGGAAAGTTGCTTGAGCAATTGTTCTTGTATGGCTTATGCTAATGTCGAAGGAGGAGGAAGCAGGGGCAGTGGTAGTGGGTGCAACCTCTGGTTTGGCGATCTTATCAGCCTCAGACAGCTCCTTGATGGCGGCCACGATATAAATATTCGAATGCCTGCCTCAGAAACAAGTATGTCTAACAGATTTTCGTTTCGGCTTAATATATTTGAAGTAAGTTTGTTTTAAAATGGTGTCATATTTTGAACTGAAGATGTGAAATTAACTGTGAAGGCGCAGAACATTCGCCTAATAAAAAGATGATAGTGATAGTTGCATCTGCTGCTTCCATTGTTTCCGTGGCCTTTTTAGCTCTGTGTTGCATTCACTTTCACAAGAAGAGGAGAAAGTTCAAAGGTAATTTGTCATATTGATGGAAATGAAATTGGGTCCTTCATTGCCTTTTGAGTTTACTCAATTAAGGATCTATTTTTTGATTCATTATGTTTATTAGAGAACCAAGTGAAAGATGGAATGTTTGGGGACAACAATGGAGGACATAATGAAGATTTTGAGCTACCACTGTTTAGCTTGTCCACACTAATCACAGCCACTGATAACTTCTCGTTCAATATGAAGCTTGGAGAAGGTGGTTTTGGATCTGTGTACAAGGTAAGTTTCTAATTGTGTGCATAGAATTCCCAAACATGATCAATGAATAAGCAGGTGTGCTTTGTATTCAAAACTTCATAATCCTATTACTAAAGAAAGGTTTCAGGGTACATTAGTAGATGGGCAAGAAATTGCGGTGAAGAGGCTGTCACGAAGTTCAGGGCAAGGCCAGGCTGAGATAAAAAATGAAGTTATACTAATTGCTAAACTTCAGCACCGAAATCTTGTAAAGCTTCTTGGTTGTAGCATTGAAGGAGAAGAAAACTTGCTCATTTATGAATATCTGCCCAACAAAAGTTTGGACTTGTATATATTCGGTATAGATCTTTAACACTTTTTTTTCATACGTAATTTGCCATGTGGGTTCTAAGGACCTTAATTTGATTTATCCTTGTGACATGGAATGGAACTTGGTAGATAAAACTCAAGGTAGAATGTTGAATTGGTCTCGGCGCTTCCACATTATCTGTGGGATTGCTCGGGGTCTTCTCTATCTGCATCAAGATTCCAGATTGAGGATCATTCATAGAGATCTTAAAGCAAGCAATGTGTTACTTGACAGTGAGATGAACCCAAAGATCTCAGACTTCGGATTGGCTAGGATTTTCGGAGGAGACGAGACCGAAGGAATTACTAGAAGAGTGGTTGGAACTTAGTAAGTAGTGTATAATTATCTCCTTGCACACCAGCTAATATGGACTAATTTCCTGATTAAAGAATGTGCATTTCATTTTGTTGTGAACACTACAGTGGTTATATGGCACCAGAATACGCGATTGATGGCCAGTTCTCCGTAAAATCGGACGTGTTTAGCTTTGGCATCTTAGTCCTAGAGACACTAAGTGGAAAGAAAAGCAGAGGATTTCATGATCCCAAGCACGACCTCAACCTCATTGGACATGTGAGTATATATCACCAGATTATCCAATTCCTCATTGACTTGTTTTGAATTTTGATCCTGTCACTAATCACAATTTGATCACAAAATGGATGTTAATTACATCTGTGTTAGGCATGGCAATTATGGAAAGAAGGGAGGTCATTAGAGATGATCGACGAATGCTTAACGGAGTCATGCACGCTATCAGAAGTGTTGCGTTGCATACATGTTGGTCTTTTATGTGTGCAACAACTTCCTCAAGACAGACCAACTATGTCAAATGTGGTTTTTATGTTAGGGGGTGACAGTGTCTTGCCTCAGCCCAAAAGGCCAGGTTACTTTGCAGCAAAGTATTCATCATCTAATGAGGTAGGTTCTTCTTCCGCCAGTAGGAACGAAATGTCTTCTTTATTCGGTGTCAAGAACGAAACATCTTCAACCAATCAATCTTCCATAACGGTGTTGGAGCCACGATAATATTCCTATCATTTTGTACCGATAACTATTTTCTCTCTCCATGAATATAAGCATTGCATAACATCCAAATCTGCAGCTTTTAGATTGTGGACAAATGTGACACAGCTTTGACTAGCTAGTTATCTGAAACTTTGTTACTAGGAAATTGAATGAGGCTTTGGCGCTGGTCCCCACTCGTCAAAGAACGTCTTTGCTTCAGCGCCAAGAGACTACTCTGGGAATAGAATAGGAAACAAAATTGTAATTAAATTGTATATTTCTTTCATTTCCTAGTATTGTAAATTTGTTTACTTATTATGATAATTTTCTGTATATATTCGTTACAATGGAATATTTTTTTGGAGGATTGGTAGCTAACAAAATCTTTTATTTATTTATTTTTTTTTTTTTGGACAAGATAGCTAACAAAATCTTGGAGAAAATAAAACTTACTGAGGAAGGGCAAAGTAGTCAAAATAGAAAGTCTTGGAAAACAGACAACTGAGTACGGACAAAATCGTAAATTAGAAAAATCCAAGAATATCGGTTTCAAAACTTGCCTTCTTGTTGAAGGCATGGCTCTTCTCCAAGGCCTAAATGCTGCTTCAGAGCTTGGTTGCCAGACGATTAGTTGAAGGTGATTTAGAGATTGTTATTGATGCTAGCAATGGAGCCCTAAAACCACTCGGGCGATTTTACATATTGTTTCCAACATCGGCAGAGAGAAAGGGCAATGATGTAGTCGGGATTTGAACCGTGTGACAGGCATTTCTTAGAATACATAAAAGAAAGAAAAAATTAAAATTTGTTGTAATTTTTTTTATTATAGGAAAGGAGAAATTTTTTGAAATTATCTATACAATATGTCATCGGAGTTCAAACTTGAGACCAATTACCTATAAGTCAGCATTAGAATCAACTGACCTAAATTTACTTAACAAATTTGATATAATTTAATTCATAATAATATTTAAATAATTTTATTTTAGTTAAAGTGTATTCAAATTATTCAAATTAATATAATAATATAAAACTAAATAATGATCTAAAAAAATCATACGATATATTAACTAATAAAGCTCCACATAGGGAATGTAGAAACACTTTCTTAAAATATAATAATTTAATATTTATTTAAATAAAATATTTTATATATTATACATAATAAATTAAATAAATTAAATAAATACATGTAAGAGGGGCCCAAGACAGCAGTAGAAAAACTTGTGTTTATAGAAAAACTTACTTCAAATTTCTCCATTTAATATATTAGTCAAATAAGTTAATTTATAAATCTCATCATTTAAAAAAAATTAATTTAAAATTTTTTGACATTTCATAATTTCCCATCCAAATACACTTTAAATAAAGCGTCCTTGAATAAACAAAAGGACTTCGGATCTGCAAGTTGATCAAGGGAAGGCAGATGAGCAATCACATGTCAAAGTCTGGATATAAAAGACCAGATTAGATGCTGAGGACACATGGCACTAACATATAACCACAACAAAACACAAGAGTTCTAGCCATGGCAATGATATTTAGAAGTATAAAAAATAAAGGGGAATGGCTAGGATACCGCACTTGACTTAGTACGGTATTCGTTTTCGATAAAATATTATTATAAATAACAAAAATTGATAAAATATGAAACAAATTAGAACAAGTTGCCGGTTGATGAACAAAGTCTGCAAATCATCTGCTTCTCTTCTTCCCTCTTCTCTCTTTATTTATCCATCATCTTCCATTATCCTAACGAAATACCAGACTTCGATTTCAACCCAAATTCCTCTGTCATCAAGTGTATGATTTTTACGAAAAACTTCAGCCATTAAAATACTAGGCGAAGAGAGGAGAAGAGATGGCGAGGGTCGATTTCGTGGGTGTTGGTGGTCAATTTGGTGCTCTGGTGTGGATGATTCTCGGTCGTCTTCGCATGGCACGAGCCTTCATGTTGGAAGGGTACTCGGGCTTCGCTAGATTTCTAAGGATGCATGTGATGGTGGGTTTTACTGTCTTTGTTTGAGTCCGAGAAGGAGGAGAAAACCAGGAAGAGGAGAAATCGAGAGGGAGAGAGAGAGTGATACAGAATTAAAGCATTCGAGAGGGGGCGAGACGGTGGGTCTCTGTTTGGAGAGGGACTGAGTGGGAGAGATTGAGTCTGGGACTAGAAAATTCGAGAGGGAGAGAAAGACTCTTAAGGAGAGGAAAGAGACAGATATGGGCTTCAACTTTAAATATTGGAGCCGAAAATGTTTGGGTTGAAATGATTTTGGGCTTTATCCAAGTTGAGCTTAAATCTATGTTTACAAGGTTAAATATATAAGCGGCTTCTGAAAATTACAATTCATATACCTTCTTCGTAAATTCATTGGAGCCACAGCTGAGAATGGCACTTAAATCTATGTTTACAAGGTTAAATATATAAGTGGCTTCTGAAAATTACAATTCATATACCTTCTTCGTAAATTCATTGGAGCCACAGCTGAGAATGGCACATGGTACTTGTCAAAATCGACACCTAGCAAATTCAATGGAGCCACATATCTTGGGCTGCCATTTGTCATTGCCATTGGTTTGTATTATATTTATATTTTTCTTAAAAATTAATAAATAGCATTTAATGATTTTTTAAAATATACTAAAATTCTTACACCTTCATAAAACCACAAATGGATTCCACCTTGAAAATTTAATCCTCTAAATACCAATCGAATCAAAATTTCAAAAAAACTTAATAATTAAAACATACTTAAAGTATTTAAATATCAATCCACTAATTTAACCGGCCACTTTTATTGTTGATAGTCATAGATTGCCTACTCAAAAAATTAATCAATTTAAAAATTCCAAGACTAAGTAATGGTGCGTCACGATTTGACAATTACAAAATGTTCTATGATGATCAGACGACTTTAACTCCTTAAAATCGGGAGATTTTGAATGGGCAAGGTCTAGGAATATAAAACCATAAAATGGACAATCCCGATCTTAAAAGTTTTGTCATTTGAATATTAGTTGAACCAAAACTTTGATTAACGTATTGAAATATACTTAAAGTGTTTAAAGTAGTTGATAAATAAGATGATTTTACGATTTAAAATAGTTTTTGAAATCAATTAACCGATCTAACCGTCCACATTTATTGTATGTACTCACAGATCACCTACGCAAAAAAATTAGCCAATTTCAAAATTGCGGGATAAAATAACGGTGTAAAACAATTCGACTATTACAAAACATTTTTTGACGATCAAGCAGTTTTAAGTTCTCAAAATTTTGAAATTTTTTATGGATAAGGTCTAGGCACATAAAGCCACAAAATGAACTGTCTCGATCTTGAAAATTCAATTTTTTGAATCTCAATTGAACCAAAACTTTGAAATATAAATAAAGTGCTTAACTTGTTTGATGAATAAGATGCTTTTACAATTTAAAATAATTTTTGAAATCAATCAACCGATCTAACTGTCCATATATATTGTATGTACCATAGATCACCTATGCCAAAAATTAGCCAATTTCAAAATACCAGGGTTAAGTAACGGTGTAAAACAATTTGACGGTTACAAAATTTGTTTTGACATCAGACAGTTTTAACTTCTCAAAATTCAGAGATTTTTGATAGGAAAGGTCTAGGCACATAAAACCACAAAATAAACAGTCTCGATCTTGAAAATTAAATTGTTTGAATCTCGATTGAACCAAAACTTTGAAATATACTTAAAAGTGCTTAACGTGTTTGATGAATAAGATGATTTTACGATTTAAAATAATTTTTGAAATTAATCAACCGATCTAACTGTCCACAGTTATTGTATTTACTCATAGATCGCCTACGCCAAAAATTAGCCAATTTCAAAATCTCGGGATTACGTAACGGTGCGAAACAATTCGATGGTTACAAACATTTTTTGACAATCAGACGGTTTTCACTCCTCAAAATTCAGATATTTTTTATAGGTAAAGCCTAGGCACATAAAACCACAAATGAACGGTCTCGATCTTGAAAATCAATTATTTGAAACTCGATTGTACCAAAACTTTGAAATATACTTAAAAGTGCTTTAACGTGTTTAATGAATAAGATGATTTTACGATTTAAAATAATTTTTTAAATCAATAAACCGATCTAACCGTCTATATTTATTGTATGTACTCATAGATCGTCTATGCCAAAAATTAACCAATTTCAGAATCTCAGGTTTAAGTAATGGTGCAAAACAATTCGACAGTTACAAAACATTTTGTGACAATCAAACGGCTTTAACTTCTCAAAATTCAGAGATTTTTTATGGGCAAGATCTAGGCACAGAAAACCACAAAATGAACGGTATCGATCTTGAAAATTCAATTGTTTGAATCTCGATTGAACCAAAACTTTGAAATATACTTAAAAGTGCTTAACATGTTTTATGAATAAGATGATTTTATGATTTAAAATAATTTTTGAAATCAATCAACTGATCTAACCATCCACATTTATTGTATGTACTCATAGATTGCCTACACCAAAATTAGCCAATTTCAAAATCCCGGGATTAAGTAACGGTGCAAAACAATTCGACGGTTACAAAATATTTTTTGACAATCAAACAGTTTTAACTCCTCAAAATTCAGAGATTTTCGATGGGTAAGGTCTAAGCACATAAACCACAAAATGAATGGTCTTGATCTTAAAAATTCAATTGTTTGAATCTCGATTGAACCAAAATTTTGAAATATACTTAAAAGTGCTTAGCTTGTTTGATGGATAAGATGATTTTACGATTTAAAATAATTTTTGAAATCAATCAACCAATCTAACCATCCACATTTATTGTATGAACTCATAGATCGCCTATGCCAAAAATTATCCATTCAAAATTCTGGGATTAAGTAACGGTGCAAAACAATTCGACGGTTACAAAATATTTTTTTTGACAATCACACGATTTTAACTTCTCAAAATTCAGAGATTTTCGATGGGCAAGATCTAGACACATAAATCCACAAAAATGAACGGTCTCGATCTTGAAAATTCAATTGTTTGAATCTCGATTGGACCAAAACTTTCAAATATAATTAAAAGTGCTTAACGTGTTTGATGAATAAGATGATTTTAAAGTTTAAAATAACCTTTAAATCAATCAACCGATCCAACTATCCACATTTATTGTATGTACTCATAGATCGCCTATGCAAAAAATTAGCCAATTTCAAAATCTGGGGATTAAGTAACGGTGCAAAACAATTCGATGGTTACAAAACATTTTTTGACAATCAGACGGTTTTAACTTCTCAAAACTCAATGATTACAAAATGTTTTATGATGATTAGACGACTTTAAAATTTTAAAATCTGAAGATTTTGGACGGGTAAGATCTAGAAATAAAAAATCATAAAGTGAGCGCTCTCGTCTTGAAAATTCTAACATTTAAATATCAATAGAATCAAAACTTCGAAAAACGTATAGAAATATGCTTAAAGTATTTAAAGTGTGTTGATTAATAAGATGATTTTATAATTTTAAATAATTTTCAAAATTAATCGACCTATCTAACTGTTCAAATTTATTGAACATGCTCGTATATCGACTACTCCAAAAATTAGCCAATTACTAAATCCAAAAATTAAGTAATGGTGTGACACAATTCAACGGTTAAAAAAATACTTTGTGATGATTAAACAAACTAAATTTCTCAAAATCTAGAGATTTTGGACAAATAAGGTCTAAGCAAATAAAAAGATAAAGTGAACAATCTCGATCTTAAAAATTCGATCGTCTAAAATATAGTTTGAACTAAAATTTCAAAAAAAAAAGTAATCAAATATACTTAAAAGTGTTCAAAGTCTTTACAAATAAGATAATAATTTTAAAATCAATTAACCGATCTAACTGTTCATATTTATTGTACGCATTAGTGGATTGTCTACGCAAAAGAGTAGCCAATTTCAAAATTCCGGACTAAGCAACGAAGCGACCGATTAGCCAGTTTTGTTTATTTTTTGTTTCAGCGTAATAAGTGAAATAATATCCAAAAAATATTTCAAAATTATGATTTCAAACAATTTTTAAATTTAATAGACCAAACATTGAAGGAAATAATTTACAATTTTAAGTGTTTTGTAAATATTTTATGAATGAAAATGCTAATTTAAATAAAAAGAGCTAGGAGAGCGTCCCAAAAATCATGTAAAATTATAAATTATTTTTTTACAATTTTTATTATTTAGTTACAATTTTTTGAAGTAAAAATATGAAGTATAATAATAAACAAACATCATAAATATTAATTTAAGCTCAAAACCATTTAAGCCCAAAAACATTCAACCCAACCCATTTTAACTCCTAAATTTAAAGCCTAGACCAAGTTGTCAGGACCTGTCCCAAATCCCACGGGATTAACGTGGGACGTGCCTGCTCCCGTCTGACACGAAATGTCAGACCAGGGAGAATTTCGACTTTAGCCCACTCGGGGCTTCAGAGCGCGTTAGGATCTGGAGGAGGAGCATGATGTCTCGGTCTCTGCTACAGCCTGCATCCGCGATCAACCTGAAGGGCATTAAAAACATCAAAGCCGTGAGTGGACAAAACAAAGGATTTGATAAAAACATTTTCATAAGAAGATATTTATGCCCTTCACTAAAAGCATGCATGCATTCGAAAACCATTTATCAAATCGTTCATTAGGGCCTTGGTCTAAAACCATAAACCAAAGCACATGAAAACTCAGCCCAAAACCAATCATGTTGGACTCTGCCCTAATCATGTCGTGTGGGTATCAGCCCAAGACTATTATTAGTGAAATACCAACCATAGAACACGGGGTCTCAGCTCCAAACCAATTTTCGTAAAACACCATACATATATATATATATATATATAACCCGTCCTCGGCATCTCATATGCCCAAACAACAATCGTCACGATTTAACTAAGTGTGCACACTCGCCGTTTTGAATAGTTTCCCGGAACTTCCGTGAACCATAACTTTTCCGTCGAATGTCCGATTTCGACGTGCCACCCGTCTACGGACTCGTATCGACTTGATCTACGTAATGATACTCGGCCATCAGACCTCCCGGGTCGAAAGTCAACTTTTTGCCCTCGTTCAGGGGCAAAATCGTAATTTCGCCCTGAACATCCGATAATCCTCTACTAATCCCCGATTAGCCTCGCTAATCTGTCATTAAGTCTTAATTAATCCCGATAATTCGGTACGGGTCGTTACACGAGCGTCTATCTCATCCTTCCTTCTCCTTAAGTTTCTCTATCCCTCCCTCTCTCTCTCTCTCTCTCTCTCTCTCTCTCGAATTCTTCAGTCTTCGGTCCTCTTGAAACAGAGACACCAATTGTTTCTCTCCTTCCTCTTCTTCAGAGTCTCTCACACTCGAATGCTTTCTTTCTCTTACTATCCCTTCCTCTCGAACTCAATCAGAGACATTGAAACCTACCATCACCTCCACACTTCAAAATCTGGCGGAACCCAAGTACTTTTCCTTTGTCGATGCCCACCGTGGCGATGAGATGAGATGAGTCCAACTTTTCCATCGTCGATGCACAACATGGCGTGAAAAATTGACAAGAAATTTGATTGCTGCACCGAGCTTTTCAACGACTTTCCGACGTAAAATTGAAACTTGAAAGTTGTACCATTGGATTCCTTATGTTGTTTAGTTAGATTTTGACTAATTGGATGCTCGATTTGGTGGAGGTTTGACATGAAGCACTGGCAACACGAAGACGACCGAGAAGCATCCACATCAGAGCCACCAAAGACCACCACCACCAACGAAATTGATGCTCCAAACCCCGCCACCTCTACTCCTTTTTTCGCCGCATTATGACCAGCCCAACCCAACCAACCTCCGTCGTCAAATTCGGCTGACTCGGCAGACTTGACGGACTCGGCGACGTTGTTCTCAGTTTCAATTTTTGGTTTACATATTAGTTTTTGTTTTCTATTATTTTGATGTAATAATAGTATTTCAATGGCTAAAATTTCCATAAAAATCATAAACTTGATGATGGTGAAATTTGGGTTGAAATTGGAGTTTTGTATTTCGTCTCGATAAGTCGAGAGAGGATGGTGAAGTGGAGAGGACGATGGCAACTGGTTCCATTTTCTCCCCGTTATACATTTTCCCCATAATTTTACTTGTTTTTATATAAAAAATTCTCCTTATTTTATTAGCCGTTAGATTTAGCCTTATTGAGATCCAACAATTCTGCTTCGCACCGCACTTAATCCGGTGCCGTGTGGTAGAATTTCTGTAAATAAAGATGTGAATCAACAAATCATAAAGCACTTTCGGGAAAAAAAGAAAAGAAAAAGGGAGGGTATATGCAAACTGGCGATCGACACTCCGCTTTAGCCACGGGGAATCTAGGAGAGACAGACTTCTATTACTTATGACTGGAGAATGAGGCCTAAATTTTTGAATTTGATTTTTGTTTTTAATAAATAAATTTTAATATTTTATCAAAAAAATTTGATTTTTATTTATCAGCGTAATATATTACTTTTATGAGTTTAAATCTTATTATTAATAAAAGAAATCTTATTATTAATAAAAGAAATCTTATTATTAATAAATAAAATTTATATATATAACACCCACTCACAGTGAATAGTGACATGATTTTGTAAAGAGCCATGTGTAAGGGTACCTTGTAAGTAACGCAAAGTTCTGTTGAGGACAATCCAATCTTTGTTTTTGTTTGGGTACTTTCAAACCACAATTTGTCACAATTCGATTTGTTCCTAGCGAGCTATGAGTATTTGAATCATTCCCTGTTTCGTAATTATTTACATTTATAGAGCTCATGAATCATGATTGTATATCATTGTTTTTGTGATCGATAATCATAAATGCTTACCAAACAAGAAAACATTACTTTCACTTTGTTTAAATTTAGATGCATATAACCAATGGATGGTGATTTAAGACTTCAAGTGGAAATAACCTTATTCTGTTTGAGTATGGTCACGTTCGAGCATTGTGAATGAAATAGCCAATATTAGGAAGAGCTACTCCCGTATCGGGGTCCTAAGCGGTTCAAAGGTTAGTCTTCACCTACGTGCGAGGAATACCTTAATTTAAAAAAAAAAACGTTAGAAGCACATATATATATATATAATATATATAAACAATTACATAAATAGAGTCTACAATAAATAAACTTCATTTTTTGCAACATGCATGGGTATTCCCAATGTATAATTCTTCTCTCCAATATCCTAGCATCAACATAACCACAAGGGGGTGCCTAGTGGTTCAACATTAGTTTGATTTGCTCCTTGTCAAGCCTTGTGTTCGAACACCTTCATCTTGTGTTGTGTGTCCTATGGCTCGAGTTGATTCCAGAACAAAAGGGAGATTAATCTCATATTAATGTATATAGAGACACCTCATACAATGTAAGAAAAAGGACTACTAGATTTTATTTAGCATATATCTTGCATGATTGATCTTTATAAGACAACTTACAAATTAAACAGCTCGAGTCTTGAGTCTTGAATGCCATGAGAGTTATTTGGGTTTGCCAACTACATCTTCTAGAAGTAAGTGATGAATGTTTGTGAGTATTCATGATGACCTATGGAATAAGTTAAATGAAAGGAATGTGGAATTGTCGTTTGCATTTGGGAAAGAGGTGTTGAGTAAAGTAGCTGCACAAGTTTTGCATACTTATAGTATGAATATGTTTCAGTTACTACCAAACTTTGTGTCAAGAATTTTCCTCCCAAATAGCTCGGTTTAGGTGGGCCTAAGTTGGGAAGTAAAAACATTCATTGGTTGAGTTGACATAAACTATGTAAATTATAGCGCTTGGTGGGGCGGGGAAATGGGCTAGGTTTTGAGAATCTTGGAGTTTTCAATAATGCTATGGTGGCTAAGTAGGTTTGGCGTATACTCGAGGATCCAATTTGCTGGTTAGTAAGTTGTTGAGTGAAATCAAACAGTTCCAACTTTCAGTTTTTACCATAAATATGTGCACTCTTACGATAAAGGTTGTTTTTGTTTTAATTACTAGGCTCTTATTACTCAAAAATGATTGGTGGGATTAGGTTTTTAGGAGAGAAAATAGAAAATAAATAAAATTAAAGTAAATAAACTTAATAAAATTTCTAATTTCTCTGTAGACATTTTATTTGTAAAAAATAATAACTTTGATTTCCTCGTTCCAAATCCCGTCTTCCAAAATTTTCTATTGAATCCTAAATTTAACTCAAAAATTCGAATTCTAACTTGTGAATTAACTCATTTTGCTAACGTTGTAAATTTTAAAGTGTTGACACCATATCTGATCAGACCCACTGGGCCGTATACTTAATGCCTAGACTCCGTTCAAGGCCCAAAACTACCGTACTTATACAAGCTCTAACCCCGGGCCCAATGTGGGATGCCACGTGGAGGTTTATCCACTCTCGATCTACGTAACACGTGTCAGCACATAAATCGAGGAGCATTTGTCCCACATCGGAACTTTGGGAATTGAACATCCCACCTACCCATACATAAGGGTACACATTTCCCAATAAAGGTAACGAATATTTACTATTCACAATTACTCTACCAAACTTACCGTTTACTATTTCCTCTTACAAACAAAGTAACTGACTTGACCGTCGG
Organism: Prinsepia uniflora; assembly: GCA_032719365.1. Lineage (NCBI taxonomy): Eukaryota > Viridiplantae > Streptophyta > Magnoliopsida > Rosales > Rosaceae > Prinsepia > Prinsepia uniflora. Next base: position 46,992,070 of record CM064870.1, on the reverse strand, counting down.
AGAACCTTAGGCCGGCACCACACCGGTGCCCGTACTAACGGAGAACCCACGTTCCATTTAAGTTGACAAGTTACGAGGAAGGACATGCGTCATTCGGTGATTGGGCAACGAGTAATCGACAGTTGGAACATTTAACGCTTCCTCGGTGTAAATACGTAATTATCTTGAATATATTAACTATCACATCCCGACCTCACCATTGGGCTTGTTAGCTAGGAACTTGTTCATAAATACTGTAATGAAAGGAACATAGGAGTTTGTCGCTAGGTATTTGACCAAATAGGATCGTCCAGTTCCTATAGAACCTATCACTAAAATACCCCTAGGGAGGGATAGGGCTAAGCGGAGCGAAAAGGGTTTTCCATGAGATGGGAAATGAAAACTATTAGCCCCACAGGAGGTTTGTGAATAAGTGATTGTCTGATAATGAGCAAGGAATATCCGTCTTTCTGCTAAACAGGATGTATTAAACTCATAATTCATTAGATACTTTTTATGAATGTCAACTAAGTATCGTAAGTAAATTGCTCCCGGTTGTTCAATCATTTAATAACTAGAGTCATTCTTTGATAAATGATCACTATGAGTCAGACTCAATAGAATTTGATCAATCCTTTTTTCTGTCATTAACGTTAAGGTGGAGAACTGAATCAAGAATTCTCTTTCTTTATCATCAATCGAATCACTGTTCGAGATACAGGATTTTATTTTATCATCAATCCAATCACCGTTCATGTTTTGTCTTTTTCTTATCAATGAATATATCTCTTTACTTGTATGGCTTAGATGTCTCGTATTTCTTGAAAAAACGATTCGATTGATGGGAATTGGTATGATACTTACGAAATCGATGAGATTGATATTAAAATATTTCTTCTTAGAATGTATTGATTTGACCCCATAAGCGGGACCACCACCCCATAGCATGTTGCCGCCAGAAGCAGAACCCCGTATTTCTTCTAGAGAATCTCCTAATTGTTCCCGAGCAACTGGAAAGAGATTCTTTAACCAGAAAGAATTCAGTTTAGATGTAGGATAGCTATCTAGAAGTTTTCGCAACTCAATCATGTAACGACCCGAACCGAAAATAATAATATTTTAATGTAAAAAGACTGTTTTACCCTTGGGGGGAAACTTTGACTTTTTCTCAGGAAATAATTTGGACTTTGACCCATGACTATGACGTAGATCGGGACGTCACGAATCCGTAGACAGGCGGCACGCCAAAATCGGAGTTCGTATGAAGAAGTTATGGTCAAGGAAGCGTTTTAGCGGAATTTACGAACCGAGAACAACGGAATAAAATATTAATTAATTACGGGAATCCGTGCCAAATTAATATTTAAATCGAACCGATGGATTGGTGACAAGTGTCACCCATCCAAAGCCTTACTATTCCAATAAAGCAATTAACACTATTTAATCAAGTTTTTATATTATTTCTTTTCCCTCCAATTGTTCCCAGCCGTTGGATCATCTGCTCAAAGGAATCTTGGCCCTTCATTTTGTCTGATTTTTCTGCTTCATGCACGTTCTCACCTCTCTGTTTTCTGCTTTGCTTACAAACACACACAAACACATCCATTCCCCCTTCACAAACCCGTGCATTCTTCCCCTTTTCTCTCAAACCAGGCGATCGAACCAGCCCCTCTCACACCACCACCCGATCACCAGCAGCATCACCAACATCCACTAGCCATCACCGAGCATCACCGGCAGCCACCACCCCACTTCCCAGCCCCGAAACCACCGTCCAAAACACGACCCGAAAACCTCAAGGAAACCGGTCCAGGAAGCAAACCTCCATAACCACCTCACCTCGACGCGGGAGGAGCTCCAGTCTGCACCGTGGGGATCCTAGGAGCCTAACTGGACGACGGCGAGGGCCACGGCGGCGTGACGGCGGCGGTAAGACCCAAAACCCGATAAGCCCGTTTTCCTTCCCTATTCGACCCGATCGTGTTTAATGCTTAGAAATGGATTGTTAGGTGATAGACATGTCCTAGGGTGAGTGACGAGTCGTTTGGGACCGGGTTGGACGACGGATACGCCGTGGATCACCGGAGACGACAACCGGACCGTGACCGTGAGTTTCAGAGATATTCTGGTGAGTTTTCTTCCACTTTCTTCTTGTTTTGAGGTTGTAGAACCATAGGACAGACCTAGACGATCCCATAGGGATCAACCCCATCGAAAATGGTGGCCGGAATCGTGTGATGTAATCGGGTCAAACCGTGGGTCGACGGCGACCCGGTTCCAGTCAAACGGGTCGACCCGGTACTGTAGCATGATGACATCATCATGCTGACGTCATGATGACGTCATCCTGTCAGATGTTGTCAGACCAGGGACCAATCAGAACGTGCCACGTGTCACCTGACAAGTGTCAGTGATGACGTCATGCTGACGTCAGCATGACGTCACTGCTGACGTCAGCGGTACTGTAGCAGCGTTGACCCACGCGTTGACCAGGCGCGTGGGGGCACGTGTGAACAGTAATTTTGGTGGGGTCAGTACCATTTTCAAGGTTTCGACGATACGGATCCAATGGAGGTGGTTTCGTGTCGATCGGAGATCGTTAAGTTGGTCAAAAGGGGGTTTAAAGCACCGGGAATAGTGCCCGGGACGCGTTTTTGAGGCGGATCTGTTCTAGGGTCTTGGTATTGATATTGTAGGGTCCTTAAGTAACCCTCAGGAATAATAATACAGGTTTATAGAGATCGTTGAGCAGCAAGGACCGAGTGTGAGTGGGCTGTTTGATTTATAAAAGGCTTGCATGCATAAACTGTTTTACTATTTCCACTGATGAGTCTTATGAACTGTTTATATATGTTATTTCGATGTTTTGGGCATGAGACCCGTCTGGATTATATGTGGATTTTGTTTGGGATGTCCGGGGGACATAGGGTAAACTATACTGTTATTGTACTGTACTTTCCTACCTGATATTGTCTCCTCCAGGGAGGGTCGTTGGCCTGGGTGGACCCTGGAGTAGTCACGGGGCTCTGACTGAGTGGAGTTGACCCCCGTTGGGCTGCTTACTCTCAGGAAGGCATGTTCATATACCTCGGGCAGTGACCGGGATACCGGGAGCTGATGTACCTAGAGAGTCTCGGGTGTGAGACCCTGAGTGGCAACGCGTAGCCTTAGAACCGTGACATCATTTGAGTTGGGTTTTTACAGTGCACTGATATGTTAGTTTCACCTTACGATTATTATTGTGGTTCATTGGTTTATATATTATGTTTTCACTGCATGCAAGATTTGGAAAACGGAGGGGTAAAACCTTATGATTATTTTATTATTAAATTGATTTCTAAACTGTTATTTTTGGCCCACTCACCCTTGTTTTACTGACCCCTCCAGACCCTGACACGGCAATAGAGGAGGAGGATCCGGAGGAGGAGGCAGAGGTTTAGTTTGCCTAGCTGTGCACCTGTACACCCACTTGTGGGTAGGTTGAGCACCGAATAAATGTACTCTGACTAGTGTGCTCACATGTTGTATTTTACTTTCCCTTGTCTGACAGTATCACTTTAAACACTGTGTTTGTACATTATCTATCTATGTGAGTCTTCGGTTTTTATTTAAGGGTACTTTTGGTATGTTTAGAGTCATTGTCAGACGGGAGCGGGTCACGTCCCCGGGTGGTCCCAGGTGGGATTGGGACAGGTCCTGTCAAATCATGTATGATGGAATCATCAAAGATTTGACCCTTTCGAACTCTGTCTGTAACTTACTATAGGCTCGAGAAACAAAGAGAAGGTGTGTACGAACGAAATATCCAGCAACAAGAAGAAGGAAAAGGATTGAATAGAGGAACTCCCGAACATTTGGCGATCTCAAATGTGTCAATATCAATGGTGACTCATTATTTCGATGAATCATTTCTTCGGACAGAAGAAGATTATGTAAACACTTACTCAAAATATCACTTATCAGATTCCATTGTGGAAGACACAATTTTTTCTGAAGAATTCGCCATGATATATCTGATCCATGCATAATATCATGAAAAATGGATACAAATTTTTGGCTGCTACTTAGTATCGGCAATAGGTCTGAAAAAGTATCTAAAATATCAAATTTAGATATTTGTATCCTGTCGAAGTAAGGAACCATGGCATAAATGTTTGGAATATATTCCATTTTTAGAGAGATGAAAAAGCACTATCTCGTTGAAAGGTTCTATACATCTGCCCTTTCTCAAGGCATTTCTTTAGACAAAGACCCCGTTTTTCGTTTTTTCCTTTTTTCGGATGGTAAATATTTCTCAGAACATGGAGTGTGAATCAAACCCATGTTTGAATTGAAATTGAGATACTGATGCAAGTTCTTCCCTTCTGAATTAGACAGATTCATATCTGAAAGAGGTTGGCAATAAGTTCTTTCAAAATTGACTATTTGTCCCTCTGTTAGAAGTGTTCCAGAAATGTCTACGATCGAGTAAATAGCTCTACGAATGAATGGATCGGATCGAATTGGAAAATGGAAAGATTTGTACAAGCTATACCTTTCGTCACCATTTTGTGGAAAATCGTTAGGTATGAATATGTTAGACACTTGTAACTCGATTGGTGAAATAGCATCTCTCTCCAAAAAAGCATATTTTTTTTACCGCCGCACAAAGAAAATATTTTGTTGCGAATGAACAAGATATTGAGGAATTCTCCATACGTAAAATCATAATTATTGATACGGGCCTTTTCCACATAAAAAAGGAATCCTTTGTTACAATAGAAGTAGAAGTGATGTGGATTATTCATGTCAGGACCCACCCCGGTTTCACCCGAAAACTGAGGTAAATCCTGCTCCCGTCTGACACCCCGACACTAAACAGAAAAACCCCCAAAATACACAGTCAGACGCAGGAGAAACTTTAAACATCCCGAAGTTAAGTTTTACAGAGCATAGTACCAAAAACAAAGGACATAAATCCGATAAACAAGGTACACGCACAACAGAAAAGTTTAAGCACTCCAGGGTCACTCTCGAAAATTCTATGCCTCCGACGCTGCCTCGACGTCACAACCCCGCGCTAGCTCCACGACCTGGAGGGCAATTTAAAACAAAAAGTGTGAGTGGACCATAAATAATAAAATACTTTCCGAAAACCATTTCATAATAAAATCAGGGTTTTAGCCCTCCGTTTTGAAATCACATGCATAATCCAGTTATTGAAAACAGTTAGAAATCCTAGAAGGATCGTCATAAAACATTTGCTGAATCATTATAAAAACAGTTATAGAAATCATATCATAAACATCATAAAACCGTATCACAAAACATAAATATCAAGCCATCATTATCCGATCAAACCTGCTGGATCTATCCTAGTCTTTAAACTCCCGAGTCTTTAAACTCAATCCAGGCCTCAATAATATCCGAGTCTTTAAACTCAACAAGCCTACATGGGAAATCAATATATCTGAGTCTTTAAACTCCCGAGTTTTTAAACTCAATCCGGGTCTTTAAACCCAATCCGGGCCCGTCCCCCGTCAATCACAATATCTGAGTCTTTAAACCCAATAACCAGATCCAGCAAATCCAATCCAAAACCATTTGAAAACCAAGTCCAAATCCACATCCAAACCCGAATCCGAAACCACTGGTCTGACGCCATTCCGGCATCCAGAACCGTCATTCCGAACCCAAATCCAGAATTCCACTTTTCAACTTTAAAACCAAATCTCGTTTACCGAAATCAAATTCTAAAACTAAAAACTTTGATCATAAAATCATGTCTCAAAGCCATTTATAATCATTAAAAACCATTTATCATTTGAAATCCCGAAACTATAACATCATAGGCAGAAATCAGCCTTTTATCGTAAAACGTGCCAAATACGTTATTTTCTCGAAAAACATGCAATTATAGAAAACCAACACCACGCATTTAACAATCATGAAATCACATGTAAAACCATAAAACAAGTATGAAAAACAGTTACGCATGCTTGAGTTTAGAGAAGGGGTCCATTCATAGTACCGAGCCCTCAGTCACGTCCCGAACGTCCCGTACGTTCCTCAGCTTCCTCGGGAAATCCCGATCCTATCAACAACCACCCAAGAACGTTACTAACACATCTACGAAGATCCACCTAATTTTTCTCAAAAATCCCCGGGTCCTAAACGTAACAAACAGGAACCCTAAACCTTCAACCTCGCGGAACTAACCTCAAACGACATCCGATTAACCTGAAACCTATTCCAATGGATTCGTTATAACATTTAGAACAAAAACTCAATTGACCATTTTCCCAAACACCGCCGCACGCGCCCCCACGCGCCGTCCAAAGTGGCTGCGCGTGGGCCTCACGCGCCTGCACACAGGGTACTGTTCACCGTCGTCTACCTCGCGTGAACAGGTCTGAACCGGCGTTCCCGGTTCTCCGCCGTCCCGCCTCCGTTTCCCTTCCTTTCTTCACCATCTTCATCGTCCAATACTAAGCAAACCATTCCCCTATTCCAAACACCTCAACACAGTCCAAAACCCGTCGACTCAAGCTCGAAACAAAAACCCGACAGTCCCCTGTTTCCCATTCCGGCCACCCAAGTCTTCCCCCGTCATGGTGGCTACACTAGACGCTTCCTAGGACCCTACTGAACCTACCAGTACTCACCAAACTCCTCGACTCATGCCCAAAAGCCACGACTTTTGGTTTGAAGTTCACAGCCAAAATAGAGCAAAAGAACGGGAAGAAGAAATTACCTGTCGTCGACCGCCACTGTGCTCACCGCCGCACTCCTTGGAGTCCACAGAGTCGTCCTCGCCCCCTGTCGAGCCCAATCGATCAGCACACGGCCACACCACCACCCAAACTCCTCTCTGTTCTCTCTGTTTTTCCCGTGAACCCTCCTCTTTCTCACACTTGTTTCCCATACACGAACAGTCATCACCACTCAATCCTCACACTCTCAGCTTCCCTTAGTCACTTACACACTCACTAATTCGCACAAACACACACGGTCACCGATCAATTCTCCCAATCTCTCAGTCTCTGTTTCTCTCGGGTTCGAACACAAACACGGCACACACACTTGCACGATTTTGAAACACCCGTGCACTCACTAGAACCCTCTAGCCAAGCCCCACGTGTCACCATCCCCTCAAGCCTCACACAAAAATCTCCTCTCTGCCCTGGACACTTGTCCAAATTCGGCTGTACCAAGCCCAAAGTACAAAAGACCAAACTGCCATTCCTTTTAAGTCAAAATTACCATTTTGCCACTACCTTTCTAGACCCGTAACGCACACATCCTAACTCCGATGAATACGTGCCGCCTATCATCGAACTCAGGACGACGAGATCTACCTAACGGTCCTAGGTCAACGTGTCAAAACCCGATCGTACGAAAAGTCAACTTTTCCCCCTATTTTAGCCAAATTACTGTAATGCCCTCAACCTTCCGAACATCATAACTTCCTCCTCGGATGTCGGAATCGGACGTACCACCTGTCTACGGATTCGTGACGTCCCGAACTACGTCACGGTCATCGGTTAAAGTCCATTTGACCGCCCGAACTCAAAGTCAACATTTTGCCCAACATAGGGGAAAATCATCATTCTACGCTACCAGACCTATCGTAACTGACTAACCACCAATTAAGCTCACTAATCTCATTTTAAACACGGTCTTAACCCTAATTCCCGGGACGGGTCGTTACAATTCAAGAATCGAAGTCGATTTTCTTTATAAAAAGAAGATATCAATGAACTTCTATGAAATGGTTTAACGGGATTCAACCAATTGTCTTGATCGTGGGATGTCGTTGAGAAATAGGAATCCATGTTATCAAAAGATTTCCTGCGATTATTTCTAGTATGGAATGAGTCAATCATCCACTTTGGTATCTTATTGAACAAAAATGGTGATATTGTTCCTCCATTGATCAAGAATTTCGATTTTTGGGAAGTATCATGATCATCCAATAAGAAGGGTTTCAATTTTTTCAAATGAACGATTTGAAGACCTATTGATTCTAACAATTGATTGTAGAATTGATCATTCGGACCTTTCAATTCATAGATGTGGATCTCAGACCTATGAATGGGGATATTCCCGAAACTCACAAAGAAAAAAGGAAGCGAGTTAGACAAAAAGAGAAGAAACTTGGACAAAAAAAGAATTAACTTGGACAAAAAGAAAGGAAGTGACTTAGATAAATCTTTTTTGTCGATAACCTCAGACCAATCAATCGAATATTGATTAATACGTAATCGGTCGAACACTACGTGAAAATTAAAATGGCTCTTCTGCTCAGAAATGAAATGTTCCAAATGTTCCTGTAAATTATTGCTCCCATTGGACCATTTGTATCTATATGCATTAGGATCCCGATTCATGGATCTCTCGGTTCGAGAAATAAAAATAAGAGGATCGAACCATTTCTTCTGACTCTTTTTCAAATTTGATAAATGTTGGTTGATCGTATATTTCATTATAGTTCTATGATTCAGAGTATCATTTCTTATTTGATCCCTTTGAATTCCATATTCGAAGTTGCGATCAGATCTATTCATTAAAAAGAATCGATTCAATACATTTCTTATGTACCCATAGGTGCTATATTGGATTTGAATCAGATTTCGGATCAATCTATATTGATTGACTGCCTCCATTATGTTGGTGTTAGCAAATACCACTCTTTTTGGTTTTGGATCTTCCAAATCATTCCCGCAGGAGGTCCGGACCCAGTTTTTTCTAATCCTTCGATAAAAAAATTCATTCTCTTCATAAAAAATAGGAGGTAGAACTAATAAAGATTTCTTTTTCGATTCATCCCCGGAGTTGAATACCTCATTCAAGAATTGTTTTTGATCCAATCTAATAGAAAAGGCAAATCCCTTATGATACACCAAATCCGGCTCGGTTATTGATAGAGTGAATATATCTGTCATTCCTTGAAATCTCTCTTCTGATTCAAAATCGTGGTGTAACGTGTACCCCCTGTTCCGGTCATGGAATAGATGAAATAAATCAAAAAATGGATTTTTGTTCAAGAATGAAATCTTATTGGAACTGTCCATATCTAGTTCATCCCAGATCTGATGAAATAGGATGAATTGAGACGGTATTTTGTAAATACGTAATTATCTTGAATATATTAACTATTTAGCCAGGAACTTACGTAAATACCGTCTCAGCTTCAACATTTAAATGTTTCACCTCTCGGCTTCCAACTTACGGGTGAGGTCGGCCGCTTCCTTCATGGCCCTCTCGGCCTCCTGAAGCTTAGGAGTAAGCTCCTCTTGCTTCTTTCTCAGCCGGTCCTTCTCCCGCCGAGCAGAAGAAACCCTCCTCTGGGCATTCCCAAACTGGAGGTAGACTTCACCGAGGGCCTGCACATAACACAACTTAATACATATTCACTCGGCCTATATACAACACTTGTAAACAAAAACAGAAACAAACTTACATTGCTCAGCAGTAACAGGGCTTTCTTCATCTTCTGGTCGGCCGACTGGCACTGAACCTCGGCTAGCTCGTCTGAGGGAATGGAGGCCCCCTGACAGACCCTGTTGAGCAAAGGCATCATCTGCCTCGGCAACAGAGGGTCGCCTCAGCACTGGACCCCTCACCGATTGCCTCTCCCTCGGTGAACACACCGAGGTTCACATCGCCCCTCCTCTAGAGCATTTCCAGGATCCTCGCATCCAACCGAGGGGGGAACGGTGGCGGTTTGAACTCTGGGACCGGCATGGTCCTCTTACCACCGATCTGCTCCTGCGCCGACCGAATTGTCTCGGCCTCAATTCTAGCGTTCGTTCTCCTAGGATCAGGGGAAAGGACTCGGTCTCCCTCGACGACGCTCTGTTTTCTTTTGGGAGACCGAGCTGGAGGACTTGGTGGTATCGGTTTTGAGGATTGGCCCTACTTTGCACAGTCCGACCGCTCATGCTACCCCTTGTCGGCTCGCTCTTTCTTCCTTTTGAGGAGGAGCTCCAGGCGCTCGGCAGCCTTTGATAGTGAGGCAGATTCTCCAGAGGTCTTGTCGGCCTTCATTCTCAGTTGCTCACAATCTTTCAGAATCCGGCTACCGAGGTGATACAGAACTGTAACACCGAGCAACGGGTCAGTACAAAAAAAACAAATACAACAACACTTACCCTCGTCGGTGTCGATGAGAACCAATTTGTACTGAAATCCTGGCAACCGAAGTATGCGTCGGTTCCGATTCAGGTCGTCCAAAATCTCCCTCACTAGGTGAACAATGGTTTTCTCTTCCGGAGAGATCTCTTCCTCGGGGAACAAACCTGCACACTGAGACTCGGTCAGCCAATATAGTCATACTTAGTATACATAATATCAACATTTACATCATATGGTCGGCCTATGCTACAACTATCCACCTTGAGTTTGAAATTTGGACGGTATTGGAGGTCCCTCGGTGTTCCCTTCCCAGTTCCTACCGACCAGGCAAAACTTCTTCTTGTATGATTTCTGGGAAGTCGGTATGTCCAAGATGAACTCCCCCCGTTTGCTCTTCTTGCGATGACGGACGAAGACTCACCCGGTACTCTGCTGTTGGAACCCAAACTCATACAGGTACATGAGTTGGGCATAGGTCGGCTCCGGTTGCTCGGCCCATCTGAAGGCTGTGTAGAGGGAGCACATCACAATCCACACGTTGGGATTGAGCTGACCGAGTTCTACCCCCATCCTCTTCAAAATCCGCCGCAACCAGGGATGCAGAGGAAGCCTCACCCCATGGTGCATCAGCTCGGTATAGAACAACACCATACCGGCTGGGGGATTACTCGGTCTTTCCTCCCTTGTAGGCAACCTCGTCGTCACCGAGTCAGGAATGCCAAACTATATCCTCATCTTCATCAAGCCCTTCTCGGTTTCCTTGTTGACCATTTCGTTAACGGCGAAGGCAGCACGTTCGATCGGCACGGCATCCAGGACTGACTCGTCACCAGTTGGTCCCCCCTTTTTCAGCCGAACCGCACCCTTGTCTCGGCCGTGGGTCAGCTTTAACTCTCGATGAACCCCCACCTTGACTATTTTCTCGGCGTCCACCAAGAGATTACCACTACCCGACCTACCTGTCGGCTCAGCCTCAGCACAAGTCTCTGTTGTCCTACCGGATGACTCGGCTGTACTATGCACCGATTGTGCCCTATGTTGTGCCTCGGCTGAGTGGGCCTCGTCCTCACTCCCGGAGACGGGAATGAGAACTTGCACACTACTATCTAACGACTCATCGGCCTGTGAGTCGTAGCACTTACCCTCGGATACCGAGTCACTATCAACAGACATCTACAAAAAAGAGGGCAAAACATAACTCAGAGGACCGACTCGGACCTACGACGATCTGACCACAAACTTCACCAAGTTCATGATCAGTTCTTCACCAACACCCACTTCAATCGAAAAAATAGAATTAAGGCATACTTACTGTGTTTTTTCACGGAGGAGGGCTAGTCGGAAATTACAACCACCGTATGCACCACCGCCGAGAGCTGATCGGAAATCGTCTTCCTAGTTAGACAGAGTTTCCCCACTTTTCATAAAAACACAAAGTGAGACAATCAGTGAAAGCTCCCCATATTTATAGAGGTTGATGCACAGACTACGAGGCGTCACCCCTCCTAGTGGCCGACACGTGTCACGACCACTCCATCTCACCGACAGGTGTCATTCATCCAGCCGAGGGAGACCAACCGTCATTCCTCACCCACTACCAACCTCCCAGTACTCATGACCGACTCAGATACACCGCTCGGTGTCCACACCCCAACCCTTAGGCGTTGGACATCAACACCGACCCACATCCACCGCTTGGTGCCTTCCACTCCCCTGCATTCTTTAGGCCTTGATACCGACCCACATACACCGCTCGGTATCGGAACCTACCAGTCCAGTTGATTGTCACTCGTCACCGACTGCCCACGTAAAACATGACCGACCGCCCACGTAAAACATGACCGACCGTAGCGTTGGTTCGCCAATTCGTTGCATCCCTTCAAGACCGACCACTTTACACCTCTTAACCGTGAACGAGACTGTCTCGGCGGACTCTCCCACCAGGGGACTTGGGGGACTACAGGTATACTTCCCACCAGGGTTTGAGAGAATGAGACAAGCCCCCGACCGAGAAATTCCACCTCAGTCAATGACTTGGGGGACTTCTGTTGACACCATATCTGACCAGACCCACTGGGCCGTATACTTAATGCCTAGACTCCGTTCAAGGCCCAAAACTATCGTACTTACATAAGCTCTAACCCCGGGCCCAATGCGGGATGCCACATGGAGGTCTATCTACCATCGATCTACGTAACACGTGTCAGCACGTAAATTAAGGAGCATTTGTCCCACATCGGAACTTTGGAAATTGAACATCCCACCTACCCATGCATAAGGGGTACACATTTCCCAATAAAGGTAACAAATATTTACTATTCATAATTACTCTACCAAACTTACCGTTTACTATTTTCTCTTACAAACAAACTAACTGACTTGACCGTTGGAGAACCTTAGGCCGGCACCACACCGGTGCCCGTACTAACGGAGAACCCACGTTCCATTTAAGTTGACAGGTTACGAGGAAGGACACGCGTCATTCAGTGATTGGGCAACGAGTAATCGACAGTTGGAATATTTAACACTTCAACATAAAGAATTCGCCAACTTTGTAACTTCAAGGAATTAGCTAACATATGGAATTTTAAGGAATTCGCTAATTTAGTAAATTTTAAGGAATTCAGTCATTGAGATAAAAGGGTAATCGGTAATTTAATAATTTCAATTTTGAAATTAAAAGCAAACAAAAAAATGAAATCCAAAAGAAATTGATAGAAAAAATAATAATTAGATGTTAAAAACAAAATGAAAGTAAGAAAACAAATTGAAAGGGGAAAAAAATATAAAATTATTAAGGGTACCTATTACCTATTAGGTGGGATTTGGATAAATATTTAAAAATTCAGAATGAATGTAAATAATTATACTATAAATTTAGAAGTGCATACTTTGACCCCAAAAAAAAGAAAAGTTTGCATTTAATTAGTGGGCGTAGGTCAATGAAGGTATGTAAATGTTAGATATATTCCATGGCGGGTTCTATATAAACTTGGTAATGTAATAAAAGACTTGGTCAATATCTCTAATGTCATATTCCAGCCTTCATTATTCAAATCAAAGCCTTCCAATTCAGAACCATTTTACATCTCTGCCTTAATTCCTATTCCTAATTCATAATGCCTGAAACACAGAAAGAAAGAGCAGCAGAAGCATAGGCAGGCACCCCACCAAATTAAACAAATCAAATCAAATGAAGTGAGATTGAGGCCAAAGAAAATGGAGAACGGTCACGATTGGAAAATTGCAGAGAAATTCTCAGGGTTGACGATTTCGGGCTCTGACCCGATTCCTTCTTCAAACACCCACCAAACCAACACCACCGTCACCAACCACGACAGCAATTTGGTTCAGGTCATGAACGCCATGGAAGCCGCCGAGGCCACCATCAAGCACCAGGTCGAAGAGAATATCCGATTGAGGACCCAACTCGAACACAAGATGCTCGAGCTTCACAGATACAAGCTCCACGGATCTCAGGACCAAGCTCATCAATCAATTACCCATGTCGACAATCAAATAGATGGGATTTCAAATCCGGCTCAAACCCTTACGGAATCAGAAACCCGAGAAACCCAATTGGGCAGCAGCAACGTCAATGGAGCCATGAAGGTGGTTCGAGTGTCTGGTGGTCACCCGACTGCAGATAACGCCAGCAGTGGAATCTCTCGGTTATCTTCGCCGACTACAACGAGGTCGTTTTCTCCGTCTAGCACAGAGGGGGAATATGATCATCAAAGGTCCAATTTTTCTGGACATGGGCTGGTGCCATTGACTGAATCAAACAACCCCAACAACAACAGCAGCAACAGCAGCAGCTTGTGGAAGAAAGATCTTGCTATTAAGGTACATGAACATGAACAAGAAATTATGCAATTGCGGAAGCATTTGGCGGATTATTCAATCAAAGAAGCACAAATTCGAAACGAAAAGTATGTGCTGGAGAAGCGCATTGCTTATATGCGTTTGGCATTTGATCAGCAGCAACAGGACCTTGCTGATGCTGCATCGAAGGCCCTATCTTACAGGCAAGACATAATTGAAGAAAACATTCGACTTGCATATTCTGTGCAGGATGCGCAGCAGGAGAGGACGACTTTTGTTTCGTCTTTGCTGCCGATTCTGGCTGAGTATTCATTGCAGCCACCTGTTCCTGATGCCCAGTCCATTGTTGGAAATGTCAAGGTTCTGTTTAGGCATTTGCAAGAGAAGCTGCTTCTTACTGAGTCCAAATTGAAGGAGTTGCAGTATCAGTTAACGCCGTGGAGATCAGATATGAATCATCAGCAGCAGCTACAGCCTAATATGAATGTCGTTTCTGGGCCGCAGTCACCCCCACGACAGGCCATTGGCGGTTCAGCATTGCTGAATGTAAGCAGGAATGGGCTTGAAATGGCCCCTCAGAATCAACAAACATATTCTTCCTCCCATGACAGGAGAATGGCGGTTTCTGATGTTCAGAGAACTGCGGAATGGGGCGGTGGTCATCATCAAAATGGTATGGGTGGTGCTGGTTTCCCCAACAATTTGGAAGCCAATGAGCAGAGCATGGGGAGGTACTCACCTGTTCCAAACAGGACATTTTCTGCAGCACAAGATGCACCTGTGAATCATGCTGTTACTCAACCTGATGATGATCATCATCATCATTATAACGAAGAGGGAACAAGCAGTAGACAGGTCACGTTTCGTGATCCAGTTAAGAACACACACACAGACTTTGATGATCAAGATACAGAGGGAACCCAAAATGAGAGAGACAGTAATTGGAGTGGAGGAAACTCTCCTTTCCAATCGCCTCTCAATGACTCCAGCTCCCCATATCCTCCTCATTATCTGCCGCCCGTACTTGAAGAGGGTTCTTCCTATTCAGAGGCTGCAGATGATGATCCATTGCCAGCTATAGATGGCCTCCAGATTTCGGGTGAAGCTTTTCCGGGACATGAGCTTCAAGCATGTGGATACTCTATCAATGGAACAACAAGTTGCAACTTTGAGTGGGTGCGCCACCTGCAAGATGGATCTGTGAATTACATTGAGGGAGCAAAGCAACCAAACTATCTTGTAACTGCTGACGATGTGGACACATACCTTGCAATCGAAGTACAGCCTCTGGACGACAGGAAACGAAAGGGAGAGCTGGTAAAGGTGTTTGCCAATGAGCACAAGAAGATCACTTGTAATCCTGAAATGCAAAGCCAGATAGAGAAGATTTTGTACAAAGGCCATGCTTCATTCAAAATATTTCAGTTCACTGGATACCTTGACATATGGGAACCAGCAACATTGGCAATTAAGAAAGGAGCTTACAGTATAAAGTGTAGTGGAGGAGGACCTGGTGGAAGTGGTGTTGTAGTTGCAGAAAAGTTTACTCCAAACACCATGGTTACAATCCCCTATGGAAGCCCTACAGATTTCATAATCTATAGCGGCTCGGATAACGGGGGCGAATATATGTTAAAAACAGACAATGAAAGCTGTTCTAGAGATACAGTTGTGCTCACATTGAGATTATTTATCCACAGGGCTGATGAGAGAAAGAGCTCAAAGAAAGCAAAACTAGGATCTTATTTTTTCAACAAGTATCTCTAGCTATCCTCCTCTTGTTATAGTTTTAGACTTATAGTACCCTCGGAGCATTTTTTTTTTCAACAATTTTGTTATTTGTTTAAGGGTGTGGGTGCCCATTGCATAATTTTTGGGGTGTTGGCTGTGCAGTTAAAAATCTTAATTTCCTCATAATTTTTTGTCTCATATTGATGGCCCATCTTTGCTCGTAATGCTTGCAACAATTTTGTCTTCAAGCAATTTTCTGAGAAACCCAGCATTGAAGGTGAAGGCCCAAATTATCAACATAACCCATTCCTGCCAAAAGAATTTGAAAGATACAAAAATGCCAAAAGAATTTGAAAGATACAAAAATTCAAACTACGTTCAGAGCATGAGCATGGAAACTATTTTGTGTAATAACATACAGAGCTACATAAATTCCCTCGCCAGTTTTATACATTTTGACTGTTTATTTTGGAAAAATGCGCTCGAATAATAATGGATACTACCTGGAATTAATATTGAATGTTATCGAGCCTCCGGAACTGTTATGGTAGAGTCATAAGTGGAATATGTTTCGTGCTTACTTGAGGAAGAAAATGCTTCGGGTCTTCCACCAAAGAAACCTGGCTTTTTGGGTTGTGGCAAGGGGCACTCGTCGCCTAGCATGAGCATCACAGATGACATGGTGGGTCTGTCTTCGGGAAGCTCTTGCACACACAAAAGACCAACGTGTATGCAACGCAGAACTTCTGATAGAGTGCATGAGTCCCTCAAGCGTTCATCAATCAACTCTAACGACCTCCCTCCTTTCCACAATCTCCATGCCTAAGGAACAAGATAAGTTTGTCAATCACAAGATCAACAAAAGTAAATGAGGGATTGGACGCTGAATACTTACATGTCCGATGAGGTTAAGGTTGTCATCCGGGTTATAAAACCCTCTACTTCTGGTCCCACTTACAATCTCAATCAACAAAATGCCAAAGCTAAAAACATCTGATTTTACAGAGAATTGGCCATCAATGGCGTATTCTGGTGCCATATAACCACTACAGAAACCAACAAGAAGAAAAAAACATGTTACTATTAGATAATAAGCAAAGATGTAATGCATGAAGAATCTAGATACATGAACTAAGAAACTAGCAGAAAATAAACAGAGATGCATACTCACTAGGTTCCAACCACTTTTCTTGTAACCCCTTCGGTCTGATCTCCACCAAACATTCTAGCCAAGCCAAAGTCTGATATTTTTGGATTCATTTCTTTGTCAAGTAAAACATTACTAGGTTTCAAATCTCTATGAATAATCCTCAATCTTGAATCTTGGTGCAGATAAAGAAGACCTCTACCGATCCCACAAATAATGTGCAAGCGTTGGAACCAATCCAACAGTCCACGTTGAGTTTCATCTGTTAAGTTTTAAATTCTCATTCATATGACCAATTTGAAATCTTATAAGAACAAAATAAAGAGTTTTATAACCTATATATCAACAGTGTAGTGTGTATAGGATTCGAACCAAAAATGTAGAAGTCTAAGCTTTTGTTGGGCAAGTATTCATATATCAGCAATTTCTCTTCTCCCTCTATGCAACAACCGAGAAGCCTGACAAGATTCCGGTGCTGAAGTTTGGCTATCAGTAGTACTTCATTTTTGAACTCATTTGGTCCTTGCCCTGAACTTTGTGAGAGCCTCTTCACAGCAATTTCTCGTCCATCTTCAAGTCTACCCTGAAAATCCTCATTGGCGTAAAGATTAAGAATTTTCGAAAGAACATAGCTATTTCATTGGTGTTACCATTCTTAATCTCACATACAGGAAATATACCTTGTATACAGGTCCAAAACCACCTTCTCCAAGCTTCCTGTTGAATGCAAAGTTATCAGTGGCCGTGACTATTGTGGACAGGCTAAATAATGGTAACTCAAGGTCTTCATCCGCTCCTTCATTTTTATGACCCATTCCATTCTCCAGCATTTTCTCTAAATGTAAACAGAAAGTAAGGAGGTCAATTTCTGATCAACTATGATGTACAAGAAGCAAAAAAAATAAAAACTAAAAAAAATCAATATGTTTGCAGTATTAACTATGAACATATCTCTAGACCCTCGAACTAAAAAATAACCGCAAAGTATCTCTGTCCTTTCAGTCCTGTTGTCATGCATTTATTGTATAATTTGTGTTAATACGGTCAGTCCCCCCCTAAGCTCATGTTTTAATAACTTATACTTGTTTTGAAACGTGTATACAAGTATAAATTTGTTGATTTTGATTAAGAATGTAGCTACCTAAGTTTGATAAAATGCTGGACAAAAGACTAAAAATATGGGTTGAATTTGTTCTGGTTAATTGTTCATAAAAAGAGAACCAGGTATCTCTCAGTCCTCATAGTTAGGTACTATCCTCATAGTCAGGTAGTGGCCTACTCTTTTGATTTTGAATTTCACACAAGTGCGAGTCTTTCCTTCTTCATAGTAAGAGAGTATCCTCATAGTCACGTAGTATCATCATAGTCAGTGAAGTGAGAATTGGATATTTCGGTCTGAAATTCTCATTACCTTGATTATGAGGACACTACCAATCTATAAAACTAGATCTAAACTAGTTGGCACTATCAAACTAGATCTACAAATTCAAAATTGGTTTCTATGGTCTTCTACCCAATCATCTTCCTAGCCTTACACCTGCAACTTCATCTCTCTCTCACTCCTAAAATGGTTACTTGCTTTAATATATTGTGTGCCCAACACTTGTGGTTTATCCACCTTAACCAAAATCAAACATAAGATTGAGGAAGATGAGAGGAAGAAGGGAGGAAGATGAGAGAAGATGAGAGGAAGATGAGAAGAAGATGAGAGGAAGATAAGAAAATATGAGAGGAAAATGAAAGAAGATGAGAGGAAGATAGAATGCAAAATTTTGTGGATGGTTACCACCCCTTTTATATAGATTCTATTTTTGTAAACACATTTTTTAGTGTTCAATTTTTGAATAAATTTGTGGAGAGTATTCTATTTTCATCAATTTCCCAAAACCTTACTGGGTGACGTTCTTTTACCTTATGAATTTACCTATTAACTTCACCAAGGCAGCATCAAATTTCAGATAGACATTTGATGCTGTCGATGTGCCAAAGTTTTGTTTGGCTGGCTAAACCGTTCAATTATAGAATTCATTTCTAAAGCATTGGGATTAAATGAGAGCACATCAAAGCATTAATACTGCATTGCAGAATGGATGAAAGCAACCTCTTATTCCTAATTGAATAAGCAAAAGATGATAGAACAAGTATTACCTTTGAACTTTCTTTTCTTTCTGTGAAGGCAATAAACAGCTAGGAGAGTCCCCACAACCACGCAAGCAACGGATACGACTATCACCACCATCTTTGTCTTGGGCCAATTCCCTTCTTCATAGTTAATTTCAACGTAACAAAACTATTATCATATCCCAGCTAGAAGAGACAGATATGAGAAGAAAGAAAAACGAGATTCATCAAGCAAAACATAACCATTTTCTCAATGACTGAAGTTGCACATACTTGATTTTGAAGGAGGCATTCGAACATACAGATTCTCCCCGCCATCCGAAAGCTCTCTCATGTTCATCAGATTACCAAACCAGGTTGTGCAGCCACTGCCTCCTCCTGTGACATTGGAGCTAATTGTGTAAGCCATACAAGAACAGTTGTTCAAGCAAACTTCCATGCATTCCCCAAGACTCAAGCTTCGGTTCACCAAGGAATCGGTGGTATCTGGCAATTTAATCCCACTATATGTCACAAACCCTTGTTTATTTTGGCAGCTCGAAGGCTCGGAACGCTCACAACCTTCTTCGTATTGTCCGAAGTTCCAATTTTGGGGCGATTTGGGGTTGAACCCTTCTAAGCAACTGCAAACTGGGGTTTTAGTAATGGTGCAAATTCCATTGGAGCCACAATATCCATAATTATCACAGTTGTCTTCTGATGCCAATAGACTCCTATAAGCCCCGGTTTTCGAGTTCCATTCAATCTTCAAACCTTGAAACAATGTATCAGCTTCGTAGTCAAAGCTCTGCCATAAGTAGTTTCTTGGGTTTCCATCTTTGGCTTCTCTAAGGACAAGGTTGCCCGAATCCAAGAGCTGCAGCACAGGATTCCGGGATTGTTTGGACAAAGTTATCAACCAAACAGCCCTGTTGTCTTGACTCAGAAGCAAAACACTGCCTGAGGCATTTATCATCAAAAAACCAGACGAATCATTAATGGGGTTGTGCAGATTGGCAACCCAAGTGACATTTTTAGGTGATGAGACAGAACCCTTGTGCCAAATTCCCAAAAATCGGGTTTTGGAATGGGCAGTAGCAACATTAGCTGGTGGTGGGCTGAAAAAACCCAATTGAAAACTGCCATTTTTGGAAATCAAGGTGTTGCCATCTGCGAGGGGCTGGGATTGAGTAATGGAATCATCAGCTGCAAATATTGAGGGTTTGAAGAAACAAAGGGCCACATAAACTGCAGTGAGCATTAATGACAAAATGTTGGCCATTGATTTCAAGTCTTGGAATGCCTACTGTAGCCCCTAGTTATAGATTCTTACAATATGAATATGAATATGAATATGACGTAGAGTCAAATCTAGAAGGGGGATAATGCCATGGACCGCCATCCATTACATTTATTGACTTTGGTGGGCCCACGACGATGGAAAAAACATTCGTTCCTCGAAACTATAGGCTGTGGACAATGACATCAGAAGAGTATTTAAATTAAATGATTTTAAAGAGCAACAAAAGAGGGAGACCAACCATAAAAGAAGGGATTGGACTTCTCGCCGTACTATTACAACTCCAAAAAACTAAGTAAATTTAGGTTAGAGTTAGAATTCCGAAATTAAACGAGTTTAGATAAAAGCAGTATTAGGATGAGTGACCCAGCTGCTAAGTTCTGGTATTGCATTTTTTTTTTCAATTCATTTTACTTGGGAAAGAAAGGAAAAAAAAAACAAAGACCCAACAAGATTGCTGGAAAAGTTTGGGTGCAGGTCATGGCGCCAAGGGTCTTACAGCCATGGAAAAGAAAAGATTAAAGGGCCATTTAGAATTTTGGACCAAATTAAATTAAAGAAGTGAAGTCTAAGAGGACATAGGGCCCATATGGGCTCTATTTCGGGCTATTCTATTGGCCACGGAAAAAGAGCCCGAAATATT
This sequence comes from Prinsepia uniflora, assembly GCA_032719365.1. NCBI lineage: Eukaryota > Viridiplantae > Streptophyta > Magnoliopsida > Rosales > Rosaceae > Prinsepia > Prinsepia uniflora. Next base: position 46,971,229 of record CM064870.1, on the reverse strand, counting down.
TCAAAAATCCTATAATCTATTATTTTTTTTAATTTTATTTTATTAATTACAGGAAGTATTTCAAAAAATTTAATTAAAAATTAATTTATATTGAAAGTTGAAAAGATTCATAAAAGTATTTATGCCTCTTTTGATCACAATTCAAATGCGAGTTTCATTTGAAATGTAAGACCAGAAAGCAAACATGAGTTTCCACTTGATCGCTTGCTCGTAATACTTATTTATTTATTCATTTTCGTTTTATTTATAATAAAATTATATTGTGAAATGAAAGACAATAAATATTTTATAGGATAATTCTCGTATGTCACATTGGTGAAATCTTCTTATAATATTTTTTTAATTTATTAGAATTGAAACCGTTTAATTTTTGAGTCATCGTTTTAAGATTATTTATATAAAATCAACTAAACTAGAATAGTCATTCATATCAATCAACGAAATGGATGATTGATCATAAAGATTTTAAATATTAACAAAACTGTTGATTTATTTTATATACATGAATGCATGAGAATGTAAGAAGGGGAAACATGAGTCAATTAACCCCTTGATGGTTGTAAACTCTCCCATGAAAACTCTACGTGTCACCTTTAGAGGGGTTGGTGTTGGCCAAAATAATACCAAATCTGTAGGAAAAATGCCTCGGGAAGATGTGAAGGCACTATCCTTGAGTCTCAGGTTGCTTCCAATCTGTTATGGACGAATATGAATAAAAAAGTACAGCCACATTAGCACGAAAGTTTCTCATAGAGAAGAGATTAAAATTCTCGTTTTTCAATTTCAAAAAACGATGCTGGCCAATGGCCGCCGGGGGAGGGGTGAAGGGAGGGTATGAACGAGAGAGAGAGAGAGAGAGATAGAGACTTGCTTGAGTCTCGAGGTTTTGGTGCGGGTGGGTTTCGTTCTTTGCCATTAAGATAAAAGAGAGACCGCGTGAGAGGGAGGGGTGCGAGAGCCATGAGGAGAGAGTCAGGGCAGAAAGATGATTAATAATGGTCTTCAGCTTGGGCTTCTAAGATGGGTTTTCAATTTTGGGTATTTGGGCTTCAAGCAGTTGGGCTCAAGTAAATCCAATTGGTTGAATCATCAAGGTCCAACAACCACTATTAGGACTTTTTAATTGAATAATTTTGAGTTTTCGAATTTGCAGGACATGGCATAATAATTTTACATGTTGACCCTTGGGGAAAATTTCCTAGATCGGCTTCTATGAATGGTTAAATTACCTCCAATTTTGTTGATATTTAACAGATATGATCTTAAAAAGATTATTTAAAGAATAAACAGTTCTGATTATAATATATATACAAAAAATAAAAAACTCGATAAATAGAAAAAGTGATACGAGAAGATACCATCAAGGTGGATGCGCTTATTATCCTATTTTACATTAGTTTACTTTTTTACTATATATTTGAGAAAATTAGTAGATCGTAATTTTAGTGATATGAACTAATTATTTTAATGTCTCACTTAGTTGCACGTTTAATGAGAGGTTTACACGTTACAGGTAAGTTGAAGTAAAGATATATTAGTCTCAATGCAAGAGCCCCGCACCTGCAAGAGGCATTTTGGCATGCAACATGCGATTTTAGAATTCAATGACAAATTAGCACATACATGTGTCAGGTATTTTCATATCACATTACACTACATGTAACTTTTACAATACTTAAATTTATTTTGAATGTGTAACGACCCGGAAGTTCGAGGAAAAAAAAGTGGAAAATTTACTAGAAATGATGATTTTGCCCATAGAAAAGTCAAAATGTTGACTTTTTGACCAAGACATCTTTTTAGGAAATTTGAAAAGACCATTATGAAAGTCTCAGGCTCTTGAGTCTATAGACAGGTTGTACGGTAAATCGGAGATTGTATGAGTGAGATACAGGTCAAAAATAGTTAAGGGCAATATGTTCATTTTAGCACCAAGGGGTATTTTGGTAATCATTTATTGAAGGCTTATGCGAGACCATTCTAGGTGTGAACATGTGCAACTGGATGTTCAATCAATTCCAAGGGATATGCAATAATCATCAAAAGATTTTGATGCAAACTTGCTAGAATTATCAAAGCTGATGGACTATATAGGATAATCCAAATGGTGGGCCTTCAATTTAATGATTTGGGTAAGAAGTTTAGCATACACACCATTGTGTGTGGACAATAGTGTCACATGTGACCACCTGATTGATGCATCAACCAAAACCATAAAATATTTGAATGGTCTGCATGGTAGTTGGACAGGTCCCAAAATATCCCCTTGTATTACGTACAAGAAAGGGACAAATTCTTTAATTATCTTTGCATATGATGGTCTAGTGTTTAATTTTCCCATTGAGTAAGCTTGGCAGAGTGTTTCACTAAACACAAGGTTCTTATTAGTAAAGGGATGCATGTGTGATGTATTGAGGTTATGATGCATTATACCTTGACTTGGGTGTCCCACACGATCTTTCCATAATAAGTAGTTGCTTGGGTTAGGTAGCTTCTGGCTATCCATGTGATTTTCCTTAATTGTTCTAATAGTGGTCGTGTAGAGGCCACTTCTGAAGCATTTCAATTCCTCTAATGTATACTTTCGACCAGATAGATTTGAGGTTATTTAAAGATATTCCACGGTCTTTTCTTTTGTGGTGTCGACGTGATAGCCATTAGCTCGAATATGCTTAAAACTTAATAACGTTCTTCTGGAATGTGAGGAGTATAAAACTTCATCAATGGTAAATACAGTACCATTGGACAACATAAAGTGAGTTTTTCCAGAGCTTTCAATCAAATTTGATTGGCCAGATATAGTTATCACAGATGTGTAGTTAGATGTTAAGCTTGTGTAAAATATCCTGTCTCGGAGAATAGTGTGCGTGGTAGCACTATCAGTCAGACAACAAACTTCCCCACTTGACATACCTAACCATAAATTTAACTAAAAGAATTAAGGATCACATTATTGTACAAATTGGATTAGGTATAATTTTTGATACCCTAATTGATTTTGTTATGCGTAATGGTTGCCCATGAAACATTGGGAATGTGTCATTAGTTTTGATTGCAGATTTATGTAGAGACAAGTCAAACTCTTTTGATGATTCAACCATATGTATTGTAATTGTCACAACATATTTGAATCACATATCATGGTTTCTGTATTCGAGTCACATATCTTTCTTCTTCTTGCATTCAGAATCTAATTAGCCATTTTTAAGTTGCTCCTACATAGTTGTAATTACTAGCCTCACTGCAAGCGGCTCCGCGCGCCATCTTTCGTTACCCGAAATTACGTTATTTCCTATTTATGATTTTAGAATATAAAAATGAACAAATCATATAATAAAATTGAATAATATACAAATATGCCTTGTGACAGGACCCGTCCCAAATCCCCAGGGATTAACGTGGGACGCGCCTACTCCCGTCTGACACGAAGTGTCAGACCAGGGATAACTCCGTCCTTTGCCCCAACCAGGATGATCAGAGGGCGCCAGGATCAGGAGGAGGAATGTGATGTCTCGTCTCTACTACAGCCTGCATCTGGGATCAACCTGAAAGGCATTCAAAAGACGAAAACTTTGAGTGGAAAAAAACAAATATTTTATTAAAATATTTTCATAAAAAGACCTTTATGTCATTCATTAAAAACATATGCATGTATTTGAAAACTATTTCTCAAACATATAACACGGGGCCTTAGCCCAAAATTCAATCAAAGTACTTGGGAACTCAGCCCAGTCCAATACCTGTGGGTCTCAACCCAAAACCAACACGCATGGGTCTCAGCCCAACACCGTCTCAGTGAAAACTCACCCACATACACATAGATATATATATAAAACTCATCCTAGACATCCTCTGATGTCAACTCGGGGCACACAGCCCCTAGGGAACAAATCCCTAATATATGTCACGATTTCTCTATATATATAAGTATGCATACTGCTCGGGATCTCACTCCGAGTCTACTCCCAGGAATTCTCCATCTAGGAGGCTCTATCTCAGGATATAGTCCGGTCATCTCTCCGGAATCTGGTTCGGGTCCACATCATAACTCTCACTCCTGAAATGGGCTCCCTATGGGGAACACGCATTCCGGGTAGTGGATTGTGACTCTCCAGGTCGACTTCTGGAAGAAACCAATCAATACGTTCGCAAGGAGGGTATATACATACTAGTATAGAAAACTATAATACGGGACTCACACCCAATAACACAAAGCAACTGGGCCTCCAGCCCGAACTTATGACTCAATAGGGTTTCTAACCCGATTTCACAATGAACTGGGCATCGAGCCTGAACTCGTAAATCAACGCGGCATCGAGCCCGAAACCTCAGGGTCAGTCATGATCCCGATCATAGCGATGCGTGCAACCATCAATCCAGGATCGCTCTCAATCCTAGTGTGTCGCTGTGAAAACATCACTGCCGCGACCATCTCGAGACCATGGTGCACACGTCACCGATCGATCTCCGATACCATCAGCACTCCGAAGTCAAGCCTCCAGTGGCTGCTCGACAACGGGACGTGCACCGTGCCCTCTCCAGAGGGAACACATCCCCAGTCCGGAGGCGAGCGTCATGTCGTCCGTTGCCGTGCACACAACACCCGTCGCGACCACGAATCAGACCCGTAGGTCATCAATAGGGCCTCATGCCCGATTCAAAACCAAATCCAAATGGATCTCATGCCTGATCTTAACTTTTCAAAACCATTTCATTAAAACCGAAAGTATAAGCGCGTATATGCACGTATAAAACCCAAAACCTCAAAATACGTGTCAATACGTAACAAATACAAAATGCACTCAAAGCATCACAAAAAATGTATTAAATTACTTATAAAACATTTATGCATGCATCGATTCATAAAAGAAAGTCCACTCACACGCCATTCGAGCTGTCGCCTCGATACGCGCACTGTACGCCTTACAGGGTCAATCATGGTCTCCGGGGTTCCCAAACCTGTCCAAATCACTTTATAGGGTTACTAACTACTTAATTAACCCTCACTAAAGCCCCCTAATTTTCTGGATTTTTTTAACTATTTTTAAACGCGATCCTAAACCCTCGGACAACCCGAACTATATCGAGACGATGTCTGATCGACTCGAAACCAGTCCCAAAATGTTCGTTACATCGAATAGATGATTTCACATGTTGGAAGTTTCCCCAAAATCCCTACCACGCGCCTGCACGCACCTAGTTACAGTGTCGTCTCCTACCTTCAGCCGCTGGTCCGACTGGCTGGTCCGATTTTTCCCTACAAATCTGGTCCAACCAGACCGGCGTGACCGGTCTAGGCTCCAAGATAGTTCAATCGTCGTCATTTATCTTCCTAATCAATTCCAATCCTCCTATTTTGATCCTAGGATTCTAAATACGAAATCAAAACAACCTAAAACCTACAAAAATCCATCAACCCGATTTCCCCCCACGGCTTGACCTTCCCAGATTTCTTCCCAGGGTTCTTCAGCTCCTAATGTAACGACCTGTCCCGAATATCAGGATTTAATAATATTTAATTATGATTTACTAATCTGGGATTAGTTGAGTAATTTCGGACGAATTGTGCAAAATGACCGTTTTGCCCCTAGGCGTGGGCAAAACGTTGACTTTTAATTCAGACGGCCAAACGAACTTTGACCAATTACCGTGACGTATTTTGGGACGTCACGAGTTCATAGACAGGTGGCACGTTCGATTCTGATGATCGTGGTGAAAGTTATGACGTTTGGAAGCCCAAGGGCATTTTCATAATTTGGATGAAATAAGGGAAAATGTTAACTTTTTAACCAGGATGTCCGATGGCCGAGGGCCAAGGACCGTTACGTAGAGCTAGTCGATACGAACTCATAGACAGGCGGCACGCCGAAATCGAACCTCGAACGAGAGAGTTATGGGTCACGGAAGTTCGGTTTCACTATACACGCATTACGAGGCGAGGGCACGTGGCTTTTTCTGATTGGTCAGAGATTCTGAGTGGGACATGTGAACCACTAACCTTAAATTATGGACTCAAATCTGGATTGGTGAGATTGGATTAAAATATTAGGATTTAAATGATTAAAGATTTCCCACTTAATTCACCTTTTAATCTGGGCCTTTCATCTGGTCTGTGCCTTCAATCCAGACCATTCATCTCCTCCCTCCCCATCTGGACAATTCCATCTCCATCTCCTCTGTTCTATAATTTAACCCGATACCCCATTTCCTTCTCCCACATACAAACACACATATTCCTCACCTCACCATCTCTGCTGTGCGTGCACAACCATGGGAGTGACTGAGGTAGTGAGAGACGACGGGAGGCGGCAGGACGACGGCGGCGACCACGGTGGTTCACGGCGGGTGTGTTAACCCGAGGGAGAGTTATGTCTAGGTTTTAGGAATTGACGTTTTGTCGAGTTTCTGAGCTCCTTCTTGATTCTTATGAGACTTAGGGACAGAAACAGGCTCAGGGGATGTGTTTTCGAAGCTCGAAGTGAGCTAGGCACGGCGGGGACGACGGTGCCCGTAACCCGGTTCGAAACCAAAAATGGAAATCAAGTACTGGACGGGTGTTAGTCGTTGGATTTGATCCTACAGTGTTCTAGGAACCTATACTGATCTTGTGGACGTAATTTTGGGACTCAAGGTGGCCTGAATCGGGAGGAAGGACGATCGAAAAATTTGGGCTTCGGATTTTTTTTTTCAGAGGTAAAAATCTTGACGTTATTCCTTGTTTTTGATTCCACAGAACCCTTAGTTGAACTCGGACGATCTTGTAGGTGAAAACCCCGTCGAAAAGGATCGAGAAACGGCTGAGAACCAATCGGGTCGACCCGCGGGTCACGGTGACCCGGTTGCAGGACCCGTCCACGGCTGGACGATGATGAACAGTACCCGGCGCGTGGGTTTCACGCGCAGGGAGTTCAACCGGCGCGTGGGGGCGCGTGTAAGGTAATTTGGGGAAACTTCCAACATGACTTTTGTTCTAATCAATGTAACGAACATTTTGGGATTGGTTTCGTGTCGATCGGACACCGTCTCGATATTGTTCGGAATGTCCGAAGGTTTTAAGTCGAGTTTAAAAATACTTAAAAATTCGAGAAATTTACGGGACTTGAATAGGATGTTAATGTAGAGGTTAGTAACCCTCTAATGTGATTTGGACAGGATTGGGAGTCCCGTTGATAGTGGTGTGGCCCGGGAAGGCCTATGGCACGCGTATCGAGGTGCTCGGTTAAACGGTCTATGAGTGGACATTGGTTTTATAAATTCGATGCATGCATAACTGTTTCATGATTGTTATAAATGTGATTAAATGATTTATTTTGGATATCGGTGAATTTATACGATTTCATGCATTACGAGGCGATTTACGTGTTTGCACGTAAATCAAAGTTTTCTGGATTTGAACTTATTTCCATAATTGTGGTTGGATATGATTTCATGAAACGGTTAGGGATTTGATTAAGTAAGTTCGGGCCAGGGGCCCAGTTGACTTATGAAATCGGGCCAGGGGCCCAGTTGACTTATGAAATTGGGTCAGGGGCCCAGTTGATTTATATATGTGATTTCGGGTCGGGGACCCTAAAATGGAATTAAATAAATGATTTCGAATTTAATAATCAACTATTTGGACTTATGACGGTTTTATGGAAATTTGGGGCAGGGCCCTTGTGATATTTTGGAAATGAATAATAAAATGTGTTCCATAAAACCATCTCGATATGAGGATATATATATTGGCCTCCTCCAAGTGTCGGGGACACTAGAGAAGTCACGGTGCATTGCCTGCGAGGGGTCATTGTACGGAGCTACTGGACCGTATAGTGATCCAGGAGCAGGATTGCTATGATTAGACGTCAAGGACGACAGACATCGGGGATGTCAGAGATATGAACCCGGTGAGACCCCGGGCAGCACGCGTTGCTTAATACCGTGAGATATGACGTCAGGGACGTCAAGCGTCAGGGACGCTAGGCATCATGGATGTCGGGGATGGAAAAATAATAAATGTATATTACTGGATTTATGAAATAACTTTTGGATTGACTTTTGGATTTGAAACTATGCTTATGGTTTCTGGGCTAATGCCCTAATGGTTATTTCTAAATAAATATGTGATTATTGGTTTTCGATGTATGCATATGTTTTTACTGAGGGGCATAAATGTCTTTATAAATGTTTTAAACAGACTTGTTTATTTTCGTCCGCTCACAGCTTTTGTTTTTAATGCCCTTCAAGTTGATTCCGGAAGCGACTACAGCAGAGACTGGGACATCGCACACCTCCTCCATCGATCCTTGCGCACTCTGGAAGCCCGTTTGGGCAGTGGCAACAGGTTATCCCTTGTCTGACACCTCTTATCAGACGGGAGCATGACACATTCCATGGTAATCCCGGGGGGATTGAGATGGGTCGTGTCACCTAATCACCACCAAAATCACCTTAATACCCTCCTAACAACCTAATACACCTATTCAAATCAACCAAAATGGTCCATAATGCTTGAATCCAAAGATATAAAATTTTCGGGTGTAATCGGGTTACCTTGCACCGGGGTCCCGCGCCGTCCACGGCAGCGCCGTCTTTGGCCAGCCACCACCATCACAACCTCCTCACTTCACTCTCTGGCCTCACAAACATGATCAAGTAGGGACTGGGTTTTGGATTGGGTTGGATATTTGAACGGGTTTTGTAACGATCCGAAAATTTGAAAAAGGAAAATTTGGAAAAAGTTGAAGGAAATTACGATTTTTCCCCTAGAATTGGGCGAACGGTTTACTTTCTATTCGAGCGGTCAAACGGACTTTGACCGATGACTGTGACGTAGTTCGGGACGTCACGAGGTCATAGACAGGTGGCATGCCCGATTCCGACATTCAAGGAAAAAGTTATGACGTGTGAAAGTTTGAGGGTAATTTGGTAAATTGGTCAACGGGGGCCATTTGTTGACTTTTTGATCAGGACATGGTTTGGACTTTCCGGAAGTACCGTTGGATAGGTCTCGGGACGCTGAATCCGTAGACAGGCGGCATGCGTCAATCGGAGTCCGAACGAAAACGTTATGGGTCTAGAACTATGAGGGGCATTTTGGTAATTTTTCCAAGTAGGGGTAAAATGGTAATTTTAAGTAAGGGATTTAATGAAACGGTGCAAGATATGTAATGACCCGTCCCAAATTCCATGATTTGATTAGTGACTAATCACGATTAGTGAGGCTAATCCGTGATTAGTAGAGCGAAATCGGACGAACGATGCAAAATGACCGTTTTGCCCTTGGGCGTGGGCAAAATGTTGACTTTTCATTCGGGCGGTCAAATGGACTTTGACCGATGACACTGACGTAGTTCGTGACGTCACGAGTTCATAGACAGGTGGCACGTTCAAATCCGACGTTCGAGGAAGAAGTTATGACGTTCGGAAGCTTAGGGGCATTTTGGTAATTTTGGTTAAAAGGGGTCAAAAGTTGACTTTTTGACCAGGAGGTCCGATGGCCGAGGGCCGAAGACCGTTACCTAGATAAGGACGATATGAATCCATAGACAAGCGGCACGTCGAATTTGGACGTTCGACGGCGAAGTTACGGTTCACGGAAGTTCCAAGTTACTATTCACGACGACACGTTTTACGAGGACAGTTTGTCTTTAGTGGGCCCAGTTACTTTTCAGCAACCAATGGATGAGTGACACTTGTCACCCATCCACTGGTTACCATCCCACATTCATGCATCCAACCTTCCCGTGCTTTTTCATTTCCCTTATTCCCAAACAAACCGATCCATCCATTCTCCCCAAATCCAACCCTCCAACCCTGTTTGATCATGAACCGAGAGGACCAGGGAGTAGGAGAGGATGACTGGAGGTGGTGGCCGGCCAGGACGGCGCTGCCGTGCACGGCGGAGGTCCAAAACCCGAAAGGTATCGATTAAACCATTTTCAATCCATTTTTCCATTTTGATGTTATGGTTGGTTTTGAATGATTAGGGAAAGATTATTAGGATGTTAGGAGAGTGAGGGGACCGTTTTTGATGGTCGTGAAGGGCGGTGCAACCCGGGGGATAATCGGAAAATTTGGACCGATTGGGGGAGGATTGGACGGACGGGTTTTGTGGGGTTTTTCTTAGTTTTCTTGATTAGAATAGATAGGAAACTTTAAAATAGGAATTTAGGAATTGAAATGGAGGCAAACGGATGAAAAATGAGGGAGTTGGAGCACTGAACCGGTCACGCCGGTCCAGGCCGGTTCAAGTTGCAGAGAACCGGTTCGATCGCTGGAGCTGGTGACATTGTGCAGGGCGCGTGAGACCCACGCGCAGTGGCTTCTTGGGGCACGTGAGGGGACGTGGCACACAATTTTAGGAAGGTTCCAACATACGAAATCATCTATTCGATGTAACGGACATTTTGGGACTGGTTTCGTGTCAATCAGACATCGTCTCGAAAGGTTTCGGGGTGTCGGAAGGTTTAGGGTCGGTTTAAAAATAGTTAAAAGTTCGGGAAAATTACGGGGCTTTGATAGGAGGTTAATTAAGTAGTTAGTAACCTTTTATTAAAATTTGGACAGGTTTGGGAGTCCCGGTGACAGTGATCGGCTCTGGAGAGCCTATGACACGCAAATCGAGGTGGCAGCTCGGACGGTCTGTGAGTGGAGCTTGTTTTCTAAATTGGTGCATGCATAAATGTTTATTATATGTTTTAAATACTTATTTGTGATGCCATGAGTGCATTTGGATGTGTGGTTACGTATAGGCACGTATTTCGAGGTTTCGTCCCTATACGGTGCCTATACGGGGCTGTATGTCTTTATTGGTCTAAATGAAATGGTTTTGGATTTCCAAATGGATTATGAATATGATTTTATGATGTTGATTTGGATGCTTGTGATTTATATGGTTTCACGTATTTCGAGGCAATTTACGTGCTTGCACGTAAATCGAGATTTTCCGGTTTTACTCTGATTTTCCATTCTTATTGTTTTGGAAATAGTTTAATGAAATGGTTTTGGATTTGAAAAGATAAACTCGGGTTCGAGACCCATTTGCTTTACGGAATCGGTCCGGAGGCCCATTTGGTTTACGATTCGGACCGGAGGTCCAGTTTCTATGTGGATTCGGGCCTAGCGCCCAATTATGTGTTACCAATGGTTTTTATGGTTCATGACGGTTTATGGGAACCGGCATGAATCCTTAAAATGGATTTACGGGTCATGACGGTTTATGGGAACCGGCATGAAGCCATAAAAGGATTTTATGGTTCATGACGGCTTATGGGGGCCGGGCATGAATTCTTGAAAGATTTAAAGAATGATTTCAAAAGGTTTTTCATATTCCATCCTTTATATATGATTGTCTCCTCCGGGGAGGGTCGTTGGCCTGGGTGGACCCTGGAGTAGTCACGGAGCACTGACTGAGTGGAGTCGCCCCCCAGTTGGGTTCCTTACTCTCAGGATGGGCATGGTTCGTTACCTCCAGGGGGGGGAGGTCATTGATCTACGGACATTGACCTGGGTGGACCCTGGAGAGACTTGGATTTGATACCCCGGTTAGCACACGTGTAGCTTTATTTTACCGTGACAGGTTCTGGATATGAATATAAGGGATAAACATGATTTAAATTGGTTTGGGAAATTATGTTTTATGATGATAAATGGTTTTGGGCTGAGATCCCACATATGTTTACTATGTTATGGTTTTCTGTAAATGGTTTTGGGCAGGAGCCTGTAGAACTTGTATTTATAGAATTTGGGGCTGAGACCCTAATTATGGGTGTTTAAACTTATGTGTTTGGATAAATGGTTTTACTATGCATGCATGCTTTTTAGTGGAGGGTATAAAGGTCTTTGATGAAATGTTTTTATAAATTCTTTATTTTTGTCCACTCACAGTCTTTCTTTTTTTAATACCTTTCAGGTTGGATACGGTGTGGACTGTAGCAGAGATCGAGATATCACATACCTCCTCCGGATCCTGGCGTACTCTGATAGCCCGGGAGGGCAAAGGTCGGAAATATCCCTTGTCTGACACTTCGTGTCAGACGGGAGCAGGGTCATCCCGCACTAATCCCGGGGGGATTGGGATGGGTCCTGTCAAGATATTAAATGGTTTACGTTTGCTGATTCAGCCTAAGATAGTTTAGAGTGTGACACATGTCACTTGTACATGATCATTAGTGGCACTTGAGTGCTTCGTTGGATAATTAAGGATATGAATTAATCTGTTGCATTATCTTAAGGTTTATAAGAATATCAGTATTCGACCAAAATGAAAAACAGAGAACAACACTAAACCTCCTAACATTTTGATCGATCTAGCATCCCAGAGAGTAAGAGAGAGTGATTAGATAACAAAAGGGAGAAATTGAGTGGACAATTGAGTGAAAACTAAGAAGAATTAGACTGGAAATCATCTGAGAACAAAACCCGAAAACCCACTTAAGAACAATAATGTCGATTTTGATTTTATAAACTGTTTCGAGGGAAATTGATTCGATATCAGCTTTCTGGGAGTTAGAAGATTCAAACCAAATCAATCGGGAAGTCAATTGAGTGTAAATTGAGGAGGAACAGAACCTGCGACCTCTTGAAAAGGTGGAGCTTGAGTTCGATCACTTAGAGGTAATAATTCGTGAAATTGATTTCATTTTCGTGCTTAGAATGAGTATAAGATACTTCCTGTGCAATCAATTGAACGAAACAGTGTGAAATTGAGTAGAACCCGATTTAAGACCCGTCGGGTTTCGATGTTGAGTCGTGGGATTTGGGGCATGGTTTCATCAAATTGAGGTCTCAGATCCACAATAGACGTAGAATGGATGAAAATGAGTGAAAGAAATAGTGAAATTGGGGTCGAATTGGTTTAGACTGAAACGGGTTGCATCACGGGTCGTAGTCTCCGTTTACTAGGCAAACGGGTGACAGGGACGATTGTTCATTGTTACTGTTCACGGCGCGTGGACTCACGCGCAGCCGCTTGCGGCGGCGCGTGAGGGCTCGTGGTGGGGTTTCTGAGGACGGTTTCAACAGGCGTTTTACTCTATGTAATGTAACGGACACTTTAAAATTGGTTTCGAGTCGATCGGACACCGTCTCGATAATGTTTCGCTGGTTCGACGGTTTATGTTCTATTTTAAAATAATATTTAAATCCCAGAAAATTATGGGGAATTGATATGATGTAAATTGACTTGTTAGTAACCCTACATAATGATTTTGGCCAGGCTTCGAGATTCCTGGCAAGTGTCGAAAATTACGGAACTACGTGCAGCTCGGGATGCGAACGAGTTGGACGGTGTGTGAGTGGACGTTTGTTTTATAAACCATGATGCATGCATAGTGAAATATTTTTCCATGATTGATTGCATAAATTGACTTGCAATGATATCCTGATGATGTGGCATGATTATGAATATTTTAATCGGTCTTTTGGATACGTATTTCGAGGAAATGTGCAAATGGTATTTTGGGCTAGGCCTGGAGTCAAAATGATTTCAAAATGGATATTTTGATGAATTGGTAAGTCAAGGATGCTTTCTGGATTATTTTTAATGATTTCATTGTGATTTCACGGATTTACGTATAATTGGTATTTGAGCCTGAAACTCTGTCGGGAGTGCTTATGACTTGATTTGAGGTCATGGATATGATTGATATGTGTTGTGGTATGGATTGTGATTGTGATTGTGGTTACTGGATACTGGATCATGCTGGATGATGCGAGTGCAGTGCCTAGACGTGACTCAGATGTTGCGTGAGTGCAGTTCCCGGGTATGAGACGTCTAGAGGATGCGTGTGCAGTTCCCAGACATGATGGATATGACTCAGATGTTGCGTGAGTGCAGTTCCCGAGATTGGCCTATGTGTAGTGCAGATGTGACAGTATGATGGTTTGTGCACTTGTGAATAGTGCAGATGATTGATTGATTGATTGAGTAAGTGATTGTGAACTTGTGCATAGTATTGCTTGATGTTGATTGTGAATACGTACTGGTATTGAGTACAAGTTTTGGTCTGTGTGGCCAGGTGTAACACCCCGGAAATTCGAGGATTATAATAAAGTAATTTAATGTATGGTTTGACGTTTTTACCCATGTGAATTGTATTGCCCAATTTGTTGACTTTTTGATTGGTGGGTCAAACGGGCTTTGACCAATGACCGTGACGTAGTTCGGGACGTCACGAGTTTATAGACAAGTGGCACATCCAATTCGGACGATCAGGGAAAAAGTTATGACTATCGGAAGTTCAGGGGCATTACCGTAATTTGGACGATGGGGGCGAAAATGTTGACTTTTCGTTTGGCAACTAATTTTCACACGACTCGAGGACTGTTGGGTAGGTCTGGACGCCCTGAGTCCGTAGACAGGCGGCACGCCGAAATCGGACTTCGTATGGCTGAGTTATGGGTCTAGAAAGTGAAGGGCATTTTGGTAATTTTTGAACCAGGGGCATTTTGGTCATTTTACCCCTGGTTACTGTAGCAACCGCGGGGGAACATGGACGGTACCACCATGTGCGGTGGTTCTGAGTGCACAATTGATTATTCAAGGGTGTGCTGGAAAGTATGGATTGTTTAAAACTTTTGGAAGCATCAAACGTCGTCTGATTCATCCACCCATCACAGTCAATTTGTTAATTGAAGATTCGAAGCATTTCGGGAAACTTTCTCAGTGGCCAGGCTGGGTTTCCACGAGCTGTTGGGTAGCACTGATAGTTTAAACTGAGTGGAATTTGAGTGAGCTTCATTCTGCTGTTGAAGAAACTGAGAATTGGAGAGGAAAACTAGAGAAACCATTTCGGGGAAAATTGGAGGGAAAATTGGGTTTTGATTTCTAGTGATTGTTGGACCAAACCAAAGCCTGGTTTAGTCTTCTGGGAGTATTTGGAACTCAACCACATCAAAATCGAGGGGAACCAGCCACGGTTGAGCTGGGACAGAGGCTGCCGTTTTCAGTGAAGTTGCAGAGCTTGGGACGACAAACTTCAGGTACTTTCAGACACAATTGATTGTTCATTTTAGTTCGTTTTGATCCTATTATGCTTCCTGTGAAGTTAATTGGAGATTGAGTTAGAAACCAGGAAGTTCTGGTGATTGACCCGTTTGGTTGATCACGGGTCGATGGGTCGATTGGGGACTTGTCGAGGTTGATTAATGTCTCAGAACCTAAATTAGATAGTTAATAAACATGTTAGGATCAAATACGAGTGAAATCAAGTGGAAATTGAGGGTTAATTAACCGGGTCAAGCCGCGGGTGGCAGGCCCGTATTACAGACAAACGGGTGAAGGTGGTGACACTGTAGCTACAGTGTCAGGCGCGTGACTTTCACGCGCAACCACTTTGGGGGGCGCGTGAGGGCACGTTGGACCTTATCTCCGATCAAGATCAACATGACTTTTGTTCCTCTCATCATTCTGAACATTTTTGATGAATTAACCATGTTGATCTGAGATAGTTTGGGAGGGTCAGTTTAGGGTCGGTTGTCTCGGAAAACGTGTTGGACGGTTTCCCCGAGCCGGTTTCTGTTTCGGACCTTTTGGATAAATGTGTAAGACTAATAGGGACCCTTACGTGTGATTTGGACTGACAGGAATTGTACGATAATCCCGGTACAAGTTCGTACACGCAGGTTCACCGCGGGATCGTACTGTGAGTGGGCCCGATTTCATTAAACCCTTGCATGCTTAAATGTTTTCTGATTTACTTATATTCACATGCTGGAATCAAGAAACGGTTTTGATGATATTGAAATTATGATTATGGCACGTTCCACGGTATTTGGGTTTGAGAACCGTTTTGATGAAACTTAAGGATTGGTTTGGATTTTATCTATGTATATATATGTTTTGCATGTGGATATCAATAAAATGAATTTGGTACTGCACTGTATAGATCCACTCTTATGATACTATCTCCTCCGGATGTGGTACCCCGGAGTGGTCACGGCGCATTGTCTGCGAGGGGTCATTCTACGGAGGAACCGGACCGTAAAATGACTCAGGAGTAGGATTGCTATAATTTGACGTCAGGGACGTCGAGCATCTAGGACGCTAGGCATTTGACATGCCATACCCGGACAGGGTTCGGGGATTTGATTCGGGATTGAGACCCCGAGTGGCACGCGTAGCCTTGAGACTGTGACCTTATTGGACGTCAGGCATCTGGGATGTCAGGATCGGAGCGTATAGTGCAATAGCTAAAATTATCTTATGATTTTATTACATGCCTTATGGTTCATACTATATGATTTATGGTTTTAAATTCTGATGCATGCATGTTTGGAAAACGGAGGGGTAAATTATATGTTTTACTTATTAAACTGTTTTTATAAACTTGAGTTTCGGCTCACTCACCCTTAATGTTTTGGTACCCCTCCAGGCTGTGCTATTGAGGTAGAGGAGGATCCTGAGGCTGAGGCATATATCTACTTCCGCGTACCTGATCTCCTGTTGGGTGGTTTGCCCGCAGGTTTATTTTAGAGTCGTGCTCGCAATTTGTAATTTGGAACTTTATCCCTTGTCTGACATCGGTTTATTTCGGATTTGATGTATAACTTTATTTGGTTATTTATTCATTTGAACTTTTGAGGTTAAAATTGGAACGTTATTTTGCGTGTCAGACGGGAGCAGGGCACGTCCCCTTGTGGTCCCTGTGGGATCGGGACGGGTCCTGTCACCAGGTGATTATGTGTTCGTATGTTTTGGCCTGAGAGCCGGGATTGAACTTGTTATGTGGTTTGGCTGGAAAGCCAGTGGTGGTGTTTCATATGTTTTTCCCTATGCATGCAGGTTTGATAAACTGGAGGGTAAATGATGTCTTTTAAAATGTGTTTTAACGAATATATTTTTGTCCACTCACACCTTTTCTGTTTTTGATGACCCTCCAAGCCGTGGCACAACGTTCGGGGCTGATCACGAGGCGGAGGCATGAGTGGAAATCAGCGCAGCTATCCCTTGTCTGATAAGTGCTGAAGGATCGTTTCGGGACTTCAGTTGACTTGTCAGACGGGAGCAGGACCGGGCACGGTTATCGAGGTCCAGTTGGGATGGGTCATGTCAGGTTTGGTTTGGGGAAATGGTCGAACAAGAGAAAAATGGGAAAGGATATGCATGGGTTGTTTGGGCTGGGCAATGGATGGGTGACACTTGTCACTCATCCATTGAGCCTGTCCAAAAATCTGGGCCCCACTTACTGCCAAATGGCTTCCGTCTCGAAAAACGTGCAATAGTACGTTCGAATGACGTCACGATCCTCGGCCCTCAGTCATAGGACCTTCCGGGTCAAAAGTCAACTTTTTGCCCTCGTCTAGGGGCAAAATCGTAATTTCACCCTGAACGTTCGTTAATCCTCGGCTAATTCCCAATTAGCCTCGCTAATCCGTCATTAAGTCCTAATTAATCCTTAAAATTAGGGACGGGTCGTTACACCTCGCTAGAGAGATTTTGAATTTTCCTTTGCATAAAAAAAATTGCTACATAAAAAATACAAATTGAAAAATCTCGCTAGTTAGGCATATTTTTTATGTGAAATTTAATTTGTACATTATTCAATTCTATTATATGATTTGGTCAGTTTTATACTCTAGAATTATAAATAGGAAATATTATAATCTCGGATAACGAAAGATGACATGCGGAGTGAGGCTAGTGAATAATAAAGTACAAAGTGTATATTCGCTTATGTAATAGAAGAGATTAATATATGTACAAATAATATATCTACCCCTTGTATCCCTTTACATAAATAGATATCAATGTTAGGTTATTTACAATAGTATCCTATTATAAAACTTTTTAAAGTAGGAAAATTATTGTTATGAAGGAAAATATAACCAAATTCTACTTCTTGATTTTACTTTTTTACCCTTAGTTATTAAATTGTTTCCTTTTATTAAACTTTGTTAAGTATGGGCATTGTTTGAATTATGAAAATTTAATCAAACTAGCAATTAGGCATGCGCGATGCCGCGGTGTTGTTGAATTGAATATTACTAATTTTCCATAAATGAGCAGTGATTTTTTGATATCTATAAAGGAAATGAAAAAAAAAGGGCAGAATCGGTAAAACACTGTATGGGAACAGTGCCTTTTTTTATATATTTCTTTTATGATTTTTTTATATGTATAAAGGAAAAGGAAAAAAATAATAATAAAGGAAAAGGAAAAAAAAATGAAAAGGGAAAAGAATTTTGATATGTATAAAGGAAAAGGAAAAGAAAAAAAAAGGGCAATTTTTTTTTTATATGTATAAAGGAAAAGAAAAAAAAATAAAATAAAGGAAAAGAAAAAGAAAAAAAATATAAAGGAAAAAGGAAAAAAAAAAGGGACAAATTTTTTTTTTTTGATATGTATAAAGGAAAAGAAAAAAAAATAAAGGAAAAAGGAAAAGAAAAAGAAAAAAAAATAAAGGAAAAAGGAAAAAAAAAAAGGGCAAAATTGGAAAACACTGTAGATATACAGTGATTTTTCTAATTTTCTTTTAGTATAGATACTAGCAATTAGGCCAGCGCGTTGTCGCGGGGTTGTTGAATTGAGTATCTATAAATGAGCAGTGATTTTTTTATATCTATAAAAAAAATGGAAAAAAAGGCAGATCGGTAAAACACTATATGGGAACAGTGTTTTTTTTTATATATCTTTTATGATTTTTTGATATGTATAAAGGAAAATAAAAAATAATAATAAAGGAAAAGAAAAAAAAAAGGAAAAGGAAAAAAAATTGATATGTATAATGGAAAAGAAAAAAAAAAGAAAAAAAAAGGAAAAGAAAAAAAAGGGGCTGAAAGACAAAATTTGATATGTATAAAGGAAAAAAAAATATAAAGGAAAAAAATAAAATAAAGAAAAAAGGAAAAGAAAAAACATATAAAGGAAAAAGGAAAAAAAGGGGGCAAAGTGAAAAATCACTGTAATTTCTTATTTCTTTTTTAGTATAGATATAATAATAAACAAAACAAAAGAAGAAGAATACCAATTCTCCTTTCCTTTAGTATAGGTATAATATTAATCCTTCTCCCTCAATTCCCTCCCCCCAATGTCTGAAGTTTGAACACCGTGACTGCCTTACAAACACATACCACATGAACACACTCACATACATCGGTACAACAAACCCAAATTAATAATTAATAAAAATAAATAAAATTCTAAGTCAAAAAACTCACAATTCTCTTCCAATTAGTTGATTAAATATCATTTTTAAAAAATCAGAAAAGCATGCTCATATCTCCTGGATCAATCCATTTGGTGATAGCACTATCTAGACAGACCAGCAATTCTCCAAAACATTG
The DNA here is from genome assembly GCA_032719365.1 of Prinsepia uniflora. Classification (NCBI taxonomy): domain Eukaryota; kingdom Viridiplantae; phylum Streptophyta; class Magnoliopsida; order Rosales; family Rosaceae; genus Prinsepia; species Prinsepia uniflora. Next base: position 46,951,963 of record CM064870.1, on the reverse strand, counting down.
ACATTGATGGTCCACATGCAATGCACTATGAAGTATGCAACGCCCTCTTCAAACTGTTGGCATTGGAAAAATATGGTAGTCTTCCCCCTAATCCCATTCAAACCAACCGACATACAGTCAATAGTTTGCGTTTCTACATTATTTTCTTTTCATCGTCCTTATGAATATGCCCCTCATTAGTGGCATAGTAAGGAGTTCCTTACACGGGCATATTACAAATTGTTTTAAAAAATTAAATATAATTTAACTCGTTATAATATATGTCAATCATGATACTAATTCATTATCATCATACTACTCTTTAATGAACTATCAGTTTGAAATTATTACATTCTCAAAATAAATTAAAATAAGTATTAAAACAAAATAAATATGCATAAAATTTTAAGAATTAAAAAAAAAAAACTAGTGAAAAAATATAATAGGAGTTATATATTTTATATTAAAATATCTCTAGTACGTTGGAAGGAGAAATTGAGAGAGGGATTTGAGAGAGCTAGCTCGAAATTGCTATGGAAGAATGCAACACTTGGGGCGATTTCGGATGGGTCTGGAGGTCTCGAAGCTCTTCGGTGCAGGGAAGGTGGACAGCGAGCTGTGGTCGATGGAGAAACTGGGCTCGAAGGTAATGATGGGTTGTAAGGGCTTTGAGGGTTCAAGCGACATTGAAGGTAGGTTCGATTAGAGAATGTTTTGGAACATTGAGTTGGGTAAAGGATTGAGGAGACCTTGGATGAAGGTGCTGCGATCTGGTAAGATGGGGAAGATTAGAAGAGAGTGGACACTTCGGGGACTTTGGGGGTAGAAAGGTCGAACATCAAGCAGTTCTCGCTGGGGATAATGGATTTTGAGGTGCTGATGGGTTCGAAGAGCATTGAGGGCTCGATGGTATTCGACGAAATTGGAAGGGGAAATTGAGAGAGGGCTTTGAGAGTACTAGTTTGGAATTGATATGGGCTGCATCGCTCGAGGCAATTCGAATGAATTCTAAAGGTCACGAAGCTCTTCGGTACAGAGGGGTGACATTGAGCTGTGTTTGATGGAGAAGCTGGGCTCGTAGTTAACAATGGGTTTGAAGGGCCTTACTACACAGACCATCACCACGAACATCATCTGAATCAATTTTAAAAATAGTACCAAACATCATCTAGACACATTTTCTCCGGGGTATTTCTACAAGCCACTCGGAAGCTGTACTCCAGCTTGACGTCCGAGTGTAACCTCACTCAAGAATCAGAGCCCTACTTGACTTTTGAGTGAGAACCGACTATCTCACTATTAGCCTTAGGAATCGGGGCCTAATTCGACGTTCGAGACTAATTAATCACCACCTACTCAGGAACCGAAGTCAAGTCCGACGTCTGAGTGGTCATCTTACACCACACCAGTCTCAAGAAAGGGGCCCAGCCCAACGTCCACGATTAACTACTAACGACTCAGGAAAAAGGGCCTAGCTTGACGTCTAAGTTGTTTCCACCATACCAATCATAGTAAAGGAGCCTTGGCTCAACGTCTGAGATTTTCTACCACATCCAGCTGAGGCATACAACATCTGAGTATTAGTCAACCATCTAAAGAAACATGTCCATGACTACAACCATGCTCACATATCGAGAAAATATATATCAATAACAAAAGTGTGCAAACCACATGCAATCATCATTTTCGTCATAACATCACATTATCATAATGTCATAGCATCATTATCACATATCATCATTAACATAATCATCATCATCTCATATGACATCATATATTCATCAACATATCACGATTATCATATTTCATCATATCACCATACCATCTTTTTGTGAACATTATAGCTTCCAAAATCATCAAGTTCTTTGACATATGTCTATTCTTTAATCAATTTACAATCTCGTAAATCGTGCATTAAAACAATTTTTGTAAGCTCATAGAAAATCATATTTATATTTTCCGTATTTTAAACTCCGAATTTAAACTCAAAAATCATATTTAGTAGTTAAATTATTATTTCCAAATTGGAATGTAAACTCAACCTAATTTCCGTAAAAACCTTGTAAACGTATATTCAAAATTCATTTAACATTCTCAAATTATTGTCACATAATTCATTTAATAATCTTATCTCACATTTCTAATCAAATCAAATTCCAAATCAAAATATAGTCCAACCACCACAAAATATCCAATACTTAAGTTCTGATACCAAGTTGACAGGACCTGTCCTTATATTCCGTGAAAACTGGGCCAATCTTGCTCTCATATGATAACTCTTTGTCAGAAAAAAGATTTCTCGATTTTTTTACTGTATTCTTACCTAGACACATTAACCAAAAAGAATCCCTCCCTTGCACCACCCATTTCCAACCCACTAACCCCGTCACAGAGAGGAATTTGTCTTCTTTAGAAAAGTGATGTAACCGAGTCATAATAACGATGCTAATAACACACGTTGCATACTTTAACTTAAGAAAGGTTTATCATTTATAAAAAATACTATTACAAATTTATCCATGTTTAATTATGATCAAGTCCCTTTTCATAAGTAATTAACACCATAGTATATACAACAAATATTTCCATAAACAATATTCGTAATTAATCATTATCCCTATCTCTTTATAAATTCATCTTTTCTCATAGTTACCAAAAAATTATTAAATCTTAACTACAACGATATCCTTTATTTGTTCACTCTTTTCACAAACCAACACCGAAAGTTCACTCTAATTTACCATGAAATTCCATAATAACGAAACATCATTATAAACCACTTTCCTAATTTCCTATAACAATACTTATGTTTAAAACTTAACATATATTATTGAAAATTCATAAACAAGATCATATGATGACCTATTTATTTGATCCTTATCTTGAAGGTTCATTAATGCCCAAAAATAATTATGCCCAAAACCTTATGTTTACCCAAATTTAATTTGACAATTTCAGTGTAAACATACAACTTTGGATGAAACCTTACCCAATTAACTTGGAAATTATATAACTGAACACATAATATAGAGAGGAACATTTTTCTTGTTGACCGAAACCCCAAATTCCGGCTCATATGCTCACACTCGCCACTGGTGGCCTATGCGCGTGGGCTTCACGTGCATGCGCAGAGGTCACCCCTTACCTCCAGCAGGGTCTACAACTCGGGTTGCTCGACCCGACGACCTCGACCCAGTTCTAAATTCCACGTTTGACATCTGATTTCACTCTTTTCACGTCCAAAATACTCTAAATCACCCCAAAAGGAGATCTACTACATTAGAAACACAAAAAGTACCTTGAAAATGCGAGTTGGATTCTTGGACTTTCAGCCATGGCTTCAACACCTCTCCAGCCATTTCCTCATGTTCAAACCTTTACATTTTTATCGTAGAATGACCGAAGAGATGGACCTAGTATGTTAGAACCCTCATCTTCGAGCTAAGTGAGCCAAAACCACTTTGGCAACCCACGGTGAAATTTTGTGCTCTCGGGTCTCTGTCTAGACCTTCAGGTCTGGGTACTTCTCCCTTCCTCCATTTCAACTCTGATTCCTTTTTTCATTAAAACCTTATTTTGTCTCTTTTTATATTTCTCTATCCTTCATCCTTCTATGTCTCCTCATGTTCCCATTTTTCTTTCTTTTTCGGTGACACTCCAACGACTACACCATACACACACACACCGCGCGCGCACACACACACACACACACACACACACACACACACACACACACACACACACACACACACACACACACACACACACACACACACACACTACAAGGAAAAAGCATTGACCCGACAAAATTTTTCCCGACAAACAAACAATTTGTCACTAAAGGCATCTTTTCTTGACAAACCAATATTTTCGTTGGGCAACACTTTACACGACGAGCACGTTCGTCGCTAGTGGCGCCTAAAAAAACCTTCCCGCGCTACCTTTGCCCGACAAACAATTATATATCGTCGGGCAAAACACAGCGGAGGGTGACGAATTTTGTTGCCACTTGAATGGGGTCATTAATTTTTTGTTGCCCGACGAACGTTTATGCTGTGCCCGACGAACATATGTTTGTTGGGCAAAGTTTCAGTGACTTAAAACATCTGTTTCGTCCCCTTTTCTCTGGTTTTATCAGTTTACACACACACACAGTCTCTCTCTCTCTCTCTCTTAACTCCACCATTACCTCATAACTACAATTCATTGTTATTTTTTTCCTCTCCAAGGCTTAGTCCATTAAAAGGTATATGTTTTAGGAAATAGATTTCATTGTAGTTTTGAAGTTTTTGTTTATTTGAACTAATTATATGGTTGTTTGTTTATTTGAACTAATTATATGGTTTTATCAGTGTACGCATCGTTTGAATATCAATTGAACCAAAAGTTAGAAAATAACATTGAAATTTCATTAAGTGTTTAACCACTTTAATGAATGAGCTTCATTTACGATTTCAATAATTACAAAAATGAATTTGGCCAATCCAACCGTCCACTTTTATATGCTATGCTCCTAGATCGCCTATGCAAAAAAAGTAGCCAATTTGGAAATTAGGAGATAAGGTAATGGTGCGCGACGATTCAACGGTTCTAAAACTATTTTTGACGATCGGGTGGTTTTAAATCCTCAAAATCACATGATTTTCTGTGTGAATTTTCTACACATCTAATAATATAATTGAACAGTGAGATCTTTGAAATTCAATCGTTTGAATATCAATTGAACCAAAAGTTAGAAAATAACATTGAAATTTCATTAAGTGTTTAACCACTTTAATGAATGAGCTTCATTTACGATTTCAATAATTACAAAAATGATTTTGGCCAATCCAACCGTCCACTTTTATATTCTATGCTCCTAGATCGCCTACGCAAAAAAAAGTAGCCAATTTGGAAATTAGGAGATAAGGTAATGGTGCGCAACGATTCAATGGTTCTAAAACTATTTTTGACGATCGGGCGGTTTTAAATCCTCAAAATCACATGATTTTCTGTGTGAATTTTCTTTACATCTAATAATATAAATTGAACGGTGAGATCTTTAAAATTCAATCGTTTGAATATCAATTGAACCAAAAGTTAGAAAATAACATTGAAATTTCATTAAGTGTTTAACCACTTTAATGAATGAGCTTCATTTACGATTTCAATAATTAAAAAATTGAATTTGGCCAATCCAACCATCCACTTTTATACTCTATGCTCCTAGATCGCCTACGCAAAAAAGTAGCCAATTTGGAAATTAGGAGAGAAGGTAATGGTGCGCGACGATTCAACGGTTCTAAAACTATTTTTGACGACCGGGCGGTTTTAAATCCTCAAAATCACCTGATTTTCTGTGTGAATTTTCTACACATCTAATAATATAAATTGAACGGTGAGATCTTTAAAATTCAATCGTTTGAATACCAATTGAACCAAAAGTTAGAAAATAACATTGAAATTTCATAAAGTGTTTAACCACTTTAATGAATGAGCTTCATTTACGATTTCAATAATTAAAAAAATGAATTTGGCCAATCCAACCGTCCACTTTTATACTCTATGCTCCTAGATCGCCTACGCAAAAAAGTAGCCAATTTGGAAATTAGGAGAGAAGGTAATGATGCGCGACGATTCAACGGTTCTAAAACTATTTTTGACGACCGGGCGGTTTTAAATCCTCAAAATCACATGATTTTCTGTGTGAATTTTCTACACATCTAATAATATAAATTGAACGGTGAGATCTTTGAAATTCAATCGTTTGAATATCAATTGAACCAAAAGTTAGAAAATAACATTGAAATTTCATTAAGTGTAACCACTTTAATGAATGAGCTTCATTTACGATTTCAATAATTAAAAAATTAATTTGGCCAATCCAACCGTCCACTTTTATACTCTATGCTCCTAGATCGCCTACGCAAAAAAGTAGCCAATTTGGAAATTAGGAGAGAAGGTAATGGTGCGCGACGATTCAACGGTTCTAAAACTATTTTTGACGACCGGGCGGTTTTAAATCCTCAAAATCATATGATTTTCTGTGTGAATTTTCTACACATCGAATAATATAAATTGAACGGTGAGATCTTTAAAATTCAATCGTTTGAATACCAATTGAACCAAAAGTTAGAAAATAACATTGAAATTTCATTAAGTGTTTAACCACTTTAATGAATGAGCTTCATTTACGATTTCAATAATTACAAAAATGAATTTGGCCAATCCAACCGTCCACTTTTATACTCTATGCTCCTAGATCGCCTACGCAAAAAAGTAGCCAATTTGGAAATTATGAGAGAAGGTAATGATGCGCGACGATTCAACTGTTCTAAAACTATTTTTGACGACCGGGCGGTTTTAAATCCTCAAAATCACATGATTTTTTGTGTGAATTTTCTACACATCTAATAATATAAATTCAACGGTGAGATCTTTGAAATTCAATCGTTTGAATATCAATTGAACCAAAATTTAGAAAATAACATTGAAATTTCATTAAGTGTTTAACCACTCTAATGAATGAGCTTCATTTACGATTTCAATAATTACAAAAATGAATTTGGCCAATCCAACCGTCCACTTTTATATTCTATGCTCCTAGATCACCTAAGCAAAAAATTAGCCAATTTGGAAATTAGGAGAGAAGGTAATGGTGCACGACGATTCAACGGTTCTAAAACTATTTTTGACAACCGGGCGGTTTTAAATCCTCAAAATCACATGATTTTCTGTGTGAATTTTCTACACATCTAATAATATAAATTGAACGGTGAGATCTTTGAAATTCAATCGTTTGAATATCAATTGAACCAAAAGTTAGAAAATAACATTGAAATTTCATTAAGTGTTTAACCACTTTAATGAATGAGCTTCATTTACGATTTCAATAATTACAAAAATGAATTTGGCCAATCCAACCGTCCACTTTTATATTCTATGCTCCTAGATCGCCTACGCAAAAAAAGTAGCCAATTTGGAAATTAGGAGATAAGGTAATGGTGCGCAACAATTCAACGGTTCTAAAACTATTTTTGACGATCGGGCGGTTTTAAATCCTCAAAATCACATGATTTTCTGTGTGAATTTTCTACACCTCTAATAATATAAATTGAACGGTGGGATCTTTGAAATTCAATCGTTTGACGATCGGGTGGTTTTAAATCCTCAAAATCGCACGATTTTTAATGTGCATTGCCTACGCAGAAAATATTATTAGCTGAAAGAATGGATTTTGTATTAATTGTGTCTACTAATTAAATATGGAAAATCCAAGCAAAAAAAAAAAAAACCAAAGAAAGGGTTGATTTTGTTTTCGGGTGTAAAATCCCTACTTTTATTTGGAGGTACAAAGTTAATTTTAATTAGGCTGATTAAATAACTTATTATTTGAATTTTTTCCTTTTTTTTTTGGTTGAACAGAGGCTCGACTACTTGATTATATAAAATTCATAATAAACAAATAAACAAACAATTTGTGGTGATAAGATTTATCTAATTCATTTCTATATAATTATATAGAAACGTTAGAGAGTGCCGTTACCTTCAAAATGGTGATGGTGATGAAATCCACGTCGATTTATATTCTACATTGGTGGTACGATATACATATATATATATATATAATTTAAATCGTTCTTCTTAATTCATTATTTTTAAGATTTTTACCAAAAAAAAAAGCAAAGGAAGAGAAAAAAAATAGCAGCTCGCGACAAAGGTGGATTAAATCGAAACCAATTGACTCGAAGGAAACACAGAAAAAAATGGCGCCCAAACATCTCACGAAAAAGCAAAAGCCCGCTCACTAGATTTGCCCCACGAACGTTTTTAAAATTGCCCGGCGGACATGTTTGTTGGGCAACGTCACGCCTAGAAAATTAAAGGAGAGTAATCGTCTATTCTTTCTTCAAATGCCCAGCCGCGCGCAGCTCCGTCTTCAACCAAGTTCTCTCCCTCCCCCTTAGACAGTAAGCCCTTCTTCCATTTTGCGGGCTCTCAAACAAATGGAGCTTGTGGATTGGCCTAGCTCTCTCTGTACCATCTAGGTTTGAAGTTTTCAAAAACTAAAAGTGTAATTTTAAGCCCCAATTTGATAGGGTTTTCACACCAAGGCCTAAAATTGTTTTTTTTTTGGTTTTGCAGGCATTTGTTTACTTTGATACTGAGAGGTCTAGAGGGAGAAACAATCTGCAACCTGTCTACATCTTCACCTTCTTCGCATCACACTACTATTTTCGGAGGCAGTTCTCCCTCTCCGATTCAATAAACTCTGGATTGAAAATCTAAATTTGGGAACTTTGTGGGAAATTTTGGGAAGCGGGTGACAAGCCAAGAATTGCACAGTAAATTATCAGGTCAGGATTTTTCTTCTTTCAGTATGTTTTCATATGGCATGTTAACTTCATTTTGGACAAGTTTTCATGTATTTCTTCGTTCATTGTTTTTCTTCTACTGTTGTTACTTGGTATTAGATAACATTCATAAATCAGAAAGCCCAAAGTTTGTTTTAATTTCTGAAACAAGAAAATATTATATGAATGCTGCTGCTGCTAGAATAATTTATCCCAGGCTCTCAGAAGGGTTTGTGTACCATTGCGGCCTCCCTTATCTCCCGTTCTTCTTACCTGACGGTACTTTGTCTTTCTCTCTCAGTGTCATTAATGCTCATATTGGATTGTGCTGAAAGTTAGTATTTTTTTCAGTATTTTTGATTCATGGGCTGTTTGATTGCTGGGAAAATGTTGGAAGTATATAAAAATTAGTAGTTCTGTGCTGAAGTAGACAACTTTTTTTTAGCTTAAACGTTCATATTATTTTAATTTGGGAAGCTTTACTACACAGGATAAAACAGAATTAACGTTTCAAACAATGTTATGTGGTAAGATGTGAGTATACAAAAGTGATTGAGTTTCTAAGCATGATATTCATTAGAAGCTTGTCATACATAAATTGTGCTTAACTGGTCTTGCTTTCATTTGATATGTATATTTTGATGGGTTGGGGATCTGAAACTTAATTAGTTTCAAAGCTTGGTGTTCTAATCATTATATGAATTTTGTTCTTGAGCCTTAACGCATCTTACATGAAACTTTTTGTTTTGTAACTGGAATTTATGTGTTTTTCAGTGTCGCTTAACAACCTTATTCCTTAAGCTGGGGTGCAATGATTATGAACCGCACTAGGATATAAATCATTGATCCTCTGCCACGCCCATCACACCTAGAAGGAATAGATGGTTAAAATATTTAGATGGATTACTAAACTTTTTAGTTTGAGTTTTCATGAAGTATAAGTACTGATTAACAGGAACAACCTTCAAATCTGCATAGTTTGATCATCCTAGTGCTATATTTCATGTGATCTATTGATTATTGATTTAGGCTTACATGAGGCAAATGTATGTTTCTTTGATTATTTATAACGTATCTTCAGATAAGATTGCAGAAGGAGAGTATATATGTTCTTCTAGTAGGTTAGAAAATAAGAGTTCAATTCACTTGCATTGCATGTCTGTGTCAGCCTGCATAAGGAATTAGTATAAGCTGTCTATGCCCATGATTTTTGTTATCATGATGAGATAACAAAGCAGAAGTCCATGCAGATGTGTTTGAATTTATTGAGATGAATGGAAGTTAGACAATTTGATTTTCTATTTTCTTGCTTTTGTTCTTTCCTTTTTTTTTGTTTTACACTGCTTTTTCCGCTTAAACATTTGGATTGCCCTTGATATTGTTGTGAAGTTTTTGTTGATGTCGGTAGTAGAAGAAATAGAAGAAATAGGGAAAATAAGCCTGTATCTGAGTAAATTTTGTTGGGCCCTTTAATAGTAACAGTTTAGTACTGTGCAGGAGAGACCCGCCCCTCGAAATTATGAAGTATATTGTGCTTGCTAATTATGGATTTAGATCTTAGTTTGTTTAATGCATGCTTTTAATTAAATCGGAACTGCGATTGCACTTATGGTTGGAACGGAGATTGCTTGGGTTTTTTTGCAGCTTTGTCGTTACTTCCTTAATTAAACTTGGTTGGAATTGAGATTGCTTGGGTTTTTTTTGCAGCTTATGTGTTCATGGGATCTTCTTTGACATTGATTTTAATTGCTTGCTTCTAAAATTGTTGAGGACACTTAAATGCCACAAGATACTAATTATATGGCTGAGTAATTCATGCCATATAAGTATTCTCTTGGGGACTCATGCCCATATAGTCTGACAATGGTTTGATATGGATTTCCATTACAACATGTCGAATATTTCTGGTTTGCTTGATGACCTGCTTAGTGCTACAGCATTACAAGTTGTTGTATGCTAATTTCTTTTCTTTGCCTTGGAAGCTTCATGAACATGATTGGGCAATAATTTCGGGCGCAAACTCCTTCTCTTAGATAGTTTATCAGTTACTTTACATGTTGGTCTCATAATTTGGAATTCTAAATAATGAAAACTAGGGAATTTGTGGTCACATTTTAAGTTTTCTGGTATATTTCTGTGTGAATCTATGCATGACCAGCCACCCCAAGAACAAGCTCTGCATCCCGGTGAGTCGCCACAGCGATCAACCTCGCAGTCTAATCAGCCACCCCAGCAGCTAGCATTTCACCCCGACCAGCCGCGGAGCGTTTAGATTTATGTTAAATTTCTAGAACTATTTCTTTTTATTATGTTTAAGACTAATTATTATGTTTAAGACCTTTATGTTAAATTTCTAGAACTATTTCTTTTTATTATGTTTAAGACCTTTATGACTTTTGTAGAATTATTTCATTTTATTATTTGAAGACTTTTATATATTTTTTTTTATTAATTTGAAAATTTTATTTTTTTATTATTTAATTAGATGATAAATATAATAGTTTCATGTGGTATTAAAAAATATATATATTTAATGTACAAAACCATTAAAACAGAATTTCATAAAATAAAAAAAATTGCCCGACTAAAGAATGTTGGTCGGGCAAAAATTAACAAGACGAACATATGTTCGTCGGGCAACAAAAACTGAGTTTTGAGCTTACAACGAATTATTCGCGGCGATCCATGTTTGTCGGGTCCTTGGTCAATTTTTTCCAACCAACACATTTTGTTCGTTGGGCAAAGGTTTGCCTCACAAGCTTGAGGCGACGACCTTCGCCCAACGAACATTCGTTAGGCCTATAGTTGCCCGACGAATTCATTAAGGGGCCCGACGAACACATGTTTGTCGGGCAAATATATATTCCTTGTAGTGACATATCTATTTAGGGCATGTCGTAGGAGTTTGGGAGGGAAACTTAGAGAATTTTCAAGACAAATACACATGATTCACATGTCAAAATGTAAAATTACCTATTTACCCTTAAAGCCATAATTACCATAATGCTCTTAGCTATCTTTGACCCATAATGACTTTATCCAAACTTTTTTTTTGGCGTATCACCTGTCTATGTATTCAGGAATTCTAGACCTTTGTAGTAGTCCTCTAAATTTTTTTCAGAATGTATCCCGATCAAAAAGTCAACATTTTGACCTCAGATGGGCAAAATTGTCATTTGAACTTTTCACAAAGTTCCGGGTTGTTACACCTTAGCTGTGTCGTTGACGATAGATGTGATGGAGCAACGTTTTGGAACATTAATTTGGGTGAAGGAACATAGAGAATTTGGGTGAGGTGTTGTAGTCTAGTGAGATTGGGGAAGGTAGAAACAGAGTGAAGGCTTTGAGAATTTTGGATGCTTCGGGGCTCTTTGATCTAGAAAACCTAATTGTTTTGCTGTGTAGGTTAAAGATGGATGGTTCGAAGGTGAAGTTGGGCTTGAAAGGCATCGATTTCGTAGAGGGTGACGGTGGTTGTCAAATTCTAATTGTGAAGGTGGTTTCAATGTAACGCCCCGCAAATTCGAAGAATGTAATATTGTAAAATAATGAATAAAATGACGTTTTTACCCTTGTGAATAGTATGGTCAAATTGTTGACTTTTTGATTGGTAGGTCAAACGGACGATGACCGATAATCGTGACGTAATTCGGGACGACACGAGTCCGATTCCGACGATCATGGAAGAAGTTATGACGTTCGGAAGTTCAAGGGCATTTTCGTAATTTGGACGAAAAGGGGAATAATGTTGACTTTTTGATTAATCACTAGTTTTCACACAATTCGAGGAAGGGCACGCTGGTAATTTTGTGCAGAAGAGCACTTTGGTAATTTTGTGCAGAAGGGCAAAATGGTCTTTTTGGAGACTACAGTTTGAACAGCCGTGGTGAGTTCTGTGTAATTGTTTAAAATGGTTCTCTGATCAAGGATTTGTTTAAGCCTGTCCTCTGTTCAATTAATTATTTAACAAATTTGAGTTAATGGAAACAGGGTGGTGTGGCCTGAAACATAAATCAGGCACGTGAAGAATTTAAAAATGGGTTTTGGGACTTTTCCGGGAAACAGAATTCTCAGTGGGACTGAGAGATTCCCACGAGTTATTACTGCACGGTTCGATTAACAAAGAGGGTTGAAGAGTCTGAGGGTCATTCTGAGCAAGAGAGGGCTGAGAGCTTGAGAGAAAACTGAGTTCGGGGAAATTGTGAAAATTGGAGGGAAAATCGCATTTTGATTTGGGAGTCGAGAGGAACAAAACCAAGGATCGAAATAGTCTTCTGGGACCATTTAGAGTTCAACCGTATCGATTGTGAAGAGAATCGATCACGGTTTGGCCAAGAACAGAAGCCACTGGTTCTGAATTTTTCAAGGTTGAAGACGACTACTTCCAGGTAAGCTTTCCTGAAATTGGTTGTGGTTTATTGTTCGTTTAGGTCCTCTTAAGCTCCTGTCTAAGTTAATTTGAAAATGGAGCTGAGTTAAGTGAGTTTCAGAAGTCGACCCGTTTGTTTGATCACGGGTCGAATGAGTGATTTAGGGCTTGTTGAAGATAATTAAGGTCTGGGAACCTAAATTAAAATGCTAAGGAAGGTTTTAGGTGGGAAAAGGAAGGGAATCGAGTGAAAATTGATGGAGATTGTGTAACGACCCGTCCCGAGAACTGGGGTTAAGGAAGTGTTTTAGATGAGACTAGTGAGCTTAATCGGGGGTTAGTTGGTCTCGATGGGGTCGTTAGCCTAGAATGACGATTTTGCCCTTAGTTCTGGAAAATTGTTGACTTTTAGTTCGGGCGGTCAATTGGGTTTTGACCGATGACTGTGACGTGGTTTAGGACATCATGAATCCGTAGACAGGTGGCACGCCCGTTTCCGACATCCAAGGAGGAAGTTATGATGTTCAGAAGGTTGAGGGCATAACCGTAATTTGGCTAAACTAAGGGGAAAAGTTGACTTTTCATACGATCGGGTTTTGACACGTTGACCTAGGACCGTTAGATAGATCTCGTCGTCCTGAATTCAATGACAGGCGGCACGTGTTTATCGCAGATAGGATGTGTAAGTTACGGGTCTAAAACGGTAAGGGTAAAATGGTAATTTTGGAGTCAAAGAGGGGCATTTTGGTCTTTTGTACTTTGGGTTTGGTTCAACAGGATGGGGACAAGTGTCCTGAGCAGAGAGGAGATTTTTGTGTGAGGCTTGAAGGATTGGTGACATGTGCAGTGTGTGTAGTGGCTTCTAGGCCGTGCACGGTGTGTGTTTAATTTGTGTAGTCGTGTTCGAACAAGAGAAACAGAGGGTGAGTTGGAGAGAAAATCGATCAAGTGCAAGGAGTGTTTGTGTGTTGTGATGAGTGGGAGAGACTGGAGATCGAGTGAGAGACAGTGAGTGAGAGGTGAGGGCAATTCGTGAAAGAAATCAGGAGAGTGGGAGGTTTGTGTTCGCAGGGAAACAGAGAAGGGGTGAGAGATCGTGGTGGTGGTGTGGCTGTGTGTTGCTTCAATTGGACTCGAAGGGTAGCTCAGGTGACTCTGTGGACTCCAGGGAGCGCGACGGTGTGCACGGCGGTGATCGACAGGCAGGTAATTGCTTTCCCCGTGTACATACTCTATTTTGCCGTGATGTTCAAACGGGAAGTCGTGTAGTTTGGGGTTGAGTCGACGGTTATGGTGAGTGGTACGAGGCTCAGGGAGGTCCTAGGCGTCGTCTAGGGTGGTTATTGTGACGGGAGAAGACCTGGGTGGCCGGAGTAGGAAACAGGGGACAGTTTGGGTTTTGGTTTTGAGCTCGAGTCAACGGGTTAGGGACGGTGCCGAGGTGTTTGAGTGAGGGGACTGGATTGCTTAGGACTGGACGAAGAGGATGGTGCAGAGAGGGAGGAAAACGGTGCAGGCACGGCGGTGAACCATTCTCGCCGGTTTGAGTTGCAAAGACCGGTTCGACCGGGTCGACTCGAGGTAGATGATGGTACTGTAGCTGGCGCGTGAGGCCCACGCACAGCCACTTTGGGCGGCGCGTGCGGCGGCGGGTGGTAAAACAGTCAACATGGTTTTTGGTCTAGGTGTTGTGACGAGTATATTGGAATTGGTTTCGGGTTAATCGGACGTCGTTTGAGGTTAGTTCCGCGAGGTCGAAGGTCTAGGGTCCCGGTTAAGGTACGCTTAGAAGTTCGGGAAAGTTATGGGGCTTTTGTATGAGTAGCGTGAAGTAGTTAGTAACTTCGTTATGGAATTTGGACAGGTTCGGGAAAGCCGAGGATAGCGAATAGCCGGGGACGGCGTAAGTGCACGCGTATCGAGGCGACGCTGAAATGGTCTCTGAGCGGACTTTGCTTTCTAACTCTTGATGCATGCATATATGTTTTTATATGTTTTCTATACTTGATTCTATGATTTGAATTGTGATTGTGATGGTTTATGGTTTTTGCACGTTTTTTGAGGAAATGACGGTTTTCACGTTTTACGAGGTTTTGATAACTCTCGTGATTTGAACCTGGTTTTAACGGTTGATTTCAGGATTTGAAATACAGTTGGATTTCAAGGAAGTAAAAGGATTTTGGGAAGTATTTTTTGGCTTAGGGCCCAGTTTAAAGTGGTTTTCGGAAATGTGATTTCGTGTTTTCGAATCTAATTTTCGGATGACGATTCGGGAGTCGATTCGAGACTTGAAATGGATTTTCAGGTTTGGGTTCGGAATGATTATTCCGGATGCGAGCTTACGGAATGATGGTTGCAGACTCGGACCGGGAAATGAGAAGGTAATGAGTTCTGGGTCTGGATTCGGAATGACGGTTCTGGATGCCGGAAGGGCATCAGACTAGTGGTTTCGGATTCTGGTTTGGATATGGAAATGGAAAATGGTTTTTAACGGTTTTGGATTGGATTTGATGGATCTGGTTATTGGGTTTAAAGACCTGGATATTATGATTGACGGGGGACCGGCCCGAATTGGGTGTAAAGACCCGGATTGAGTTTAAAGACTCGGAACTTTAAAGACTCGGATATATTGATATTTCCCCCGTAGGCCTATTGAGTTTAAAGACTCGGGAGTTTAAAGACTCGGATAGATCCAGCAGGTTCGATGAATGAGAATGTGGCTTTAAATGTGTTTTGGGTTTTCACTGAGACTTGATGATGATGTTTTGGGCAGTAGCCCGGATGAAATGGTTTTCGTTGGTTATAATGGTTTTCGGTGATATTGGGGCTGAGGCCCGGGATTTGGAAAAAGGAAAAATGTGCTTTGGTTTTCGTACATGGTTTTATGATATGAAATTGATATGCATGCATTGGTTTTTAAAACGGAGGGTATAAATGTATGTGTTTTCTGATAACTGTTTTGAACTTAACTTTTATTTTTGTCCACTCACAGTCTTTTCGTGTTTTCGATACCCTCCAGGTTGCTGCAGTGCGGGCTGTCGGTCGAGAGAGATGGAGACATCACACGCACAATCCACAGTAGACTCTGCGCACTCTGGGAAGTTCGAGGTTGTTGAGATGGTTGGACTGGAACTCCCTTGTCCGACTTACGTGTCACACGGAGGTTAGGCGTCTGTTTGGCCCTCGTGTCATGCGTAAACTAGACGGGAGCGGGGTTTAGCCCTTAATCCCGGGGGATTAGGGGTGGGCCCTGACAATTGGTATCAGAGCGAGGTTTGTATGTTCTGCGTAAGGTTTGGTTCCCAGAGTCGTTGGTTTGTCGACTTGGGTGATGTGATGCTACTGTGGATGTGATGTCTCGATGTGGAACAGCCCGTCAGCAACCTGGATACGATAGTGATAGCAGCACTTGAGGCATGCGTTGGCTTAAGACTGGAACGGTTAGTGTGTGGGCACGGGTTGTGCTTGATGGATGGACCATAGGGTCGGAGTTATGCTCGCAGAAGTTACTTGGAAGGTAGCCGGTGAGCTACGGATGAGTAGATTGGTCGGCCTGAGGGGCTTGAGAGCAGCTCGTGGAGTTAGTAAAATACGAAGGCCGAGGAGGCCGATTGTGGGTGGCCGGTTGGGCCAGATGGCTTTGGTTTGGTGACCTTTGGTCAGTCGGGTTGAGTGGTAATTGCGGGTTTGGGTAACCCTAATGATGAGGATGATTTGGGGTACCCTGTGGATTTACTGGATCGTAGTCCTTGTGGTTTGGGCCGACTTACGGCCAGATTGAAGATGGTGCTGCTAGGTGCAGCCGAGGTGGTGGTTGTTTGGTTAGGGTGTCGTTGATTGATTAGAGTAGAGCAGCTGATACTCAATGACCCTAGGCTAGTGTGGACAGGTTTGACCATTGGTGGGATGAAAGTCGCAGGGATGATCGGGGACCCTTGTGAGTTTCGTTGAAGGATGACGAAAGGAATTGGAAAGGAGTGATTATAACTGATCGATATGAGGTTATTGAAGAGAAGAGAACCCACAATCTAGAGTTTGCCTTTACGACTTTGTTGGTTTATTCCGACAAGTGGTCGAAATAGTAGCCGAGGGGCGTAAGGGAGTGAACCGGTAGGCAGACTTCCTTTTGGACTAGATTGGATGTGAGTTGGTTCCGGAAGGGGTAGGTGGTGGTACATAAGGATGTATGCTTTGAACTTTGTTGAGGTATTCTAAACTACCTTTGTTTCTTTACATTCTTAGACTTTTCCTTTGCATACAGATAGTTGGGATTGGTGTAAAATACCCAAGGTGGAGATGATAGACAGGAAACCCAGGAGTGGGTTTTGTTAAGCTAGTATTGATTACCGGGTAGGAGACCCCTGGTGTTGGGAACGAGCTGTGGAATTTCGGGGACAAAATTCTATTTAGGTGGGTAGATTGTAACAACCCGTCCCGAGAACTGGGGTTAAGGAAGTGTTTAAGATGAGATTAGTGAGCTTAATCGGGGGTTAGTTGGTCTCGATGGGGTCGTTAGCCTAGAATGACGATTTTGCCCTTGGTTCGGGCAAATTGTTGACTTTTAGTTCGGGCGGTCAATTGGGTTTTTACCGATGACTGTGACGTGGTTTAGGACGTCACGAATCCGTAGACAGGTGGCACGCCCTTCCGACATCCGAGGAGGAAGTTATGATGTTTGGAAGGTTGAGGGCATAACCGTAATTTGGCTAAACTAAGGGGAAAAGTTGACTTTTTTCATACGATCGGGTTTTGACACGTTGACCTAGGACCATTAGATAGATCTCGTCGTCCTGAATTCAATGACAGGCGGCACGTGTTTATCGGAGATAGGATGTGTAAGTTACGGGTCTAAAACAGTAAGGGTAAAATGGTAATTTTGGAGTTAAAGAGGGGCATTTTGGTCTTTTGTACTTTGGATTTGGTTCAACCGGATGAGGACAATTGTCCTGAGCAGAGAGGAGATTTTTGTGTGAGGCTTGAAGGATTGGTGACAGGTGCAGTGTATGTAGTGGCTTCTAGGCCGTGCACGGTGTGTGTTTAATTTGTGTAGTCGTGTTCGAACAAGAGAAACAGAGGGTGAGTTGGAGAGAAAATCGATCAAGTGCAAAGAGTGTTTGTGTGTTGTGATGAGTGGGAGAGACTGGAGATCGAGTGAGAGACAGTGAGTGAGAGGTGAGGGCAATTCGTGAAAGAAATCAGGAGAGTGGGAGGTTTGTGTTCGCAGGGAAACAGAGAAGGGGTGAGAGATCGTGGTGGTGGTGTGGCTGTGTGTTGCTTCAATTGGACTCGAAGGGTAGCTCAGGTGACTCTGTGGACTCCAGGGAGCGCGACGGTGTGCATGGCGGTGATCGACAGGCAGGTAATTGCTTTCCCCATGTACGTACTCTGTTTTGCCGTGTTGTTCAAATGGGAAGTCGTGCAGTTTGGGGTTGAGTCGACGGTTATGGTGAGTGGTGCGAGGCTCAAGGAGGTCCTAGGCGTCATCTAGGGTGGTTATTGTGACGGGAGAAGACCTGGGTGGCCGAAGTAGGAAACAGGGGACATTTTGGGTTTTGGTTTTGAGCTCGAGTCGACGGGTTAGGGACGGTGTCGAGGTGTTTGAGTGAGGGGACTGGATTGCTTAGGACTGGACGAAGAGGATGGTGCAGAGAGGGAGGAAAACGGTGCAGGCACGGCGGTGAACCATTCTCGCCGGTTCGAGTTGCAGAGACCGGTTCGACCGGGTCGACTCGAGGTAGATGATGGTACTGTAGCTGGCGCGTGAGGCCCACGCGCAGCCACTTTGGGCGGCGCGTGGGGGCGCGTGCGGCGGCGGGTGGTAAAATAGTCAACATGGTTTTTGGTCTAGGTGTTGTGACGAGTCTATTGGAATTGGTTTCAGGTTAATTGGACATCTTTTGAGGTTAGTTCCGTGAGGTCGAAGGTCTAGGGTCTCGGTTAAGGTATGTTTAGAAGTTCGGGAAAGTTATGGGGCTTTAGTATGAGTAGCGTGAAGTAGTTAGTAACTTCGTTATGGAATTTGGACAGGTTCGGGAAAGCCGAGGATAGCAAATGGCCGGGGACGGCGTAAGTGCGCGCGTATCGAGGCGACGCTGAAATGGTCTGTGAGTGGACTTTGCTTTCTAACTCTTGATGCATGCATATATGTTTTTATATGTTTTCTATACTTGATTCTATGATTTGAATTGTGATTGTGATGGTTTATGGTTTTTGCACGTTTTTCGAGGAAATGACGGTTTTCACGTTTTACGAGGTTTTGATAACTCTCGTGATTTGAACCTGGTTTTAACGGTTGATTTTAGGATTTGAAATACGGTTGGATTTCAAGGAAGTAAAAGGATTTTGGGAAGTATTTTTGGGCTTAGGGCCCAGTTTAAAGTGGTTTTCGGAAATGTGATTTCGTGTTTTCGAATCTAATTTCCGGATGACGATTCGGGAGTCGATTCGAGACTTGAAATGGATTTTCAGGTTTGGGTTCGGAATGATTATTCCGGATTCCGGCTTACGGAATGATGGTTGCGGACTCGGATCGGGAAATGAGAAGGTAATGAGTTCTGGGTCTGGATTCGGAATGACGGTTCTGGATGCCGGAAGGGCATCAGACTAGTGGTTTCGGATTTGGGTTTGGATATGGAAATGGAAAATGGTTTTTAACGGTTTTGGATTGGATTTTCTGGATCTGATTATTGGGTTTAAAGACCCGGATATTATGATTGACGGGGGACGGGCCCGAATTGGGTTTAAAGACCCAGATTGAGTTTAAAGACTCGGATATATTGATATTTCCCCCGTATGCCTATTGAGTTTAAAGACTCGGGAGTTTAAAGACTCATATATTATTGAGGCCTGGATTGAGTTTAAAGACTCGGGAGTTTAAAGACTCGGATAGATCCAGCAGGTTCGATGAATGAGAATGTGGCTTTAAATGTGTTTTGGGTTTTCACTGAGACTTGATGATGATGTTTTGGGCAGTAGCCCGGATGAAATTGTTTTCGTTGGTTATAATGGTTTTTGGTGATATTGGGGCTGAGGCCCGGGATTTGGAAAAAGGAAGAATGTGCTTTGGTTTTCGTACATGGTTTTATGATATGAAATTGATATGCATGCATTGGTTTTTAAAACGGAGGGTATAAATGTATGTGTTTTCTGATAACTGTTTTGAACTTAACTTTTATTTTTGTCCACTCACAGTCTTTTCGTGTTTTTGATACCCTCCAGGTTGCTGCAGTGCGGGTTGTCGGTCGAGAGAGATGGAGACATCACAAGCACAATCCACAGTAGACTCTGCGCACTCTGGGAAGTTCGAGGTTGTTGAGATGGTTGGACTGGAACTCCCTTGTCCGACTTACGTATCACACGGAGGTTAGGCGTCTGTTTGGCCCTCGTGTCATGCGTAAGCTAGACGGGAGCGGGGTTTAGCCCTTAATCCCGAGGGATTAGGGGTGGGCCCTGACAGATTGGGCCGGGTTGTGTCGCGGGTCGAACAGCCCGTTTGCAGGCCAGTCGGGTGAAGATGGTGACACTGTAGCAGGCGCGTGGCTTTCACGCGCAACCACTTTGGGCGGCGCATGACGGCGCGTGAGGCCGTGTCTCCAGTCACGGTCAACAGATAAGTTCATCCTTTCAACTTAACGAACATTTTGAGTTAAATTTCGAGTCGAGCGGACGTCGTTTCGGGTTAGTTCTGAGGGTTCGAAGGTTTAGGGCTTTAAGCTAATTACGTCGAAAAATCCCAAAAATTAGGGAAATTAGTGCAAGCTTTTTGGGGATGTTTGTAACCCTTATTGTACTTTTTGACAGGCCCGAACATTCCAGAGGCTACCGAGGAGCGCACGGGGCGCGATTGACGCGTCCGAAAACCGTGAGTGGACTTTTGATTTCTAACCGAGCATGCATAACTATTTTTACTCGCTTGTTTTATGTTTTCATACATGATTTCATGGTGATGATTATGATATTTCTGTTTTACGTGATTTCACGCTTTTCGAGGTGATTATCGCATATTATTTCGAGATTACGTTTCTTCTGTGCATGGATGATGGTTTGATGAAGTGATTTGATATGATTATACATGTCACGTTTTTAATGATGATTTGATTATGTTTTGTGAAGTAAGATTTTGGGATTACATGTGAAATTCGGACATAAGTCCTATTATGATGAAATGTGATTTTGGAATGGTTTTGGAAAATGGATCATGGTGGATCCTGGATTGTTACAATTTTACGCATGATTTTGGGTTTAAAGACCCGGTATGATTGTTGGATCTGGTCTTGGGTTTAAAGACCCGGTTAATTGATGACGGGGGCGGGCCCGGATTGGGTTTAAAGACCCAGATTGTGTTTAAAGACTCGTGAGTTTAAAGACTCGGTTATTGTGATACCCCCGAGGCCTATTGATTATGTTTTGAGTTTAAAGACTCGTTGATATCCCAGGAAGGCCTGATATATGAGTTTAAAGACTCGGATAGATCCAACGGCTTGATTGTGATTGTTGATTCAGTTATACATGATTTGGTATGATCGATGTTTCGATGTGACGATTTCTGGATTTTTGGGAATATTATATTATTTTACATGATTTTATGGCTGTTCACTGTAACGGTTTCCATATGATTCGTAAAAGGGTTTTTGAATGTTTAGTTATGCTGTTTTCGAATATCTAATTATGCATGCGTGTTGTAAAACTGGAGGGTGAACCCCGATTTCATTAAACTGTTTTCTGGAAACTTTTGTTTTAGTCCACTCACACTTTGCTGTTTTTAATACCCTCCAGGTCGTGGTACAAGTTTTAAGGGCTAGCGCCGAGGCAGAGACATAAAGTCTTCCGTTGCGGCGTAGTTAGTTCACAGAGTAGGGTTTTATTTTTATCTCGGTTTGTAATTTATGCTCTGTGAAACTATGGACTTGATGTCCAGTCGGTTGTGCTGTTTAATCTCCCTGGTCTGACAATGGGGGTGGTGAAATGTATTTGGTTTTCTGGTCTTTTGCGTTTGATTGTCAGATGGGAGCAGGATGCTTCCCAATTATCGAGGCGATAATCGGGGTGGGTCCTATCAATTGGTATCAGAGCATAGGTTTAAGGTTTATGTCTGGCACTTGGATGTGCCTCGGTAATTGTACTAACTTATGCCTCTTTCAGAAAGGACGATCGGCCATGCCTCCACGACGTGAACCCCCTCCACGACCTGCAGAAGGCGTCGTTAGTGATTCCTAGAATGCTACGATCGAGCGAGCCCAGCGTCTTAGGGCTACAGTATTTAGTGGTGGGGCAGATCCCGAGGAAGCCCACCGTTGGATTTCCCGATTTGAGCGGATTTTTGCTGTGATGCGATGTCCTCCTGAGGAGCGAGTGGTGTTGACCACCTTTTTGCTAGATGGATCTGCTTATGAGTGGTGGTATACTCTGGAGTTGTCGGGTTGGGATGAACATACAGTGACCTGGGAGACCTTTCATGAACGGTTTCTTGATTAGTACTATCCCCGTTCTTTCCGTGATGCTAGGGAGATAGAGTTTCTGCAGCTTCGACAGGGGAGCATGTCCGTAGCAGAGTATGAGCAGACATTTCAGATGCTAGTCTGTTTTGCTCCTACCTTTGTGTCTACTGAAGCTGAGAAATGTCGTAGATTTGAGCTTGGCCTGCGAGGTGAGATACGGGCCATTGTGACGGCTGGAGCTTTTACTACTCTCAGAGGGTTGTCTGATGCCGCAGTGCGGGTTGAGGCTAGTCTACCGACACATCCATAATTCTCAGGTGGTGGACAACGTCGAGAGCGTTCATTTCCTGGATCGTTTGGTCAGAGAGGCCCGAAAAAAGGACATTATGGTGGAGCTTCGTCCGCATGCAATGATCGTTTTGGTAGGCCTGGTAATTTTCAGAGTCCCGGATTCAAAGTACCCAGAGCACAGCCGGCTCCAAAAGCGTGTGCGACCTCAGTTGCTTCCACGGGACGACAGAGTGGTGGTTTTACTCGAGATGCTTCCAGTGTTATCTGTTTGTTCTGTGCGCACGAGAAACACTTGAGGATGGTGCTTCATACCTTGAGGGAAAAACAGTTGTATGCAAAATTGAGTAAATGTCAGTTCTGGTTGAACAGTGTTGGTTTTCTGGGTCATGTGATTTCAGCCGAAGGTATTAGCGTGGATCCTCAGAAGGTTGAGGCAGTAGCAAACTGGGAGCAGCCGAAGAGAGTGACCGAGGTCAGGAGCTTTTTGGGGTTAGCTGGTTATTACCGGCGTTTCATCGAGGGATTTTCTATTCTTGCTGCTCCGTTGACACGACTAACTAGGAAGGGAGTCCGTTATGTCTTCTAACGACCCGTCCCGGGAGTCGGGATTAGTGAATTGATTAGTGACGAATTAGCTGAGTTAATCGGTGGTTAATTGCGTACTTTTGGACCTAGGACGTAGAATGACGATTTTGCCCCTAGTTTGGGCAAATGTTGACTTTTAGTTCGGGTGGTCAATTGGGCATTGACCGATGACCGTGACGTAGTTCGAGACGTCACAAGTCCGTAAACAGGTGGCACGCCCGATTCCGACATCCGAGGAGGAAGTTATGATGTTCAGAAGGTTAAGGGCGTTATCGTAATTTTGGTTAAATAGAGGGAAAATGTTGACTTTTTGCTGGGCACTTTGTTTTCACAAAGACCGAGGACTGTTAGGTAGATCTCGTCGTCCTGAGTTCAACGACAGGCGGCATGCTTTCACCGGACGTCGGATGAGCGAGATACGAGTCTAGAACGGCCAAGGGTAAAACCGTAAATTTCACAAGTATGGGCATTTTAGTCTTTTTGCACATTGGGAATTGTGAAAATCTGACGAGGACAAGTGTCCAGGATTTAATTGGAGATTTTGGAGAGGGGACCACAGGGTGTGTGACACCTGGCTGGTGTCTAGTGGGTTCTAGCCAGGTCGGCCGTGCTTTTCACCGTGTTTAAATGTGTGGGTTTAAGTTGTGCAAGAGAGAAACCAGAGAGTTTGAGACATGGAGTTATCAATCAGTGTGTGTGTTTGAGTGGAAGCAATTAGCGTGAACTGTTGTGAGAGGTGAGGGAAACAGAGGGATTGGAGAGGAGAATAGGGTGGTGCCCTCTGTCCAGCCGCCGTGGACGGTGGGTTTCGAGCTGGGAAAAACAGAGTGAAAAGCAGAGAAAACATGAGTGATCGTGACCAACTCTTCCACATATCTGACCCTCTTTCTATGTTGTTTGAAGATGAATATAGGGGAGGTGGGGACGAGCCAGGAGGATGGTGGAGTGCACCGTCGTGCACGGTGGTTTATGAGTGCCCTGTTTTGAATTTTGACAAGTAGGCCTTCGTTTAAGCACGTGGTAGCCATTCTAATTAATTGGTTGAAGCTTCTGACGATAAGACAAGTTCGAAAAGCATGAAATGGAGGGCTGCCATGTCTGGTGGCCGTGGAATCGATTGAAGGTAATTAACGAGGTAAAAATGGTAAATCTTAATTTAGGATTGATTGATCACTTTTGACGTTTGGGAATTGTTTCTTAAGGTGCCAGAGGTGGACTAAGATTAAAAGCAGGGCTCGAGGAGGATGGGAGACGTGACAGAGGGAAATTGCAGGAAAACCGTTTTGATCATGGCTCAAAAAGGTATCCCTTAGCCTTTCATTTTCGGTTTTGTTAAGGTAGACTTATAGGAAAAGATTGGACGAAGCTAAAGGACTAAAAAGAATCGAAAACAAACCCAAAATAACTGGAAACCGTGAACGCCGGTTCACGGCTGGACCAGACCAGTTCGAACTAGGTGAACCGGGTTCACCTAAGGTTGACGACGACACTGTTCACGCGCGTGGGTCTCACGCGCGGAAGCTTCCAGACGCGCATGGGGTCGCGTGGAGGGTACTTTGGGGAATCTTCCAACACGACTTTTAAAGTATTCGATGTAACAAACATTTTGGCACTGGTTTCGAGTCAATCGGACATCGTCTCGATATGTTTCGGGATGTCCGAAGGTTTTAGGGCTCATTTAAAAATCGTTAAAAATACGAAAAAATTATGGGACTTTAGTATGATCTTTGTGAAGTATTTAGTGACCTCGTTATGGGATTTGGATAGGTTCGGGAAAGCCGAGGATAACGGAATGGCCGGGAACGGCGTAAGTGCACGCGTATCGAGGCGACATCGGAATGGTCTGTGAGTGGACTTTGTTTTCTACCTCTTAATGCATGCATATATGTTTTTATATGTTTTTATATGTTTTCTATACGTGATACTATGATTTGATTTATGATCTCTATGGTTTACGGTTTAGCACGTTTTTCGAGAAAATTACGGAATTTCACGTTTAACGGGATTTGACGGATATTGTGATTTGAACCTGGTTTTAATGATTTGATTTCGGGATTTGAAATACGATTTGATTTCAAAGAAAGTAAAAGGATTTTGGAAAGTGTTTTCGGGCTCGAAGCCCAGTTCAGAAAAGTGGTTTTAAGAAATGTGATTTCGGGTTTAGAATCGGATTTCCGGATGACGATTCGGGATTCGGTTTGGAACTTGAAATGGATTTCCGGGTTTGGGTTCGGAATGGTTATTCCGGATGCTAGCTTACGAAATGATGGTTGCGGACTCGGATCTGGAAAGGAGATGGATATGAGTTCTGGGTTTGGATTCGGGATGCTGATGAGATTGCGGATTCGGATTCGGAATTGGAAAAAGGTTTTCAAATGGTTTTGGATTGGATTTGCTGGATCTGGTTATTGGGTTTAAAGGCCCGGATTATGATTGACGGGGGACGGGCCCGGATTGGGTTTAAAGACCCGGGTTAAGTTTAAAGACTCGGGAGTTTAAAGACTCCAATATACTAATATTTCCCCCGTAGGCCTGTTGTGATTAAAGACTCGGGAGTTTAAAGACTCGGATTATATTGAGGCCTGGATTGAGTTTAAAGACTCGGGAGTTTAATGACTCGGATAGATCCAGCAGGTTCGATGGATGGAAATGTGGTTAAAGTGATTGATGATGACGGTTTTCAAGGATGGTTTTCGTTGGTTATAATGGTTTTAGATGGTTTTGGGCTGAGGCCCGGGATTTGAGAAAAAGGAAAAATATGTTTGGTTTTCGTACATGGTTTTATGACATGAATTTGATATGCATGCATTACTTTTTGAAACGAAGGGTATAAATATACTTGTGTTTTATGTTAACTGTTTTTGAACTTATACTTTATTTTTGTCCACGCACAGTCTTTTCGTGTTTTCGATACCCTCCAGGTTGTTGCGGCATGGGCTGTTGATCGAGAGAGACGGAGACATCACACATACGATCCACAGTAGTTCGGAACACTCTGGGAAGTCCGGTTACCTTTGGATGGTTGGATCGAGAATCCCTTGTCCGACTTACGTGTCACATGATGGTTAGACGTCAATTTAGCCTACGTGTCATGCGTAAGTCAGACGGGAGCAGGGCTTAGTCCCTAATCCTGGGGGGATTAGGGGTGGGCCCTGATATTTTTGGGACGAGAGTTATGAACAGAGCTTTCAGGAGCTGAAAAGGCGATTGACATCTGCTCCTGTGTTAGCCCTTCCAGATGATGGTGGGGAGTTCGAGGTATACAGTGATGCTTCCTTGCAAGCGGTTGGGATGTGTGTTGATGCAGCATGGGAAAGTGATTGCTTACGCTTCCCAACAGTTGAAACCTCATGAGACGAATTACCCCACTCATGATTTGGATCTTGCAGCGGTGGTTCATGCGTTGAAGATTTGGCGACATTATTTGTATGGTGAGAGGTGCAGGATCTTCACGGACCACTAGAGTTTGAAGTATCTCTTTACTCAGAAGGAATTGAATCTGAGACAACGCCGATGGTTGGAGTTGATTAAGGACTATGATTGCACCATCGAGTATCACCCGGGGAAGGCTAATGTGGTAGCCGATGCCCTGAGTAGGAAGTCAGCTAGCTCATTGTCACACTTGAGAATGGTTCGGTTGCCCTTGTTGGTTGAACTCCGTAGGATTGGAGTGGGTTTGACTGTTGATGGTCAGGGAGCGCTGCTAGCGAGTTTCCATGTGCGACCTGTCTTGGTTGATCAGATTATCGATGCTTAGTTTTAGGACCCTATTTTGGGCATCTTTCGGATTGAGGTTGAGGCTGGGGAGAGACAGGATTTTGGGATTCGCAAGGATGGAGCCTTGGTAAAAGAAGGACGGTTGTGTGTACCTGAGGACGAAGCACTGAAGAAGACTATCCTTGATGAGGCTCATAGTTCAGCCTATGTGATGCATCCTAGAGGGACCAAGATGTATCGTACGCTTCGGGAGCATTACTGGTGGTCAGGTATGAAGCGTGAGATTGATGAGTACGTCAGTAGATGCCTGATTTGTCAACAGGTGAAAGCCGAACGATAGAGACCCTACGGAGCAATGCAACCCCTGCCGATCCCAGAGTGGAAATGGGATCATCTGACGATGGACTTCGTGTTTAAGCTTCCCAGGACGCCTAAGGGACATGATGGCGTATGGGTGATTGTGGATAGGCTCACGAAGTCAGCTCATTTCTTGCCGGTGTGAGAGAATTTCAGGATGACACAGTTTGCTCAGTTTTTTATCGACGAGATCATCCAATTGCACGGTACTCCAGAATCAATAGTTTCCGACAGAGATCCGAGGTTTACTTCTCGGTTTTGGCAGAGTCTGCAGGAAGATTTTGGAACGAAGCTACGTTTCAGCACGACTTTTCATCCTCAGACCGACGGTCAGTCTGAGCGGACCATTCAGATTTTGGAGGACATGATACGAGCCTGTGTTTTACAATTTCAAGGTACTTGGGAATCACATCTAGCCATGATGGAGTTTGCTTATAACAACAGTTATCAGGTGAGGATTGGGATGGCCCCTTACGAAGCTTTGTACGGACGGCAGTGCAGAACCCCGTTATGTTGGACGGACGTGGGTGAAAGGAAGTTGACTAGATCCAAGTTGGTGGAACTGACAACAGAGAAAGTCAAACTTATCAGAGATAGGCTCAAGGCAGCCCAAGACAGACAAAAGAGCTATGTGGACCATCTGATTAGAGATCTTGAGTTTGCAGTTGGAGACCGGGTATTTCTGAAGCTATCTCCTTGGAAAGGTATAGTGAGATTTGGCAGGCGGGGAAAGTTGAGCCCTCGTTTCATCGGACCATTCGAGATTATTGAGAGGGTTGGAAAGGTTGCTTACAAATTAGCACTACCTCCAGAACTATCTAAAGTCCACGACGTTTTCCATGTGTCGATGCTACAGAAGTATGTGTATGATGCATCTCATGTACTGAAAGAGCAACCCATCGAACTCAGAGAAGACTTAAGCTTTGAAGAACATCCGGTACAGATTTTGGATCGAAAAGATAAGGTGCTACGTCAGAAGACCATTCCCCTAGTAAAGGTTCTCTGGAGAAACCAGAATGTGGAGGAAGCCACATGGGAACCCGAGACGCAGATGCGAAAGCAGTTTCCATACTTGTTTCATTAAAATTTCTGGACGAAATTTCTTAAGGGGGGGGGGGGGGGGGGGAGGTTGTAACGCCCCGGAAATTCGAAGAATGTAATATTGTAAAATAATGAATAAAATGACGTTTTTACCCTTTTGAATAGTACGGTCAAATTGTTGAATTTTTGATTGGCAGGTCAAACGGACGTTTACCAGTAATCGTGGCGTAATTCGGGATGTCATGAGTCCATAGACAGGTGGCATGTCCGATTCCGACGATGAGGGAAGAAGTTATGACGTTCGGAAGTTCAAGGGCATTTTCGTAATTTGGACGAAAAGGGGAAAATTGTTGACTTTTTGATTGATCACTAGTTTTCACACAATTCGAGGACCGTTAGGTAGGTCTCGATGCCCCGAGTCCGTAGACAGGCGGCACGCTGAAAACGGACATCGGACGGTTGAATTACTGGTCTAGAAAGAGGAGGGGCATTTTGGTAATTTTGTGCAGAAGGGAAAAATGGTCTTTTTGGAGACTACAGTTTGAAAAGCCGTGGTGAGTGTTGTGTAATTGTTTAAAATGGTTCTCTGATCAAGGATTTGTTTAAGCCTGTCCTCTGTTCAATTAATTGTTTAACAAATTTGAGTTAATGGAAACAGGGTGGTGTGGCCTGAAACAGAAATCAGGCACGGGAAGAATTTAAAACTGGGTTTTGGGAATTTTTCGGGAAACAGAATTCTCAGTGGGACTGAGAGATTCCCACGAGTTGTTGCTGCACGGTTCGATTAACAGAGAGGGTTGAAGAGTCTGAGGGTCATTTTGAGCAAGAGATGGCTGAGAGCTTGAGAGAAAACTGAGTTCGAGGAAATTGTGAAAATTGGAGGGAAAATCGCATTTTGATTTGGGAGTCGAGAGAAACAAAACCAAGGATCGAAATAGTCTTCTGGGACCATTTAGAGTTCAACCGTATCGATTTTCAAGAGAATCGATCACGGTTTGGCCAAGAACAGAAGCCACTGGTTCTGGAAATTTTCAAGGTTGAAGACGACTACTTCCAGGTAAGCTTTCCTGAAATTGGTTGTGGTTTATTGTTCGTCTAGGTCCTCTTAAGCTCCTGTCTAATTTAATTTGAAAATGGAGCTGAGTTGAGTGAGTTTCAGAAGTCGACCGTTTGTTTGATCACGGGTCGAATGAGTGATTTAGGGCTTGTTGAAGATAATTAAGGACTGGGAACCTGAATTAAAATGCTAAGGAAGGTTTTAGGTGGGAAAAGGAAGGGAATTGAGTGAGAATTGATGGAGATTGGGTCGGGTTGTGTCACGGGTCGAACAACCCATTTGCAGGCCAGTCGGGTGAAGATGGTGACACTATAGCAGTCACTGTAGCAGGCGCGTGGCTTTCACGCGCATCCACTTTGGGTGGCGCGTGACGGCACGTGAGGCCGTGTCTCCGGTCACTGTCAACAGATAAGTTCATCCTTTCAACTTAACGAACATTTTAAGTTAAATTTCGAGTCGAGTGGACGTCGTTTCAGGTTAGTTCTGAGGGTTCGAAGGTTTAGGGCTTTAAGTTAATTACGTCGAAAAATACCGAAAAATTAGGGAAATTAGTGCAAGCTTTTTGGCGATGTTTGTAACCTTTATTGTACTTTTTGACAGGCCCGAACATTCCCGAGGCTACCGAGGAGCGCACGGGGCGCGATTGACGCATCTGAAAACCAGGAGTGGACTTTTGATTTCTAATCGAGCATGCATAACTATTTTTACTCGCTTTTTTATGTTTTCATACATTATTTCATGGTGATGATTATGATATTTCTGTTTTACGTGATTTCACGCTTTTCGAGGAGGTTATCTCATATTATTTCAAGATTACGTTTCTTCTGTGCATGGATGATGGTTTGATGAAGTGATTTGATATGATTATACATGTCACGTTTTTAATGATGATTTGATTATGTTTTGTGAAGTAAGATTTTGGGATTGCATGTGAAATTCGGACATAAGTCCTATTATGATGAAATGTGATTTCGGAATGGTTTTGGAAAATGGATCATGGTGGATCCTGGATTGTTACAATTTTACGCATGATTTTGGGTTTAAAGACCCGGTATGATTGTTGGATCTGGTTTTGGGTTTAAAGACCCGGTTAATTGATGACGGGGGCGGGCCCGGATTGGGTTTAAAGACCCGGATTGAGTTTAAAGATTCGTGAGTTTAAAGACTCGGTTATTGTGATACCCCCCGAGGCTTATTGATTATGTTTTGAGTTTAAAGACTCGTTGATATCCCGGGAAGGCCTGATATATGAGTTTAAAGACTCGGATAGATCCAACGGCTTGATTGTGATTGTTGATTCAGTTTTACATGATTTGGTATGATCAATGTTTCGATGTGACGATTTCTGGATTTTTGGGAATATTATATTATTTTACATGATTTTATGGCTGTTCACTGTAACGGTTTCCATATGATTCGTAAAAGGGTTTTCGAATGTTTAGTTATGCTGTTTTCGAATATCTAGTTATGCATGCGTGTTGTAAAACTGGAGGGTGAACCCCGATTTCATTAAACTGTTTTCTGGAAACTTTTGTTTTAGTCTACTCACACTTTGCTATTTTTAATACCCTCCAGGTCGTGGTACAAGTTTTGGGGGCTAGCGCCGAGGCAGATTTAGAGGCAGAGGCATAAAGTCTTCCGTTGTGGCGTAGTTAGTTCACAGAGTAGGGTTTTATTTTTATCTCGGTTTGTAATTTATGCTCTGTGAAACTATGGACTTGATGTCCAGTCGGTTGTACTATTTAAACTCCCTGGTACAAGTTTTGGGTGTAATGTATTTGGTTTTCTGGTCTTTTGCGTTTGATTGTCAGACGGGAGCAGGATGCTTCCCGATTATCGATGCGATAATCGGGGTGGGTCCTGTCATTCAAAGGATATGATGGGCTCGAAACATTTGGGTGTTCTAATGGGCTATTTTGGTTTGAAGAAACTGTTGGATTGGGTAGAAGGTAGAATTTTGTTTTGTTTACAAGGGACCTCGTTCTAAATTGTGCGGGTGGTGTGTTGGAAAACATTTTTGGGCGAAGATTTTGGGAGATTTAAGGAGATTTTGTTGTGAGCTAGGATGATGTGGATGCTTAGGTTTAATCTAAAGGTTTCGAAGATTGCAAGTTCAGAAAGGGCCTTTATTGGAGTGCAGGCAGTGATGAAAATATCGGCTATATCGCCAATATATCAGACGATATATCGGTATTTCTGACTACCGGAAGCTAAGCAAGGGGGAAGGACTTTCTTCCTCTGAAATCGACGATTTTGGCCAATATCGGCGATAATTGATGATATTAACCGAAATCACCGATTTCGGACTGAAAAGCCAACGCCTAAACTCAAAATTCAAAACCAAAATCATCCATGGATTAACAGAAAAGGGGGACAATTATTCAAGCCTACAAATTACAATTATTCAAACACACACTTCTCTCAACCAATCTACAAATTGCATCAATCAGAAATTGAGAGAGAAGATAGTCAAATTAGGGGAAAAAGAAGCCGAACCTCCTCGCTAAAGAACCTCGACTGCACAGCACTCCTAGACCCGACGACGGCTCCTCCTCGATCGACCCTTGGCACGACGGCTCCTCTCAGTCTCCTGCTCAACCTTCCCCTCGACGACGACCGCTTCACCGCTCACGGCTGCCTCGTCTCTTCTCACCTCTCATAGTCTCGTCGTGTCAGGACCCGCCCCAAATCCCCCCGGGATTAACACGGGACGAGCCTGATCCTGTTTGACACGAAGTGTCGGACAAGGGATAGTTCCAAATTTAGCCCCACCAGGCTTCCAGAGTACGCCAGGATCCAGAGGAAGAGTGTGATGTCTCGGTCTCCGCTACAACCCGCATCCACGATTAACCTGAAGGGCATTAAAACCACGAAAAGCTGTGAGTAAACAAAATAAATATTTTAATAAAAAAAATTCTAAAAAGACACTTATGCCCTTCACTGAAAAGCATGCATGCATTCGAAAACCAGTTATCAAAATCAAACCATTAGGGCCTTAGCCCAAAATGTAAATCAAACCAATCATACGGGCCAATGTCCAAATCCATAAATCAAACCATATGGGAACTCAGCCCAAATCAAGTACATGTGGGACTTAGCCCAAATCACATCACGTGGATCTCAGCCCAAAACCATTACTAATGGGACTCAGCCTAAAACACCAATCCTGGACATCCCTGATGCCTGACATCAGAGATGTCACAAGCACAACACTGTCACGGTTCTATGCTACGTGTGCTACCCGGGGTCTCAAATCCCAAGTCTCCCTAGGGTCCACCCAGGTCAATGACCCGCAGATCAATGAACCTCCTTGGGGGGAGGTTTTAACCTCTAGCAATCCCTGCTCCTGAGTCACTATACCGACCGGTCGCTTCGTGCAATGACCCTTTGCAGGAAATTGCCCCGGGACTACTTCAGGATACAACGAGACATCTAGAGGAGACAACCCGTCACTCTAGGATACTATGAGACGTCTGTAGGGCATCCGTTCGTGAGGATGGTATATGGAAAACCATTTCATATTTCATTTCCAAAACCATTCAAAGGGCCACGCCCAGGTTTTCCATAAACCATCGTAAATCCAAATCCATTTGGGTCTCCGATCTGAAATCATGTTTATAAGCCATAACTGGGCCTCATGCCCGATTTCATAACCAACTGGGCCTCAAGCCCGAATTCGTAAACCAACGGGGCCCCCGGCCCGATCGGATAGCTCAAATGGGCCTCCAACCCGATTTCACATTATATCAAATGGACTCCAAGTCCGATAGTTTCCAATCAAATGGATCTCATTCCCGATTTCATATTTCCAAATCCAAAACTCATTCATTAAACCCTCATTGAAAACACAATACGTATAGGCACGATATAAAGCCGAAAATCTCGAAAAGTGTGCAAATACGTCAGTACTAGCTACCTCAAACAAATACATTCACGACATCACAAAACATGTATTTAAAACATTTATAAACATTTATGCATGCATCAAATTCATAAAACAAGTCCACTCACAGACTGTCCAAAATCGCTCCTCGATACGCGTGCTATACACCTCTCCCGGGCCAATCACCATCACCGGTTCTCCCGAACCTGTCCAAATTGTAATAGAGGGTTACTAAAATCCTCATTAATCTCCCATTAATGCCCCGAAAGTTTTCGGAATTTTTAACTATTTTAAAAATCGATCCTAAACCTTCGGACAACCCGAACTATATCGAGACGATATCCGATTGACACGAAACCAGTCCCAAAATGTTTGTTACATCGAAATGATGATTTTGTGTGTTTGAAGTTTCCCAGAAAGTGGGCCACGCGCCCACACGAGGCGGCGGAAGCCCCTGCACGTGGGAGCCACGCGCCCTCTATAAGGTCACCTTCCTCCTTTAGCAGACCGGGTCCAAACCGGCCTGCTAGTTTTCGATCCGATCCGACTGGCGTGACCGATCCAGCATTATAACTCTCTCAAATTCGGTCTGTTTGCTTCCATTCTGATTCCAATATTCCTATTTTCCTCCTAGTAACCTAACCATGTAAAGAAAACTAACAAAAACCCCTAAAAACCGACCCATCCAAAACTCTCTTTCACGGTTCATTTTTCCTGATCAACCCCTGGGCCTTTCAGCCGTCTTCCACCACCCTAAATCATTCCTACCCCTTCATACAAACCCCATAAGCAACTCCTAAGCAACAGAAACTAGCCATAACGTCCAAACACGAAAATTCGAAATTGGATTAAAACCTTACCTTGCCGGGTCTGCCTTCCCTCCGCTGTGCACGACGGCTCAGCCACCTCTTCGCCATCCTCAGCTCATTCACAACCTCTCTCTCAGTCTCTCTCAGTCAGCACAAGTGAGGGAAGGGATTAGGGTGATCGTTGAACGAGATCGGGAATTTTGGGTTTGGCTTGGACGAACAAGTAAGGGGGAATGCATGTATATAATCACAATGGGCAATGGATGAGTGACATTTGTCACTTATCCATTGTGTCAATTCAAAATATTTGGGGCCCACTTAATGCCAAAAGGCATTTGTCTCGTAAAATGTACAATAGTTCCACGAAACTTCCGGGAACCGTAACTTTCCCGTCGAACGTCCAATTTCGACGTGCCGCTTGTCTACGGACTCGTATCCATTCGATCTACATAACGGTCCTCGGCCCTCAGCTATCGGACCTTCCGGGTCAAAAGTCAACTTTTGCCCTCTTTTAGGGGCAAAATCTCAATTTCGCCCTGAACGTCTGTTAATCCTCGGCTAATCCCCGATTAGCCTCACTAATCTTTAATTAGTCTTAATTAATCCCTCAAATTAGGGACGGGTCGTCACAAACTCCCCTCCTTGAAGAATTTTGTCCTCGAAATTCAAACCGCCTCAATTCCACAACCAAACTGTGGAATCCAGTCATGTCCCGCAGCTCGGGCAGTTGCACACAACACGAGAGTGCCCGTGTAAAAGTACACGTCCGTTATAAACACCGTACTCGTCGGTACTCGCTATCACCGGTTACAGGACCCACCCCGATTATCGCCTCGATAATCGAGAAGCATCCTGCTCCCGTCTGACAATCGAATCCAAAAGACCAGAAAACTAATTAATATTACAACACACCCATTGTCAGACTAGGGAGACTAAACAAATACATCCGACTGGACGTCAAGTCCACAGTTTCATAGAGCGATATTACAAAACAAGTTAAAGAAACAAGTCCTACTCTGTGAACTAACTACTCCGCAACGAAAAACTTTATGCCTCCGCCTCTGCCTCGGCGCTTGCCCCCGCACTTGTACCACGACCTGGAGGGAATTTAAAACAACAAAGTGTGAGTGGACCGAAACATAAGTTTTACAGGAAAAACAGTTTTTCCGAAATCGGGTTCGCCCTCCAGTTTTGTAACACGCATGCATAACCAAATATTCAAAATTTGCATATTAGTTTTTGAAAACTCTTTTTCCGAACACATGAAAACGTTACAAAGGATCGCCATAATTCATGTAAAAACCATTTAATAATGCCAGGTTTCAGAAACCGTCATTTTGAACGTTAATTGCACAAATCAAGTAAAACGTGATTCAATAACCACAATTATGCCGTTGGATCCATCCGAGTCTTTAAACTCAATATTAGGCCTTCCCGGGATATCAACGAGTCTTTAAACTCAAAACATGATTAATAGGCCTCAGGGGTATCATAATAATCGAGTCTTTAAACTCACGAGTCTTTAAACTCAATTCGGGTCTTTAAACCCAATTTTCGGGTCCGCCCCCGTCATCAACATACCGGGTCTTTAAACCCAAAACCAGATCCAACCATTAACCGGGTCTTTAAACCCAAAACCGTTTTAAAACACAATAAACCAGGATTCATCACAAACCGTTTTCCAACATTATTCCGAAAACATTTCTCATCATAACAGGACTTATGTCCGAATTCACATGCAAATTCCAACACATGCAATTTCCAAAAATTACTTCACAATGTGATCAAACATCATAAATCCGAAACATGCATATTCATATCCAGGTACTTCATCAAAATCATCACGCATGCAATAGCAAAGACCGTAATCTCGAAATGCGTGAAATACGATAAATATCTCGAAAAACGTGGAAACATGTAAAACCGATATATGATATCACCATCATAAAATCATAGGTAAAACCATGAGATAAATAAGCAAAATAGTCATGCATGCCCAATTTAGAAATCAAAAGGTCCACTCACGGTTTTAGGACGCGTCAATCGCGTCCCGCGCGCTCCTCCGTAGCTTCGGAAGTGTCCGGGCCTGTAAAAATGTACAAGAAGGGTTACAAACATCCTCAAATAGCTCGTATGATTTTTCCCCAATTTCCCGGATTTTTCGGCGAAATAAACCTTAAGGACCTAAACTTCCGGGCTCCCGAGATTATCCCGAACGACTCCCGAACAACTCGAATCCTAAAGGGAAAATGTTAATTAGACTGAAAGGAACAATTCCCATGTTGACCGTGATCGGAGATGACATCGCACACGCCGTCACGCGCCGCCCAAAGTGGCTGCGCGTGAAGGCCACGCGCCAAGCTACAGTGTCATCGTTCTTACCCGGATAGACTGATAAACGGGTCTGTTACCCGCGACTCAA
Source organism: Prinsepia uniflora (assembly GCA_032719365.1). NCBI lineage: Eukaryota > Viridiplantae > Streptophyta > Magnoliopsida > Rosales > Rosaceae > Prinsepia > Prinsepia uniflora. Next base: position 46,915,683 of record CM064870.1, on the reverse strand, counting down.
CCCGACCAGTTCAAGCTCAATTCTCAATCAATTCCTCTCGTTTTTGATCCTATTATCTTCTCTAACTCATTAATTTCAGGTCTGTGTCGATGACTAACCTCGACTGACACCAAATCGACCCAACTCAAGCTCGAACAGTCGAACAAGTCGACTTCTGGAACTCACCCTACACGGTTCCATTTCCAAATTGATTTCACCAGTAGCATAAAGGGACCTATACGAACACAATAGCACAAACAATTGAACTCGTCGTTACCTGGAAGTCGTCGTCCTCAAGCTCGAAAATTCTCAGGACCAGGGAGCTCAGTTCTTGGCCAATTCGTGAGTGTCATCCTTCAAAATCGATGTGGTTGGTTTCCTTTTGCTCCCAGAAGACTAGAACGGCCCTTAGTTTAGCTCGAATGTCCCCACAATTTGATCTTCAATTTTTCCCTCCACTGGTTTTTCCTTCGAACTGGAACTTGGGTTCCTGGGCAAAACGGGCTCCAATCTCAACAACTCCAGCACCGTCGTGTTTCTGTCACTCCCAGAAGTCTCCCTATGTGTTTAGTTTTCCCCCAAAGCCCGTAGGAATTGAACTCTGAGTTTCCCCCCAAAAAACCCAAAACTGTTTTCTCACCGTCCCTCTCAACCTCAGCCCACACGTGATGCACCAAATGACCCAAACGAAACCTCTCCTCACTCTCTTACACGGTTGATCGATCAATGTGGCCAACAACTCGTGGGAGACCAACTGGGTCTCTGAAAATGGTTTCCCGCACGCACAGAGACCACGGCCATTTTAAAATCCAGCCCGTGCACTGAGCTCAGTTCAGTCTCCCATGGGTGTCTCCACTGCCTCAATTCTCATAAACAAATCGTCTGATCCATCCACTACCACCCTAAACAATTTGCACGCGTAAAACACCACGGCATGGCCGTGTGCTCTGTTTTTCACGGTGGTGCTACAGTAACCGCCGTGAAATGACCACAATGCCCCTCTGTGCAATAATTACCAAATTGCCCTCCAACTTCCGTGACCCGTATCTCGGTCATCCGAAGTCCGTTTCACGCGTGCCGTCTGTCGTTGTACTCAGGGCGTCGAGACGAACATAACGGTCTTTGATTCAAATGAGTATCAGTTGTCAAACAAAAAGTCAACTTTTTCCCTTTATAACGTCCAATTTACGATAATGCCCCTGAACTTCCGAACCTCATAACTTCCACCCTGTTCGTCCGAATCGAACGTGCCACCTGTCTATGAACTCGTGACGTCCCGAACTACGTCACGGTCATCACTCCACGTCCGTTCGACCTCCCAATCAAAAATTCAACAAATTGACCACACAAATCACAGGGGTAAACACGTCATTTTATTCAATCTTTTATAATATTACATTTCCAGAACGTCCGGGGCGTTACAACCGGAGCCTCCAAAGCACCATCCCAACTCTCGAGAACCATAAGTTGGCTCGTAAGTCTCACTCGAGACACTGATACTCGTCGATCTCACCTATCACTCACTCCGATAGGTCAATCATACTAAGTTGTCGTCAAATTAGCTTTTCTGTCTAACACTCTGACAAGTTCCATCCTACAGTCGTTAGGCTGAAATACGTACTCCCACTAAGGGCTATCACATCCAAGCTGGCATCCAGCTCAGCCTCCAATCCGTCAACATCCGCTAGATTCTGCCATCACCATGGCACGAATCCCATCTCGCAAGTCATCGTCACACTTGCGGCAACTATCGATCTTGACACTCATGTCAGCCAACACTCTCGTTTTCTTATACTCATACTGATACTGACTTTCCTTAGAGTCCCATCAATCCTTACCAATCCGAACGCATCGGATACCGATTCATCTCATTACCACAACAAGCCAGATTGACTTCGTACGGAAGCCAATCCCATCGACCACTATCATGGCCAACCGATAATTCCCAGCTGCGCTCTCGTTGTGCTACTCTGATCTCGACTCGATCTCGAGTCCCCATATCGTATCTTGTGTCACTCTGTGACCTAAGCTGGAATCTTGACTCACAGTCTAGTTGTTCGGTTCTTACACTGTCTTTGAACCCTTTAGCTGTCATATCACTCCTCGTCATCCCACCTAGGGAAGAATCAAGGAGAATCCAAGATGATGACATCAAAATTCATCCTATGTCATCCTACGACACCTAGCACTATCTGCTAAAGAGCAGAAAATGAGAAGTCTCCTTTACCAACTTCGAAATACCCACTTCCAATGCAGAATCAAGTACTCTCCTCATCGTCTTAATCACAACTTGTCTTGATTCCGAATCTCCAACCATATTGGAACCATCTTGGTATACTTCCAAGTCCTGAGCTCACTCATTACACGAGCATCCACGTCCTATAGGCAAACGATTCCCAAGTCCTCAACTTAGGAAGTATGGTCAAACGTAGTCAACCAAAACCTATCCGCAATGGACTCTCAAATCCCCAGCTCAACTGGACACCATCCACGCGTCCATGAATACCGTTTATGCACATCCAAAAGGATGTCAATTCATCCTAATCCAATGTACCACTAGACTGAAGAGTCACAGAAGACTACTACTGTGATCTGCATATCACCATATCTGATCAACCGACCCATTATGTCATCCATTTATACCTTTTTATCCAATCACCACTCCTGGGCACACACTCATGCCTCAAGTCTCATATCATCGGGGAACTGGTCACCCAAACCAAGTACTCCCCGTGCCTCGTACTGAGCCACTCGAGATCCTCTATGTCCCGCTTAGTGCCCACCAAACTCGCATGCTCGCCACTCTAGGCACATCTACTATTTCGTCGGCATACTGGTTCGCACGTCCAAACTCTATGGGATCAACTCCAACACTCACACTCGTGTGATCCGTCCAAGGATATCTAGGGCACCTGTCCCTCATATAGGTACATTCCACTCATCACAGTCACCTTACAGGGTTAATGTGGCACACTTGCCAGCGCCCAAAGTCCAACATCTCATTCTGCGATTGCACTCAGTCGTAACCAAGTCGAATCCAGAAATCATTGCTCGTAACATGCGTCACTCACGCACCCCTGTATCATCGGCCCGACTGACAAATCCCATCGTCCCAATCATCACGACAACCTAAGCCTATCCAACTCGATAAGACTCGATCACCTCCATCGATAGCAACGTCTGCCATAACCTCGTGCAGACCAATCTCCGAAATACTCTACTATCGAGACTCCAAATCTATGCGATTAACTCACCGCTGGTACTAACCCCTCAACACGCAACATTCACCGATAGGTCCACCTCAGGATCCGGTCGACAAGTACCACACTCCTGGTAACTTGTCTAATGAATCTCCTACTAGGGTTATCACAAACCCGGCTGCTCCCTACAGTACGTCCATCCTGACCGATCCATCACTCTCGACTCTGAAGAGTCGTCATACTCTAATACTGGTACCAATCAACCAGTAACCACAATTCGAGGACCTCGTCCTCCCGTAACTCCACAACTTCTAGCCATTGGGCCCATAAGAAACTGGCCCCTCCTCGGTGTCTACCACCGCTCAACCATGGCATACCACAATCACCGCATGCCATACCAAACCACACAACACCTACACCATGGCATGCTCTGCCCGTCAACATCCCTTTGGGACTCAACACACCGAAACATGGCATCTCATGCCAAATAGGCTCAAACGTTCCTATTCCCAACAGTCGTAACTAGACTCAACTAGAGTCATCCACTAGGTCATCCACGACCTCCACAGATACCACTTGTCACTATCCATAACCGCCAAGACCACTCAACGGTCCCGACTCTCAGGTCGTCATACAGTGTCTACTGGTCCAAGATCATGTCCACCAGTAACACTACCGCTCCAAGCCGTTAGATTCGCATGAAAATTGATCCTACTCGGGATCCAACCTCACGATCACGCGACATTCTATGCCCATCGAATCCTAAACCATTGCACCTCGTGCCAAACATAATCTAACTAGGGTTCGATTCCGCCAAATCTTCATACTAATACCCTAACTATCAGGTTGATGACGGGCTGTTACCACATAGAGACATCACACCCTCGACCTGCGCATCACAAGAGCTAACCGTGCTCTGATACCACTTGTCAGGACCCGTCTCAGATTCCCCCAGGATTAACACGGGACGAGCCTGATCCTGTCTGACACGAAGTGTCAGACAAGGGATAGTTCCGACTTTAGCCCCACCGAACGTCCAGAGTACGCCAGGATCCGGAGGAGGAGTGTGATGTCTCGGTCTCCGCTACAGCTCGCATCCGCGATCAACCTGAAGGACATTAAGACCACAAAAAACTGTGAGTGGAAAAAATAAATATTTTAATAAAAACATTTATAAAAAGACACTTATGCCCTTCATTGAAAAGAATGCATGCGTTCGAAAACCAGTTATCAAAATGAAACCAATAGGGCCTTAGCCCAAAACGTAAATCAAACCAATCATACGGGGCAATGCCCAAATCCATAAATCAAACCATATGGGAACTCACCCCAAATCAAGTACATGTGGGACTCAGCCCAAATCACATCACGTGGGTCTTAGCCCAAAACCATTACCAGTGGGACTTAGCCCAAAACACCAATCCTAGGCATCCCTGATGCCTGACATCCGAGATGTCACAATCACAACAGTGTCACGGTTCCAAGCTACACGTGCTACCCGAGGTCTCAAATCCCAAGTCTCCCTAGGGTCCACCAGGTCAATGACCCGCAGATCAATGACCCTCCCAGGTATCCATCTGATTCATAGGATGTATTTTCTCAAATGTTATTCCAACACTTTGGGCTGGGAGAGGCTCTCCATTTCAACTTCTCCTTATCCCACATCAAACAAGACGGACCTGTAAAAGAGTACATCACATTATTCATCAAGCTATCATGTAGGGCTTAGGGGTGGACCGGTGACCATCTTATGGGAGTCTTCATTGGCGGACTCAAGGACGAGCTCTAAAACGAGGTTCTTGCAATGTCACCAGGGTCTCTTGCTAAGGCCATGGAAGTGGCTCAACTATTCGAGAATCGCCTTCTTCGACAGAAGCAACGTGGCCGTTTTACACCTGCACCTAGCCGTGGGAACTCGGCATCTCCAATTCCACGCATAAAGCCACAGTTTCAGTTCTCCTTTCTTACGCAAACACCACATGCTTCTTCTCCAGCATTGCTCCGTCATTCTCAATCGAACATACAGGATCGAATGGAGAAAAGGTTATGGTTCTATTGTGATGAACCTTATCGGCATGGTCATCGCTGTTCCAAACCTCAAATAATGATGATTGAGGCCTCCACAGAGAACTGTGACAGCCCAGAGACAGATTTCCCCACCTTAATTGACGGTCTTGAAGAACATCCAGCGGATTTCCAAGATCCTCTTATCCAACTTCATGCGATTTCTGGGTAGGGCCGACCGTGAGGTCGTGCTATGTGATTACAAGGCTGTATAAGGGCTAACCTTGTTCACATTCTAGTGAACTCTAGTGCTGATCAAAGATTTCTCAACCCACGAATTGCAAAGTCTCTGGGTATACCAATTGATGAGACAACTAAGGAAGACATAATAGTGGCTTCTGGAAGTACCTATCGGACTAATGGCGTGATAAAGAATGTATAGGTAACCGTGTAAGACGTTACGTTCATTTCTGATTTTCGATTATTGGCTGTGGCAGGATGTGATTTGGTTCTAGGAGCTGAATGGCTTGAAACCTTATGGTGGATTGGTTGGAATTTCAAAGATAAATTGATGGAATTTACACAAGTGGGCATGAATTATACGATTAGAGGGACTAAGACAGAGTAGTTTCAAAATCCACAAGAAAGTGTGATGGATTTGCTACAGAAGCCATCCTTGGTGGTGCAACCCACCACACCAGAACCCCCAATCTTGGATTTGGCTGCATTTTTCTACCACTTCCTTGAACCTACAGGCTTGCCTCCATAGAGGGAAATTGACTATTGCATTCCCATGGTTCCAGGTGCTGGACCTATCAATGTGAGACCCTATCGATATGCACATTTCCAGAAAGACGAAATTGAAAGGCAAGTTGCAGAAATGTTGAAATCTGGCATTATTAGGCGGAGTTCAAGTCCGTTCTCATCACCAGTCCTGTTAGTTCAGAAAAAAAAGTACTTGGCATTTTTGTATTGATTATTGGGGTCTCAACCAAGTCACTATCAGAGACAGGTTTCAAATTCCAGTCGTTGATGAATTGCTCGATGAACTACATGGATCCACTTGGGTCTCAAAGCTAGACTTATGGGCAAGTTACCATCAGATTAGAATGTGACCAGAAGACATCTCAAAGATGGCTTTCATAACTCATGAGGGGCACTACGAGTTCCTAGTTATGCCCTTCGGCCTTGCTAATGCTCCATCAACTTTTTAGGCACTGATGAACTCAATTTTTAGTCGTATTTACGCAAGTTTGTATTATCATTCTTTGACGACATCCTCATCTATAACAATACACAGGTAGAGCATCTTAGTCATTTGCATACGGTTTGTGAGATTCTTCGTTTTCATGACCTTAACATGAAGCTCTCAAAATGTAGTTTTGGCCAGCCTACTGTTTAGTATCTCAGCCATACTATCACAGCTCAAGGGGTGGCAGTGGACGACTCTAAGGTCCAATGCATTAAGGATTGGCCATAGCCAACAACCGTAAGAGGGTTAAGGGAATTCCTAGGACTTGCTGGTTACTACAGAAAGTTTTTGAGAGATTTCGGCATGATTGCAAAGCCCTTAACTGAAATGTTAAAAAAGAATGGGTTCCATTGGTTTACTATAGCAACTCGGGCATTTCAACAGTTGCAACTTTCCCTGACTTCGACTCCGGTGCTTGCACTTCCGAATTTTTCCAAGACTTTCGTAATTAAAGTGACGCTTCAGACAAAGGGACTGGAGCTATAATATCTCAAGACAAGCACCCAATTGCTTTTTTAAGCAAGACATTGGTGCCTAAACACTTCGCCTTATCGGTTTATGACAAGGAAATTCTTGCCATTTTTTTTGTTGTGCAACACTTGCGTCATTACTTACCGGGAAACAAGCTCAAAATCATCACCGACCATCGTACCATCAAGTACTTCCTAGATCAACGCATCAAAAATCCTATGTAACAACGCTGGTTACTCAAGCTACTCGGCTATCATTATGAGCTGGAGTATCGGTCTGGTTTTCATAATATAGCCCCTGATGCCCTATCTCGTAAACACGAGTTGCTGGCTCTTATGGGATTGTCTCAACCACTTTTTGATTGTTTCACAGAAATTAAGAAAGTTCTCTCGTAGGACCCGAAGGCCATTCGTATCACAACCGAGTTACTAGCAAGTCAATCCCCAAATCACTTCTCACTGAAGGATGGATTGTTGTGTTATCGGCATCGGCTATTTGTGCCTTCTTCTTCCTCTTAGCGCCAGCAGATTTTGGAGGAATTACATTCATCTCCCAGCGCTGGTAATACTGGAATCCTACGCATATAATTTCGGGTAAAGCGTAGCTTCAATTGGCCAGGATTGAAAAATGCAGTCAAGCAATTTGTGTCTAAATGTAATGTCTGTCAACAAATGAACTATGAAGCGATGAGACCGCCAGGCCTTCTCCAGCCTTTGCCCATACCAACCGACATTTGGCAGGGCATTGCCATGGATTTTGTGGAAGGTTTACCTCACTCTCATGGCAAGAATGTGCTTTTAGTGGTGGTGGATCACTTGTCTAAATATCGGCATTTCATCCCTCTAGCTGACCCCTTCACTGCTGCTATGGTAGCTGAGATTTTCATTCGGGAAGTTTATCGACTCCATGGTTTGCTTAAAACCATAGTTAGCGACCGGGATCCCATCTTTCTCAGCAATTTCTGGACTGCGTTCTTTGCTGCCCAAGGTACGAAGTTATGTCACAGTTCAGCTTACCACCCTCAGACATATGGCCAAACTGAAGTCCTTAACTATACTGTTGAACACTACTTGTGCTGCTATGTCGCGGACAAGCCATCATCTTGGGTCGACTGGTTGCCCTAGGTAGAATGGTGTTACAACACCACCTTCCAATCTGCAATCCAGATGACCCCTTATCAATCAGTGTATGGCCGACAACCACCAACAATCCTTACTTATTGCCCGGGCTCCTATGCTGTTCATCAGGTCGATACTACTCTCAAGGATCGTGACTCCTTGCTAAAGCAATTACGTGACACCATCTCATTGGCCCATACTCAAATGAGCACCTAAGATAATCAAAACTGCACAGAACGGGAGTTTGAAGTGGGGGATTGGGTTTACTTAAGGTTACAACCATATTGGCAGCATACTGCAGCCTCTCGCCATTGTCACAAGCTGTCACCTTGTTGTTATGGTCCATTTCAGGTCGTGCAATGGGTTGGTAAGGTAGCATACACCATACATCTGCCTTTAACAGAAAAAATTCATCCTACTTTCCATGTTTCATTGCTCAAGAAGCAGCTTGGTTCTCACAATGTGGTGAGTCCCACGTTACCACCATTACAAGATGATGGCAAACCTTCTTGGATCCCTGAAAAAGTTTTGAGTCGTGGTGTTTTTAAACACCGTAATGAGCCCGTTACTCGCTGGTTGATTCAGTGGCGTGGTTTGCCAGTAGAGGATGCAACTTGGGAGGATGCTATCGACATTCAGAGAAGATTTTCTGCTTTCACAGCTTGAGGACAAGCTGTTGTTGAGGGGGATGGAATTGATGAGATCCCTACTGGTATTGGTATTGTGAGTTAGCATTTCCATTAGTAGTTGATACATATAAGTATTTATCTAATTCGTATTTGTATTCTCGTATTAGTATTCTATTATTAGTAGTCTGTTAGAGAATAGTTTCTGTTAGAATCTTTTAGTTGCTTTGTTAGCTCAGGTGTTGAGTGTGTGCTCTCATGGAGTATATATAAGCAGAATTTTGATGGAAATAGATATGAGAAAATTGCCCCAAATACCACCTTCTTATTTTTACTGCTGCGTTTCTATCACTGCAGGCCTTGTTAGTTGCTTCTGTCCTTCATCCTTTCACTTACTGCTCCCTCCTTTCCCATTTTCTCTAATTTAGGGAGATTCAACATGTAAATTGAACACATCAAAGTGTTCTTGATCATATTGTAAGTGCATCATTGCAGAACAGAATTGATGCAAGTATCATTGAAGAAATCTTACCTTTGAACTTTGAACTTTTTCGGCGAATGCAACAGACAGGTAAGAGCATCCCCCAAACAACTGAGGCCACCGATACAACTGTTACTACTAGCTTTGACTTTCTCCAACTTGCCACTTCATAGGTAGATTAAATAACAAAAAATAGTAAGAGAGCATTCATAAGGCAATAGACAACTTTTCACATAGCTTTCAAGCAGGCATTCGAATATACAGATCCTGCCCGCCATCAGAAAGCTGTCTAATGTTGATCGTATCTCCAAACCAGATGGTACACCCATTACCTCCTCCTTTGACTTTGGAGCCTGCATAAGCCTGCATAAGCCTGCATAAGCCTGCATAAGCCGTACAAGAACAGTTCTTCAAGCAACATTCTCTGCAATCCACGAGGCTCATACTTTGGTTGACCCAGGAATTTTTTATGTCTGGCAAATTCACCCCACCATATTTCAAAAACCCAACTTTCTTGTGGGAACTCAAACTCAAACTCAAACTTTCATCACTCACACAACCTCCTCTATATTCTGCCAAGTTCCACTTTTCTGGTGCTTTGGGCTTGAAACCTTTTAAACACCTACAAACCTCTGAATTACTGATGATACACATTCCATTGGGACCACAAATGCCATTGCCGTCACAGTAATCTCCCGAACTTGACGCTAACAACATACTCCGGGATGCGCTGCTCCTTAACATACCCAATCGAAAGCTGACATGTCTGTAAACCAAGGATCTAGCATCAGCAGCAGTTGAGATTTTGATGACAGAGGGAATAATAAGTCCAATGAACATGAATGAAAAATTATTGCCCATTTATTTCTAGTCTTCGAGTTCTATGCTGGCGAAGGTAAGTAGATTACATTATGGAGTATGCATCTTCCATAAGTTTGTTGACCTTATAATTAACAAAGCTCTTGGCTACACAAATTGAGCTACGAGTCAATGGGGCAGTCTGTCAACATGTGGTTTGACTAATCAGGTTACTGTATATACGTACCAATATTAAGTAAACTAAAAAAGTCACCGGTTATTTCAATATTGAGTACATTGTAGCAGGCAAATAAGAAGCTCAAAAAGGACAAATTGACAATGTATGATCTAATGATGTTCCTTAACGAGCCTCGAGTAGGGTAATGGTTAATCCATTAGAAGATGGCTCATTAATAAGGGGAAAATCTCCGGCGTTTAAATCCTTTTCTGGAACAAATCCTGGTTCTTTAGGCTGGGGCAACACACTTTCACTGCATAACATCTGAACTACAGATGACATGGTCGGCCTGTCCTCAGGTTGCTGCTGCACACATAACAGACTCACATGGATGCATCGCAAAACTTCCGATAGAGTGCATGAATTCCCAAACCCTTTATCGATCAATTCTAAGGGTCTTCCATCTTTCCACAGTCTCCATGCCTAAAACATGTTAAAACACATTTGTCATTCTCATTCATTGTTTTAACATCATAGCAGAAAGAATTTTATGCTTGAACTTTAACTATTTAACTTACATTTCCAATAAGATTAAGGCGGTGGTTCAAATGATAGAACCCTTTACTTTTCTTTCCACTTATAATCTCCAGAAGTAAAATACCAAAGCTAAAGACATCAGATTTTACTGAGAACTGTCCTTCGGTAGCATATTCAGGTGCCATGTATCCGCTACACAATATATCATTGGAACAAATTAGGCCTGTTCACATAATAGTAGAAATGTATACTTAATGCTAAGAACATACTTACTATGTTCCAACCACTCTGTTTGTATTTCCCTCAGATTGGTCTCCACCAAAAGTTCTTGCAAGACCAAAATCTGAGATTTTCGGGTTCATGTCTCTATCAAGTAAAACGTTACTTGCTTTGAGGTCTCTGTGTATAATCCTCAGTCTTGAATCCTGGTGGAGATAAAGAAGACCTCTAGCAATCCCACAGATGATCTGGAAGCGCTGAGCCCAATCTAAAAGTTTACGCCGTGTTTCATCTGCAAAGTTTTCCACATGAACTCTCATAAGAGATGCAGGGTTTCAAGGAATCAAGAGATAGAGAATTGAAGGGAACAAACCAAAAAGGAAGTAGTCCAAGCTTTTGTTGGGCATGTATTCATAGATGAGCAATTTCTCCTCTCCCTGGATGCAGCAACCAAGAAGCTTTACAAGATTTCGGTGTTGAAGTTTGGCAATCAGTATCACTTCATTTTTGAACTCCTTTATTCCTTGTCCAGAACTTCTTGAAAGCCTCTTGACTGCGATTTCTTGTCCATCTACAAGCCTTCCCTGAACATTATTCACATTTCAAAAACATTGTTACCTCTTGATTCCTCAAATTATGCTTAGTATACTACCAGATTGAAAAATACCTTGTATACAGGTCCAAAACCGCCTTCACCAAGCTTATTGTTGATCGAAAAGTAATTAGTGGCCATTTCTATTGTTGTCAAGTCGAACGATGGCAGCTCCAGGTCTTCTTCTTTATGTTCTTCAATGTCTTCACCTTATATATAATCAACGAGAAGTAATTCCAGATAACGAATCAGTCATTCTTCTCTAGAATACCATTAAAACCTTTCAGAAAGTTTCTGAAGATACCTTTAACATTTTTCGTGCCTCTAACTTTGCGAATATAACAGCAGCCAACTAGGAACATCCCAAGAATTATAACAAACGCGGATGCAGCTATCACTCCTATCTTCCACTTCTCATCTTTCCCTCCTTCATGATGCAAACATATTTAATATTTAGACAAAGTTTGCATATTTAACATAATTGGAAAACGAACATCTATTTTGCAAAGATGAAACATGTCAATACCTAGTTCTGAAGCAGATATCTTGATGTATATATCCTGGTCACCGCCCGGCATTTGCTTAATATCAAGCAGATCATCAAACCAGATAGCACAACCACTGCCACCTGCTCTCACATCCAAGTTTGTGTATGCTGAACAAGAACAATTCGACAAACATTTAGCCCTGCATTCATTGAGATTCATACTCTTATCAACCCAACTATGTGTTGTATCGGGCAATTTCAACCCGGGATACTTAGCAAATCCATCATTCTTGCAGCTTAATGGCTTTCTTCGGACACACCCTTCCGAATATTCATTCATGTTCCAGTTCTCTAGTGATCTGGGAATGAACCTCTCCAAGCATTGACAAATCGGCGATGAACTGAGGACACAATTACCATTGCCACCACAATGGGCATAAGCATCACAAGGGTCTCTCGGAAATGTTGCATATATGGTCCAATTGTGGTCTGCTTCGGACCAAATCCAGGACTGGCGTAATGAGCTGGTCTGGTTCATCATCATCCTTCCAATTAAGGACTTATTCACCATGTGGATTGTCATATAAACTTCATTTTCATTGGAGATGTAAGTGAAGTTTAGAGCTGGAAGTGCCTTTGCTGGTTTTCCACTGAACAAAACACCATTCCATGGGCCACTTCTCAAGAACTCTTTGGAGCCTTTCCACATGATTGGCTCTGGATAATTATGCAGCACCATCTCCCAAATGAAGTCTCCCGGAGAGGGATCGTCCGGACTCTTCCACGCCGTTAAACGCCGGTTGAGTCCGGTTTTCAAGTCCCATCCAAGCTTCATTCCTGGCAACAAAGTATCAGATGGGTAGTCAAAGCTCTGCCACAGATAGTTTTCTTCAGAATTTCCAGCTTTCTCGTCTCTGAGGACAAGATTGCCATTATCCAACAGCTGCAGGACAGGGCTACTCTGGCTGTTTTTCGACGAATTGACTGACCAGAAAACGGTCTGGTTCTCGTTGACAAGGACGAGGTTGCCGGATGTGTTGATGGTCAAACTTCCAGTTGAATCGTTGATTGGAGTTTGCCTATTTGCAACCCAAATTACAGTTTGGATTGAGATATTTTTGTACCAGATTCCCAAGTAGCGGCTCTTGGAAATGCCTGGACTGAAGAAACCCAGCTCAAATACTCCACCGGGAGAAGAAACCAAAGAGCTGCCTTCGGTGAGGGACTGTGTTGACGTAATGGTATCGTTGGCTGATGAAATTAGGGGCGGAGAAATGAGTAGACATATCCAGAGAAGCATGAAACAGAGGAGCTCCATGGACTTGAATTGTTTGTGGGTTTTGATCAGTGTGAATGAACCTTATTGCTTACAAGTTGAAGGTGTTTTTTTTTTTGTGTTAAATGGGTGGAAGGTGTTTAATGGAGCTTTAAGAGCGCAAAGATGGGGGGAGCTGTACAAGCCAGTTGCTAGGTGGCAGCTGGGTTGACTGTAAATCCATTAGAATTCCACAGCCAGATTACGATCCTCCATTGGTTTTGCCTTTAATAAGTAGACTTATATGCAACTGTCCCAGGAGGCATATATTGTCCTTAACCACTCTTTGATTTTCTTTTTCTTTTTTCTTTTCTAAGAGGCATTCATTTTCATTGTTCTTAATTACTTTTCTTTTCATTCTTGTAAGTGTCATTGTATTCACCTTAGGGCTCTCTTTGGAGGTTTGAAATATAAAAGGATTGAAATAAATTACATATATTTTCTTTCTTATTTTAACATGAAAAAGATTTAAAAATTTAATTATAGTGTTTGGAACGAAATGTAATAATAGTAAGATTTCAAGAATTTCATTCGTTTATTGTGTTTGACATATCATGTAATAAAACAAAAGTAATAACTATTTTTGCAAAAACATTTATTTGCAATGCATCACCTGATTATAAAATTAATAAATAAAATCAAAATTTTAATATAAACTTAAAAAAAATTCTCCAATATCAAAACACATATTATTCAAATTTATTAAAATTCTTGAATTCAACAAAGAAATATAATCAAAATATGTCTAAACAAACCCTAATTTATTAAAAAAAAACAATCAAAATTGCCTTCATTAAACCAAAAACCAAAAATACTTAACTAACTAGGCTCCTACTCGACACCAACAAGCTGCGAAATAAAATGAACTTTTAAACTTGATTTAGAAGGTTCTGCACCCAATCGGTTTTTACTTCATGTGGAAGACTTAAAAGTAAGTTTACTTTTATATGGCCTTTCATAATAATCTCGTTTGCCTTCAATTGTGCAGAAGAACAACAAAGTAGAATGAAGCAACAACAAAAAAATCAACATTAATTCAACACAATAAATAAGAAAAAGTGTAAAAAAACTTACTTGACTATCTTCTCTTCGTAAAATCTAGGCACATGTTCTCATCAAAAGTATCTCTATATTTTTTTACCCAAAGTATATATATTTTTTATGTTATTTGAATGATTTTTTTTTCTATTTTAATAATGATAAATATGGGTAAATTAAGTAATGTTTACAATTTCCAATTACTAGAGAAATAGAATAACATCCTATTATAAATAATTATATTCCATCAATTAGATAAAATCAATTCCAATTAAATTCCTAATTTACTTTTCTTTTTTCAGTGTCCTAAGTAGCGGCAAATAAGAACTAAAGATGGAATATGAAAATAAATTCATATTCCTACTCTATATTCATGCCTAATAAATGGAGCATAAGGGTTACAAAAAGATAATACAAAGGGAGGGTTTCATACGGAAAATGAGCACAAAGATTCACCAATAGCCAATCAGACCCAAATGAAAATACTGCGTACAATATGAGAACCTACACAAAGGGAAAAATTGTAATAAACAACTCTAATTTTAACAAATGTTTATAAACTTGATTTTTATATTCTACCGCCCCTTAATTTATTCAAAATAATAGGAAAAGTCATTCTGTTACAGAATCTGTTAAAAAATCGCACCTGCATGGATAATTGAGGGCAAAATAAACATTTCATCCTCGTATATGAATTTGTTTTTTTTTTTTACGTGGAAGCTTTGTTCATACTATTCATCTTTTTCATCTAGTTTGGAAGAGAAAGTCTAGAGGAGCCCATAGGGTCGTAGTTTCAATAAGTGTGATTTTTCATCCTCATCCTCATCCTCAAATCTTCTCACTTCTCTCTTTCTCGCTCTTTCTCGGCAGATTCCTCTCTGCTCACAAAACCCTAGTCTTCTATACCATGGAAAAGGGCAACTACTCTCCATGTAAAGTCCACAATGCACATTGCAATTTGAAACCCATAGATGCCCCAGATCAAAATTTTCAACTAAAATATCTACTTTATGAGACATCTATGGATTTCAAATTGCAACGAGGATTGTGGACTTTACATAGAGAGTAGTTGCCCTTTTCGAAGACTTCTTTTGGTCAAGGTTTAGTTTAGATTCTTCACAATAATGCCCCCGTTAGTGAAGTACTTTTTTTAAAAAAAAAACCACAATATGCCCTTGTAAGTAGGGTATTTTTTGCCAGCTGAATATGCTCTTGTTAGCAAGGTAATTTTTTGCCACTAGTACAAAGATCTATTCGTATATAATTAGTGTAGTTTCTTTCCCCAAGTATCGTTGTGAGGTGAACTAATCTGCTCCTTAAATGTACCAAGACAACAAAGCAAGTCACCAACAAGATGACCTAAATATTTCTTTTTTGTCTTTATCGATGATCCACTTGGACAATTATATGTGGATATTGAAATCACGGAAAGGTTGACTTGGCTTGGAGCAGAGAAATCAGCATCTGTGACTACGTAATCAATAATCTTCTCCCAATCTTCTAGAAATATGGATTGTTAATGCTTTTGATTAAGTCTATTGTTTGTTTCTCGTGCAGTCAAAAAACTTCTGGACATTCAACTCTTTGTTTTTCCTAATTAAGTGCTATAAATCCATGCGTGTTAATGACTTCTAACTAATGTATTAGCGACTCTTAACAAATGTCATTTGGTGTCTTATAACCTAAAATTGACATGTTAATGTAAACCTATAAAGTAGTATCTTTGATCCAGGAGAAAATAGCATTTTTTTTAAAGAACTATTTTATTGTTAACATGTGCTATCATATAAATCTAAAATAGTAGCTTTGATCAATGAGAATTAGATTTATAACACGTTATGAGTAAGAAGGGACACCAAGAGAGCTGGGGTGTGCTGCAATGATTATACTAAGTGTATTTTACATTACCAATTATAAAGACATACCCAAATTGTGATAGATGGGTGATTACAAATGTGTAAAAAAATCTCTCAACTCTCCTTTAGGTGGGAAATGAAAATTAGAGGTGCAACATAAGAATAGCCAAGAAACAAAACAAACAAGATAGATCCGCTAGCTGCCACAATTTCAAAAAGAAAGATGTCTCATAGGAGTGGGCGTTTTTAAATTTCTCGCATGCATAATGACAAGTTCATTAAAAAAACAAAACAGCCTTCTATAAAAACAGAAAAGTTTGACTTTAAAATTATGGAAACAGTTACTTTTTATTCTTATGGTCATGTTAATGATAACGTTTTGGTTTTCACATATGTTGTGACTCGTGAGAAATCTCACAAAGAGGGTATGATGTCTAACGCTCTCATAACTCACAAGTGCGAGGGTTGATAAAATTAATTAAGGTATGATGAACCCAAGTCATTGTCCACAAAGGTAGACAATACTTCACAAAGTTAAAATATCAATGCGTGAAATATATTTTGCCCAAGATGTGCATACATTAATATGATCATGTCAATAGCACGTTGGTAAAGAACCAAAAACTATTGCTACAAGAAACTCTCAATGAAGTAAACAATGGATAGTTTGATTTGTGGACTGCGATGTATTTAAATTTGCTTTGTTTTTCTCTCCAAGTCAACAAGCTTCTGGAAATTCACACCCTTTCACGGCGTCCTTAATTATGTTCAAAGTTTCAATGATAATCCCTCTAATCTAATTACTTGGACGTTTTAATTAGATCCACTTTCTTCCAATTCAGTGGGCAAACCACTGACAATAACTTGGACATTTTTAATGCCTGCTTTGAAAACCAATGAAAAATGCCTCCTTCTGAAAACCATTTTAGCCCATGTCCTAATACGTTAAACTTTATAAATGATAACAAAATTTTTTAAATGAGGTCTTGCATTCTATTTGAATGGTACTGTATCATTTTTTAAAAAATAATCTTTATAAAATTATTATATATTATCATTGGAATTATACATTTCATGATCATTAATTATATATAAAAAAAATCAGCTAAATTAGAAATTATTTAATTATTTATATATATAAATTAAATAAATGATTTATCATGAAAATCTTAATTCTTACAATACGGTTAATTTGTTTGATATAATGATTGACTAAATGATCTCCAATTTGATTAATTTTCTGTATAAATGATATTGAAATGATGATTTGGAAGTTGAATATTTCGATTATAATACGAGGTAATTAAGGTTTCCCGAACCCTTAGGTAACCTCCTAGTATAAACCCTAGCTCCTGAGAATTTTATAATAATTTTTAAATTTCGAGCACCCAAAACTACCCCGAGATGGTGTTCGATTGTCTTGAAATCTGTTCCAGAATGTCTGTAACATCGAAAGGATAAAAATAGATATTGGCCGTGAACCCAAAATCTCAGCCACGCTCCCCTATGCACCACCCAAAGTGGCTACACGTGGGAGCACCAACTATAATATCATGCACTATTCACCTTATCCCTTACCTGATTTTCTGCTATTCGGGTCACTAGACCCAGGACCCAACCCGGGATTTTCTCACTCTTTCTTAACTCCTTTTCAATTCTGTTTTGACCATAATTCTCTAACCTAACATAGAAGAAGATCTTTGTAACCAAAACAAGGAGAAGATTACCCAAATTGCTCGACCAGTCGAAGAAACTCACGACCAAGACACACCTGGCTGTCTGGACGATCCCTGCGTCTAAAACTTCGTTTGGGCACTTCGTTAGGGTCGTGGGAACCTAAAGGCGTTGTTCTCAAGTTTGTTTTCAAGCTTCTTCGTTGAGAATTGGTCCAACCACTACAACAAATTTTCCTTTAGATAACGGAAAAATCAGTTGTCTATTCCCCATAAATATCGTTGTAACTACCCCTGATGTCTAAAGTGGGTGTTTAGACAACGGAGAAAATTCGTTGTCTAAAGTGACTTTAGACAACAGTATCATCTAAATAATGTTGTCTAAAGTACCCTTTAGACAGCGGTATTCATGAATATCGCTGTTTAAAGTGGCTTTAAACAACGGTTTAAACATAAATACCGTTGTCTAAAGGGTACTTTACACAACGGTTTATTTTAAAATATCGGTGTTTAAATGATACTTTACGCAACGGTTTATTTAAAACGTTCGGGACTCCAAGAGTTTTATAAAACGTTCTTGATGGAAAAAAACGTGAATAAAAGATCCCACTGTTTATTCAAAAATACAGTTGTCTAAAAGGTGTTTTAAACAACAGTTAATAAAAAAAAATATTGTTGTCTAAAGTTCTTTTACACAGCAAAAATCATATTAAAATTCCGTATTATAACATAAACTTAATTCATATTAAAATCCTTCGCCAATCTAAATAGAAAAGAACAACTTCATATAAATACATAAATGATTAATCAAATTCGCAATGAAGATATGAAGAGTACTCATAGTACATTCTGTATCCTAACTTGATCAAAGCCGATCGAAAACACAAATGTGTATGTTCTAAATAAAATAGCAAATGTTGCAACAATTCTAAAATCTAGCCACCAGGAAACAAACACACTATATAAGGATCAATGCTAACATAGTTGTACTTTAACCACCGTTACACCCACTTTGATATTAGATGATCTGCTTATTCCTCACGCACCTCATCAAGGTCATCAAACTACAGCACCCCTACATTGCAATTTAAAACGCATACCAATTAAAGTATTCAAATTAAACCACATGATAATCCAATAATTCACTTAAAGTTGTCCAAATAGTGTTAGAAGCCTATGAAAGCCACCATTGAGTCAGTGAAATAAATTGCAATAATAAATAAAATTAAGAAACTTATATTGAGACCTTGTAACTGCAGGTCATCCAAATCAAATCTCCTAGTCTGATATAAGTATAAAGCTTGTTTGCACATGCCACAAATTTTTTGATGTTCATATGCTCTGAACTGCTCGAGCCAACTAAGAATTTAATGAATGTAATAACTAAAAGAAAATAGATCTCTAGTGAGTTCAATTCAGTCTACAGAACAATAAAAGCGTCTCTCAACATCTGCACCATAATTTTTCTGTGTGAAGGATTTTCAACAACTCAGTTAAAAGCATGTAATTTGACTCATTCCCCAGAAATCAAGGAAATTATCATTTATCAACCAGAAAGTATGGTGAATAATATCTGACATCCGTGGAGGACAATATACACCTTTATGAAGTTCGAACTTTGTCTATACTCATCATAACGCTCATCCGGTATAGATATGAACTAAAACAAGATAACTACATACACAATATAATGAATGAGCGGATTCCACTGTTAACAGTAATGGTACATGTTCTTTTTCTACAAGAAAAAATTCACAGAAAGAAAAGAATTTGTCCATAAACTCATGCCCCACACTTTCTAGCATCTCACTGAAAATTTTCATAACAGGTCAAGGTATTTTTGAGAGGGATTGCTCATGAATGAAATTCTGGTGGGATCATTCTTACCAAGATATGATTATGTCGTATTTGTAATTAGCAAACTGGTGATAGTCACAGAGAAAAAAAATCTGATTTGATTAAAGGAAAAAAAAATGTTGTTAGTGACCTGCTATGTCATAAACTCTTATGTTTTCAGCGTTAGGTACCTGAAGTCCGGCATCTTTCACTTTTTCTTGTGCATATTTTAGTTGCTCTTGGGACATAGTAATGCTGGTGTACATCCGAAGGGAGTGCTAAGAATTTATTCGAAGTTGGAAGAAGCCGAAGAGAATCAATGGAAGTGTTTAGTTTTGAGAAAAGGATTAAGCATTACAGCAACTATCAGAGAATACTCTTAGTCGGAGAAGGTGACTTCTTTTTTCCGGCTGCTTGGCTAGAGCTTCTGGTTTGGCTGTCAACATGGTGGTGAGACTGAGGGCACACCTTGCGTGCTCAGGAGTTGAACCGCAAGGGTTGAGACGTGAGAATCAGGTAGGGATGAATGTCCACCATAACTCATCCTTTTGGATGTGCATAAATTATATAAAACGAACAGGCAAGTTGGGTATTAAGTTAGATTATTTACGGAACACGGGGATGTCCGAGTGATTTGAGGACTTGACACTCAGCTGGTAAGTGCCACTGAGGGAGACTTCTCGTTTTCTACTGTGGAGCAGACGATGGTTGGTGTTAGCAGATGGTGCTTGGTGTCACCAGACGTGGTGAGTATGGCGAGGGTTGTGTTTACGCTAACGTAGGATGAATTTTGATGTCATCTTCTTGGATCATCCTTGATTTTCTCTATGTGCGATGATGGGGAAAGATGATAGGGGGAGGATGATGA
Organism: Prinsepia uniflora; assembly: GCA_032719365.1. NCBI lineage: Eukaryota > Viridiplantae > Streptophyta > Magnoliopsida > Rosales > Rosaceae > Prinsepia > Prinsepia uniflora. The sequence continues at coordinate 46,895,155 of CM064870.1, read as the reverse complement.
GGAGTGAATATAACTAATCGATATGGAGGAACTCGATGAAAACCCACAGTCTAGACGTGTTGTCAGGACCCACCCCCAATCTGTAACACCGCGGAAATTTGAGGATTTTAATATTTTAAATTTAATGTATGAATTGACGTTTTACCCTTGTGAATAGTATGACCAAAATTGTTGACTTTTGATTGGTGGGTCAAATGGACTTTGACCAATGACCGTGACGTAGTTCGGGACGTCACGAGTCCATAGACAGGTGGCACGTTCAATTCGGACGATAAGGGTAAAAGTTATGTCTATCGGAAGTTTAGGGGCATTACCGTAATTTGGACGATAGGGGCGAAAATGTTGACTTTTCGTTTGACAACTAATTTTCACATGACTCAAGGACCGTTAGGTAGGTCTCGATGCCCTGAGTCCGTAGACAGGCGGCACGCCGAAATTGGACTTCGTATGGCTGAGTTACGGGTCTAGAAAGTGAAGGGTATTTTGGTAATTACTTGAACCAGGGGCATTTTGGTCATTTTTCCCTGGTTACTGTAGCAACCGCGGGGGACGAGGGACGGCACCACCATGTGCGGTGGTTCAGTGCGCAATTGTATATGCAAGTGTGTGCTGGAAAGAAAGGTGTGTCTTGTGCTTTAGAACGTGGCCTGAACCATCCACCCTGCACGGTCGATTTGATTAATGAAGATTCGAAGCTTTTTCGGGGAACAAAATTCAGTGGACAGTAAGGCTTCCACGAGCCTCTGGGACGGCTTGAATTGTTTAAAACTGATTGAGAAGTGAATGAGCTTCACTCTGCGGTTGAAAGAACTGAAAATAGGTAAGGAACTAGAGAGAAACCATTTTGGGAAATTTTGGAGGGAAATCTGGTTTTCAATTTCTGGTGATTGTTGGACCAAACCAAAGCCTGGTTTAGTCTTCTAGGAGTATTTGGAACTTATCCACATCGAAATCGAAGGCCATCAGCCACGGGTGAGCTGGGACGGTGACTGCAGTTTTCAGAGAAATCGCAGAGCTTGGGACGACAACCTTCAGGTACTTTCAGGCACAATTGATCATTCATTTTAGTTCGTTTTGATCCTATTATGCTTCATGTGAAGTTAATTTGAGAATGGGTTTGAAACCAGGGAGTTCTTGTGATTGACCCGTTTGGTTGATCACAGGTCGATGAGTCGATTGGGGACTTGTCGAGGTTGATTAATGTCTCAGAACCTAAATTGGATAGTTAATGAACATGTTAGGATCAAATACGAGTGAAATCGAGTGGAGATTGGGGGTTAATTAACCGGGTCAAGCCGCGGGTGGCAGGCCCGTATTACAGACAAACGGGTGAAGGTGGTGACACTGTAGCTACAGTGTCAGGCGCGTGACTTTCACGCGCAGCCACTTTGGGCGGCGCGTGAGGGCGCGTTGGACCTTATCTCCGATCATGATCAACATGAATTTTGTTCCTCTCATCATTCTGAACTTTTTTGATGAATTAACCATGTTGATCTGAGATAGTTTGGGAGGGTCAGTTTAGGGCCGGTTGTCTCGGGAAACGTGTTGGATGGTTTCCCCAAGCCGGTTTCTGTTTCGGACCTTTTGGATATTTGTAAGACTAATAGTAACCCTTACGTGTGATTTGGACTGACAGGAATTGTACGATAATCCCGGTACAAGTTCGTACGCGCAGGTTCACCGCGGGATCGTACAGTGAGTGGGCCCGATTTCATTAAACCCTTGCATGCTTAAATGTTTTCCGATTTACTTATATGTTCACATGCTGGAATCAAGAAACGGTTTTGATGATATTAAAATTACGGTTATGGCACGTTTCACGGTATTTGGGCTTGAGACCCGTCTGATGAAACTTAAAGATCGGTTTAGATTTTATCTATGTATATATATGTTTTGCATGTCGATATCAATAAAATGTATTTGGTACTGCACTGTATAGATCCATTCTTATGATACTGTCTCCTCCGGATGTGGTACCCCGGAGTGGTCATAGCGCATTGCCTACGAGGGTTTATTCTACGGAGGAACCGGACTGTAAAATGACTCAGGAGCAGGATTGCTTATTTGACATCAGGGACGTCGAGCGTCTAGGACGCTAGGCATTTGAGATGCCGTATCCGGACAGGGTTCGGGGATTGGACTCGGAATTGAGACCCGAGTGGCACGCGTAGCCTTAAGACTGTGACCTTATTGGACGTCAGGGACGTCAGGCATCTGGGATGTCAGGATCGGAATGTATAGTGCAGTAGCTAAAATTATCTTTTGATTTTATTACATGCCTTATGGTGCATACTATATGATTTATGGTTTTAAATTCTGATGCATGCATGTTTGGAGAACGGAGGGGTAAATTATATGTTTTACTTATTAAACTGTTTTTATAAACTTGAGTTTCGACCCACTCACCCTTAATGTTTTGGTAACCCCTCCAGGCGGTGCTACTGAGGTAGAGGAGGATCCTGAGGCTGAGGCATAGATTTACTTCCGCGTACCTGATCTATTGTTGGGTGGTTTGCTCGCAGGTTTATTTTTGAGTCGTGCTCGCAATTTTTAATTTGGAACTTTATCCCTTGTCTGACATCGGTTTATTTCGGATTTGATGTATAACTTTATTTGGTTATTTATTCATTTGAACTTTTGAGGTTAAAATTGGAACGTTATTTTGCGTGTCAGACGGGAGCAGGGCACGTCCCCTTGTGGTCCCTGTGGGATCAGGACGAGTCCTATCAGCTTGGTATCAGAGCACTAGGTTGTGGTCAGCATGCTAGACTAGCGATTAGTACTAGTTACTTTTCGAGTTTAAGGATAAGGTTAACTGATCTATGCCTCTTGACAGTTGGTTATGCCTCCAAGGTGGATTCCTCATACACGAACTGACGAGGATCTGGAAAGGGAAATGGAATGCGCAAGCATTGAGCGGGCTCCGCGTCTGGGAGCCACTCCTTTCAACGGGGGATCAAACCCCGAAGATGCTCATGATTGGATCACCAAGTGGGAAAGGATCTTCACGGTGATGCATTGCCCTCCGGGCGAACGGGTGACCTTGGCGGCCTTCTTACTGGAAGGAGGAGCCTACTAGTTGTGGCACGGCCTTGAAATGTCTGGATGGTATGTCCACACCACTACTTGGGAAGTTTTCCGTTCCCGATTTCTGGACCATTACTACCCGCGATCGTTTCGCGCGGCACAGGAGGCTGAGTTCCTGCGGCTGGAGCAGGGGGATATGTCCGTTGCGGACTACGAGCAGACTTTCAGAAAACTATCCCGGTTCGCTGCATCATTCGTGAGCACGGAGGAGGACAAATGCCAAAGGTTTGAGCTTGGACTCCGAGGGGAGATCCGGGCAAGTGTGACTGCTGCTACTCATGCTTCTCTGAGAGATATGGTCGAGGCAAGTCTGGCTGCACACCAGACACGACAGCCTTCGGGCGAGGGGCGACGTCAGGATCGCCCACACCGTGGGCCATCAGTCCAGAAGAACAACAAGGGAGGGGGATACAGGGGAGCACCCTTATCTTTCAAGGGTCGAGGCTGGTCAGGTCGACGTGGAGGCTCTCAGGGTAGAGGATCAGGATACAACTCTGGGAAGCGTTCATCCTGGAGAGGTGCTTCTGGTGGGCATTCGGACAGGCCGAGGCCAGTAACCTGTTTTGCTTGCGAAGAGGAGGGCCACTATGCCTGTGATTGCCCGTTGTTGTCTAAGAGCAACGACGCTGGGGGCACTAGTGTGGTGCAGAGCACGGCTTCCCACACTAACGGAGGTCGAGGTCAGGGAGGTGACCGTGGTGCTGGGCGTGGCGCGCGCGGGCGCGGACGAAATGGAGGGCTTGGGGCTCAAGTGTTTGCAATGATCCAGCAGTAGGCGAGGACTGCCCTTGGCGTGGTTACAGGTACACTACATATCTTAAACCTTCTTGTACGTGTATTGATGGATGTGGGGGCTACATATTCTTTTATTTCGAAGAGTTGTACTGGTATGCTTGATTGTGTGGTATCAGCCTTAGATTGTGAGATGGGTGTTGGCACCCCGATGGGCATCGTGTACCTTGTAAATCAGGTGATTCGGAGGTGCCCGGTGAGAATTGAGGATGTGGATTTACCAGCGGATTTAATTATTCTGGATATCCACGACTTCGATGTAATTTTGGGAATGGATTGGCTATCAGAGCATGGGTCGCTCATCGACTGTTGTAGCAAGCAAGTGATTCTGCGAAGCCCGAGTTTGCCGGAGGTTATCTTTCAGGGGGAGCGTGGCGGTTCGCCTCCTGAAGTGATTTCTTCACTTACTGCTACCAAACTTCTACGGAAGGGATGCCAGGGTTATCTGGCGCATGTCTTGTCGGAACAGATTGATACTACGGGTATCGACGAGATACCAGTGGTACGTGAGTTTCCGGATGTGTTCCCGGAAGACTTACCTGGATTACCACCACCGCGGGAGATCGAGTTTACAATTGAAATACTCCTCGGTACCCGACCTATGTCCCAGGCACCATACCGGATGGCGCCAACCGAGTTACGAGAACTCAAAAATCAATTGCAGGAGTTGGTGGATTTGGGATACGTCCGACCGAGTACTTCACCATGGGGAGCTCCGGTGTTGTTTGTAAAGAAGAAGGAGGGGAGTCTTAGTTTGTGCATTGACTATCGGCAACTCAACAAGGTGACACTGAGGAACCAGTATCCTCTACCCAGGATCGATGACCTTTTTGACCAGTTGCGGGGAGCACAGTACTTTTTGAAGATTGATTTGCGGCCTGGGTATCACCAACTGAGGATTTCGGAGGAGGATATTCCGAAAACTGCTTTTCGAACCCGTTACGGCCACTACGAGTTCCTAGTGATGCCTTTCGGCTTGACGAATGCTCCGGCAGCATTCATGGATCTGATGAACCGGGTCTTCCGACCCTACTTGGATAAGTTCATGATTGTGTTCATTGATGATATCTTAGTGTACTCGAGGAGTGCCCTAGCACATGAGGAACATCTACGGTTGGTGTTGGAGAAGCTGAGACAAGAACAGTTGTACGCCAAGCTGAGCAAGTGTCAGTTTTGGCTGAGCAGTATTGGTTTTCTGGGACACGTGATATCGACGGATGGGATTAGCGTAGATCCCCAGAAAACAGAAGCGGTGACTAACTGGGCTAGACCGACAACAGTAACGGAAGTGCGGAGTTTTGTCGAGTTAGCAGGTTACTACCTGAGATTCGTGGAGGGTTTCTCCAAAATTGATGCACCATTGACTCGTTTGACTCGGAAAGGAGTGAAGTTCATTTGGGACGAGCAGTGTGATCGGAGCTTTCAAGAGTTGAAGGATAGATTGACCACTGCACCTGTCCTTGCGTTGCCGGACGACAGTGGGGAGTTCGTGGTCTTTAGTGATGCATCGCTGCAAGGTTTGGGTTGTGTGTTGATGCAGACTGGCAAGGTTATCGCCTACGCATCCCGGCAGCTAAAGACTCATGAGTTGAACTACCCTACCCATGATTTGGAGTTGGCAGCGGTAGTTCATGCCCTAAAAATCTGGAGACATTACCTTTTCGGCGCAACGTGCCGGATATACACCGACCACTAGAGCCTAAAGTACCTATTCACTCAGAAGGAGCTTAACATGAGACAACGGAGATGGTTAGAGCTGCTGAAGGATTATGATTGTACAATTGAGTACCATCCGGGTAAGGCCAATGTGGTAGCAGATGCACTCAACAGGAAGTCAGCAGGATCTATTGCACACCTGGGGATGGTGTATCTTCCTTTGCTGGTGGAACTCCGGAAGGCGAGAGTTATTTTGGATACGGATGAGCATGGAGCTTTGTTGGCAGCTTTCATGTACGACCAGTGCTGATTGATCGGATCATTGAAGCACAACTTCAGGATCCGATACTCTGTATTTACAGGATTGAGGTCGATGCGGATGGGAGACAGGATTTTACCATCCGGGATGATGGAGCACTTGTGAAGTTGGGCCGTTTGTGTGTACCTGCAGTGGCAGAGTTACGGGCCGAGATTCTGGAGGAGGCCCATAGTTCGGCTTATGCTATGCATCCGGGAGGTACAAAGATGTACCGTACCCTCCAGAACCATTATTGGTGGTCTGGAATGAAGAAGGATATTGCAGAGTTCGTGAGCAGATGCTTAACCTGTCAGCAGGTTAAGGTGGAGCGGTAGAGACCTTATGGGGCTATGCAGCCACTTCCGATTCCCGAAGGGAAGTGGGATCACATCACCATGGACTTCGTCCTTAAGTTACCAAGGACTCAGAGTGGAGTTGACGGAGTATAGGTGATCGTGGACCGGTTAACCAAGTCAGCCCATTTTCTGCCAGTTCAGGAGACTTATAAACCTAACCGACTGGCTCAATTGTTTGTAAAAGAAATCATACGATTGCATGGTACGCCGGAATCGATCGTGTCCGATCGTGATCCGCGTTTCACTTCCAGGTTCTGGTGGAGTTTGCAAGCTACTTTGGGAACAACCCTACATTTCAGTACTGCGTTCCATCCACAAACCGATGGACAGTCTGAACGGACCATTCAGACCCTGGAGGACATGATGAGGTCCTGTGTGCTACAGTTTCAAGATTCGTGGGATACTCATTTGCCCTTGATGGAATTCGATTACAACAACAGCTATCAGGCATGCATCGAGATGGCACCCTATGAGGCACTGTATGGTCGACAGTGCAGGACACCTATCTGCTAGATGGAAATAGGAGAACGAGCGGTCGTAGGGCCGGAGTTGATGGACTTAACCCTGGAAACTGTTCATGTTATCAAGGAAAGATTGAAGACGGCACAGGATCGCCAAAAGAGTTATGCCGACCGACGGATTCGGGAATTGGAATTTGAAGTGGGAGAATTTGTCTTCCTAAAGTTATCTCCGTGGAGGGGGATTATCCGTTTTGGTCGACGGCAGAAACTGAGTCCTCTTTTTATCGGACCGTATGAGATCGTGGAGAGGATTGGCAGGGTTGCTTACAGATTGGCGCTACCTCCAGAACTTTCTAAAGTTCACGACGTTTTCCACATATCAATGCTGCGGAAGTACGTACATGATGCTTCTCATGTACTGGAGGAACAACCTATCGAACTCCGAGAGGATTTATGCTTTGATGAACAACCAGTTCAGATTTTGGATCGGAAGGACAAGGTACTACGTCGGAAGACTATCCCTCTCGTGAAGATTCTGTGGAGAAACCAGAATATGGAAGAAGCCACATGGGAGCCCGAGGCTCAGATGCGAGAACAATTTCCTTACTTGTTTCTTTGAAATTTCGGGACGAAATTTCTTAAGGGGGAAAGGTTGTAACACCCCGGAAATTCGAGGATTTTAATATTGTAAATTTAATGTATGAATTGACATTTTACCCTTGTGAATAGTATGACCAAAATTTTTGACTTTTGATTGGTGGGTCAAATGGACTTTGACAAATGACCGTGACGTAGTTCGGGACGTCACGAGTCCATAGACAGGTGGCACGTTCAATTCGGACGATCAGGGAAAAAGTTATGTCTATTAGAAGTTCAGGGGCATTACCGTAATTTGGACGATAGGGGCGAAAATGTTGACTTTTCGTTTGACAACTAATTTTCACATGAATCAAGGACCGTTAGGTAGGTCTCGATGCCCTGAGTGCATAGACAGGCGACATGCCGAAATCGGATTTCGTATGGCTGAGTTACGGGTCTAGAAAGTGAAGGGCATTTTGGTAATTACTTGAACCAGGGGCATTTTGGTCATTTTTCCGTGGTTACTGTAGCAACCGCGGGGGACCATGGACGGGCGCAATTGTTTATGCAAGTGTGTGCTGGAAAGAAAGGTGTGTCTTGTGCTTTAGAACGTGGCCTGAACCATCCACCCTGCACGGTCGATTTGATTAATGAAGATTCGAAGCTTTTTCGGGGAACAAAATTCAGTGGACAGTAAGGCTTCCACGAGCCTCTAGGACGGCTTGAATTGTTTAAAACTGATTGAGAAGTGAATGAGCTTCACTCTGCGGTTGAAAGAACTGAAAATAGGTGAGGAACTAGAGAGAAACCATTTTGGGAAATTTTGGAGGGAAATCTGGTTTTCAATTTTTGGTGATTGTTGGACCAAACCAAAGCCTGTTTTAGTCTTCTGGGAGTATTTGGAACTTATCCACATCGAAATCGAAGGCCATCAGCCACGGGTGAGCTGGGACGGTGACTGCAGTTTTCAGAGAAATCGCAGAGCTTGGGACGACAACCTTCAGGTACATTCAGGCACAATTGATCATTCATTTTAGTTCGTTTTGATCCTATTATGCTTCCTGTGAAGTTAATTTGAGAATGGGTTTGAAACCAGGGAGTTCTTGTGATTGACCCGTTTGGTTGATCACGGGTCGATGAGTCGATTGGGGACTTGTCGAGGTTGATTAATGTCTCAGAACCTAAATTGGATAGTTAATGAACATGTTAGGATCAAATACGAGTGAAATCGAGTGGAGATTGGGGGTTAATTAACCGGGTCAAGCCGCGGGTGGCAGGCCCGTATTACAGACAAACGGGTGAATGTGGTGACACTGTAGCTACAGTGTCAGGCACGTGACTTTCACGCGCAACCACTTTGGGCGGCACGTGAGGGCGCGTTGGACCTTATCTCCGATCATGATCAACATGACTTTTGTTCCTCTCATCATTCTGAACATTTTTTATGAATTAACCATGTTGATCTGAGATAGTTTGGGAGGGTCAATTTAGGGCCGGTTGTCTCGGGAAACGTGTTGGACGGTTTCCCCGAGCCAGTTTCTGTTTCGGACCTTTTGGATAAATGTGTAAGACTAATAGTGACCCTTACGTGTGATTTGGACTGACAGGAATTGTACGATAATCCCGGTACAAGTTCGTACGCGCAGGTTCACCGCGGGATCGTACAGTGAGTGGGCCCGATTTCATTAAACCCTTGCATGCTTAAATGTTTTCCGATTTACTTATATGTTCACATGCTGGAATCAAGAAACGGTTTTGATGATATTAAAATTATGGTTATGGCACGTTTCACGGTATTTGGGCTTGAGACCCGTCTGATGAAACTTAAAGATCGGTTTGGATTTTATCTATGTATATATATGTTTTGCATGTGGATATTCATAAAATGTATTTGGTACTACACTGTATAGATCCATTCTTATGATACTGTCTCCTCCGGATGTGGTACCCCGGAGTGGTCATAGCGCATTGCCTGCGAGGGGTCATTCTACGGAGGAGCCGGACCGTAAAATGACTCAGGAGCAGGATTGTTTATTTGACGTCATGGACGTCGAGCGTCTAGGACGCTAGGCATTTGAGATGCCGTACCCGGACAGGGTTCGGGGATTGGACTCGGAATTGAGACCAGAGTGGCACGCATAGCCTTAAGACTGTGACCTTATTGGACGTCAGGGACGTCAGGCATCTGGGGTGTCAGGATCGGAACGTATAGTGCAGTAGCTAAAATTATCTTATGATTTTATTACATGCCTTATGGTGCATACTATATGATTTATGGTTTTAAATTCTGATGCATGCATGTTTGGAAAACGGAGGGGTAAATTATATGTTTTACTTATTAAACTGTTTTTATAAACTTGAGTTTCGGCCCACTCACCCTTAATGTTTTGGTAACCCCTCCAGGCGGTGCTACTGAGGTAGAGGAGGATCCTGAGGCTGAGGCATAGATCTACTTCCGCGTACCTGATCTCTTGTTGGGTGGTTTGCCCGCAGGTTTATTTTAGAGTCGTGCTCGCAATTTGTAATTTGGAACTTTATCCCTTGTCTGACATCGGTTTATTTCGGATTTGATGTATAACTTTATTTGGTTATTTATTCATTTGAACTTTTGAGGTTAAAATTGGAACGTTATTTTGGGTGTCAGACGGGAGCAGGGCACGTCCCCTTGTGGTCCCTGTGGGATCGGGACGGGTCCTGTCATCTTGGTATTATAGCACTAGGTTGTGGTTAGCATGCTAGGAGGATTCCTCATACACGAACAGTTGGTTATGCCTCCAAGGAGGATTCCTCATACACGAACTGACGAGGATCTGGAAAGGGAAATGGAATGCGCAAGCATTGAGCGGGCTCAGCGTCTGGGAGCCACTCCTTTCAACGGGGGATCAAACCCCGAAGATGCTCATGATTGGATCACCAAGTGGGAAAGGATCTTCACGGTGATGCACTGCCCTCCAGGCGAACGGGTGACCTTGGCGGCCTTCTTACTGGAAGGAGGAGCCTACTAGTGGTGGCACGGCCTTAAAATGTCTGGATGGTCTGTCCACACCACTACTTGGGATGTTTTCCGTTCCCGATTTCTGAACCAGTACTACCCGCGATCGTTTCGCGCGACACATGAGGCTGAGTTCCTGCGGCTGGAGCAGGGGGATATGTCCGTTGCGGACTACGAGCAGACTTTCGGAAAACTATCCCGGTTCGCTGCATCATTCGTGAGCACGGAGGAGGACAAATGCCAAAGGTTTGAGCTTGGACTCCGAGTGGAGATCCGGCCAAGTGTGACTGCTGCTACTCATACTTCTCTGAGAGATATGGTTGACGGTGCGGTGCGTGTCGAGGCCAGTCTGGCGGCACACCAGACACGACAGCCTTCGGGCGAGGGGTGACGTCAGGATCTCCCACACCGTGGGCCATCAGGCCAGAAGAACAACAAGGGAGGGGGCTACATGGGTGCACCCTCATCTTTCAAGAGTCGTGGCTGGTCAGGTCGACGTGGAGGCTCTCAGGGCAGAGGATCAGGATACAACTCTTGGCAGCGTTCATCCTGGAGCGGTGCTTCTGGTGGGTATTCGGACAGGCCGAGGCCAGTAACCTGTTTTTCTTGCGGAGAGGAGGGCCACTATGCATGTGATTGCCCGCTGTTGTCCAAGAGCAACGACGTTGGGGGCTCTAGTGTGGTGCAGAGCACGGCTTCCCAGAGTGCGCAGAATTTATTGTGGATTGCACGTGTGATGTCTCCGTCTCTCTCGACTGACAGCCCACACCGCAACAACCTGGAGGGTATTGAAAACGTGAAAAGACTGTGAGTGGACCAAATAAATAATAAGTTCAGAAAACAGTTTAATAAAACAATTACATCTATACCCTCCATTTAAAAACCACAATGCATGCATATCAATTCATGTTATGAAACCATCTCATATTCAAAACCATTAACGAAAGCCATAATTGAAAACCCGAATCAAATCTGTTATTCGAATCCAGGGCCTCAGCCCAAAATCACAAACCAATCTCAAAGTATGGGAACTCAGTCCCAAAACTCATCAAATCCAAATCATCTGGGCCACTGCCCAAAACATCTTAAAACCAGTGAAAAACCAGTGAAAAACTTCAATCATGCGAGTTTGCTAGATCTCAAGTGCGCCCGAGTCTTTAAACTCATAACCATGCGCAATAATCAGGCCTTCCCGGGATATCAACGAGTCTTTTAACTCAAAACACAATTACAGGCCTCGGGGGGTTATCACAATCACCGAGTCTTTAAACTCAAAACGTATAACGAGTCTTTAAACTCAAAACATATTAATCCAGGGCCCTCCCTCCGTCAATCAACCGAGTCTTTAAACTCAAAACCAGATCTAGCGGTTTTTCTTTTCTTTTTCCTAGTCTTTAAACCCAAAACCATTTTTCAAGCAACGGTGAAAACCATAGAAAATCCTTATCCGAATTCGCAACAATGATTCCGTAAGCTAGCATCCGGAACCATCATCCCGAACCCAAATCCAGATTTCCTTTCCAAACCTCAAACCAAATCTGAAATCTCATTTCCGAAATCCAGTTTCAAAACCGAAAGTTCGTTTATCGAAATCTCAGAAACAGGGCTCCAAGGCCGAAATCACTTTTCCTGAAATCCATTTCAAATCCTTGAAATCAATTCATATTTCAAATCCCAAAGTCAAATCATTAAAACCATGATCAAATCACAAGATCAATCAAAATCTCGTAAAACGTGCAAATACGTTAATTTCTCGAAATACGTGCAAAACCGTAAATCATCAAGATCATAATCAAAATTATAGAATCATGTATAGAAACTAGTGCTCAATTAGAAATAGTTAAAAATTTGGAAAAATTATGGGGCTTCAGTATAAGCTTTATGAAGTAGTTAGTGAGCTTATTATGGGATTTGGACAGGTTCGGGAAAGCCGGTGATAGTGGATAGGCCAGGAACGGCATATGTGCACAAGTATCGAGGCGACGACGCTATGGTCTGTGAGTGGACTTTGCTTATTATGGGATTTGGACAGTATAGCATCGTCGCCTCGATACTCGTGCACATACGCCGTTCCTGGCCTATCCACTATCACCGGCTTTCCCGAACCTGTCTAAATCCCATAATAAGCTCACTAACTACTTCATAAAGCTTATACTAAAGTCCCGTAATTTTTCCAAATTTTTAACTATTTTTAATTGAGCCCTAAAAAGTTCAGACATCCCAAAACATATCGAGACGATGTCCGATCGACTCGAAACTAGTGCCAAAATGTTCATTACATCGAATACTTTAAAACTTGTGTTAGAAACTTCCCCAAAAGGGGCCCCACGCGCCCTCATGAGCCGCCCAAAGGGGCTGCGCGTGGGAGCCACGCGCCTACTGTTCATCGTCTTCTTCCCGAGGACAGACCCGGTCTGAACCGGTTTGGACCAGCTCGGTTCGATCGAACCGGCGCAAGTGGTCCAGCCTCCTAACTCGTCCAATTCCGATCTGTTTTTACTCCTTTTCCTTCCTACAGCTACGTCCAACCCTTTCCTATGAAGTTACAGTAGCAAAATATCAAAATAAGCACGGGAGACTACCTTCTGATCAACCTTCAAAACTCGAACCTTCCCCTTCTCTGTTCTCATGTTTCCGGCCACGTCTGCCTTTCGTTCCACTTCCATTTGCTTTCTTTTATCGTCCAGAACCTTACCCAAAGAACCAATTGAATCAATTGTCACTAAATTACACCTTACCATTTTCGAATTCAAAGGTACCGTTTACGAGTTTTCCACTTGCCATCCATAAGAGGGCTCAAAACTGGGCGGGATCGACTCCTAGTGACCTCTAGATCGTCATTTAATCAATCAATTGGGCTTATTCGTCCTTCACTTTGATTCCAATATCTTCGAATTCGAACAGGGGACTCACGGGTCTTCTCTGTTTTCTGGGTTTTTCTCTCCTCTCACAGCCCCTCTTCACTCAGTCTTTCCCTTAAACACAAACACACAAGTCACAAAGCACGACTCTGATCAATCACTCCCTAACACCACTTGATCTCACACGACTCACACACAAAAGATGGACAAGTGCTCACTGTCTCTGGTTTTCCTCTCATCTGATCGATCAGCCTCATTTTAAAAAATGCCCACCGTGTAAGACTTGGCTAGAAGCCTCTAGAGAGGGGACAAATGTCCTTAACCCTGTGGTCCTCAGCACAAAATATCCAATTACTCAGGCCCAAGTGTCCCTATCTGATTGCTCACACTTCGCAAGGTGGTAAAAGACCATTTTGCCCCTCTAATGTCCAAATTACAATTTTACCCCACACTTATCTAGACCCATAACTAAGTCGTCCGACATCCGATGACGGCGTGCCGCCTGTCGTCGCACTCAGGACATCGAGACCCATCTAACGGTCCTTGAGTTGCGTGAAAAATGTTTGCCACATAAAAAGTTAACAAATTCCCTCTTTTAACCCAATTACGAAAATGCCCTCGACCTTCCGAACATCATAACGTTTTCCTAGAATGTCGGAATCGGACGTGCCATCTATCTATGAACTCGTGACGTCCCAAACTATATCACGGTCATCGGTCAAAGTCCATTTAACCGTCCAAACTAAAAGTCAACATTTTTGCCCATTTCAAGGGCAAAATCGTCATTTTGCATTGTCTGTCCGAACGCAACCAACTAATCCCCAATTAACTTCACTAATCCTTCATTAAAAACTAATCTAATCCCAATTTTCGGGACGGGTCGTTACATGTGCTCTGCCTTTGGGGCGAGTTGTTCAGATGTGGAAACTTGACGAGGAGTGATATGAGAGTTAAAAGATTCAAAGAGGGTGTAAGACCCTATGAACCGAAGAGTTAGCATGGATCCACTTAGGATCGAGGTGTTGTGAACTAGATAGTGATGTGACAACAAAGGATTTGAAGAAAGGATCTAGAGGCGTGCCAAAATCTTATTGGTGAACCCGTACGGGGCAGACCCCGCCTTGCGGTTTATGCTAAGCTAGGAGCAGAGGAGAATCGTATTGTAAGAGAGTTGAAGAATCGCTGGGAATTGTTAGTGAAAATGTAAGACGGAGTTTGGATATGGGGATGAGTATTGATCTTGCATTCACTCATTTAGATTGGATGGTAATTATGAATGCTTTGACCAGTGAGACGATACCTAGGGTAGCAATTAGGAAAAGATGAATATTGAGTCGTAGTATGTGACCTGTCTAGTACAAGTTTGGATAGATGGGCTCCAAGATTGAAGCGTGATTGGCTCCCCAACCATGTTGTGGACATGGAATAGAGGATGAATAGACTGAAACTATATGAAGCCATGTAGTGGACAGCCTCGGTACGGGAGTGGGTGACCGATTGGAGTAGGTCCTAGCCATGTTGATGACGGTTTGGGCACGAGGACGTGATCCGTGCGTGGGGTCTAGTTACACACAGGTTGAATGAGTTGGTGGTTAGTGTGACCACAGGTGGGGTAAGATATCAGGTTGCGTTGCGTGAAGCGACTGCTTTGTAACGCTGACCAGAGTCAGCGTAGATCGCTGAGGTAGTTTTTGATATGATTACCGAAGCCGATAAATGTCGCAGGTTGGAGCTTGACCTACGAGGTGAGATTCGTTCCATTATGACAGTAGAATCTTACGCTACATTGAGGGAGATTAGGTACGAGGCACCTCAGTAAGACTCCAGAGTGAGTCGAGATTTGTGTTATTGACTCGAGTAGTGAACTTAGGGTCGTGAGGGCCGGTGACATACGACTTGGGTTAGGTGTGGTTGGTACTATGGTTGGTCAGTGGATACACTGAAAGTGAGGCCTAGGAGTGTGGTAGGTTTGGATTTCCACAATTGGGATGTGGACTTGAGATAGTTTGAATTTCGAGGACAAAATTATTTAAGGGAGGACGGTTGTAACGACTCGTCCCAAATTTTAGGATTTATTTAACGATAATTAAGATTAATTAAGGATAATTATGGGTTAAGTGAGAAGATTTCGGATGGACAATGTAAAATGACCATTTTGCTCATGTACTTGGGTAAAATGTTGACTTTTGACTCGAGCGGTCAAATAGACTTTGACCGATGATCATGTCGTAGACCGTAACGTTACGAGTTCATAGACAGGCGGCAGGTTAAAATCGGACGTTCGACGAAAAAGTTACAGGTCTAAAACAAAAAATGATACTAATGCACGTATACCGAGGAATGGGACACATGTTTTGGATTGGAGAAAAATCTGGGAGGACCCACCAGATGAGTAACAAGAGTCACCCAACTGATTGGCCCAATTCCCCAAATTGGGGGATATTATCTTGATCTTCAGTCATCTTCTTCATTTGTCCCTTAACGCATGAAACCCCTCAAAATGTGTAACCCAAACCCACACCATCACCCTATAATCTTCATCCATTGCACTTGGGTTGTGAAGGAAAAAGGGAGAGGACGCTTGGACGATCATGACGGTGCCACGGCGGCGATCACGATGGCGAGGTAAGGAAAAACCGAAAACCCTATTTAAGTTCAAAAATGGAGTTTTTAGTTTGGATAAGTATTGATCGTTTTGGGGGTTTGGACGAGGTTCCTGAGGATGAGGCAAACTCAAGGAGGTCGAAATCGTGAGCAACGGTGGCCGGAATCGCTAGTAGTTTGAGGTTGCAGGTGACTGGTACTGTTCATGGTTAGAAAATGTATGATCTAGGTAGTTTTTCTTAGTTTTGATCACGTAGATCGATTAGGATTTTTTGGATGATCAAGTAGGAGGAAACAGGGATTGAATCGAGTCAGTATTGAGGGTTTTTGAGTTGGGTCTGGTCCGCGGGTCTGCGCGACCCAAATTACAGACCCGGACGGAGGTTGAAGACGATGATGACGTTAGTGGGTGACGTCATCATCATCTGAGAGCTGTCAGAGGTGGACCTATGGGATGGCGACATGTGTCAATTGTCAGTGCACAGTTAGTACTGACATGTCTGTGACGTGGCCCAATCACGGGATGCCACGTGTCACTAACATGTTAGTGATGTGGACTAATACGCAGGTCACACGTGGCACTGTCAGATCTGATAGCTGTTAGACTTGTCAGGTGACGTCATACTGACGTCAGCCATTGACCGCTGACGTTAGCATTGACTTTGCTGACGTCAGTAGTTGACTTTGACCAGCATTGACTTTCGTCTTGAACACACGCGTGGGGGCACGTGAGCATGAATTTTGAGGTGGGATCAGTATCATTCAAAGGGTTTCGCCGATCAGGATCCAATGGTGGTGGTTTCTGGTCGATCGGAGATTGTTAGGTTGGTCAAATCGAGATTTTTCAGCTTGGGAAACATGTCCGAGACACGTTGACTTTTCCAGAAGTTTTAAAGTTTTATCATATGGACTTATATAGGTAGTTAGTGACCTTTGGGTATGACTTCGATAGGATCGAAAGTCCCAAAGATGGTGGATTAGCCTCAGGGAGGCTTATAGCACACTTATCGAGGTGGCAATTAGGACAGTCTGTTAGTGGACAATTGCTTTCAAAATATGATGCATGCGTAATTATTTTCTTTGTTTTATATATGTGATTTGTATGGTTTTGATTGTGGTATTTATGATTTATGTATTTTGCACGTATTTCGAGGTTATGATTTTATATAATGTTTATACGTGCTTGTATTCAATGATGCTTTGATGAACTGATTTTGGATTTGGAAATATGGAATTGGGCATGAGACCATTTGATTTGGAAACTATCGGACGTGAAGTCTATTTGATTTAATGAGATATCATGCTGGAGGTCCAGTTGGTTTATGATGTCAGGCTTGAGGCCTAGTTGATTATGATATCGGGCATGAGTCCCAATTGTGGTTTATAAATGTGATTTCGGGTTCGGAGACCCTAAAATGAATTTGGATTTGAGTACTTGGATTTCTGTATTTGTGATGGTTTTATGGAAATTCCGGGCATGGCCCTTTTGAAAGATTTTGGAAGAATTTTATAAAATGTGTTCCATATACCATCCTGATACGAGAATATGTGGATGGTGTAACGACTCGTCCCGAATTATCGAGATTAATTAATAATTAATGACGGATTAGCCGAGGATTCTCGGACATTCCAGGAGAAATTAAGATTTTGCCCCTAAACAAGGGTAAAAAGTTAACTTTTGACCCGGGAGGTCCGACGCATGAGGGCCAAGGACCGTTACGTAGATTGGGTCGATACGAGTTCGTAGACAGACGGCACGTCAAAATTGGACGTTCGACAAAAAAGTTATGGTTCACAGAAGTTCAGTGGAACTATTGCACATTTTCCGAGACGAATGCCATTTGGCATTTAGTGGGCCCAGATATTTAGGGGCAGGCCCAATGGATGAATGACACTTGTCATCCATCCATTACCCACCCAAATTGATACATGCATATCCCATTCCCCATTTCTCACTGCTTCCCCGATCTCACCCAAAAACCTTTGAACCCAAAACCATATCCCTCATCCCCATTCGATTATGTGAGGACAGAGTGAGAGAGGGACTAAGAGGTGGCAGCAGGGCGGTTCTGGCAAACCCGACAAGGTACGATTTTGGTTTCAAAATCCCATTTTTCGTTTTGGACGTTATGGATGGTTTCTGTTGATTAGAGGATGATTAATGGGTTGGTATGATGGCTAGGGGATAGTTTTTGATGGTGGAAGACGGTTAGATGGCCATGGGAATAAACGGGAAGTTTGGGCCGTGAATGGGGAAATCGAACCACAGGGTTTTAGGGCGTTTTTCTTCATTTTAATCATATGGTTAGGTTCCTAAGATTGAGACAAGTAGATTAGGATTGAAATGGAAGAAAAAGGACGAAAATTGGTTAAGTTGTGGGGCTGGACCGGTCACGCCGGTCCAAGCAAACCGGATTGCAGAGCTGAACCTGACCGGCCAATCGGCTGGAGGTAAGAGATGAACAGTCGCCGGCGCATGAAGCCCACGTGCAGGAACTTCAGGCGGCACATGTGGGCGCGTAGCCCACTTTTTGGGGATGGTTCCAACATGTGAAATGATCTATTCGATGTAACGAACATTCTGGGACTGGGTTCGAGTCGATCACACATCGTTTCTATATGGTTCAGGGTGTCCGAAGGTTTAGGATCAGGTTTAAAAATAGTTAAAAATTCCAAACAATTACGGGGATTTGATGAGGGGTTATTTAAGTAGTTAATAACCCTCTAAAATGATTTGGACAGGTTCGGGAGCCCTGGAGACAGTGATTGGCCCGGGAAGGGTGTATGACACGCGTAACGAGGTGCGGCTTCGGACAGCCTGTGAGTGGAGTTGTTTTATGAATTATATGCATGCATAAATGTTTTATATGCTTTAATGAACATGTTTTATGATGCCATGAGTGCATTTGTGACAGGACCCGTCCCAACTGGACGTCAAAAACCGTGCCCGGTCCTGCTCCCGTCTGATAAGTCAACCAAAGGTCCAAAAATACCCTTTAGTGCTTGCCAGACAAGGGATGTTTGCGCTGATTTCTGCTGCTGCCACTGCCTCACGATCAGTCTCGAACGTCGTACCACGGCCTGGAGGGTCACAAAACAGAAAAGGTGTGAGTGGACAAAAATGACCTCTTATAAAAACATTTGACAAAATACATTCTTACCCTCCAGTTTTCACAAACTTGCATGCATATCGTAAAACATGAGTAATAGTATGAAATCATTCAAGTATGAACAGTAGACCGATAAAATCAAAACATATTTTACCATGGTCCGTAAAACTCATGTTCACCAAATCAATTCATGTTATAAAACATCAAAACCCGGCTCTCAGGCCAAAACATGTGAAAACATAATCACCTGGCCACAAAGACCAAGAACCCGTACTCAATACCAGTACGTCATCACAAATAACATCAATCAGCACTAATCACAAGTGCACAATAAATATATCAATCCAATCAATTTGCACTACTCACAAGTGCACAAAATATCACAAATCACATCTGCACTACTCACAAGTGCACAATCAAGCCATCAATTGCACTATTCACAAGTGCGCCACTACGCGTAGCCCAATATCCAGCCACTCTCTCGGGAACAGACACCTCTGGGCTCAACCCCCTCGGGCTCAGTCACCTCTGGGCGAACACATCCCCAGGTTCAGACCCATCCGAGTGGTACATCCAGACTCAGTCTCATCCGAGAAGCTGACTACCATAGGATCAACTCCGGATCCTACAATCACATCCCCCAAGCTCCGGTCGTCTGAGTAATCCCTCCCAAGCTCCGACCGTCTGGGAATATCACAATCACAATGAAAACCATCTCGAAAATTACATCCCAAAACATTTCAATCAAATCTTGTCTTCATACAAAGTCAAGATCATTCCCGACTGGGTCTCAAGCCCAAAATACCATTTACACATAAACCGTTAAAATCACATTTTAAATCAATAAAATAATCCGAAAATCATCATTGACTCACCAACAAAGCCAAAATATCATTTTAAAAATCATTTAAACTCCGGGTCTAGCCCAAAACATCATTTGCACGTTCCTCGTAAAACGTGCCCGAAAGACTGATTAAAATAATCATAAAATCACAAAAATCATTAATTTCATCAAATTCACAAGTGACTCCAAATCCGAGTCAAAATCACTATTTACTTGGGTTTTCACGCCCAAAATATCATTTTCACGCAAATCCATGCGTTGCAACCTCCGTTGCCATTTTCACATAAATCCACGAAATTGACCCATGACTCATTCCCGAGTCACCACATCATTTTTCAATCCATGACTCAATAATCCGAGTCCAAACATTATTTTCAATCAATTTCAATCCCGGACTCATAAACCAAGTCCAAACATTATTTTCACCAAATTTCGTAATTTCTCGAAAATCGCCAAAAAATAATAATATAATAATCATAAAACCGAGAAATTACCAGATTGAAACGTCAATCATGCCAAAGCATATAAAATCATATAATAAGGCTTTTAAATCATATATGCATGCATCACGGTTAGAAAACAAAGTCCACTCACACACCGTCCAAAACGGTCCGTTTCCGAGCTGCACGTTATTCCGTAAAATCTGGAAATCACAACTCCTGTCCAAAATCATTATAGAGGGTTAATAACATCTCAAAATACTTCATATAATTTTCCCCAATTTTTCTGGAATTTAAATACGTATTTTTAACGTAAAACAAAACTTCGGATACGCGGAACATTATCGAAACAATATCCGATTTCCTCGAAACCAGCGTCAAAATGTTTGTTACAATGAGAGGATCAAAAGTCATGTTGACATCACCTTGAGACTAGGCCGGACGCGCCCTCACGCGCCGCCATGAGTGGCTGCGCGTGAAACCCACGCGCCACCTACATTACCCGTCGTCCTTACCCGTTTGTCTGTAAAACGGGCCATTTAACCCGCGAGGCGACCCGGTTTGTTCTCTGTCAATTCGACACCAAATTCAACAATTCAAATGTTCATTAGCATCGAATTAGTTTCAATTAGGGATCTGTGGACTTAATTACAATCAAACTTACCTCAAACCTCACGATCACAGATGATCATTCGAAGAACATCCGGCCACTGTTCATCATTCGAACTCCTTCAATTTCAATCGATTTCCCTCAATTGATGCAACCAGAAGCTTCAATGGACTCAGGTAAACTCTTTCCCCAACTCAATTTCATCAATCGAAGCCTCAAACTCCACGACTCAAGCTCGAATCGTGCATACTGATACCAGACCCATTCAGAGCCAAATGGGCCTCAATTCTCCTCGTTTTTGATCTGGTTCCACTCGTCACAATCTCAGGAAGCTAAATGAAGCTTCAATTCCAATCCTCGCGGCTCAAATCTCATTATCCGAATTTTCCTCCAAACTTTCTAAAATCCGAATTCCCAGCCCTCATCTCTCATTCAATCCCTCGTTTTCCTCACTAATTCAGTCTCTGAATTCACTCAATTTTTCATTCTCACGTTTCCGAGTTTTGGTTGTACACGGGTTAAGAAAACACAGAGGAGAATAATGGAGGTTTAATGGATTTTAAATTAATTAATTAAAATAATAATAAAACATCATAATTAGGTCTCCCCAAAACATGGATCTTGGTTTTATGCCTGAATTTAAGGGATGAGTGACACTTGTCACTCATCCAAGTGTGTTCAGTCACCGGGTACTGTTCATATTAAAATATTATTTTAATCCCGGTTCGTTCGGTTAATCGAGTCCGTTCCCGTGATCATAACTTCGTCGTCGAATCTCCGATTTCGGCATGCCGCCTGTCGTTGGATTCGTATCGACGAGACCTACGTAACGGTCCTTGGCCCTCGTCCATTGGACTTCCCGGGTCAAAAGTCAACATTTGGCCTCTAATATGCCAAATTACCAAAATACCCCTCAACTTCCGAACGCCATAACTTTCTCCTCGAATGTCGGAATCGAACGTGCCACCTGTCTATGAACTTGTGACGTCCTGAACTACGTCACAGTTGATTGCGAAATCGGGTTTGAGGCCCGTTGGATCGTGAAATCGGGCTTAAGTCCTAGTTTGGTTTATGAAATGAGAATTCTGGTTTGAGACCCTATTGAACTGTGGATTTAGGCTGAGGCCTATGAAAGTGGATTTAAATCGGATTCAAGGAACCCCATTGAGATTCGGGTATGAGAGCCAGTTGAATTGAAATTTGAAAGAAAGTATTTTGAAAATGTATATACCCTCCGACATGAGTTGATTAGTCTCCTCCAGATGTCGACCTGGAGAGTCACGATCCACTACCCGGAATGAGTAATCCCCATAGTCTCCTCCAGATGTCGACCTGGAGAGTCACGATCCACTACCCGGAATGAGTAATCCCCATAGGGAGCACATTTCAGGAGTGGGAGTTATGGTATAGTCTCGAACTAGGTCCGGTGACAGCCATCCAGACGTCGTAGATCCTGGATGTTGGACAGAGCCTCCCAGATGTAGAATTCCTGGGGGTACACTTGGAGTGAGACCCCTAGTAGTATGCATACTTATAGATGAATCGTGACAAATATCGGGGATATATTCCCTAGGGGCTGTGTACCCCGAGTTGGCATCTGAGATGCCGAGGATGGGTTGTATATATGTATATGTATGTGTATACAAGATTTCACGGAAAGTGATTTGGGACGGAGACCCCGTGTTTTATGTTTTCGAAATGGATTTGGGCTGAGACCCTACTGAGTTATGGCTTCATATGACAAGCGGTTTGAAAATGTGTTTTGAAGTGTAAAAGAAAACTGGTTTTATGAGGTTTACGGAGAACAGTTTTGGGCCAAGGCCCTAAAGGTTTTGTGAACGTTTTGATAAATGGTTTTCCAATGCATGCATGCTTTTCAGTGAAAGGCATAAATATCTTCTTGTGAAAGTGTTTTTATAAATTATTTGTTTTGTCCACTCACAACTTTTTGATGTTTTGAATGCCCTTCAGGTTGATCGCGGATACAGGCTGTAGCAGAGACCGAAACATCACATTCCTGCTCTGGATCCTGGCGCGCTCTAAAAGTCCCGAGTGGGCTAAGGCCGGAATTTTCCCTGGTCTAACACTTCCTGTTAGACGGGATCATGCATGTCCCATGTTAATCCCGGAGGTTTTTGGGCGGGTCCTGACAGATGGTCTCTTCCAGCTATTTGGGACACTGGGGAAGTCACAGCGTATTGCTTGCGAGGGGTCATTGCACGGAGCGATCGGACCTTATAGTGACTCAGGAGCATGATTGCTATTATTAGACGTCTGGGACGTCAAAAATCTGGGATGTCATAGATTGACTCGGAGAGTCCCCGAGCGGCACGCGTAGCCTTAGATCTTGATATGACGTCTAGGGCGTCAAGCGTCTGGGACGCTAGGTATCTGGGATGCCAAGGATCGATATTTGGATTACAGATTTATTGGATTTATGGAATCGTATTTCTATGATTATGGATTTAGGCAGTGGCCCACATGATTTGGATTTACGGTTTTGGGCTGAGTTCCCATACATGGTGATTTTATGGTTTTGGGCTAAGGCTCTAATAATTTGAGGAAGGAAATGACTTTAGTTTTATAAATGTTTAATTATATTTAATTGAACTGGTTTTCGTATGCATGCATGGTTTTTAACTGAACGGCATAAATTTCTTCTTATGAAATGAGTTTTATTTAATTATTTATTTTCGTCCACTCACAGCTTTTATGATTTTTAATGCCCTTTAGGTTGATCGCGGATGCGGGCAATAGCAGAGATCGAGACATCACACTCTGCCACTTATCCTGGCGCACTCTAGAAGCCCAAGTGCGCTAAGAATGGGTTATCCCTTGTCTAGCCTTCGTGTCACACATGTGTGTCACACATGGGTTGGACGGGAGCATGGCACATCTCGGGTTAATCCCAGGGGGATTGGGATGGGTCGTGTAAATGGAACTGTAAAGTACTCAAAGGTTAAGATCGAGATCGCAGACACCTGCTCGGTCTAGTCAAGCCCCACCACAATCGTTGGACATACATACGTACAACACATATTCAGAGCACAAGTTTATAATACAAATCATAAATACAAAAATTTACACCAAACATACCAAAATATGTCTAAGCCTCTATGCATCTTCTCCTAAACAGTCCTCGACGACGTGGCACGGCCTAGAGGGCAAGTAAAAACCAAAGAAAATGCGAGTGGACGAAAAATAAACTTCAGAAAACATATTTTAGAAAACACACAGTTTACCCTCCGTTTTAGGCGATGTGCATGCATATAAGTTATAAAACTCAGTGGAACACGAGATAACCACAACCTCGAAAAACATATAATACTCGTAAAGTATTTAACCAGGAAACACCCATTAATCACATATTAACTCATGCTTGAGATAAAAATACATCACAGACATAACAATCCATCACACCAATATCACATATCCAAGCCCTATCTAGTATCACATAGACCCATACATATCATAATCAACCAATCATACTGAGTAACTCAACCGTGATGCCATAAAATCAATTACACAACCGATTATAACCAAACCATCCTCGAAACACAAGTACCATACCAATCATCATATCATCACATTACAAGTGCACTACTGGTAGGCCATCACATACACACTCAGGAAACAGAGGCCCAGGCTCGACATCCGAGTCATCATAATACAGTCTCAGGAGCCGGAGCCCCGGACCCGACGTCTGAGACTACCAAACCAATCAACACGCATCACAACAACATTTCACACATCACGAGTACCGAGAGACACATACTTATATCACATCTCAAGTCAACCCACCATCACCATATCACAAGTGCACCATAAACAAGGAATCACACATTTATCACACACATCAATTTCATATTCAAAACCACATTTCAGAAACCCGAGACTAAGCCCAAAACTAAGTTATACGGTGTACCTCGTAAAACGTGCACAAATAGGATTTTCACGAAAATCATAAGACAATCATATGTATAGAAAAACCACTATATTCTGTACTTCAAACCTTGCTCGGCCCAAATCTATAGTTAAAACCAAAGTCAGGACATATACTCTAGGAAATCTTGTAAAACGAGACCTTGAGTAATTTCTGTAAAAACCATCAAAATCATATAAAATCACTAACAAACCAACACCATAGTCTTTCAAATCACATTTCATGCCAAATCCCCAAAGTCACATTCGTATCGAAAATCAAAATAGAATTTAAGGAAATCCTCGAAAAACGCATAATAAAATATTCATAAAATCACCAAAAATCCGATAAAATTTTCAATCAACCAAAACACATAATAAAACATTTAAAACTCATAAATATTCATGCACGATATTTTTATAAAATAAAACATCCACTCAGAGTGCAATTATGTCGTTTAATCGCGTTCCAGACGTTCCTCGTCGACTCCGAGAGTTCCGTCTCCTATCCAAAAATATAATACGAGGTTACTAAGGTTTCCCAAACCCTTAGGTAACCTCTTGGTACAAACTCTAGCTCTCAAGAATTTTATAATAATTTTTAAATATTAAATACGCACTTGGAACACCCGAAACAACCCTGAGATGGTGTCTGATTACCTCAAAATCTATGTCAAAATGTCGTAACATAGAAAGGATAAAAACATAGGTTGACCATGGACCCAAAAGATCAACCACATGCTCCCATGTACTGCCTAAAACAATTGCGCATGGGAGCCACGTGCCAGCCACAGTGTCATGCACTGTTCACCTTATCCCTTACTTGATTCTCTGTTACTCGGGTCGCTAAACCAGACCCAGTCTTTTCTCACTCGTTCTTAACTCCTTTTAAATTCTGTTTCCACCATAGTTCTCTAACTAACATAGAAGAAGATCTATGTAACCAAAATAAAGAGAAGCTTACCTAAATTGCTCGATCCATCGAAGAAACTCACAGCCAAAACACACCTAGGCTGTCTAGACGATCCCTGCGTCTAAAAATTTGTCTAGGCACTTCGTTAGGGTCATAGGAACCTAAAGAAGTTGTTCTCAAACTTGGTTTCAAGATTCTTCGTTGAGAACTGGTCCAATCGTCCCAAAGCCAAAAATAACCCTCACCAGTTCCTTGCTGGGTTCTCAGGCTAGAACCTTCACCACTCTTCTTCCTTCTTTGTTTCCTTCCTCCCACTC
Organism: Prinsepia uniflora; assembly: GCA_032719365.1. Lineage (NCBI taxonomy): Eukaryota > Viridiplantae > Streptophyta > Magnoliopsida > Rosales > Rosaceae > Prinsepia > Prinsepia uniflora. Next base: position 46,869,314 of record CM064870.1, on the reverse strand, counting down.
GTCTCACTCTCATCTATTCTCTCCTCTTTTTTCCCTCAGCTCAAAACTCTATGTCTCTCGTTTTCTTTTTCACAGTTGAACCCTTAATAAACAACACACCTATTAACACACACACACACACACACACACACACACACACACACACACACACACACACACACACACACACACACACACACACAATCACACTAAGATGGTGGCACACTCCCATAACAGATAAGGGAAACTTGTCCCTGTCTAAATGGAGCACAACAAAAAAATATCACAATAAAATATGACTAAAATACCTTTCCCAGCAAAATTACCATATTACCCCTATGTAATTTAGGCCTGGAACGTAACCGTGTAATCTCCGTTTCTAGTATGTCGCTTGTCAACGTACTCGGGAGACCGACACATTTCTAATGGAATTTTTTAAATCGCCAAAAAACCGTCATGGTAAAAAATTCAACATTTTGACTTTGATCAAGAAAAGTCAACTCTTGACTCAGGGGTAAAATGGTCATTTTTCAATCCCTAGAAAGTCCGAATCGTCACACTTGATGCTACTTCTTCCTCCTTGCTGGAGATTTGAACCTAAGTTTCTTACGAGGAGAAGGTTTAGTAATGGAAGAGGATTTGGTGTAGGCTGTGTTTGTGGTTGAAGAGATCCAATGATCTGAGACAAGTTTGGCACAGCTGGAGTGGGTTGTAACATACCACTGGGGGTTGTAAAAGGAGCTAAGTGGCACTACTCGCTCGTTTGATACTGTTAAGTGAGTGAATAATGAGTATAGAGTGAAAAATGTGACAAATGTGCGAGTTCATGGTACATTTAAGCCAAAAAGACTATATTTTATCACAGACTGTCACTCGTCCATGGTATTAGCATCCAATGAAAAGAGTCTTGTGGACGTGCATGCTATGGGATAATCTAAGAACCCAGTCACAACGAACACGCATGATTCAGATATCTAATTATAATTACTTTGCTCTTTGATTTAATATAAGAAAAACATACTAAGAAAATCATAAGGCCTTACCAACCCTTTCGCCAAGAGTGGGTGCTAAATTGTATTTACTATCTCATGGTTTACATCAAATTATAAATTTACATTTAGCGTTTTAAAATTTTCACTTATTACCTTTAGTTATTGAAAATAGTACAATTAGATCCATTCTTTAATTTTTTTTTCCACTAAAGCTCTTGTTAGTTGTGACGTGGCATTTTTTGGGCCTACTATAAATCCATACCACCTTGTGTTTGAGGAAAAATTAGACAATTTGGACCATTTTTTGGGCCTAATATAAATCCATACTAACTTGTGTTTAAGGATAAATTAGACAATTTTGTTTAAGAACAATTCAGTGTTAATAACAATTCAGCCCCTCCTAGGAAGGTTGCTGGTGGGTCATTTTTTTTTTGTTAATTAAATTGTACAATAGGCTAGACAAGCCAAGCCACACCTGGAAACTTAGGAAACCAGCCACAAATGTGAGTAGAGAAAATCTACAAAGACACAAGGTACAATTGCAGCAACATCATAAGGCACACACAAGGCACATATAACCGCAATCATCATCTCCTCCATCACCACAAGGCACTGCCAACTCCATTTCATCACTCGACAACTCCATAGATTGAAGCCTTCAACAACTGACAACTCCACTGATCGGAGCCTTCGACGATTGCACACACACTCTCTCTCTCTCTCTCTCTCTCGTATAAGGGGCTGAATTGTTCTTTCCTTTTCAAATGGACCAACTAGTCTAATTTGACATTAAACACAAGCTAATATGGATTTATGGTGGACCAAAAAACTCCACATAACAATTTAATAGGAGCTTGAATGAAAAAACTAACAGAGGGGCCTAATTATATTGCTTTAAATTGTTGAGAGTGGTAAGTGAGAAATTCGATCTGCCAAATATAAGCCTATAGTTTGATATAAGCAACCGAATATTCAATTTAGTTTATTTAAAAATATTTTCAACTATCGCCTCGTAAGTAGTAAAGAATATCTCATTCATATCATTTCAAATGCGCATTGCCTTCTCTAACCCTTTCGCCTATTTTAAATTGTGGGTGAGCCCCACTATTTTTCCATTTAAGTAACACTTTAGATGTTTTTATTAGCGTTTTTTACTCAATATGCTCTCTAAACATCAAGATAAGTCTTAAAATGCTCAATGAATACTATTTTGATTCAGAATGCCTCATAAACATAATTTTTGTCTCAAAATTCCCCCTAGACTTTTAATTTAATATATTTCTATTAAAATGAAAGGGAAAAATTATCCAAAAAATTTGAATCTAACTTTTTTGGATACGATGGTAAAGGCATCGTTCGTGTTGTAAGGCATCGCCGGAGGTCGAAACATCGGCCTCCCATCACCTCCCAGCATGTTCATCATAATCACCTTCATTACCTATAAATTTCATTGATAAACAATGGATAACAAGAAGAATAGAAGAAATCCTGATTGAAAATTACATGGAAGACAGACCTAAAAAGTTATTTGCTCCCTGTACTTCCTAGGCAGGAACAACCCAATCATAAGCTCTCACACGCAAAGAACCGTACAGAATTTTTCTGAAAACAGTCATCTCCGAATGATCATGAAGTGGTGTCTGTGAATTCCAACTAAGATCTGAGACATAAAGGCAAGATACTTTAACATGGTGTATCCTTAAAGTACATCAATGAAGAATTATATTCAAGTATCCTGGTCTTTTAGTCATTAGGAAGGAACTGAAACTGTCATCACTCTTCCAAGTTATGGCCTGAAGATCTGATAATTTGGGTTCAGGAACGCTTTAAGAACGCACAAGTTTTGTGCAAAAAACACCAACATTTACAAATTTAATTAATGCATGTGGTAGCAATAGGAAAAAGCAATGGAAATCTATATCAAATGTACCAAGTGTTATCTAGGCATTACTAGCAATACATAACAAAGCCCTATCATTCTATCAAGTTTCAACTAAATTTATACTATGAAGAAAAGGAAAAATCATCAGAAGTTCACCAAAGTTCACATTTTGGAGGTAAGTCTTTCTTTTTAGAACTTAAATCATGCTTCCAAGAGCAACAAAGCATGTATTATATGTTCTAAATTCCCTTTATCGACTCCAATTTTAACATGCATAATTTCAAAACCAATATGCATAACTGAACCAAAATTGAACAAACTTCTAATCAATATATCAATAGAAAATTAAGAAACGAATAGAAAATACCCAGAAGAGAACAAAGCTTATTGTAAGCCGGAGAAGATGGAAGAGGCCCCGACGACATGAAGGAGTTTTGGTAGAGCTCGTAGAGACCTTGAACTTTGGACCTCGCTTTCCCATATGCTTGTGTGGCTTCGAAACGCAGAAAAATTGGCTCTGTGTTCCCAAGTATTGAATTTCAAAGGTTGAATTGTATTTCTCTCATATGATCCTTACAATTTGTACAACTATATATAGGCTTAGGGAAGCTAATTAACAACTCCTTGAATTAAGAGAATTGACAACAATTTCTTGAATTAAGGAACAACTCCCTTGAATTAAGGGAGATGACAACAACTCCTTGAATTAAGGGAGTTGACAATAACTCCTTGAATTAAGGGTTCCAATAAATGAACAACTCCTTGAATTAAGGGAGTTGACAACAACTCCTTGAATTAAGGGAGGTGACAACAACTCCTTGAATTAAGGGAGGTGACAACAACTCCTTGAATTAAGGGTTCCAATACTCCCCCTCAAGCTGGATCCAGAAGGTTGATGGATCCAAGTTTAGACATAAGTCGTTGAAACTGATGAGAAGCTAAGGGCTTTGTGAAAATGTCGGCCAATTGGTCGAAACTTCTTGTGTAGTGTGTCTGAATTACTTGCGACTGCACCTGTTCACGAACGTAATGACAGTCAACCTCAATATGTTTTGTTCGCTCGTGAAACACGGGGTTGGATGCTATATGCATGGCGGCCTGGTTGTCAGAGAATAGGGACATAGGAAAGGTTGCAGGAAACCCTAAATTACACAGAAGACCCTTGAGTCAGATCAACTCACACGCTGTTGAAGCCATTGCACGGTACTCAGCTTCGGCACTGGATCTGGCGATGACAGTTTGCTTCTTACTTTTCCAGGTGACCAAGTTTCCACCAACAAAGGTGCAGTAACCACTTGTGGACTTTCGATCGATAGCATTTCCTGCCCAATCTGCATCGCAGTACCCCATGATGTGAGTGTGGTCGTTCTTTGTCAAGAGAATGCCACGACCAACAGACCCTTTTAAGTAACGTAAGATCCTTTTTACAAGGTTCAGATGGTCGATGGTGGGAGAATGCATGAATTGACTGGCAATACTCACTGAATATGAGATGTCTGGTCTGGGGATCGTTAGGTAGATCAATTTACCAACAAGCCTCTTATAGGAGCTGATATCCGAGAGTGGAGTGCCTCCCAAGTCAAGTTTGAGCTTGCTATCGAGAGGAGTAAGGGCAGGCTTAGCATCACTCATATTAGCATCCTGGAGGAGGTCCATGACGTATTTCCGTTAATTAAGAAATAAACCCTTATGAGAAGATGCCATTTCGATCCCAAGAAAATACTTTAACACCCCAAGGTCTTTAATCGCAAATCTTTGTTGAAGTGACTGTTTGAGTTTGGAGATCTCTGCAGCATTATCACCTGTAATTATTAAGTCATCAACATATATCAACACAGCTAATTTACCACCAGCTCCAGTACGAATGAATACTGATGAATTGGCACCACTTCTTTTGAAACCAACACTATGAAGATCTGAACTTAGTTTAGCATACCAAGCACGAGGCGATTTCTTCAGTCCATAAATTGACTTATGTAACTTACACACCAAATCAGGGTCCTGGCTTTGAGGATGTCCAGGAGGCAAGCGCATGTAGACTTCTTCTTCAAGATCACCATGTAGAAAGGTGTTCTTCACGTCCATTTGGTACAGGGACCAACCCTTATTGACAGCCACAGACAATAAAACTCTAACTGAGTTCATTTTTCAACAGGAGCAAATGTTTCTTTGTAGTCCACCTCAAATGTTTGAGTGAATCCGCGAGCCACTAGCCTGGCTTTATGCCTCTCAATTGAACCATATGAATTAAACTTGATCTTATAGATCCATTTGCAACCCACTGCCTTTTTTCCTTTTGGAAGTTTGGTGATGTAACACCCCGGAAATTCGTAGATTGTAATACTGTAATTTAATGTATGAATTGACGATTTTACCCATGTGGATTATGGCCAATTGTTGACTTTTTGGTTTATGAGTCAAATGGACTTTGACCAGTGACCGTGACGTAGTTCGAGACGTCACGAGTTCACAAACAGGTGGCACGTCCAATTCGGACGATCAGGGAAAAAGTTATGACTATCGGAAGTTCAGGGGCATTACCGTAATTTGGACGAGTTAGGGGAAAAAGTTGACTTTTTGATGTACCGGGATTTTTCGCACGAACCGAAGACCGTTAGATTCGTCTCGATGCCCTGAGTACAACGACAGGCGGCACGCGTGAAACGGACATCGGATGACCGAGTTACGGGTCACAGAAGTTGGAGGGCATTTTGGTAATTTCTGCCCTGAGGGCATTTTGGTCTTTTTGCACGGTTACTGTAGCAGCAACCGTGTAAAGCAGAGTACACGGCCATGCCGTGGTGGTTGTGGGCGTGCAATTGTTTAAACCTTAGTGGACTGAGTTGTGAACATTGTTTATGTAGTTTAAGTTAGTGGGAGTGTAATTTAAGGCTGTAGCAGACCACGGGTAGGATTGAAAATGCGGTTATGGACTCTGTGTGTGGGCTGCAGGCTTCTGTGCGATCTGTGAGTGTCTCCCACGGGTGTTGGACTCTTTGATCGATTAACCGCGCAAGGGGAGTGAGTGACGGGTTCATTTGGAGTCTGTTTGAGACTGAGGAACTGTGAGAGACAGAGGGGAGGCCGTGAAGAACCGTTTTGGGTCTTTGGGGGGAAATTTCCGAATTCAATTCCTACGGGTTTTGGGACCAATCTAGGCACCGTGGAAGCCTTCTGGGAGTGACAGAAACTTGTGCGAGCAGTCTTTGAAACGGGTTGATCGTGGTGTGCCCAGGAACCCAAGTTCCAGTTCTGAGAAAAATCGGTTTGGAGGGAAAATCCAAGTTCAATTTCCACGGCCTTTTAGACGAAACCAATCACTGAGTGAGCTTTCTGGGAACATTTGGAACCTGTCCATATCGAAATCGACGACAACCAGCCACGGAGGAGCTGGGACGGTGACCGCCGTGTGCAGAGGAAATCGCAGCGTTTGGACGGCTACTTTCAGGTGATGTTTCGTTCAATTGATGGTTCTATTTTGTTAGTCTAGGTCCTAGTATGCTTCTGTATAAATTAATTGGACAATGGTGATAGTTTGGAGGTGTTCTGAGGTTTGACCCGTGTAGCTATTCGGGTTTGGATAGGACGATTGTTGACCTGTCGAGATGATTGGAGGACTAAGAACTATAATTAAATGACTTTAGAACACGTTAGAATCAAGAATTAATGAAATTAAGTAGAAATGGACGGATAATTAATCGGGTCACCCCGCGGATCGCAGACCCAAATTACAGTAAATCGGGCAAGGACGATGACACTGTAGCAGCGCGTGACTTTCACGCGCAGCCACTTTGGGCGGCGCGTGAGGGCGCGTTGAGCACTATCTCGGATCACGGTCAACATGACTTTTAATCCTTTCATCATTTTGGACATTTTCTGTGAAATAACCATGTTGATCTGAGACAGTGAGGAAGGTCAGTTTAGGGCCGGATGTCTCGGGAAGCGTATTGGCCGGCTTTCCCGAACCGGTTTCTGTTTTGGACTTTTTGAGGGTATTTTAAGGACCTATAATGACACTTGTGTGTGATTGGAAATGACAGGAAACTTACGTTAATTCCGGAGTCGAGTTCGTACGCGCGTTATTCGCAGCGGGAGCGTACTGTGAGTGGGCCCGTTTTTATTAACTCTTGCATGCATAACCGTTTTCATTTCCGTATATCTAAATGTGTGCGTGAATCATTAATGGATTTTGATTATCTCGATTTACGGCTGTGACACGTTTTACGGTGTTAGGCTGAGGCCCGTTTTACGGAAAATGAATATTGTTTTATATTGTATATATCTAGTTACATATACTTGTGGATACGATGACTATCTTGGGTACTGCACTGTATAATCCACCGTATGATACTGTCTCCTCCGGACATGGTACCCCGGAGCGGTCACGGTGCATTGCCTGCGAGGGGTCATGCTACGGAGGTGCCGGACCGTAGGATGACTCAGGAGCAGGATTGCTATTATTGGACGTCTGGGACGTCGAGCGTCTAGGACGCTAGGCATCTGGGATGCCATAACCGAACTGGGTTCGGAGATTGGACTCGGGATTTGAGACTCCGGGTGGCACGCGTAGCCTTGGGACTGTGACCATTATTGGACGTCAGGGACGTCGGACATCTGGGATGTCAATATCGGTTGTGTATGGTGCAGTAGCTGGGTTTATATTACATTTCTGACTTAATATGATACTTGTGATATATTACATGTGTTTATGGCTTTTAAATACTGATGCATGCATGTTTGGAAAACGAAGGGGTAAATTATATTTTACTTATTATACTGTTTTTACAAACCTGAGTTTCGGCCCACTCACCCTTCATGTTTTGGTAACCCCTCCAGGTCGTGTTGCTGAGGTTGGTGAGGACCCCAAGGCTGAGGCATAGATTTTGTACTGCGCACCTGATCCCCTGTCGGGTCGGATCACCCGCAGGATTTTCCTTTCTAGTGTCGTGCTCGGATTTGTATTTTAAATTGTATCCCTTGTCTGACATCTGTTAAATTTGGACTATGTATGACTTTTCAATTCGGACATTTGTGCATTTAAGTTTTTAAGGCTAAAATCGGGATTTTCGGTTCGGGTGTCAGACGGGAGCAGGGCACGTCCCCTTGTGGTCCCCGGGGGATCGAGGCGGGTTCCTGTCAGGTGATGCTCCAGGTGTTGTGTTGGTCTAGAGCTTTAAGTTCATCTTGCATTGCTTTTTGCCACACAACATGGTTATTAGCCTCATGGAAGTTTTGGGGCTCACTGTAACTGGAGATGGTGTTAAGGAAGGCAGCATGAGATGGAGTCACCTTTTGATACGACACATAATTTGATATTGAATGCCTCAGTTTATATGTTTCAAAATCTTGAAACCTTGTGGGAGGCTGCCTATCACGTTGAGGATTGCGTCGAGGTTTTGGGAGAGTTGGCTCACTCTCGTTCAAATTATCAGCCACACTTCGAAGGTTTTCTTGGTTGCCACTGCCATCATCATGCATAGAACCATCAGGATAAGTTCCTTCATGGTTATCTTCATTGAGAGAAGCATCAGTGTTGGCATGATTGAGCTCTCGTTGTTGCGGACCCTCGGGTTCAATTCTTGGTAATGGGAACAAGTCCAAGATGCCATCCCCTTGATCTGTGAATTCACTTGTCTTGCCAAAAAAAAGGGTTAGTCTCATGAAATTGAACATCTTTGGACACAATCAATCTCCTTAGTTGGGAATTATAACACTTATATCCCTTTTGAGAATAGGAGTAACCAAGGAAGATGCATTTAGTAGCTCTAGGATCTAATTTATCTCGGTGATGAGATTAAACATGAACAAAACAGATGCAACCAAACACTCTAAGATGTGAGAGATCAATTTTCCTTCCTTTCATGACCTCTAGGGGTGACTTGAATTCCAAGACTTGGCTAGGTAACCTATTGATGATATAAGCAGCTGTCATAACACCTTGGGACCAAAATCTCTTTGGTACATTCATTTGCAGCATTAATGCTCTTGTTTTCTAAAGTAGGTCACGGTTTTTACGTTCGGCTACCCCATTTTTTTAAGAGGTTCCAACGCAACTTGTTTGATGTATGATGCCATGAGTGCTCAAATATTGTTTCATGATATGGGACATGTATTCAGTGCCATTGTCAGATCGTAAGGTTTGAATTTGAGATGAGAAATGGTTTTTAACAAGGTTATGGAAATCCTTAAACACTTCTATCATTTCATTCTTAGACTTTAGGAGATACAACCATGTGACTCGAGAGAAATCATACACAAAAACCACAAAATACTTGTAGCCATCAAAAGATTCCCTAGTTGATCCCCATACATCTGAATGAACTAGTTCAAAACACTTACTAGTCCTAGACAATTCTATCTAAATAAAACCCTTCACCAATCGTCTTCTTGGTGACACAATCCTGAAAGATCACTTTGTGAGGAGAAAAAATGGCTATGCAATTCAAGGTATTTGTGATCCTTCCCACAGATAAAAGTTGAAATGGAAAGGAAGGAACATACAAAGCTATTGATTCAATTTCATTAGACATCAACTTTATCTTTTATTTTCCTAAAACCTTTACATGCTCTCCATTTGCAATTGAAACTTGAGAAGGTTTTGGCAATTTTTCAAAATTTTGAGATTTAGACACATGGTTGGTCATATGATCTGTGGCACCTGAATCTACAACCCAAAAATCATGCAACATATTTAATTTAAAAAGCAGTTTTAAAGGATTTCATGATACCTTGCATATCCTCTTGGGTACAGGTTTCGTGTCTGCCAAGAAACCCGCAAACTTGTCGAGCAATGCTGTCGATGTCCCTTCTTCCATGCTATCTGTACGGTCAATTCCAGCCTCTCCTTTCTTGGCTTGCAGGTACGACATAAACTCAGTCATGAGTTCTGTTGGGTTTGCTGTGAAGTTCTTGAATGGATCTGACCTATTGGAGATGGAGGTAGATGCATGATTTGCTCGATGTGGAGTATGGTTCACCTTTTGTACGCCCTTGTTGTCCTTCATGAAGTTAGGCTTTAACTCTGGATGTAAAATCCAACATGTTTCTTTAACATGACCTGTATTATTGCAGTGTTGACACTGTAAGTGCGGATGCTTTCCTTTGTACTTTCTCTCGTTGGTCATATATGCCCTAGCCTCAGGTACGTTAGTCATTGTACTCAGGTTCATGACTTTCCTCCTTACTTCTTCACGTTGAATCGTTGCACACACACTGGTGAAGGAAGGAAGTTTAGTGTTCATTAGTATGTGACATCGTAGATCTTCATATGTTGAGTCAAGACTGGACAAGAGTTGAAATATCTTGTCTTCTTCTGCTCTCTTTCGTAGCAGTGTTGCATCAGTTGTATGAGGACGATAAATTTCCAACTCATTCCACATGTTTTTCATGCTTCCTAGGAGTTGCACAAACAGCTTGCCATCTTGTTGCGGATCAGAGATGTCCTTTTTTAATTGGAAAACCCTGGCAGCATTATTCTGGTTGCCATACATTTCCTTGACCGCTTCTCATATCTGGTACGAGGATTCTGAGTAACTGAATATTTCAGCTAACTTTCGTTCCATGGAATTCAAAAGCCATGACATAACTAGCTGATCCTTGCTAAGCCAAGATTCATAGGTTGGTGAGGAAGCATCAGGTACTTTGATGCTTCCATTTATGAACCCTAACTTGGATCTCTCACCCAGCGCCAAAGACACAGCTCTTGACCACGACAAGTAATTAAACTCATTCAGTATGACTGAGCTTAACCTTTGATTTGAGTTGACGTCCACCTCATGCGCATTCACTGAGGAAAGCTCCCGGGAACTTTCAGCTTCTAGTGCTAAAGGATTGTCTTCAGACATTTTGGAGAGTGAATACTCTCGGATAGCAGTATAGCAGAAACAGGTTAATTTTCCTGCTCTGATACCATATTGTCAGGACCCGACCCTCCTCGGTCAGGACCCAACTCATCTAGCACCATATTGTCCGCTTTGGGCCTCGCCCTCGCGGTTTTGTTTTCGGGAGCTCATGGTGCAACTTCTCATGGGGTCACCCATCATGGAATTGCACCAGCCTCAACTCGCTTAACTTTGGGGTTCCAATCCCCCCCAAAGCCACTTGAGCTCCCAAAAGGTCTAGTGCTAGATAGGTGTGTGCCTACACCTTTAAGGCACACCACCATCTTTTCCCAGACCATTCCCCCTCGCATGAATGTGGGATTGTTCACCATTCCCTACAGGACACGGGTCTTACAATCCACTCCCCTTAGGGCCCAGCGTCCTCGCTGGCACACTTCCCAGACGGGGTCTGGCTCTGATACCATATTGAATTTCAAAGGTTGAATTGTATTTCTCTCATATGATCCTTACAATTTGTACAACTATATATAGGCTTAGGGAAGCTAATTAACAACTCCTTGAATTAAGGGAATTGACAACAATTCCTTGAATTAAGGAACAACTCCCTTGAATTAAGGGAGATGACAACAACTACTTGAATTAAGGGAGTTTACAACAACTCCTTGAATTAAGGGTTCCAATAAAGGAACAACTCCTTGAATTAAGGGAGTTGACAACAACTCCTTGAATTAAGGGAGGTGACAACTCCTTGAATTAAGGGTTCCAATAACTCCTTGAATTAAGGATTCCAATACTCCTTGAATTAAGGGTTCCAATACCAGGCACTGGGGGAATATTCAATTATTCATCACTTCATTGTTGTCACTCCTTGTGCTGTTCTTGACATCCTCAGTCCTCATTATAAAGAAGAGCCAGGCAAAAAATGTTCCTACTACCATGATTACCCGTATACTGCCTTTGATAAGTAACTTTGATTTCTGATTATCCCTGTATTTTTCTTTCCTTGGTGAGCTTACTCTGGTGTTGTCACATTAACTGCAGCTAAAGTAAAATGAATTAAGATAAGAGGATGGTAAAAAGGAGGAATATGCATGGCTTGCTGAGATAGAACTAGATAATTTGTATATGCGCTCCGGGAATTACATAGGCCCGACTATTCAGGTTTAACCCTCATCAGTGACAAAGACAATCAGTAAATGTGTCCATGATTGTTATCGAGTTAGGTTCAGCTTCATACGCCATAGAAATGCACTCCATTGTGGTTCACTACAGAGGCCTATGCACATAGGTTTTTACTTTTTACCTTGAAAAGAAAAAGGAGCTTGCTGTGCTGCTTGTTAGGTAATGATATCGTGTTTATCATCAAATCGAGTCATCCTTAAGAGTTGCATTTCTTCTAGTTTCTGTTGCCTTCATTTAGTAACTATAAATTCCTGAAGATAATTAGATTCAAGCACCAACTAATTTATTGCCTATCAAAATGTTTCTATTGAGGATGAAGTTGATCTCCTAGTAATGGTATAGTAAGCCCAAAATACAGCACATGGAAGTACCCAATGACATAAACGGGCGATCTCTTTATCATCATATCTAAAAAAGATAGATCCAAAATTTTGGGATAATTTTACCCTTTCATTTTAATAGAAATCTATAAAATTGGATGTTTAGGGGCATTTTGAGACAAAAATTGTGTTCGAAAAGTATTTTCTGTCAAAATAGCGTTCACGAGACATTTTGAGACTTAGTTTGATGTTCATGAGGTATATTCCGTCATCATCATGTGTTATTTTTAACAGAAAATTAATAAAATATACGAAAATGGATGAAATGGGATTAGAGATGGGCCTATGAAATATCGAATTCGGGGTTGGGATTCAAAGTGTGGCCATTTAATCTAAAAAGACTAGGAAAGAACAAGCGTGTACCTAGAACCTGAGCGGGCCATCAAATATAACGTGGGCTTTAGGACTCGGCCTATCAAAGAGTTTCCTTCGGAGGATTGCCCAACAAGTAACGAGTTTTTCCTATAGTTATTGGGAGTATTGTTGGAAAGGAAAAGAGAGAAAAACATCAACAGACCGAATCACTTGTAACCGCGTTCGTCATTTGTACAACAAAGCACAAACCTAGGGGGCACTGGTTAACAACGTAGCATAAACATATATCTGACGAATGAATCAATCCCTATCTGCCCTTCAAAAGTGTAGCCGACATTTCGTTTTTTGAAGAGACATGATTACCTGGAGGAGGACCTGCTTCCTGTGATTCATTTTCTACAAAGAAACCAGGTTGTTTGGGCTGAGCCAATGCAATCTCACTTCCCAACATTATAACCACCTCTGCCATGCTTGGCCTGTCCTCGGGACGGTGTTGCACACATAGCAGACTCACATGGATGCAACGCAACACTTGCGAATGACTACACGAGTTCCTTAAACAGGTATCCATCAGTTCTAAAGGCCTTCCTTCCTTCCATAGTATCCATGCCTGAAACATGTTAAAACTCCATCAATCTCCATTCATATAGCGGTGTAACATATGTATGAAGAACAGAGTTTACTGCTGATATACGCACATGTCCAATAAGGTTCTCGCTGTGGCTGGGATGGTAGAATCCCCTGCTTTTTGTTCCACTTATGACCTCCAGCCCCAAAATACCAAAGCTAAAGGGGTCCAATTTCACAGAAAATAGCCCGTCAGCCGCATATTCTGGTGCCATGTAACCACTGTGAAAATGGAACAACCATCATAGAGAAGTGAGAACAATGTAAATCATTGATTGCGGCAGATAGTCTAAGAAAAAACTTACTACGTTCCAACAACTCTTTTTGTATTTCCTCCTGTTTGATCTCCTCCCGTTAATGTTCTAGCCAAGCCAAAGTCTGAAATTTTGGGATTCATTTCATTATCAAGTAAAACATTACTTGCTTTGCGATCTCTGTGAATAATCCTTAGCCTCGAATCTTGGTGGAGATAGAGGAGACCTCGAGCAATTCCACAAATAATGTGGAAACGTTTAGGCCAATCTAGCAGTACTTCTTCTCTCCTTTGATCTGCCAAAGTTTGATCCAAATCCAAAACTGTTTAAAAACCTAATACGAAATGATTTCAAATCTACGAAGCAATTAATTCTGCACAACTTTGTAAGTTTCTAGAGGTCCAAACCAAAAATGAAGTAGTCGAGGCTTCCATTTGGCAGGTATTCATAAATCAGAATTTTCTCCTCTCCTTCAACACAGCATCCAAGAAGCTTTACAAGATTTCGATGCTGAAGCTTGGCAACAACATAACTTCATTCCTCAACTCATTTAATCCTTGTCCAGAACTTCTTGAAAGCCTCTTTACAGCAATTTCTTGTCCATCTGCTAGTGTCCCCTACAAATATACACAATCAAATATTGAAAAATTCATGACAAAGTGATTCTTTGTTAATTCAACCATTATTATATTTTATGTAGTGAGTTACAACTTACCCTGTAAACAGGTCCAAAACCACCTTCTCCAAGCTTGTTATCGCCTGAAAATTTAGCTGTCGCACTAGCTATGGAGGTCAGATCAAAGAGCGGGAGCTCCAGAGCCCCATTTGGGTCTCCTTCATGGTTCAGATTTCTTTCTCTCGTCTCTGTTTTCTCTTTTATAGCAGAAATGAACTACATGTATATGAAACAATAAGCGAACCAATAATAATATATGCAGATCGAACTTGTACTAGTTTAACCATATCTCTTCTAACCAAATTAAACTCATTGAAATCTAAATCCTTTTTTTTTTCTCTCAAATTACTTACCCATATACATTTGGCAACATCTGAAAATATATTGCAAAGATTGTCAGAGTGGTTAACCTACCTTTAAAGTTTATCCTGCTTCGGTGAAGGTAATATCCAATTAACAGCATTCCAGAAAACGCTACTGCTACTGGAACTACAACTGTAATTGTTTTCACTCGACCATCATTTTCTCCTTCAGGGTTGTGAACTTGTGGATGCGATAAAGCAGATAAAAAAATATTGCAGCAGAAAAAAAGGAAAAAGAACAGTCAATTATTTGATTTTAAAAGAGCCAAAATGGACTTGTTATCAAAATACAAAGGAGAAAATAATTGAAATTTAACAAGCAGCTCAGGTTACAAAGTTACATACCTAATTCAGAAGCTGACATTCGAATATATAGATCCTGTCCAGCAGCCGGAAGCTGTCTGATGTCTATTAAGTCACCAAACCAGATGGCACAGCCCATACCTCCGCCGCTGATATTGATGTTTGCATAAGCCATACAAGAGCAGTTGTACAAGCATTTGGCTCTGCATTCTTTGAGATTACAAGCATTTGGCTCTGCATTCTTTGAGATTCATACTTGTGTTCACCCATGAGTATGTAGTATCTGGTAATTTCAAGCCAAAAAATTTAGCAAACCCATCTTTATCTCTTTGCTGGCAGCTTAATGCTTTGTTGCGCACACATCCTAGAGACCAATCCGTCAAGTTCCATTTTTTTTTGAGACCTAGGCTTGAATCCTTTTAGACATTGGCAGGCTGGACTTTCAATGGTACAATGTCCATTGGCTCCACAAATACCATAATCATCACACGATTCTTTAGGCCTCGATGAAGAGGCCGTCCAAGTTTGACCTTCTTTTGTCCATTGAAAGCGAGCACAAGAACTGGTTGTTTGATTCAAAACAATTCTTGAAATTATAAACTTTCCTTTGGGGTTGTACATGAAGTACACTTCATCGTCATTGTAGACAAAGTCGAAACTATAACGAAAACTAGGCTTTTCTGGTGAACCACAAAATGTCAAGAGATTCCAGGGGCTAGTACGATAAAGTTTTGTCGACCCATGCAAAATATATGCCTCAGGGTATGCTTGAAGTTCCATTTTAATGCCATAAGTGAAGTCTCCTGGGCATGGGTCTTCTGAATTTCTCCACGCCGACAAATGCCGTTTTAGACCAGTCCGGAAGTCCCATCCCAGCTTCATTCCAGGTAACAAAGTATCAGAAGGATAATCAAAGCTTTGCCACAAATATCCTGAATTTCCATATCTTAGTACCAAATTCCCAGAATCTAAGAGCTGTAGGGTTGCACTTTGGGCATGTCTAATTGAGCTTGTCGACCAAACAATACTCCTATTCTGACCCAATAGCACAAGACTGCCAGTGCTGTTTATCATAAAAATACCAGAAGAGTCCTTAATTTGGTTGCATCTGTTTGCAACCCAAACAACAGTTCTATCTGGGACATTCTTGAACCAAATTCCCAAGTAACGCTTCTTGGAACTACCTGGACTGAAGAAACCCAACTCAAAGCTCCCACCATTGGAAACTAAGGTTGCGACAGGCCCATCACCGATCGACTGCGAGGAATTAATGCTGTCAACTGCAAATGAAACTGTGAAGAACAGAAAGAAAGCATTCGTAGTGATCAACAAAAAACGAAGATCACCCATGGAACCTTCCTTCTTGAACTCCCTTCCTTCTTAGCTTTATTCAAGTAAATTGAATTTAAAATTTAAAATTTAAAATTAAAAACTAAAAATTAAAAATAAAGATGAACTGATTTAATAGAAATTTAATAAAAAAATCTTTAATTTTTTTATATTTTATTTTCACAATTCACCCCAAAATGATGCGTCCCTGCCGACAACTGAAAAGAAGACCCCTGTGGTTCCATTTGAAAAGGCTAATTATTGACTAGTACGCATATCTGAAAAGAAAACATTTCGATAAGTTACTAAATATTTGCAGATAATTAACAATTGGAAAATAATTGGTCTTTGTCAAATCCAAAGTGAATTTTTGAATGCCAATTATGCATCACCTGCTACGATGCCAGTCATTATCAGTACTAATTAGACGAAGGGTCAATAGATTACAGCTGTACTGGCAACACTATAAGAAATCGGTAAAAATTGACTACACGGAATTATTCAATTAATTATAAAATAAAATAAATTTTACAAAATATCTTTTTTAAAATATAATTAATTATCTACATATATCATCATCTATTTATTTACAAAATTTTATATTTATCTTAATAATTTTAAATAAATAATAATAAGCATGATATATATAAAATAATTATAAAAACTATTAAATAATGATTCTAAAATATGAAACGTAAAAATATAGTTTTATTTTTCTAGGAAATAAAATATAAAATATAAATTTTAATAGTTTAATATAAGTTATATAATAAAAAATAATAATTTTTTGTTTATTAATATATTTTTAATTAATAAATAAAATATTAATATAAATGTAATAATAATGATTGCAGTAATGACTTGCTAAGAGTTAATCCTCAGGATAATGACTTGTAATAATGACTGTTGTTAGACCTGGTTAAGAGTTAATCCTCTGGATAACGACTTGCTTTGTAGGGAGAAACTTTGTCTTCGGGCTTATACTGCTTATTTATTATAGGAGGAAAGCTTCTTCCGGCAAAAGTCTAGGCTCAAGTGGATGGCTGATAGTGATCTCAACACTGCTTTCTTTCATAGTTCGGTCAAGAAACGGTCCAACCGGAACCAGATTTCTTCTATTCAGTTACGGGATGGTAGTGTAACCTCTAATGAGTTAGAAATCAAGGCTGATGCGGTTTCTTTCTTTCATAATCTCCTGGGTGTTCCCTCTCCGGTGGTGAATTGTAACTTCAGCGGGTTGATTGAGGATACTATTGGGGATTGGGAGGCTTTGAACATGGTGCGTGAGTTTTCAGCGGAAGAAATCCGTAATGTGTGTTTTCAGCTCAAGCCTAATAAGGCCCCGGGGCTTGATGGGTTCAATGGCCTCTTCTTTCAGAAATCATGGAGTGTGGTGGGAAGTCATGTCATTGCGGCGGTTAGTGAATTCTTCTCTACTGGTTGTTTACTTGGTGAGGTTAATGCCACTATTATTACCTTGGTTCCTAAAATTTCTAATCCTTCTACCATGGCTGATTTTCGTCCTATCTCTTGTTGTAATACCCTGTATAAGATTATATCTAAGTTGATTGCTAATCGTATTGTGGGGATTCTCCCTTCTATCATTAGTGCGAAACAGTCGGCTTTTGTGGGGGGCCCCCAGATTTGAGATAATATTTTATTGGTTCAGGAGCTCATGCGTGGTTACCATCTGAATAAGGGAGTGCCTAGGTGTATGGCCAAGGTTGATATTATGAAAACTTATGATTCTCTGAACTGGGGGTTTCTCTTACAGGCTATGAATGAGTTTAATTTCCACCCTAAACTGGTTGCTTGGGTGGAGAAATGCATATCCACACCAAGATTTTCGGTTGCTGTAAATGGGGAATTGGTGGGATTCTTTGTCGGAAAGCGAGGGTTACGGAAATGGGACCCTCTTTCGCCATATCTCTTTATCATTTCAATGGAAATCCTATCTCGGATGTTGAAGGCTAGGATTGCTTAATGCCCTCGGTTCAGGTATCACTGGAGGTGTGGCAAAGTGGACCTCACTCATGTGGCTTTTGCGGATGATCTGTTGGTTTTTTGTCATGGTGATAGGTATTCTGCTAAAGTTATTAATGATACCTTAGTAGTGTTTTCCAGGGCATCGGGGGTTCGTCCCTAATCTGGCCAAGAGTAATGTCTTTGTGGCAGGAGGGTCTAATCATCTTTTGGGTCAGGTTATGAGGATTTTTGGGTTTAGTGAAGGGTCCCTACCTATCCGTTATTTAGGCATCCCTCTGATTTCTTCCAAACATGGGTTCTATGCTTGTCGGCCTCTTTTGGAGCGTATGGAAGGCCGGATTAGTAGTTGGGAGCACCGTAAGCTTTCTTTCGCTGGTCGGTTGTAGCTAATTAAGTCTGTGTTGTCCAGTTTGCAGGTTTTTTTGACAGGACCCGTCCCAACTGGACGTCAAAAATCGTACCCGGTCCTGCTCCCGTCTGACAAGTAAACTGAAAGTCCGAAACTACCCTTCAGTACCTGCCAGACAAGGGAATTTTTGCGCCTGTGCCCGCACATACCTCCACCTCTGGGATAGCCTCGATCAACGCGCCACGACCTGAAGGGTTCACAAAACAGAAAAGGTGTGAGTGGACAAAAATGACCTCTTATAAAAACATTTACCAAAATACATTCTTACCCTCCAGTTTTCACAAACTTGCATGCATATCGTAAAACATGAGTAATAGTATGAAATCATTCAAGTATGAACAGTGGACCGATAAAATCAAAACATATTTTCTCATGGTCCACAAAAACTCATGTTCACCAAATCAGTTTAACATCTCAAAAAGTTCACAATTTCTTTAAATCATTTTAACCGCTAAACCACGGTTTCCTCAAAATCATTTTCCATAATCCACGGGACTTATTTCCATATCCTGTTGCTTAGAGTCACGTTTATCCCTGCAACGCGTGCATATCAATAGGCTCAAGGACCGCTCAAAATCCGAGCATCCGCTGCTGTGAACACATCATCAGTCAGCAATCCGTCGCTGGGAAAAACCTCACCAGCCGACGATCCGGATCTCGTGAACACATCACTTACCGATCCATATAATCCAGCACATCTGATCTGAGTCAAGCCTCCCCTAGGATGCAAGACAAAGATCGTACTACGTGACCTCTTCGGGGTAAACACTTCCATCCCGAAGGCGAGCGTTATCTCCAGGGTGCACTCCGGGGAAAAACATATTTTCTCCCGAAAGCCCTAAATATCCGCAACATATCACCATCACAAAAACCAGTGAAAAACAGTTGCATTAAAAACCAAATCATATATCAACACAGGGTCTCAGCCCCAAGTCCCGATTTACTTTATAAATCCGAAAATCATCAATATCATCATGTCATCACATGGAAATACAATTCCAACCAAAATCACAATTCCATTGGGTCTCAAGCCCAAAATATTAATATCACGTAAATCCGTGCAACCGTAAACCCGAGTTGCCACGATCACGTAAATCCATGAAATCAATCACTGACTCATAATCCGAGTCCAAATATCATTTTCAACTTCCTGACTCATAACCCGAGTCAAAACATCATTTTCAATCCGGGCTTAGCCCAAAAAGTCATTTGCACGTTCCTCGTAAAACGTGCCCAAAAGACTGATTAAAATAATCACAAAATCACGAGGATACCAAAAATTATCAAATTCATCAAATTCACATGTAACTCCAATTCCGAGTCAAAATCATAATTTACTTGGGTTCTCACGCCCACAATATCATTTTTAACCAATTTCACGATTTCTCGAAAATCGTGCCAGAATATAATAATATAATAATCACAAAATCGAGAAATCACCGAATTGAAATACCAATCATGCCAAAGCATATCAAATCATATAATAAAGCATTTTAAATCATATATGCATGCATCACGGTTAGAAAACAAAGTCCACTCACACACACCGTTCAAAACGGTTCGTTTTCGAGCTGCACGTTTTTCCGTAAAATCTGGAAATCACAACTTCTGCCCAAAATCAATATAGAGTGTTACTAACATCTCAAAATACTCCATATAATTTTCCCCAATTTTTCCGGAATTTAAATACGTATTTTTAAACGTAAAACAAAACTTCGGATACGCGGAACATTATCGAAACAATATCCGATTTCATCGAAATCAACGTCAAAATGTTCGTTACACTGAGATGATCAAAAGTCATGTTGACCTCACCTTGAGACTAGGCCGGACGCGCCCTCACGCGCCGTTGTGAGTGGCTGCGCGTGAAATCCACGCGTCTGCTACAGTGTCACCAGCCTAACCCGTATCTCTGGTAAACGGGTCCAAATTGCCCGCGATACGACCCGGTTCCAATCCTATCAATTAAGCCTTAATTACATCAATTGATCATTCAATTAGCTTCGTTATTAGTTTAATTTAAGTTCTGTAACATTGATCACACAAGACCTTACCTACAATCCCACGATTCGATGATGAACACCAAGAACACCCGTCCATTGTTCATACCCTCGAACCCCATCAATTTCGATCGATATCCCTAAATTGATTCAACCAGAAGCTTCCATGGACTCAGTTAAACCTTTCCCCCCAACTCAATTGCATCAATCCACAGCTCAAACGTCACGACTCAAACTCGATAGTCGTCACTGTGCAACCATGGAAGTCTGCCAATCACAACCGTTTTCTTTCAATTGATCCTTCCTGAAGCATCGTGGGATCCTCAGGAACGTAATCCCCAGCTCAATTTCATCCATCGAAGCCTCCAATTCCTCAACTCAATCTCAAATTTCCTCCTCTGTCACCAAGTGTGTTCAGAGCCAAAACGTTGCCAATTCTTCATGTTTTTTATGTGGATCGACTCGTACTGATCTCAGGAAGCTAACTCGAGCTTCAATTCCACTCCTCACGGCTCAATTCGCAACAATTGAATTCCCCCCCCCCCCCCAAAATTTCTAAAATTCGAAACCCAGAATTCCTCACACTTACAACCCCTCGTGTTTCCCTTGTTATTCCTGTCATTCCATCTCTCATTTTTCTCACAAGAACGGCAGAGAAAGGGAGCCAATTCTCCCAGTTCAATCCCTCCCCAAATTGTGCACGGTTTGAAGAAATTTCAAAGAAAATAAAGGAAAATGGTGGAGAACATGATGATTAGGGGTGATGATGGTGTTGGGAGGGAAACATGGAGCTGGAAACAAGGGATGGGTGACACTTGTCACTCATCCGGATGTGCACAGTCACCGGGTACTGTTCACATTAAAATATTATTTTAATCCCGGTTCGTTCGGTTAATCGAGCCCGACTCCGTGACCATAACTTCGTCGTCAAATCTCCGATTTCGGCATGCCGCCTGTCATTAAATTCGTATCGACGAGACCTACGTAACGGTCCTTGACCCTCGTCCACCGGACCTCCCGATCAAAAAGTCAACATTTGGCCCCTAATATGCCAAATTACCAAAATACCCCTCAACTTCCGAACATCATAACTTTCTCTACGAATGTCGGAATCGAACGTGCCACCTGCCTATGAACTCGTGACGTCCCGAACTACGTCACAGTCATCGGTCAAAGTCCATTTGGCCGCCCGAACTAAAAGTCAACATTTTGCCCACGCTAGGGGCAAAACGGTCATTTTGCACGTTTCGTCCGATTTCACTCAACTAATCCCCGATTAGTCATTCTAATTCATAATTAATTAATATTCAATCCCGATATTCGGGACGGGTCATTACAACCTTCCCTCCTTAAAGAATTTCGTCCCCGAAATTCCAACTACTCGTATTCCACAACTACCTCGTGGAGAACAAATGGCCACACAACACGTGTACACCTGTACACCCACTAGCCAACACAGAACTCGTCTGCACTCAGACGTCACATCGCAGATGCACGTCGTACTGACTACACTCAACCACCTCGAATGAAATTGATTACCAGAAATTGGCAATGTCACCGTCAAGCTGACTCCTTCAGCTTGACAGCCCCCACATACTCACTAATGTGCCCTGACTTCCGCTCTCATAGAGAGTCACCAAAACTCACTTGTCAGTCCAAGCCGACACCACAAGCCATACTGTCACCACCAAGCTTTACCACCCTAGTAAAGCGCCAATCAGTAACAAATCAGTGACAACACAACATACTACAACGTCCGTCAATGTAGCACAAGATCAACAACATGATCTCCCCTCGCAGGGCAAACTCAATCCTGCGACAAATACCAACAGCAATAACCACAACTGTCACCCCCTCAGCGATCCCAGATGCTGGTAAGGTCACGACAAGGTAACATCTCGCCGCAAAGCAACTTGCGGTCACACCAACCACCAACTCACTCATCCTGAGTATACGCATATCGTCATCACACTCAATCAGACGGTGCATCTGGAACACGTTGAACACCAGCCTAGAAGTAATCACACAACTCAACACTAGAGTTATACTAGCCAACCTTGGCTAAGAGCACCTGCTCAAACAATAACTGAAATCATCAGAATCACTCTGCCCAGTGCATCGTGTTCAATGTCCAGTTCACGTTCACAACCAAAACCAATGGTATTGGAACTAAGCCAAACACCAACACGTTTATCGACACAACACTGGTACATCCCATGTACCGTCACTAGGTATCAAGTACCCTCGTCCATACGATACAGTACATCGTACACCAAGCAAGATCCTGCAGCTGGACCCCAGTACTCGACCCATAGACCAATATGGTCGATCCCAAACCAGGTAAGGAAAAAGTAAAAAGCCTGAGGGTTTAGCTAACATCGACAATCCTTGTCCTATGCTACTCAAAAACACCTCGCCAAATGACAACACTCAAAATGACACATCAACGTGTCCACAGGGAAGAACGCCTAGTTCTCCCGGGATTCACATCAACCCCGGCCACCACAAGTCTGCAAAATATCGTACCCCAAACCACGTACAAGGTACGTACATCTATCCCTTGACCAGACTACAACCACCTAGGTCATAGCCAAACACGTTCCAATAATGGAGTCCATTTTCCCAAACCAGCAAGAGACAAATCGAAACTCCACCAATCAGCTAGTTTCAATACCAAATCCGAATCCGCAATTTCGTAAGAAATCCCGAAACTCCACCAATCAGCTAGTTTCGATTCCAAAACCCGAAATCTGGTTCACGTCCACTCGGACACACCAAAACCGAACCTATCGGTTACCAGTTCAAGCGAGTAACACATTACATCCGATGGACCTCATAAGGAAGCCAATCTCATCCGTCACAACTCTAAGGCTGACCAAATTCGACCCCGTCGAAAACCTACTCGCTCGAGTAACATACCATAAGGGGCTCCACTTCGAAAAGAAGTTCAGTCCCGTCATTTATGACTCATATACCGACGTAAGAGTGATAAACTCTCACCCAATCTAGATCATCGAAATCACGACCCAGATCCATTACGACGTCAGCCGACCGTGAACATCACGATTCTAGATCGTCACAATGCCCAAAGTCCACGACATCACTAACCCGATCCACCTAGGATCCACACAGTCAACAACTAGGAACCACAGGGTCTTACACCCTTACTGATTACCTCATATCTATCCTTGCCATCCCACCTAGGGAAAACCAAGGATGATCCAAAACAATGGCACCAATACTCATCCTACGTAGACGCAAACAAAACTCACTGCACTCCCCATGCAATGCAACCCAACATCGTCTGCCACCAAGCAGAAAATAAGAAGTCACCCTTGATGACTTCAGAATACTTAATCTCAATGCAGAAAACCCGCAATCCTCTTCAAACACAACCTCTCATGATTCCGTAGGTCTAACCATGTTGGAACCATCGGACTCGAACACCAAACACGTGTCCCCTTTTGACAGGACCCATCCCAATCCCCCCGGGATTACCGTGGAATGTGCCCTGCTCCCGTCCAACAAGGGGTGTCAGACAAGGGATAACCAAGAGCTACTGCCCAAACGGGCCATCCAGAGTGCGCAAGGACCGATGGAGGAGGTGTGCAATGTCCCAGTCTCTGCTGCAATCGCATCCGTAATCAACCTGAAGGGCATTAAAACCAAAAGCTGTGAGTGGACAAAAACCAATAAGTTTACCAAATACATTTATAAGACATTTATGCCCTCCAATAAAAACGTATGCATGCCACCAAAAACCAGTAACCAAAACGTTTGCTCAACCGAGCCATTAGGGCCTTAGCCCAAAAACCGTTAACCAAAAACCAAGTGTGGGAACTCAGCCCAAAATCGTGGAATACCACCACCATACATATACGACCATGTGGGTCACCACCCACTACCATAAATGAACATTAATTCATTAAAATCACACAATCATAAATCCATCCGGAAGCCATTTCATTAATTCGTATTTTACCATTACCATCACCAGCATCCCTGATGCTAGACGTCCCTGACGTCATGTCTCACGGTTTCATAAGCTACGCGTGCTGCCCGGGGTCTCTCCGGGTCCATATATCTGACATCCCTGATGTCTGACGTCCCTGACGTCAATCATAGCAATCCTGCTCCTGCGTCATCATACGGTCCGGCTGCTCCGTATAATGACCCCTCGCAGGCAATGGACCGTGACTTCCCCAGTGTCCCAGACATCTGGAGGAGACCATCATAAATCCTTGTATCCAGATGGTATATGGAAAAACAGTTTTATTAAATCCTTTTACCACACCATTACCATTGGGCCCTGCCCGAAATTTCCATAAAACCACATAATTCCATTTAGGGTCCTTGACCCAAAATCACCATTATAAAATATAGGGTCCCTGACCCGAAATCACATTTATTATCCAACTGGGCCTCATGCCCGATTTTATGAACCACTGGGCCCACGGCCCGATTTGTAAACCAACTGGGCCCGCAGCCCGACTTATAAACCCACTGGGCCCACGGCCCGAATTCACAAATCAACTGGGCCCCTGGCCCGATAACATAACTCAAATGGGTCTCAGCCCGATTTCATACCAACTGGGCCCCTGGCCCGATTTCATTAACCAACTGGGCCCCCGGCCCGATTCTCAAATGGACTCCAAGTCCGAAATTTCCAAAACAAGTGGGCCTCAAGCCCGAGTTCATATTTCCAATTTCAAAACCATTTCATCATAATATTTATTTAACCACAAGCATGCAAAACCACAAATAAACCGTTAATCCCGATACACGTGAAATACGGAAAACACCTCGAAATACGTGCAACATACCCAAAATCAATACTCACAAATACCATCATAGAAATCATATATATAAACCATATAACACATTTAAGCATGCATAGGATTTATAAAACCAAAGTCCACTCACAGACCGTTTTAACCGTGTGCCTCGATACGCGTGCCACCGGCCCTCCCGGGCCACACCACTATCACCGGGACTCCCAATCCTGTCCAAATTACATTAGAGGGTTACTAACCTCATCATTAACATCCTATCAAAGTCCCGTAATTTTCCCGAATTGTTACTTATTTTTAAACTTAATTTAAAATCTTCGGACATCCCGAACAATATCGAGACGGTGTCCGATCGACACGAAACCAATTCCAAAATGTCCGTTACATTAAATAGGACAGAAGTCATGTTGACCTCACCTCGAGATTCGTGCCCACGCGCCGCCACGCGCCGCCGTGAGTGGCTGCGCGTGAAACTCACGCGCCTGCTACAGTGTCACCAGCCCAACCCGTTTGTCTGGTAAACGGGTCCAATTCACCCGCGACACAACCCGGTTCCAATCCTGTCAATTCGATCCTAAATCCTTCAATTGATCAATCCATTAGTTTCGTTTTAAGTCCAATTACAAGTCTGTAAACTCAATTACACAAATCCTTACCCAGATTCCCACGATTCGATGGTGATCCACGAAGAACACCCGGTTACTGTGCAATCATGGAACTCCCTCAATTGATGCAGGTTTCATCCAATTGATGATTCCAGAAGCATCAATGGACCATGAGGAACAATTCCCCCACATCAATTGCATCAAACCGGTGCTCAAACGTCACGACTCAAACTCGAGCACCGTCACTGTGCATCAATGGAGTTCTGCCATTCTCCAACGTTTTCCTTCAATTGATGATCCCAGAAGCATCGTGGGATCATGGGAAGCAGTTTCCCCACCTTAATTTCATCCAACGAAGCCTCCAATTCCACGACTCAACTTCGAAATTCCTCCTCTGTCACCAAGTGTGATCAGAGCCAATTGGTGGCCAAATCCCTTCGTTCCTTCGACAATTCTGAATGTGGAACTCCCAGAAGGCTGAATGTAACCTCCAATTCGATCCTCACGGCCTTAGGATTTGATTTCGAATTTTCCCTCCCATAAACTAATTTTCGAATTTTCTGTCTCACCACCCACACTCAGTCCCAGTGTTTCCCGAAATGAATCCAGTCTCCCTAGCCTCTCAATGCCCTCCATTCTGCCGTGAGAAGGCAGCCAAATCCTCCAGCCCTCACACTCTCTCTGTTTTGAAATTGTCCACGGGTAAGAAAACAAAGAAGAAGAAAATGGGGGAAAAAGATGGAGAAGGAATGATGGTGTAGGAATGATTGTGTTTGGAGGGAAACAAGGATCAGAATTCAGGGGATGGGTGACACTTGTCACTCATCCGGATGTGCACAGTCAACGGTCACTATTCACTATTATATTATTATTTTAATCCCGGCCTCGGTTCGTTAGTTCGTTTCCTTGACCATAACGTCGTCGTCGGATCTCCGATTTCGGCATGCCGCCTGTCGTTGGATTCGTATCGACGATACCTACGTAACGGTCCTTGGCCCTCGCCCATCGGACCTCCCGGTCAGAAAGTCAACATTTGGCCCCTAATAAGCCAAATTACCAAAATACCCCTCAACTTCCGAACCTCAAAACTTTCTCTACGAATGTCGGAATCGAACGTGCCACCTGTCTATGAACTCGTGACGTCCCGAACTACGTCACGGTCATCGGTCAAAGTCCATTTGACCGCCCGAACAAAAGTCAACATTTTGCCCACGACCAGGGGCAAAACGGTCATTTTGCACATTTTGTCCGATTCCGCCCTACTAACCACCGTTCAACCTCGCTAATCAAGATTAGTCACTAAACTAATCCCGGAATTCGGGACGGGTCGTTACAATCTTCCCTCCTTAATAAATTTCGTCCTCGAAATTCCAACCGATCTAATCTCAACGTACTTCCCTCCTTAATAAGTTTCGCTCTCGAAACTCGACTATCCTGATTCCACAAACACCCGCGGAAAGTGGAATCGACCACGCAACACGTGTACACCCGTACACCAACTGCTTAGACAAAACTTGCACTAGTACTCAAAACGCAACGACTACATTCGACCCCGTCGAATGACTGAAACTACTTGTTTCGAATTTGACACCACTTGTCAAATCAACCCTCTCGTTGACGCAACAACTCGACAGTTCCTTTCCCACTCCCACTAGGAGTCAGCTGACCCCACTCAACACTCTATGTTGACACATCCTGACAAACTGTCACCACACAGTTGTTGTCAGTCGAAAACTGACACTAGACTCACTCGTGGCTACACATGCCACCAACGTACTTAACTTAGTAAACGATTACCGACCTTTCAAACGACCTGTGTGTAATTAAACACATCGGAATTACCATGACCCATTGCATAGTAATGTCCGGTCCACAACCAATCCCATGGTATCGGAACCAATCCGACTACCAACACGTTCACCAACACACCTCGGGTATATCCCGTATACCGTAACTAGACATCACAAGTCTACAAGGTATTGTACCTCGAACCATGTACGAAGTACACACATCTACCTAATAACCAGACTACAACCGCCTAGGTCATAGCCGAACGCGTTCCAACAATGGAGTACGTTTGCCCAATCCAGCATGAGACAAAACGAAACTCCACCCAACATCTAGTTCCAATTCCGAATCCAAATCCGCAATTTCGTAAGAAATCCCGGATCCAAACCCAGACATCACAGTTTAACTCATTTCCAAATCCGAATCCGAAATCATTATTCCGTAAGCTAGCATTTGGAATAACCATTCCGTACCCAAACCCAGAAATATACTTTCAAGTTCCAAAATCGAATCCTGAATCGTCACCCAGATATTCGATTCCAAATCCCGAAATCTCGTTCACATTTACCAAGACACACCAAAACCGAACCTATCGGTTACCCGTTCAATACACTTGATTGACTTCATAGGGAAGCCAATCCAACCTCCACACGTCTAAGGTTGACAAAATTCAACTACCTTGAAAACCTGCTCACCCGAGTAGAATACCCTACGGGCCCTTCGAAAAGAAGTTCAATCTCGTCATTTACGACTCACGTACCAAGGTAAGAGTGATATACTCTCCCCCTATCTGAATCATCAAGATCACGACCCAGATAGACACTGTGTCCCTGACAATAACGTCAAAATCCTAGATCGCCACAACGATTGACAACCGACTCCGACAACTAGACAGATCAGTCAACGACGAGACACGTCGAGACTGCGGATTCTCACGGATTACCTTGTATCAGTCCTTGTCATTCCACCTAGGAAAAACCAAGGATGATCCAACATGATGACACCAATACTCATCCTACGTGGATGCAACCAGACTCACTGCACTCACTACGCCATGTAACACCACATCGTCTGCCACCAAGCAGAAAATGAGAAATCTCGTTTACCTAATTTCGAATACGTAGCTCCTCCTAATGACCCGCAATTACACCTGGGCCCACCAACCAATACACGCTCAACGTACTGGTAACTACAGTCAATGTCTGCCAGGGCAGAAAGCAAGAAGTCAACCCCAATGACTTCGGAATACCAATCACCAAAAATGAGCACCACTCTCGTTCCCCAATCACAACTCTCCTCGACACTAAGGTTCCAACCATGTTGGAAACAGACATGCTCCCAACAAGACGTCAAGTCTAACCACTAGACTTCCTACCTCCTCGATTCACTTGGACAACCCCGGGTCCACAATCAATCCGCTATTGTTCCGTTCGCACATCCCGACCTTTACAGGTTCAACACTCGGTTTCCCAAGTTCTCAATTACAAATTCCTACCTTTATACCACTAATGGTTTTCCTCGTCTTTTCCAGTTTTAATCATTTCCATGTACATTTTAGGGATATTTAAAAAAACATAAAATCGCACAAATTTTGGAGTTGCCAACAACTCCCCAAATCCACTAATCATCCCAAAATTCCTTAAGTCTTAATTATACCATTTTAATCCACTCATCACTGGTTATCTCACCACTATTGGGACTTATCCCAACACAGCACAATATTAACTGGATCCCATCCAGTCCATCACTCAACCACCACCGAATCTCAAGGACCGAACATACGTTCATCATGACGGAGTCACACCCAATTTGTGGCTCATCGTCAACACCATTACCGACACTAGCACCAGCGCTAGTACCAGCACCAACGCACTACCAGCAACACTAGTATCAGCACACAGGCATCCATACTAGCATCAGCACAAAAGTACCAACCCCGCAAACATTCATACTTGCACACCGTGTGCAAATACGACAACCCTGGATCTCCGTTCATACGGAACGACGATCCCGTACCTCACGACTATGGGTACCACTATTCTGACAATCCACATCAGGAAAATGAACGTTCCCTGAACGTCCCCTGATCCCCAAGTATCAGAACCATACCAATTACCCTCGATAGCCAGTCATCTCCATATGACTTCCGACTAACTGTCATTGCTATCGAGATCCGCATCCACACATCACACCAATACCCGATCCAACACGGGATTCCATAATTTATTTCAGAACCGTATCCGTACATCGAATCCCATAGTTCTGCCTAAACTCACCAGAGCCATCCACATGGTCATCCATGACCTCAGCCACTCATCGCAGCACAAGTTCTCACCCGCTAATCACAATTAAGGTTTACCTTTTTAATACTAGGGTTCCACAATCACACCCTATGGTTCAACCGAACCAAACAGTTTTCCGTAATATAAAATCCACAACCTGACCGACCCCGCGGTCCTGACATCGAATAGACGTCAAATCCAATCCTACCATCCCATCAACGTGGGTTCCACCACTAGGTCATCGGCCAACTCCGATGAACCAACATCCCTCACACTAGAAACCACCACAAGGGTTCACATTTTAGACCATTACTCACGTGAGGTTCCCCGAACCTGGCTGCACCTAGCAGCACACAATCCAATATCACATGACCGAACCAACGGTCCCACTATACCAGTTCACCACAATCAACCCCACTTGGGTCGAATCACATTAACGCACGGCGTATCGGGCCAATCACACTCCATCCACTATCCAAACCCAAAAACTATCTATCAGGTTGATAACGAATTGCAGCCCAATGAGACATCACACCCTCGACCTGCGCGCACAAATAGAGCAACCGTGCTCTGATACCAAGTTGACAGGACCCATCCCAATCCCCCCGGGATTACCGTGGAATGTGCCCTGCTCCCGTCCAACAAGGGGTGTCAGACAAGGGATAACCAAGAGCTACTGCCCAAACGGGCCATCCAGAGTGCGCAAGGACCGATGGAGGAGGTGTGCAATGTCCCAGTCTCTGCTGCAATCGCATCCGTAATCAACCTGAAGGGCATTAAAACCAAAAGCTGTGAGTGGACAAAAACCAATAAGTTTACCAAATACATTTATAAGACATTTATGCCCTCCAATAAAAACGTATGCATGCCACCAAAAACCAGTAACCAAAACGTTTGCTCAACCGAGCCATTAGGGCCTTAGCCCAAAAACCGTTAACCAAAAACCAAGTGTGGGAACTCAGCCCAAAATCGTGGAATACCACCACCATACATATACGACCATGTGGGTCACCACCCACTACCATAAATGAACATTAATTCATTAAAATCACACAATCATAAATCTATCCGGAAGCCATTTCATTAATTCGTATTTTACCATTACCATCACCAGCATCCCTGATGCTAGACGTCCCTGACGTCATGTCTCACGGTTTCATAAGCTACGCGTGCTGCCCGGGGTCTCTCCGGGTCCATATATCTGACATCCCTGATGTCTGACGTCCCTGACGTCAATCATAGCAATCCTGCTCCTGCGTCATCATACGGTCCGGCTGCTCCGTATAATGACCCCTCGCAGGCAATGCACCGTGACTTCCCCAGTGTCCCAGACATCTGGAGGAGACCATCATAAATCCTTGTATCCAGATGGTATATGGAAAAACAGTTTTATTAAATCCTTTTACCACACCATTACCATTGGGCCCTGCCCGAAATTTCCATAAAACCACATAATTCCATTTAGGGTCCTTGACCCAAAATCACCATTATAAAATATAGGGTCCCTGACCCGAAATCACATTTATTATCCAACTGGGCCTCATGCCCGATTTTATGAACCACTGGGCCCACGGCCCGATTTGTAAACCAACTGGGCCCGCAGCCCGACTTATAAACCCACTGGGCCCACGGCCCGAATTCACAAATCAACTGGGCCCCTGGCCCGATAACATAACTCAAATGGGTCTCAGCCCGATTTCATACCAACTGGGCCCCTGGCCCGATTTCATTAACCAACTGGGCCCCCGGCCCGATTCTCAAATGGACTCCAAGTCCGAAATTTCCAAAACAAGTGGGCCTCAAGCCCGAGTTCATATTTCCAATTTCAAAACCATTTCATCATAATATTTATTTAACCACAAGCATGCAAAACCACAAATAAACCGTTAATCCCGATACACGTGAAATACGGAACACCTCGAAATACGTGCAACATACCCAAAATCAATACTCACAAATACCATCATAGAAATCATATATATAAACCATATAACACATTTAAGCATGCATAGGATTTATAAAACCAAAGTCCACTCACAGACCGTTTTAACCGTGTGCCTCGATACGCGTGCCACCGGCCCTCCCGGGCCCCACCACTATCACCGGGACTCCCAATCCTGTCCAAATTACATTAGAGGGTTACTAACCTCATCATTAACATCCTATCAAAGTCCCGTAATTTTCCCGAATTGTTACTTATTTTTAAACTTAATTTAAAACCTTCGGACATCCCGAACAATATCGAGACGGTGTCCGATCGACACGAAACCAATTCCAAAATGTCCGTTACATTAAATAGGACAGAAGTCATGTTGACCTCACCTCGAGATTCGTGCCCACGCGCCGCCACGCGCCGCCGTGAGTGGCTGCGCGTGAAACTCACGCGCCTGCTACAGTGTCACCAGCCCAACCCGTTTGTCTGGTAAACGGGTCCAATTCACCCGCGACACAACCCGGTTCCAATCCTGTCAATTCGATCCTAAATCCTTCAATTGATCAATCCATTAGTTTCGTTTTAAGTCCAATTACAAGTCTGTAAACTCAATTACACAAATCCTTACCCAGATTCCCACGATTCGATGGTGATCCACGAAGAACACCCGGTTACTGTGCAATCATGGAACTCCCTCAATTGATGCAGGTTTCATCCAATTGATGATTCCAGAAGCATCAATGGACCATGAGGAACAATTCCCCCACATCAATTGCATCAAACCGGTGCTCAAACGTCACGACTCAAACTCGAGCACCGTCACTGTGCATCAATGGAGTTCTGCCATTCTCCAACGTTTTCCTTCAATTGATGATCCCAGAAGCATCGTGGGATCATGGGAAGCAGTTTCCCCACCTTAATTTCATCCAACGAAGCCTCCAATTCCACGACTCAACTTCGAAATTCCTCCTCTGTCACCAAGTGTGATCAGAGCCAATTGGTGGCCAAATCCCTTCGTTCCTTCGACAATTCTGAATGTGGAACTCCCAGAAGGCTGAATGTAACCTCCAATTCGATCCTCACGGCCTTAGGATTTGATTTCGAATTTTCCCTCCCATAAACTAATTTTCGAATTTTCTGTCTCACCACCCACACTCAGTCCCAGTGTTTCCCGAAATGAATCCAGTCTCCCTAGCCTCTCAATGCCCTCCATTCTGCCGTGAGAAGGCAGCCAAATCCTCCAGCCCTCACACTCTCTCTGTTTTGAAATTGTCCACGGGTAAGAAAACAAAGAAGAAGAAAATGGGGGAAAAAGATGGAGAAGGAATGATGGTGTAGGAATGATTGTGTTTGGAGGGAAACAAGGATCAGAATTCAGGGGATGGGTGACACTTGTCACTCATCCGGATGTGCACAGTCAACGGTCACTATTCACTATTATATTATTATTTTAATCCCGGCCTCGGTTCGTTAGTTCGTTTCCTTGACCATAACGTCGTCGTCGGATCTCCGATTTCGGCATGCCGCCTGTCGTTGGATTCGTATCGACGATACCTACGTAACGGTCCTTGGCCCTCGCCCATCGGACCTCCCGGTCAGAAAGTCAACATTTGGCCCCTAATAAGCCAAATTACCAAAATACCCCTCAACTTCCGAACCTCAAAACTTTCTCTACGAATGTCGGAATCGAACGTGCCACCTGTCTATGAACTCGTGACGTCCCGAACTACGTCACGGTCATCGGTCAAAGTCCATTTGACCGCCCGAACAAAAGTCAACATTTTGCCCACGACCAGGGGCAAAACGGTCATTTTGCACATTTTGTCCGATTCCGCCCTACTAACCACCGTTCAACCTCGCTAATCAAGATTAGTCACTAAACTAATCCCGGAATTCGGGACGGGTCGTTACACCTTTGGACTGGTTACTGACACATACCCAACTCGACGAAGTCACAACCCGACTCGTGACCCATCGTTAACACAACACCGGCACCCACACCAGCACACAGATAACAGTATCAGTATGAGCACACCGTGTGCAACACTGACAACCCTGGATCTCCGCTCATAACAAGCGACGACCCCGTACCTCTGCTCGAATAGGAGAAACTCTGCCTCCTTCGTACCTAACAACTCTGGGTACAGTCACCCTGACAACTCATGTGAGAAAAAGAAACGTCCCCTGACGTCCCCCCGATTCTCAACAACCACTCTCGGTAGTAGTGCCTGCCACAGACTTGTGCAGACCCAACCACCAGACATCACTATCGAGACTCCACATCCAATGGAATCAAGTACCCGTACAACTACCATGTATCCCCACTCTGGGATTCCATCGACATGTACCAACCCCGACTGTGGATTGCAGTTCCACCACTAAAGCTGACATGACTAGACCTGACACAATCGTCACTCGGTCTCGACTTCGAAAAGTCATTAAGAGTTAAACCACTCGCCGGCACACATTTCCGAACCAAACATCCCACCTTAGGGTTCCGCAATTACTACCTAGGGTTCCTCAAAACCCGACAGCTCCTGAGACTTAAGATATTACCTTGACTCATCTCGAGTCCTAACCTAATTCTTGACTCATTCATCCATGCCATCCCTGGCATACCCGGTCACCTAGCAAATTACCGCCGGTGAAACACATCATATACCACATACAAAGCTTAGGAATACCCTAACATACTCTAGACGTTGGGAACTCACATTTTGCACAAGGAATTTACTGAGAATAATCTCATCCTGGGTTCAACCTACCCAATTGTGCTACCTTCCAAGCCTCTGGATCCAACAAATCCTGGGACCCACAAGAATACCGATTCGACAATTAGTAAGCCGTAGTTACACAAATTAATATCTGACCCACAAACCAAGGTCAATTACATTCCGAGATTAATCACAAGGTCTAAAATATCCTAATGTACCCATCTCACTACCAGGTCGCGCACGAGGCTCACGTTCCGGAGGTATGGCATGGCAACAGCATCAGCAATCTAGTGCTCTGATACCAATTTGACAGGACCCGTCCCAACTGGACGTCAAAAACCATACCCGGTCCTGCTCCCGTCTGACAAGTAAACTGAAAGTCCGAAACTACCCTTCAGTACCTGCCAGACAAGGGAATTTTTGCGCCTGTGCCCGCACATACCTCCACCTCTGGGATAGCCTCGATCAACGCGCCACGACCTGAAGGGTTCACAAAACAGAAAAGGTGTGAGTGGACAAAAATGACCTCTTATAAAAACATTTACCAAAATACATTCTTACCCTCCAGTTTTCACAAACTTGCATGCATATCGTAAAACATGAGTAATAGTATGAAATCATTCAAGTATGAACAGTGGACCGATAAAATCAAAACATATTTTCTCATGGTCCACAAAAACTCATGTTCACCAAATCAGTTTAACATCTCAAAAAGTTCACAATTTCTTTAAATCATTTTAACCGCTAAACCACGGTTTCCTCAAAATCATTTTCCATAATCCACGGGACTTATTTCCATATCCTGTTGCTTAGAGTCACGTTTATCCCTGCAACGCGTGCATATCAATAGGCTCAAGGACCGCTCAAAATCCGAGCATCCGCTGCTGTGAACACATCATCAGTCAGCAATCCGTCGCTGGGAAAAACCTCACCAGCCGACGATCCGGATCTCGTGAACACATCACTTACCGATCCATATAATCCAGCACATCTGATCTGAGTCAAGCCTCCCCTGGGCTGCAAGACAAAGATCGTACTACGTGACCTCTTCGGGGTAAACACTTCCATCCCGAAGGCGAGCGTTATCTCCAGGGTGCACTCCGGGGAAAAACATATTTTCTCCCGAAAACCCTAAATATCCGCAACATATCACCATCACAAAAACCAGTGAAAAACAGTTGCATTAAAAACCAAATCATATATCAACACAGGGTCTCAGCCCCAAGTCTCGATTTACTTTATAAATCCGAAAATCATCAATATCATCATGTCATCACATGGAAATACAATTCCAACCAAAATCACAATTCCATTGGGTCTCAAGCCCAAAATATCAATATCACGTAAATCCGTGCAACCGTAAACCCGAGTTGCCACGATCACGTAAATCCATGAAATCAATCACTGACTCATAATCCGAGTCCAAATATCATTTTCAACTTCCTGACTCATAACCCGAGTTAAAACATCATTTTCAATCCGGGCTTAGCCCAAAACGTCATTTGCACGTTCCTCGTAAAACGTGCCCGAAAGACTGATTAAAATAATCACAAAATCACGAGGATACCAAAAATTATCAAATTCATCAAATTCACATGTAACTCCAATTCCGAGTCAAAATCATTATTTACTTGGGTTCTCACGCCCACAATATCATTTTTAACCAATTTCACGATTTCTCGAAAATCGTGCCAGAATATAATAATATAATAATCACAAAACCGAGAAATCACCGAATTGAAATACCAATCATGCCAAAGCATATCAAATCATATAATAAAGCATTTTAAATCATATATGCATGCATCACGGTTAGAAAACAAAGTACACTCACACACACCGTTCAAAACGGTTCGTTTCCGAGCTGCACGTTTAAATCATATATCCTCAGGAACGTAATCCCCAGCTCAATTTCATCCATCGAAGCCTCCAATTCCTCGACTCAATCTCGAATTTCCTCCTCTGTCACCAAGTGTGTTCAAAGCCAAAACGTTGCCAATTCTTCATGTTTTTGATGTGGATCGACTCGTACTGATCTCAGGAAGCTAACTCGAGCTTCAATTCCACTCCTCACGGCTCAATTCGCAACAATTGAATTTCCCCCCCAAAATTTCTAAAATTCGAAACCCAGAATTCCTCACACTCACAACCCCTCGTGTTTCCCTTGTTATTCCAGTCATTCCATCTCTTATTTTTCTCATAAGAACGGCAGAGAAAGGGAGCCAATTCTCCCAGTTCAATCCCTCCCCAAATTGTGCACGGTTTGAAGAAATTTCAAAGAAAATAAAGGAAAATGGTGGAGAACATGATGATTAGGGGTGATGATGGTGTTGGGAGGGAAACATGGAGCTGGAAACAAGGGATGGGTGACACTTGTCACTCATCCGGATGTGCATAGTCACCGGGTACTGTTCACATTAAAATATTAATTTAATCCCGGTTCGTTCGGTTAATCGAGCCCGACTCCGTGACCATAACTTCGTCGTTAAATCTCCGATTTCGGCATGCCGTCTGTCATTGAATTCGTATCGACGAGACCTACGTAACGGTCTTTGGCCCTCGTCCACCGGACCTCCCGATCAAAAAGTCAACATTTGGCCCCTAATATGCCAAATTACCAAAATACCCCTCAACTTCCAAACATCATAACTTTCTCTACGAATGTCGGAATCGAACGTGTCACCTGCCTATGAACTCGTGACGTCCCGAACTACGTAATAGTCATCGGTCAAAGTCCATTTGACCGCCCGAACTAAAAGTCAACATTTTGCCCACGCTAGGGGCAAAACGGTCATTTGCACGTTTCGTCCGATTTCACTCAACTAATCCCCGATTAGTCATTCTAATTCATAATTAATTAATATTCAATCCCGATATTCGGGACGGGTCATTACATTTTTGGTCCTCTCATCTCTTCCTCCCGAAGTAAATTTTTCGTGACTTGGAGCTTACGTGCTGGAGATTCTTTTGGTCTGGTAATGTTTGTGGGAAGTACTATGCTAAAGTTGCGTGGAACCAAATTTGCAAGCCAAAAGTGGAAGGTGGTTTGGGGCTGCGGCGCCTTCACTTGTGGAATGTGGCTCTTATGGCTCGTCATATATAGTCCCTGTTTGATGTTGAGAAGACCAGTCTTTGGTGTAAATTGGTCAAGACCTATTTTATTCGTAGAAATTTATTTTGGTGTCTTACCCCTCCTACTCAGTGTTCTTGGAATTGGAGGAAATTGCTTAAGGTAAGATCTATTGTTAGACTTTTCATTAAGACGGTGATTGGAAATGGGGTCGATGTGTTTTTGTGGTGTGATTATTGGCTAGATGTGGGCTCGTTAGGAGTTTTGGGGGGGGGGGGTAATTAGATGGTTGGTGATTCTGGGTTGGCTGCTCATTCTAAGGTTAATTCTATGATCATTGGCTCGAACTGGTGTTGGCCTTCTCCCCTTTCTCCAATGATTAGTTTGATTAGTGTTGCTGCTAGGAGGTTGTGCCCTAATGCTTCTATTCCCGATTCTTATTGTTGGGTGGCTAATCCTTCTAGGAAATTTTCCTCTTCGTCCTTGTGGAATAGTTTGTCTCCTTCGGCTCCTCGTGTCTCTTGGCATCGTTTGGTGTGGTTCTCTGGTCATATTCCTAGGGCGAGCTTTATGTTGTGGCTTGCTATTCAATGCAGGCTGTCTACGTTGGATAGATTGAGGAACTTGAATGCACATGGTAATGGTATGTGTTTTATTTGGAATCGTGCTTCTGAGTCTCATTCCCATCTATTCTTTGAGTGTGAGTTCTCTGCGTATGTGTGGGAGCGAGTTTTGCTTCGATAGCTTTTTTGGGGGGGGGGGGGGGGGGGGGGGGAGGTTAAGTCTTTCAGATCTATTGCTTGCAAACTTGCACTTGCTGCTTCTGTTTATGGAATCTGGATAGAACGTAACCATCGTGTGTTTGGACACCCCCCAAGGTCTCCAGATGTTGTTTTTTCTTTCTATTTGTAATATGGTTAGGTCCCGATTAAGTACTTTGAGTATTAGGACTTCAAGCATTACTGTGTTGGAAGCTCTAAGATGGAACATTAGCCTTTAGGTAGGGTTGTTGTGGAGGCCCTTTGTGACCTTCTATGGGTTTTTGCTGGGTTTGTTCCAGCTCTGTGTTCGTTGTTAAGTTATCTTTTTGTTCCTGTTGGGGCCAATTTTGCTGGTTTTTTTATAATCTTTTTGTTTAACAAAAAAAAAATTCTTAAAAGAAACTCCAAAATCTCGACGACCAACTCCAAACGAGTACCCCTCTTATTTATACTCTCTTCCCCACCCACACCCAAATTTTGAACCTAAAAAACAAAAATAAAAAATCTCCAGTTCCAATCGTTTTTTGGTCATTTGTGTTACTATCTGTTTCTATAGATTGATTTGTTTTCAACATCGGGAAAGTCACACAAATCATCATCACCATGAAGGGATGAATACCAATGACGCCGACAATTCTAACAGTGAGTCAACTTAGCCGGCGACGAGATGTGGCTCTACCCAGTTCCAAAGGCGAGCTTTCAACGGCTCGCTTTGTATGCCTCAAAACAATTTTGCTCGTCATTCATTGTCGTCCAATTTCACAAGAGCTTGGCGCAGGATTAAGAGCGCCAAGTTGGAAAATGAGGACCCGGAGCTGGCGCTGTTGGCGGTGTTCAGGCGACCAGCGAAGCCAATAACGAGGACCCAAAGCTGGGGTTGCTGGCCAAGTGGATTCTTGAGGGGAATAAATAAGTGTCATTTCAATCATCGCTTCTGCGCAACTCGACATCGCAAATCTAGCATGTTTCTCAGAAGCTGAAGAATCTAGCGTCCTTCTCGAAGAAGCCGCCCAACGCGAGGCGCTTCGATCGCACCAAGTTTGCAAGCGCCCACGTCTTGAAGAGCCTCAATATCTTTATTGACTTGGTAGACTCCTTATTGAGAGAGAGACGGAGTAGAGGTCTGCTTGAGTTGTTTTCAGATCTGAGAGAGGGACGAAGAAAATCGAGAAGAAGAACAAGAAGAAGACCCATGTCAAGGTTTAGGTAGTAGATATGGCGAAGAAGACTCCAACAAATTCTCAACTTCGTGCAATTCATCGGTCTTCATCTCTAACTTTGACTACAAGTTCCACCCTTTCGCCTCTAAATTCGTCTCTTCCACCCTGAATCCTTCTCGCAAAACTCGAGGTCCCACAACCGAGACTCTATCTAGTTCTGGATGGACTCAATGTTAAAGTTCATCAGAGAGCTCATCAACAGCTGCGAGTGGATTTCTTCTCGATCAAGTAAGTGCTCTAACTTGAATCTCCTAGCTGAATTGATTGTGAATCAGGGCTAGCCTATGACGGTATGTGTTTAGGATTGTTTTTAGGAGTTTAGTGCTTAAGGAAACTGGAGATAGGTGATGATTGAATTAGAGAAAATCTCACAGCTTGGTTATGCACACCAACTGTTCGATGAAATGCTCTATGTGCAAAACTAACACATTCTTCACAAATCAATATGAGATTTCACCTTTCTCATTCAATTAACTTCATCATACATTGTTTGATTCATTGCAACCATATATATGAGATTACAAGCATTTCACACACTTTTCACTCTCTCACACACGGTTACAACACACACACACACACACACACACACACACACACACACACACACACACACACACACACACACACACACACACACACACACACACACACACACACACACACACACACACACACACACACACACACACACACACACACACACACACACACACACACTCTCTCTCTCTCTCTCTCTCTCTCTCTCTCTCTCTCTCTCTTACGGCCAATCAAACAGTGCCACCTCGATTACTAGATTCATAGCATCTTCTCTGATCCATACACACACCTAGACGTCCCTTTCATTCAGTTATCCACCTAAGCTTCACCTCAGCACTTTCAACCTCAACTCCACTTCAGCATTCACAACTTAAGTGAGCTGCACTGGATTAATGCCAGCTGGCAGCTTACACTTCAACACTCAAAGTGTGCTTTGAGGTCATTCTTTTGCACAGAAAAGAGGATGAGCAAAATAGCTTGGGCATGCAGGCTATCGTACGCTTTGACTAGGCTCCTCTACTTCATTTCTGAATCTTTCAAATCAGATTTTATCTTATCCATTGTAACTTTAAGTGTAGGGACGTCGTCGTGCTGGTGAAGACTATAAATAATGAAAACTAGAAAGAAAGAAAAAAGCTCGTCGTTTATTCAAAACCCTAGAAAAGATGACAAGAATTAAGAAAAAAGAAGGGGGAGGAATGATTAGTTGTGTAGTGCTCTCTCTCGTGTTGAAGCACATATCCACGGACTGGTTTAAATAGGAAAAAAAACTAGAGAGAGAAGAAAACCAAAGAGAAAGGAGGAGGAGTCAAGAGGGGGAAGATTGATATTTTATTTG
The DNA here is from genome assembly GCA_032719365.1 of Prinsepia uniflora. Taxonomy (NCBI): domain Eukaryota; kingdom Viridiplantae; phylum Streptophyta; class Magnoliopsida; order Rosales; family Rosaceae; genus Prinsepia; species Prinsepia uniflora. The sequence continues at coordinate 46,828,259 of CM064870.1, read as the reverse complement.
TTTTAATTTCTTTTAAAAGAATTTTAATAGAAAATATAATAAAATGAGATAAATTCCTTAATTATCCTTATTAATTTTAAAATATTACTGTCACATCATCATGATTAACGACATTACTAACATTGATTGATGGATAGTGCAACGTTTTTAACGGTGCACCTGTTCCTAGTGCAAACTGAAGTAAATTGCAGTCCATATTGCATTTTGAGATTGACTTATCTGTTAATAGTGTATTTAGCATAATAAGTTCATCTTCAAATTAGGTAATAACCTAATAATAGTTATTTATAATAATAATAAATAAAATAATAATAATAATAAATATTTAAAAGTAAAATTGTAATTTCTCTATTCAGAAAAAAGAGTAAATAGTCAAAACACTATTGAATTAAGAAAGAGTAAATAGTAAAAAAGAGAGTAAATATTTAGAGTAAATAATCGATAGCTTACAAAAATATTATTTTAATTGAATTAATCACTTAATAATAAATAATATTCTTTTTAGAATTATTTATTATTAATATTTAATTATAAATAATATTTGTTTCTAAAAATAACTATTTATTAATTGCAAAACCTCTCAACCAATCAGAATGCTCTAATGGCCCATGGGTTTTCTCTCTAAATAGAATTGCTCACCTCACTTATCTCAAATTCTTAGCTTTACTACAAATACTTTGTTTGTTTATTATCTCAAAACAATATATATTTTTAAAAAATATATCCAAACTGTATTTCACCCGTTTCAATTTGGATTTGGTAAACATCTGTATCGATTCAAACTATGGTTACCTCGGCTCTTATTCATGTTCACTAATATACTTTGAGGAGGTAGCTTATTTCGGTGGCTCGAGGGTTAAACAAATATGGCACCACATATGTTTAATCTATTTGATAACTTTGTTTGTATGTATGCAATTGATGATGGTTTACATATCCTTCAGAGATGAAACATACAAACCAACTCAAATTTTTCAAGAAAATTAAAAATTCCACAAAATTCATTTGAACTCTTAAATTAATGTAAGTGAAATTCATATACAGCATACTACATAACATAATTGTGCACTCCCAAATTGTCCTGATAAATGGACAATTCAAGAGTCAGTCAATCAATTTGATTCACTGACTCTCAACAAGTCTTCGTTATACAAGTTAATTAATCCAAGTAACTTCATATTAACGGATAAATCAAAATTCCCTAGCATAATTATATCTAGAATTCTAAATATTTTCTACAAATTTTTCACAATAAATCACAATTTTCTAACATAATTAAATCCAATTTTCTTAGAAAAATTAAATTCAGAGGTAAACACACATACCTTTTATAAGTAATCCTTTGAATCAACCATAAATTACCTAACACAAAAAAAAAATTTAGCTTCTAATAACAAATAAAAAAAAAAGTTTAAAATCATTAAACCTTAGATGCTGAAATGATGATGAAGTCATGAATAAATGATGATGATCAAAATAATGATGAAATTATGTATGGAAGGTAAGAGAGAGAGTAATGAAAGAGTTGTGAGGAAGAAGATGTAGAAATGCAGATACGGGCTGCATTTAATCAGTTTAGACTTTTTACCCGGTGAAAGCTTCATCGGGCAAACTTTAAGGATCGCCCTGCCAAACTTTCTTCGAGCTAAAATATCCCCTGCCGGTTAACGAAAAGAATTAGTCCAACGAACATAATTCGTTGTTAAGTAAACTTTGCCTGGCAGATGCTGTTCGCTCGTCGGGCAAACCTCTCGCGTTTAGCGCACCAACGACCACGGCTTCCCGCGTGGGGTTTAGCCAAAATTAGCACCATAAGCCACTCCGAGGTTAATCCATACTCTCTGAGACGTCCGGACCTGTACAAATCATACTCAAAGGTCGCTACCAACCTATACAAGTACATATCGAAGACCTTCAAAACTCCAAGAATGATCAACGTGTCCTGAATATGCTTCCTGAGGCTAAAACTCTCTAAATGACCTATCAAACGATCTCTGATCAACCTGAAACTACCACCATTGGATTCAGATCGTCGAAACCTTTTGAACAAGACCAATTTGACCTCAAAATTCATGTCAATGGGCCCCCTCACGCGGGTCAAAATTTGGTCCACCAAAAGGTCAACGGTCAACGCTGACGTCATCGGTCAACGATTAGTGGGTCGGGTCAATGGATCGGGTCAATGGGTTAGGTCGATGGATCAAAGGGTTAACGGTCATCAGAGAAGACAACTGGAGCCGCCGTGCGCCGCCATCTGGTTCAACCGCCAGCGACCCGATTTCGTCCATTTTTTCCCATTTTTCAAACCTTCAAACTCTCTCATTTCTCAACCAGATCCTACGTTCTATATATGGAAATCATGCTACTCAAGCCTAGGAATCCAAATATGAACTCTAAATTGAGATAAAATATATGGTTTTGAAGATATGGCCTCCCAAATTTTCGGCCAAACTTTGAATCGATGTTCCGGCCACTTCCGTCGTCCAAAACCTTCCATGCATGCACCTACAAGCTCGTATGAGCTCCAAGAACATAACCATGGGCTTATAAATGGATGAGTGACACTTGTCACTCGTGTGTTGGTCAACAAAAGATATTTTGGGTTCCACTAAAGACAAACCAATTTGGAAGCCGTACAACCGTAAATAGTCCCGGAACTTTTCTTGACCCATAACTTTCTCGTACGGTGTCCAATTTTGAAATGTCGCCTGTCTACGGACTCATATCATCTCGATCTACATTATAGACCTCGGTCCATGTGCATTGGACCTCCCAGATCAAAAGTCAATATTTTACCCTTTCTAGGGGCAAAATAGTCATTCTATCCTGATCGTCCGATAATCCTCGACTAATCTCGATTAGTCCTTAATTAATTATCGATAATTCATCATTAATCCTTAATTAATCCGTAAGTTCGGGACCAGTCCTTACATTACTTGTTCATAAATTGTATATTATACTTGTTTATACTTGTTCACATTTTTAATTTTGATTTTATTTATTTCAATTTAGTTTTGTAGATAACAAATAAATTTAAAAAAATTCCAAAAAAAATTATTTTTAAAAATAAATAAAACGTTTTCATTACTTAATATAAAAAATTTCGAAATTAAAAAAATATATATTAATTTCAAATTTTTCTTAGTCTTAGCTTCATGCTAGTGTAAATTTATACTTGTGAATAAATCTTGTATTTATGCATTAGTTTCGGCTATATGTGGACCACTTGTGCTTCGGAGTTTAGATTTTGATCTTTAATGGACGAGGTGAAGTCTCGTTGTTAACTCTCACCTAAACCATTCATGTAGTGATTGTTAACACTTGAGTTATCTTAGAGTGAACCCTTATTCATCTGGAGTAGGAAATTTTCGAGAGTGATGTCTAGGACATGAGACGATACTCATAACGGATTTTTGGTCTAAGAAATGGACATCAATGGAGTTTAAGCCTAAAGATGTCTTGAAAGTAGCTATGCCTTTTATGTTTATTCTTTTTAATCTGATCGCCTTTGAACTTGCCCAAACAGTTGAATAAATTTAAGATATTTACTTGGGCTGCATAGACGTAGAAGTCTCCATCTAAACTTTGAAGCTATGTGAACCATATATATCTTTGACTTCCCCAAAGTGTAAATATTGTTTCATATTGCATTTGCAGATTGCATAACTTCCCTAAGGTTTCATGATGTTCGGATTTCATCATCTGCCCCTAGACTAAGTGAATCTAGGGAAGTGAGATCGAAGGTACAGACCATTCTTTCATGCATTGTCACGTAACTCTTATGTACAATTTCTCTCTTATGCATTCACATCATTCTTCATGTATATACTTATGTGTTGCATTAGTTTAGACACTCTTGGAACTTGTACATTTGCTTGCCATTTTCGTGACTCTACTTTGTGCATTCTACATTTGTTTCTATTTTGTTATTTCCTACTTGTATATATGTTATTTCCTACTTGTATATATGTTATTTCCTACTTGTATATATATCATATTACATTTGTTTATTACTTTATCTTACATTACTCAACTTGTATCTCTAACTAGCATCTTTAACTCAACTTGCATCCTTCACAAACGTGCATCTCTGACTAACTAATTTGCATCTTGGTCTAGGCTGGATGGACATTAAATTTCAAGCGCTTGTTGGGAGGCAACCTAATGTGTTCTTGAGTTGTGAATGAGTCATCAACGCAGATTTGCTATCTTTCAACCCTTCACTATCTTATTGATACTGTATTGATTTTAACTAGTGTAATCATTTTAAAGAAGTTTCCATATGTTTCAAAAGATTGTGTAATGATTCATATTTTCGTCACTTTTAGATTCAAAAGATAAAAGATAATTCAGGTGCAGAGCCCAAATCTTAGGTTTTATTGTTCTTATCTTGATAATTAAACTATGTACATCCATTAAACTTCTAGAGTTTGTAAAAATAATAGATGTATTTCCAAATGTAATGGTTACTTATAAGATACTATTGACTATACATGTGACTGTAACATATGCGGAGATAAGTTTTTCCAAATTAAAATTGGTAAAATCTTACTTGCGCACCACTATGACTCAAGATAGACTAAATCGGTTTAGTATTATTATGTAATGAAAAGGAAATGCTGGAAAATATTGAATATAAAATCATAATTGATGATCTTGCTTATAAAAGTGTAAGAAGAAGACATTTGAAGTGATAAATTAAGTGTCTGTGATTTCATTGCTATTTTTAATTTTTGTAGGAGCATGATGCTGGTTAAATGGTGGAACTCTTAATTGAAGACTATTCTTGTATTGAATATAAAAGCTTGTATAGAATGATAGAAGCTTACTAGTTTGAGCAACCTACTGCTACTATGTTAGAGCTGTTTAGAAATGATGTTTCAGGTTTTAGCTGTTCCAGGGAGGTGTATTTGTGTAGTAGTTGTTTTTTGTTTTTGTTGATTTCCTTGATTTTCTTTACGGCAATATTCTCTCTCTCCCCCCCCCCCCCCCCCCCCCCCCCCCCGCTCCCAGAGGGTTAACGAATAGAATTTGTCTGGCAAACATAATTCGTCGTTAAGTCAACTCTGCCCGACGGATGCTGGCCGCTCGTCGGGCAAAACTCTCGCGTTTTTCGCGCCAACGCCCATGGCTTCTCGCGTGGGCTTTGGCTGGCGAGCCTCCTTACATTCGACGTGCAAAGAATAATTTACTAGCAAAATTTCCTTTGACGGGTAAACTTTGGACAGACGAGGGGGGGTTCTCTTGTACTGAATTAATGTAAGTGGCATTCATAATGTGACATATAAATCCAATTTTAGATTCTTTTTAATAACTAGAATTAAAATTCATATATATATATATATATATATATGAAATTAGACTCCAACCAGGTAGAGTGAAGTTAGACTCCAACCATCTTTATAAATTATTTCCATCAAATTAATTAATAACCATCTTTATAAATTATTTCCAACAAACACATCCTTACAGATTATTTTTCCAACAAACAAAACTCCATACAAATTATAAAGAGAAAAAGCGAATGATCAACACATTGAAAAGCCACACGGGTCGATCCCAGCAGGCCGGCGCCAGATAATCAGAAGGTGTTATTCAAGAAATATTAATCATAAGTTTATTGATATCGCGGGCGCCAGCGATTGGTAGATGGATAAAGTGGATATATATCGATCACAGTAGCAGGGGTTCAATGCAGACTAAAGCAACACTATCTCTCGTGACCTTGCCGACACGTGTGAAGCCATCTTCTCCTTTGTAAAGAAGATCACTCACTCTTGTTAAATTCAGCACACGCTTAAGCACGCCCATTGGCACCGCAGTTGGTCTCAAAAACTCCTCGTTTATATCCTTCCATGAATCCGTTATTTGTTTCTTGAAAACATCCACCGCCTCTTCCTCTGCCACTCCATATTGCTTCGTGTAGCAATCAACACTGGAAGCTACATGTTCTCTCTCCTTCTCAAACTGCATGCTCGTAGCACAATTATAAATAAATTAAAATTTGAAATTATTAATTGATTATTGACGTCTCGAAACTTAAAAATATGAGTGAACTTACATTGGTGGAAACAATGTCATCCATGAGTCTAAAAATGGTGTTTGAAGCTCTAACAATTTTGGGGTCATTGGAGAGCCACTCAAATGCGTCCTTGGTTACAATGTCTCCCATGCCAAGTAAGGATATGGTTGTAAGAAAAGTGTAGCTAATAGAAACCGTCGCAACACTCATGTATTCCTCCATGCTCGGAATGCGTCCTTCGTGCAACCACCGCGCCTCGTTGAAATACGATCGGGCTTGATCTTTCATCTGATCATGTTCGATCGATCACCCATATAAATATATTTATAAATATTTCAAACAAATTTTATATGTGGACGTTGGAACAAAAGTTAACTATACATACAGCTTGTATTGCGTAGGGGGCTCGGTGTGATCTTCCTTCCTTCGCCATCTCTTCCTCAATTTCATTAAAAAGATTCAAAAGTGCTGCATAAAATATTTGCATATAATCTGGCAGTTCCTCAGCGCAATTCAAATCCCACCTGAAATATATATGTATTTTAATTTAGATCGTGGATATCAATATCAATGAAAATAATTAATCAATATATCTAAAATTTTAAAGCAACCATGTACGGACCTGTCAATTGCTTCGGTAAACACGATGAGTTCTTCGAATGTGCCAAATGCGTCGTAGATATCATCCATTATTGTTAGCAACACACTCACTTTGGTCATAATTGTTCTTCCGACAGAGAATTGGGGTTCAAAATAGACTCCCACAATCCAAAAGTACAACTCTACCATCCTATCTCTTGCAAATGGCAGCTTCCTTTCAAAGTCTAGAGCTCTCCACCACCTGGTAATCTCTTGGAGCTCCTTCTTGTGCAAATGCTGCACAAGGTTGAAATCCAACTTTGAAAGCTTCAACAAATCCTCATTGTGTGAAGCTTCATCTTGGTACATTGGAATGTAACGCCGTGCGCCTAATCTCTCTAGACTTTTTCGTAGAGGTCTCTCTAAGGCTTGAGTGATTCGTGGTGCCAGTGGATCGCCTACATCATGGGTTGCTGCCGACTCAAGGTGAGTGGTGGTGAAATGAAGAGCCTCTTCCAGTAAATCTTCTCCACGCACCCTTAGATGCGCTGCTTCATATAAGCTGAGTACACCTCCAATATCACCCATTAAGCTGTCCTTGAAACCGCTACCATTTTCATCCTTGAACTTGTTGAATACATCTGTTTCATTGAGAAAGAAGTACTAAAACATTACTACTCTTAAATAAACATGATATAATTAATATCTAAATATAATACATACCACAGGAAACGTTAAATCCATGTTGTCTTAGTAGCCGGAAACCAAGAGCAACATCGTACAGATGAGCATTGGGATGGTCATCCTGAAATGTAGCATGCACACGTTGGAGTGCTTCTTCGATTTCTTTTTCAAAATGGTATTCCAGACCGAGGCGTTGGATTGCGTCAATCAGCTTCAGCTGATGTGAAAAATCCCCAGCTGCCTTACTTTGGAATACTTCCCTCCTCACTGTTTCTTTCAGTTCATCGATCTCCTTTCCCCTCATCGTAAGAGTCAACTGCCACAACAAAAATAAATATGCACAATTAAATTAGGTAAATATATACAATTAATTAATATTATCTACTAACAAAGTATAAAAAGTATAAAAGTATACGTACCATGTGTTGGGAATGATCATAATTGATGAACTGATCTCCCCAAATGCTTGGGTGAAAATTTGCCGTCCGGCGAACAACTTCGTCGGCTGGCTTAGCATTCGGTGATTGGGCTACCGAAGCTAGGATTGGAAGGGTTTCCATTTTTTTTTGGGGGGGAGGGGATTGGAAAGTTCAGGGTTGATGCTTAATTATAAAGCTTGGAGCTTCTTAATTCTGTGAAGCCTGAAGGTGTGAGGAACTGCATTGCCTAGACCATCATGTATAAATAGGTAATAAGCAAATAATTTAATAATATCCTTTTTTCACGTTTTTTAGTGGCGTGGAGTTTAAAGATTGCCAAGATGGGTGGGTATTCACTATTCAAAGACAGGGATGATTGTTTCTCTAATATTTTAATCACTGAAGAAGGTGGGCGTTTAATTTCTTTCACGTTTTTTGAATGGCATGGTTTTTAATTCTTGTGTCATGTGTAATATTGGCCCCTCGAAAAGACATTGACCCCTCGAAAAGACATTGACCTGTTAGAGCAACAGTTTATTGTTTTTTTAGCTAGTACTTTTAACTCGCCGAGCAAGGTTCATAATCGTGAACTGTGTTAATTAAGGACTCTTACCTCGTGAGGCTTGAGGTAACATTTCAATTAGAATGGTTGCTAGGGAGCTTTTCCTTTATCTTCTCAAAGATACAATTCTTCTGACAACCATCTTAGGAGGTCGTAGCAGCAACAGGTGTCTTAGTTGTCACTAATTTAAATCAAATGGTGGATCTCATTTAACCATTTAACATAAATTTTAACAGAATAATTAACAAAGGGGTATAGTATAATATTTTGAAATAATTTTGAAGTGGTAATTATAAGATTTGAAATATTATGTATGAATCTATTATAAAGTGTAAATTACACCATAGTAATTTGTAATTTTCCTTTGATTATCTAATCAATAGTTAAGTCTATTTTATTAATGTTAAATTAAAAAATGTATAAATTACATAAAATTAGTACTCAAATTATATAGGCCATTTCAAATTGTAAACAAACTAGGAAAATTGAATTTTAAGTACCCCAAACAATATTATCATTAACAAGAATACCTCCGTTACATTTATCATCCATTAAACCGTTAATAAGATATCGGACAAATAAATAGTTCAATTAGCTCATGTGTTAGCCAAAATTATAAGGCCAATTTTCGCATCACAAAAAAGTGAGTCAAATTCACTTCGCCGAGCTAAAACCCTAAATCCCAAACTAAAACCCCTCTCACTCACACAACCGAGAAACCCACCCACCCTAGATTTATCTTCTTCCTTCCCACTGACGAATAGTCACACTCTGGTCTTCACCAAAACAATGGCCAAAGAATCGAGCAACAAACGCCCATTGAAATTCGGATGTTCTTTCAAAGACGCCTTTGTCTCCTTCCTCCGCTCTCTGAAAATCAATGTTGCAGAGCTCGACACCTCTTCCTACTACTCCATTGCAGCCAAAAACAACAAAACCCTATCTTTCTATTTCCTTTCTCTTTCTCTCTCCATTTTATCTTCTTCTATCTGCAAAAACTGAGAACTCGCTCTTAATCGATGAGAGATAATGGACATGGTAATAGAGCTAATCAGCTCCAATCTCTGAGTTGCTGGTACTTCTGGAAACTTTATTTACTATGTTTGATTCCAAATTTTATTGATATTGTTGAGTGAGGTTTTGTTTCTTTATTATGTTATTTGTTTCATTTGGGAACCAGGATCAGTTTTTTCATTAGAGTCTTTTAATGTAACTCAATGGTTTGTTTTATGGAATTTTAGGCCTAGAAATGCCTTTGTATCAAAATCCTCAACATTTATCTATCAAACTAGGGTACCCATCCGCCATCGAGATCATTGGCACCTCGTTCACGACCCCTTCAAATCCCCATGTTCGCCTCCGACTCCGTGGCATGAGGAAATCGAATCTTTCCTCGACAAGAGGATGATGATGATGCATCTTGTTGCGATGATGAGCGATTTCAAGGGGATCGGCTCGTTCACCTCTCTGTTATTGGATCTCTGTTGCTGCTGTTGATTTTGTTCGCCTCAATTGGAAGAGAGACAGAGTCCAAGACAACAACTATCTTATAGAGATCGTTATTGGATTTGTATTGGGGATTATGAATTTATGATGATTTAAAAATGATCAGATTTTATGATGATGATGGAGATGGAGATGTAGATTTCTTGAAAAAAAAAAAATAGAGATGCGGAATTGTGACAAAAATGTCCTTCTGATTTTGGTCATCTTATGAGCTGACTCGACCATTTATTTACCACCCCTCTTTTTAACGGCATCTCCCTCTCCACCCTAATCCCTAAACAAAAAAACCCAGATATCCACAATTTTTGTTATATGACGCATAGCGAGACCATCGCGCATCTCCATTATTCCTTCCTTTTGCTCTTCGACCACCATGTGACCCATAAAACCCAGCTCTCCCTCACCAGAATCCAAAGTTGTCAGCTTTACCAATATTTTTTCTTCTTCTATTTTCCTTTGGGTCTTAAAAGGAAACGCCTACAAACCCACAATCTCCCGTCATTGTTCCTTCGTTTCCACTTAATCACCGGACCAAGAACCGAAAGCCCTCTCACAACCACTAAACTCTTTCGTTTCCTTAGAAAGCTTCATTCTTTTTTATTTTCTGGGTTTTTAAATGAGATGGAGCAGCAGATCAAGAGAACTCCACATAACAGATTGTTCTATGGGAGAATGAAGCTCCTCCTCAGCAAACATGGAGGAAGATTAGTGCCCCAGCTGGAAAAAATGAGCTTATTTTACCGAGGACAAAATGCGAGGAAGTTCCTAAGGTTATGGGGTTAGAGGCGAAAAGTCCAAAACCTCCCTAGAATGGGACCCATCGAACTCCTTTCATTCATCACGCTCTTCCTGTTCTTAAGAAGAAACAGTGGGCACTTGGATTGAGAATTTTTTGGGATGCTGGGGTTTTGGGTTTGAAAAAGAAGAAAAAGAAGCCATGGGACGAATTAATGAAGTTAGGCTTTCTTTTTCCACGAAACAATTGGAGATCAAGGGTTAGAAATCCAGGGAAAGTGAAGAAAAAAAATAAGGATTAGAAACTTTGATTAATGTGGCATTTTATTTGAGTTCAATCACACAATTCTTTAGTGATTTATTTTGTGCAAGATGGAGATCCTATTGACAGGGTTAGGTTTGATATGAACAGGGATGGAGCTCACCGACCCTTGTTGAGAGACAAGTTCATGGGTCATTCAGAGGAGTCCATTAGACTACGGGGTAAAATTGGTGTTTTGAAGGTCCCGGTGAAGAAGAAAAAGAAGGCCTCCAAGCAATGAAGATGCTACAAAGAATGCTGTTATGCCTCCATTTTATGCAGACCCAAAGCTTCTTGAGAAACCAGTCCCCAGTTTTTTTTTTTTTTTTTTTTTTATGTTGGACGAAAGTAATTCCAATTGGTAAGTCAGAGAGAAATAATGTGAGTATTGGGTTTTTTTGTTGGATGGAGGGATGGATATCTGAGTTTTTTTTGTTAGATGGAGTTGTGGAAATCTATTATGTTAAGTATAAATTAAGTATTATTAATTTTTTATAAATGAGTAATAATTTTTTATTATCTATAAGAAAAGGAAAAAAAAGTAGAATCCGTACAAAGAGAGTAGTATTTTTTTTATATCTTTTATAATTTTTTGGATATGTATAAAGGAAAAGGAAAAAAAAATAAAATAAAAATAATTATAAAGGAAAAGGAAAAAAACAGGAAAAGGGAAAAAAAAAGTTCCCGAGGCCAATGACGAAATTCGCGAAGGCTTGAAGGATGTTAGGAACGACGTCGTAGAGTTTCACTCAGCTAACATTGAGGATTTGAGGGATTGGAGGAGGAAGGAGACTTGAGGGAGATGGGAGATTGTTGGTGATTTTTCCATAGTTGATGCTGAAGCTCAAGCTCTGAACGTGGACTGACTGATGAATTTGAAACAGAGAATTAAAAGATTAAATCTTGAACAAAATTAGATCGTGGATTTAATGTAATTAATGTAAAATTCAAGAGAAGTGTTAAAAAATTTTAAAAAACCCATTTTAGAATAATGGAGGATGAAACTGAATTAATCCTAAAACGAAAAATTAGAGAGAGAGCCACCGCCTCATCAAAATCGAGAGCTTGCCTTTGAAGATCTGACAGTAAAGTCCAGATCTGACGTTGTCCATGGTCCCAGACCGCCCACAACTGAAATCGATGCCCTGAGAACAAATGAATGTGAGGGAGGGTTGGGGACGGAGGCGCTGATTTGATAGAAAAGTGGGTTTTTTTGGATCGCAGCATAAATCGATGCCCAGTAAGATGAAATCGATGATGAAATCACTAGTGGATCTAAGTTTGGATCTGGTTGTGGATCTGGGTTTGGAAGAGGGGAAGATGATGAATAATAATTATATCTACATTGCCCTTTCAGATTTTGCCACATCACATTTTGAGTAATTTTTTTTTTTTAACACGTAAACACTTCATTGAGATTTGTGATGAAGACCCTATTTTGAAATAAACAATATAGGTTGGGCATATAAATAAATTTTTTATAATTTGGATATTTTTTGAAATCAACACGACAGTTTGATTAATTTTATATAATTTATCCATTTTTAATTCTTGTGTCGTGTAATATCGGCCCCTAAAAAAGACATTGAGCCATTAGGGTTACAGTTTATTGTTTGTCTTAGATCCTCTTTGCCATTTTAAGATGAGGGTTGAGTCAGAATGGATTTGTTTAGGCCATTATTAAAGGCTAAAAGCAAGTTGATATGCAAAGAGATCTTCTGAGATTTGATAGAGATATCTCCCGTTGCATTATGGATTAAAATAATACTACAAAAATTGCAGCTAATAACAAGTTGATATACAAAGAGGATCTTTTGAGATTTGATAGAGATATCTCCCATTGCATTATGGATTAAAATAATGCTACAAAAATTGCAGCTAATAACGCACAATGATTCATGATTTTGCTCTTCTAACTTTCTCTAAATTTATGTGAGGTTCGGGGTTAATCTAGAAAGGAAGAATATTAGCAATGCCTAAATATAAAACGTGTGGGGCAGGAATCTTTCCTCCTCTCGTTTTCCAAATTTTCACATGTTTTACTAGGGGCATCACACAAATCGGACTATAGGCGTCCGTTACAATATATTAAGATTTAAGTTGATGATTCATGTATTTAGTATCAAATATATAAATAACCACTTAAAAATCATACTTGCATTTAGGGGTGGACACAAATTTGTTAAAACCGATAATCGAAAATCGCTAATTGATTCACTTCAAATTGTTATTTATATAACGATTTAGGTTTGATCGAATAAAAGTAAAAAAATTTGAGAATCCAAACTGCTCCGTTAAATTCAAACTGGACCGTTAAAAAACTATATTAATTTTTAAATCTATTATTAAGATAAAACCATACTGTGTCTATCTTTACATGCATACCCTCAATTTAGTTGATATATATAAACGGCTAAATGATCTCCAATTAGTTGATTTTCTATGTGAATAGTCTTGAAAGAAATATTCAAAAGTTGAACCGTTTCAAGGAAGATATATGCATAACAAAAAATTTATAAATTGAAAGATGCATGATTGTTTAATATGTGATCTGCATTTATAATCAATTTTTCCATCATTACTCATTTTGAGGGTAATGAAATTAACAATGGAAAGTCTTAAAAGAAAATTTCCTCTCATAGATAACCTACTTTTATCATATTTTTATCTGCCAAAAATATATTTACTTTACAATAATACCAAGATACCAACATAATCGAGGAAAAAAAAAACTTTTGAAGGAAAAAAATACGTTTGAACATTACAAATAATAAGTTAAGGAAAGAAAAATTCTCAGTACTTACCAGCATACATGTACCCTTGATAATTGATAATATATTCAACAATAAGTTAATAAGGTGCGCACGCGCAGCATATGTTTTATTCACGATTTTAGTCTCCAACTCTGTAAAGATATATAATGCCTGAAGCCCAACTTGTCTTCACGACCAATCACTGTACATAATTAATTAACAATGCCACACAAAAGTAGAACGTGGGGAAGCAAAGTTTTCTCGTTTTTCCCACTAGTCAAATTTTCTCCTTGTTTATCCCACTACTTCTCAAAATTTTCACAGATGCTACAACCCTCCAACAAACATCATTCATGAGCTACACCATAGTTTACGGTTAATTAACACGGGGTATTTTTGGAATTCCAAAAATACTAAAATCAAATAACTTGCCTATAAATCCTGGCGATCCCAAATGCTTTCTTGGGTGGCGTCGACAGAGCGGGGAAGACGGTGGCGTCGTTTTGAGGTCCGGTGTTCTCCTCCAGACATGTTTGGTCGATGATGAAGAAGCTGAGCATGCAATAGGTGGGAACCGGGCTGTTGGTTTTTCTTCCCGCTTGCTAGAATCTGAAAATTAGGTCATTTTCATCTTCAGATAGCCAGATGACAAATTCGTCGATTTTGGGTCGACGGTCGACGAATGGACATGGGGACGGTGAATTCGATTTGGGCGGAGGGAGCTGGGAATTCGAATGGGATGGGGGAGGGGAAGTTGATTTCAATGTTAGGGTTTTTGGGCAAGTCCTTTGACAGTTATTTTAAAATTTTGATAATTCATATATGGGTTTATAATACCTCTATAGCTTTTGGTCTTTTATATAATTTTTTCTTATTATATATATATAATTAATTAAAATAGGTCGATTCTTTTTAATTTTTATTTTTGTTTTTCTAGCTTATATGAAAGCCAAGTAAGCACAAAAATATAATTAAAATAGGTCGGCTCAGCATTTAACAAATTGACTAATGGTGGTTAGATAAATGCTGCGTTTTTAGAGTTTGAATACCTAAATGATCAAACCCATCCTAATCATACTCAGGGACTCATTCATGCCTCCAATTCCAAAAACAAACATCGATTTAGCCTCGAATCAAGATTGTGAATCCCCAGCTCCGTCACAGGACTCAATCAACTCGCTACCGTCACTCTCACACTCTTAGGGTGGTACAATTTGACTCGCCAGATTGAGGGGAACAAACTCCGAGTCTTAGTTTCCATCAACTCGTTTCTATTATCATCCTCTATTCCCAAGAAGGAACTCCCTCATGCACCACCCTTTTAAATGCATCACTCATAACCATCGAAGACACAATGATGGCCAGTAATTCACTCATGAAGTTTAGAAGTAATATTTCCACCGTAATCTCAAGGTTATCCTCCCTCTTACAGTGAAGATGGTCACCTTCCTTGATTCGGTCCTCTCCTACCGAGACCAACCAAGTCTTCCATCTTCCCTAGATTTCGTTCAATTCTCCCTTTTTAAACATACCACCCAAATGGCCACTAATCCCTACCCTAAGAGCGACCTGTGTCATTCAATCAATAGTGTAACGACCCGTCCCAAATTCTAGGATTAGATTAGTGACTAATCACGATTAGTGAGGCTAATCCGTGATTAGTTGGGCGAAATCGGACGAACGATGCGAAATGACCGTTTTGCCCCTGGTGGTGGCAAAACGTTGACTTTTCAATCGGGCGGTCAAATGGACTTTGACCGATGACCGTGACGTAGTTCGTGACGTCACGAGTTCATAGACAGGTGGCACGTTCAATTCCGACATTCGAGGAGGAAGTTATGACGTTCGGAAGTTTAGGGGCATTTTGGTAATTTTGGATAAAAGGGGTCAAATGCTGACTTTTTGACCGGGAGGTCTGATGGCCGAGGGCCAAAGACCGTTACGTAGATAAGGAAGATACGAATCCGTAGACAGGCGGCACGTCGAATTTGGACGTTCGACGGCGAAGTTACGGTTCACGAAAGTTTCGGGATACTATTCCCAGCGACACGTTCTACGAGACAAAAAGTAAGTTTTGTCTTTTGTGGGCCCAGTTACTTTCAGCAACCAATGGATGAGTGACACTTGTCACCCATCCACTGGCCAACCTCACCCATTCATGCACCAAAACCCATCCCCGTGCATCGTCCATTTTCTTTGTTCCCAAACACAAACCCGATCCCATTTCTCACCCAAAAATCCAAACCCTTGACCTGTGAGCATAACTGAGAGGGCAGAGAGATGGAGAGGACCGGCTGGACGTGGTGGCTGGCCAGGCAGAGCCGCCGTGGGCGACGGAGGAGAAAACCCGAACGAGGTAATCGGTTTTGCCCGTTTAATCCATTTTCGATTTCTAGTTGTTATGGGTCGATTTGGACGATTGGTTTGAGTCAAATAGGTTGCTAGGGAGTTATTAGAGAGGTTTTGGTGGTGGTTGGACGTCGGGGAAGCCCTGGGAGATTTCGGGAAAATTGAACCGTAAGGTTCAAAATTGAACCGGTCGGATTTCAAAGATTTTAGGTAGTTTTATTGATTGGGTTAGATAGGAAATGAAGAAATAAGAATTTAGGAATTGGAATGGAAGCAAACGGACCGAAAATGAGGGAGAAGGAGGCCTGGACCGGTTACGCCGGTCCAAGTTGCAGGAAAAATCGGACCGGACCGATTCGGACCGGTCTGACCGATGTAGGGGATGACAGGTGACGTCATCCTGCTGACGTCATCATGTCAGGGATGACGTCAGCATTGTCAGATCTGACAATGTCAGCTGACATGTCAGAAAATGGGCCAATAGGAGTGCAACACGTGTCACATGTCAGTGCACAGTCAGCACTGACATGTCAGTGCACAGTCAGCACTGACATGTCAGTGACGTGGCCCAATCAGGGGCTGACACGTGTCACTGACGTGGACCAGTGCCGTGATGACACGTGGCACATGTCAGACTGCCACATGGCACTAACAACACAGTGACGTGGACCAATGGGAGCATGACACGTGGCACCTGTCAGAGTCTGACATGTCAGACCAGACAGCTGTCAGAGTCTGACATGTCAGACCTGACAGCTGTCAGATGACGTCAGCGAGGACGTCAGCAGGTACTGTAGCTGGCGCGTGAAGCCCACGCGCAGCCACTTCAGGCAGCACGTGAGGGCGCGTGGTAGGGAATCTGGGGAAGGTTCCAACATACGAAATCTTCTATTCGATGTAACGAACATTTTGGGACTGGTTTCGTGTCGATCGGACATCGTCTCGATATGTTTCGGGGCATCGGAAGGTTTAGGTTCAGGATTAAAAATAGTTAAAAATACGGGAAACGTATGGGGCTTTAGTGGGAGGTTAATTAAGTAGTTAGTAACCTTCTATTACAATTTGGACAGGTTTGGGAGTCCCGGTGACGGTGATCGGCTCGGGGAGCCGTATGGCACGCAAATCGAGGCGGCAGCTCGGACGGTCTGCGAGTGGACCTTTTTTCCTAAATTGTTGCATGCATAAATTTTTATTATATGTTTTATTACTTGTTTGATGATGCCATGGGTGCATTTTTATGTGGTTACGTATAAGTACGTATTTCGAGGTTTCAGCCTTATACGGTGCTTATACGGGTCTGTATTTCTTTATTGGTTTTAATGAAAAGGTTTTGGATTTCTAAAAGGATAAACTCGGGTATGAGACCCATTTGGTTTGGTCTCGGGCATATGACACTATTTACGACCTTCGGGTCTAAATCGTGGTCGCGACGGGTGCTTTGTGCACGGCGATCGAAGATACGACGCTCGCCTCCAGATTGGGATGTGTTCCTTCCGGAGAGGTCACGATGCACGGTTCGTGGTCGAGCAGCCTGGGGAGGCTCGACTTCGGAGTGTTGACGGTTCAGGATATCGATCGGTGATGAGTGCACCATGATCTTGTGGTGGTCGCGTCGGTTGATACGTTCACGGCGACATACCAGGATTGAGGGCGGTCCTGGATGGATGGTTGCACGCATCACTATGATCGGAGTCGTGACTGACCCATAGATATCGGGCACGGTGCCCAATTGAGTCATATGTTCGGGCACGAGACCCAGTTGTTTTACACTGATAATTTCGGGTCAGGGACCCTAGATGG
Source organism: Prinsepia uniflora (assembly GCA_032719365.1). Classification (NCBI taxonomy): domain Eukaryota; kingdom Viridiplantae; phylum Streptophyta; class Magnoliopsida; order Rosales; family Rosaceae; genus Prinsepia; species Prinsepia uniflora. The sequence goes on along the minus strand of CM064870.1, from coordinate 46,810,549 downwards.
ATTTCCAAGTTCATGACGGTTTACGGGAACCGGCATGAATTCTGGAAAGGTCATTGTGGTTCATGACCGTTTATGGGAACCGGCATGAACCTTTGTCAGGTCATTCTGGTTTTTGACGGTTTATGGGGACCGGCATGAACCCTTGTTATGTTATTACGGTACATCACGGTTTATGGGAACCGGCATGTTACCTTGGTTATGAATAGTATGGATCATGACGGTTCAGGGGAACCGGGCATGGATATTATGTTATGTATATATATGTTCATCTACCTTCCTTTACTTCTATTATCTCCTCCGGGGAGGGTCGTTGGCCTGGGTGGACCCCGGAGTAGTCACGGAGCACCGACTGAGTGGAGTCACCCCCAGTTGGGTTCCTTACTCTCAGGAAGGCTATGGTTACTATTACCTCGAGTAGGATCAGTGGTCTGCGGACATTGACCTTGACTTTGAGAAGACTCGGATTGAGACCCGGGTAGCACGCGCGTAGCTTTGGATACCGTGACAAGATTGGTTGTGTGACTTATATGTATATATATGATATATGATATATGATATGTGGTGTGCACAGGTGTGCACAGGATTTGAGCAGTGGCTCGTATACTTGTTTTCTTTATGGTTTGGGGCCGAGTCCCTTATGGATTTGGGCAGTGGCCCGTATGGTTGTTTTCATTGTGGTCCTTTCGACCTTGGTTTATATCTGCTTTGGGCTTAGTCCCACATATGGTGTGTTTTTGGATAAATGGTTTTCGAATGCATGCATGTTTTTTAGTGGAGGGTACAAATGTCTTATGAAATGTTTTTATAAACTTTTGTTTTGTCCACTCACAGTTTTTAATGTTTTGACTGCCCTTCAGGTTGACATCGGATGTGGACTGTAGCAGAGACCGAGATATCACCTGCCTCCTCCGGTTTACCAAAATGCCCAATTTACCAAAATGCCCCTAGAATGTTTGGACTCGTAACTCTTTCATACGGTTTCTATTTTTTGCGCGCCGCCTGTCCACGTACTCAGGACTCCGAGAACTAGGCAACGGTCCTTACGAAAAGACCAATAAGTATCCCGAGTAAAAAGTCAACTTTTGACCTCATAGATAAAAATGTCAAATGTCAAATTTAATTTGTAAAACTGCCCTAATTTTTGGGTCGGGTCATTACAATTTTCTCCTTTAACAGAAATTTCGTCCTCGAAATTTGTATTTACATCAATGTTATGTTTGAAATATCACCTCAAGCCTCACGAGGTAAGAGTCCTTAATTAACACATTTCACGATTATGAACCTTGCTCGGCGAGTTAACAGTACTAGCTAAAAAAACAATAAACTGTTGCTTTAACAAGTCAATGTCTTTTCGAGGGGCAAATATTACACATGACACAAGAATTAAAAATCATGTCATTCATGTAACGACCCATCTCGAATTTCGAGATTAGATTAGTGACTAATCAAGAATTAGTGAGGTTAATCAGTGATTAGTTGAGCGAAATCGGACGAACAACGCAAAATGACCGTTTTACCCTTAGTTGTGGGTAAAATGTTAAATTTTGACCCGAGAGGTTCGATGGCCAAGGGCCGAGGACCGTTACGTAGATCGAGTCGATACGAATCTGTAGACAGGCGGCACGCCGAAATCGAACTTCGGATGAGAAAGTTATGGTTCACGGAAGTTCGATTACACTATGCACGCATTACGATACAGAGACACTTGGCGAAATCTGATTGGTTGATTTTTCATTGTAGGACCCTTGGATGAGTGACAAGTGTCACTCATCCTGTTGGTCATTAATCCCAATTTGTGGATCTAAAAGGTGATTGGTGGGTTTAATAATATAATAATGGTTTTGAGATTATTGTATAGTATCCTTAACTACTCTCTCTCAATCCCAGCCATCCATTCAATCACTCAATTCATCCTCACCGTTCACTCATCTGATCAGCATACCAAACTCACCTTCCCTCCCCACATAAACCCGTGCAAAATATCCCCATCTCCCTCACTTGTGTTTTTCTTCAAACCGATAACAAAAACCCACATAGCACCCCACAACCCTCAAATCCTCTAACCCATTCCCTTTTTGGTCTGAATGAAAGATGAAGAGTGGAATGAGAAGGGTCAAACGATGGCTACAGCACGGGTCCCTGTGGACGACGGAGGTAAGTGACCCGAGAACCCTGTTTATCTTCAAAATTTGCAAACTGAGTTTAGGGGGTTTTTATTTGATTCAATTAATGGTTATGGCTTTCTAGGGATTGTAGGAACTGGTTGGGATCACTTTCGAGGGGCTTGGTGGTCTGAGGCGACTGATGACCAAAACGGTGGGTTTTGGTTTGAATTGTGGAAATCAGGTTTTGATGGCCCTCAATCGTGTTTAATGCGTGGAACTTATTTCTGGAGGTTGGGAGAGTCGGTTGGGACCGGTTACAAGGTTGAAGGTGGCCGGAGACGACAGCGGTGGGAGGTTGCAGGTGGCCGATTCCTGTTTCAATCGAAAGGTGAGATTTTGTTCCCTTTTTCATCGTTTTAATCATCTAGTTAGGTTCCTAGGAATTAAACTAAGAGTTTAGGATCAAAAAGGGATGAAAATGATCGAAAATGAGTTAAGAAATAGGACTGAACCGTGATCGCCAGTTCGGGCTGGGCCGGGTAGAACTAGACCGGTCTGGACTAGGTTTCTTGAGGTTAAAGACGATGAATAGTGTAGGCGCGTGAGGGAGCGTGGTGAGTCTTTTGGGTCAACTTAAACATGTGAATTAATCTATTCGGTGTAACGAACATTTTGGGATTGGTTTCGTGTCGATCGGACACCGTCTCGATATTGTTCGGGACATCCGAAGGTTTAGGATCGAGTTTAAAATAGTTAAAAATTCGGAAAAATTACGGGGCTTCAATGAGAGGTTAATAAGGTAATTAGTAACCCTCTAGATTGATTTGGACAGGTTTGGAAGTCCCGGTGACGGTGATTAGCCCCGTGAGGCTTATAACATGCAAATCAAGGCGGCAGTTTAGGACGGTCTATGAGTGGACCAAATTTCTAAACTGTGATGCATGCATAAATGTTTTATTTTTTTTATGAATATGATTCTATGATGTTGATTTGGATATTTGTGAATTACATGGTTTCACGCACTTCAAGGTGCACGTAAATCGAGGTTTACGATTTTGCACTGATTATCTGTGCTTATAGTTTTTGAAATGATTTCATGAAATGGTTTTGGATTTGAAAAGGTAAACTCGGGTTCGAGACCCATTTTTTTTGGAAACCCTTGGACTCGAAGTCCATTTAGTTACGTTCTCGGGCTAGAGGCCCAATTGGTTCTTGAATCGATTTCGGATTTGGAAATATGGAATCGGGCACGAGACCCCTTTGATTTACGAACTCTCAAACTTGAAGTCCATTTGATTTAACGAGGCATTAGGTCGAAGGCTCAGTTCATTTACGTATCGAGCTTGAGGCTCTGTTTAACAGGACCCATCCCAATCCCCCCGGGATTAACGCGGGATGACCCTACTCCCGTCTGACACGAAATGTCAGACAAGGGATATTTCCGACCTTTGCCCTCTCGGGCTATGAGAGTACGCTAGGATCCAGACGAGGTATGTGATATCTCGGTCTCTGCTACAGTCCACATCCGCTGTTAACCTGAAGAGCAGTTAAACCATTAAAAGCTGTGAGTGGACAAAGCAAACAGTTTATAAAAACAGTTTATCGAAGGCATTTGTACCCTTCACTAAAAAGCCTGCATGCATTCGAAAATCATTTAACCTAATGAACCACATGTGGGAACTAAGCCCAAAACCATAATGAAAGAACCAATAAAAATCAATCATAAGGGCAACTTCCCAAATCCATGCGGGATTCAGCCCAAATCATAAAGAAACCAAGTACACGGGCCGCTGCCCAAAACTTGTGTCCATCACACATCATATTTCATATCTCATATAATATACATCATATATACATATAATCACACAACCAATCCTGTCACGGTTTCCAAAGCTACGCGCGTGCTACTCCGGGTCTCAAACCCAAGTCTCTCAGAGTCCAAGGTCAATGTCCGTAGACCAATGACCCGTCCTGAGGTTACGATCCAAGCCTTCCTGGGAGTAAGGAACCCAACTAGGGGGCGACTCCACTCCGTCGGTGCTCCGTGACTACTCCGGGGTCCACCCAGGCCAACGACCCTCCCCGGAGAAGATAGTACAAGTAAAAGAAGGTATATGAATATACATACATAAATATACAAAACATAAACATTCTTGCCCGGTCCACCTGAACCGTCATGATCTATAACATCCATTTAAGGGTTCATGCCCGGTTCCCATAAACCGTCATATACCACAATAACCTTTCCAGAGTTCATGCCGGTTCCCATAAATCGCCATGAACTTGGAAATCCATCTAGGGTCCCCGACCCGAAATCATCAATGTAAGGTAACTGGGTCTCCTGCCCGAACATATGACTCAGCTGGGCATCGTGCCCGATATCTCAGGGTCAGTCACAACTCCGATCATAGCGATGCGTGCAACCATCCATCCAGGACTGCCCTCAATCCTGGTATGTCGCCGTGAATGAATCAACCAATGCGACCACCACAAGATCATGGTGCACTCATCACCAATCGACATCCCGAACCGTCAGCACTCCGAAGTCGAGCCTCCATCGGCTGCCCGACCATAGATCGTGCATCATGACCTCTCTGGAAGGAACACATCTCAACCCGGAGGCGAGCGTCGTATCGTCGGTCACCGTGCACATAGCACTCGCTGCAACCACGATTCAGACCCGTAGGTCAACAATTGGGTCATATGCCCGAGACAAAACCAAATGGGTTTCATATCCGAGTTTATCCTTTTGAAAATCCAAATTCATTTCATTTAGACCAATAAAGACATACAAACTTGTATTGGCACCGTATAGGGTCGTAACCTCGAAATACATGCCAATATGTAACCACACATCCAAATGCACTCATGGCATCACAAAAAAGTATTTAAAACATATAATAAACATTTATGCATGCACCAATTTAGAAAATAAGGTCCACTCACAGACCGTCCGAGCTGCAGCCTCGATATGCGTGCCATACGGCTCTCCCGAGCCTATCACCATCACTAGGACTCCCAAACCTGTTCAAATCGTAATAAAAAGTTACTAACTACTTAAATAACCTCCCACTAAAGCCCCGTAATTTTCTGAAATTTTTAACTATTTTTAATCTCGATCTGAAACCTTCTGATGCCCCGAACATTATCGAGACGGTGTCCGATCGACACGAAACCAGTCCCAAAATGTTCGTTACATCGAATAGAAGATTTCATGACAGGACCTGTCCCGATCCCCCGGGGACCACAAGGGGAGGTGTCATGCTCCCGTCTGACACCCGAACCAACATTCCAAATTTAACCTTAAAAAGTTCACATGCATAAATATCCGAAATAAAGTTATACATACAGTCCGAATTCAAAAGATGTCAGACAAGGGATAAAGTCCAAAATACAAATTCCGAGCACGACTCTAAGTTATCCTGCGGGTTGACCTACCCGACAGGGGTTCAGGTGCGCAGTGTAGATCTATGCCTCAGCCTCAGGATCCTCCTCTACCTCAGTAGCACGGCCTGGAGGGGTCACCAAAACATTAAGGGTGAGTGGGTCGAAACTCAAAGTTTATAAAACAGTTTATAATTAAAACATATACTTTTACCCCTCTGTTTTCCAAATATGCATGCATTAGTATTTAAAACCATAAAATCATATAAGATATCACAAGTCATATAATAAAACCATAAATATAACCACAGTCACTGCACTATACACTCCGATCCTGACATCCCAGATGTCAGACGTCCCTAACGTCCAATAAGGTCACAGTCCCAAGGCTACGCATGCCACTCGGGGTCTCAATCCCGAGTCAAATCCCCGAACCCAGTCCGGGTACACACGACGTCCCAGATGTCCAATCATAACAATCCTGCTCCTGAGTCATCCTAAGGTCCGATCCCTCCGTAGAATGACCCCTCGCATGCATTGCACCGTGACCACTCCGGGGTACCACATCCGGAGGAGACAGTATCACACGGTGGATTTATACAGTGCAGTACCAAAGATAGTCATCGATATCCGCATGCATATATATATATATATATATATGTATATATGAAATCCAAAACAATGCTTAAATTCCACCAGACGGGTCTCAAGCCCAAACATCGTAAATCGTGCCATAACCATAATTTCAAGATAATCAAAAACCATTAATTGATTCCAGCATGTATATATATATAAAAAGTGAAAACAGTTATGCATGCAAGGGTTTAATGAAATCGGGCCCACTCACGGTACAGTCCTGCTGCGAAACCGCGCGTACAACCTTGTCCCGGAACTACCGTACGATTCCTGTCAGTCCAAATCACACGTAAGGGTCATTACAAGTCCTTAACATTTATCCAAAAAGTCTTAAACTGAAACCGGCTCGGGAAAACCGTCCGAACACGCTTCCCGAGACAATCGGCCCTATTCCGACCAACTAAAAGATCTCCGATCGGCTCGATTATTAAACTCAAAATGTCCAGTACACTGAAAGGATGAAAACTCTAGTTGACCACGACCGGAGATGAGGCTTCACGCGCCCTCACGCAACGCCCAAAGTGGTTGCGCGTGAAAGCCACGCGCCTGACACTGTAGCTACAGTGTCGCCTCTTTCACCCGTAAGTCTGGTAAATGGGTCCTCAACCCGCGACTTGACCCGGCCAATTAACCCTCAATTTCCACTTGATTTCCTTCATTTTGAAACCTCACATCTTCCTTAATCATCTGATTCGGGTTCTTTGTCATTAATTAGCCTTAACAGGTCCTCAATCGACCCTTCGACTCGTGATCAACCAAACGGGTCGATCACCATAATTCACTGATCTCCATCCCATTTTTAAATTAACTTAACAGGGAGTTAACTAGGACCAATACGAACCAAAATGCATGACCAATTAAACAAACACTCACCTGGAAGTCGTCGTGACAGGACCCATCCCAATCCCCCCGGGATTAACGCGGGATGACCCTGCTCCCGTCTGACACGAAGTGTCAGACAAGGGATATTTCTGACCTTTGCCCTCCCGGGCTATCAGAGTACGCCAGGATCCAGAGGAGGCATGTGATATCTCGGTTTCTGCTACAGTTCACATCCGATGTCAACCTGAAGGGCAGTCAAAACATTAAAAGCTGTGAATGGACAAAACCAAAGTTTATAAAAATATTTCATAAGAAGACATTTGTACCCTTCACTAATAAGCATGCATGCATTCGAAAACCCTTTAACCAAAGAAACCATATGTGGGAACTAAGCCCAAATCAGAAATAAACCAAGGTCAAAAGGACCACCATGAAATCGACCATACGGGCCACTGCCCAAATCCATAAGAAACCAATAAGGGACTCAGCCCATAACCATAAACATACACGAGCCACTGCTCAATCCTGTGCACACCACATATCAAATCCATATATCATATCATATATTATATATACATATAAGTCACACAACCAATCATGTCACGGTATCCAAAGCTACGCGCGTGCTACCCGGGTCTCAATCCGAGTCTTCTCAAAGTCAAGGTCAATGTCCGCAGACCACTGATCCTACTCGAGGTTATAGTAACCATATCCTTCCAGAGAGTAAGGAACCCAACTGGGGGGTGACTCCACTCAGCCGGTGCTCCGTGACTACTCCGGGGTCCACCCAGGCCAACGACCCTCCCCGGAGGAGATAATAGAAGTAAAGGAAGGTATATGAACATATATATATATATATATACATAACATAAACATTCATGCCCGGTTCCCCTGAATCGTCATGATCCATAACATCGAACATATTCATATACATATAGACAACATCCTCCATGACCGGTTCCCATAAACCGTCATGTACCATAATAACATAACCATGGTTCATGCTGGTTCCCACAAACCGTCATGTACCATAATGACCAACAAGGGTTCATACCGGTTCCCATAAACCGTCATGAACCGCAATACCATACTAAGGGTTTATACCGGTTCCCATAAACCGTCATGAACCTGGAAATCCATTTAAGGTTCCTTGACCTGAAATCAAAACCGTAAAGTAACCTCGGTCTCGTGCCCTAACATAGGACATCAGCTGGGCACCGTGCCCGATATCTGAGGTCATATGCCCGAGACAAAACCAAATGGGTCTCATACCCGAGTTTATCCTTTTGAAATCCAAATCCAGTTCATTTAAACCAATAAAGAAATACAGACCCGTATAAGCACCGTATAAGGCTGAAACCTCGAAATACGTGCTTATATGTAACCACATACAAATGCACCCATGGCATCATCAAACATGTAATAAAACATATAATAAACATTTATGCATGCACCAATTTAGAAAACAAGGTCCACTCACAGACCGTCCGAGCTACCCCCTCGATTTGCGTACCATAGGCTCTCCCGAGCCAATCACCATCACCGGGACTCCCAAACCTGTCCAAATTGTAATAAAACGTTACTAACTACTTAATTAACCTCCTACCAAAGCCCCGTAATTTTCCCAAACTTTTAACTATTTTTAAACCGACCTTAAACCTTCCGATGCCCCGAAACATATCGAGACGGTGTTCGATCGACACGAAACCAGTCCCAAAATGTTCGGTACATCGAATAGAAGATTTCACGTGTTGAACACTTCCCCAAATTATTGTTCACGTGCCCTCACGCGCCCCTAGAAGGTCAAAAACACTGTTCATCGTCCCTAATCTTGGACTGAACCAGTTTTTACTATTCACGGCACTGTTCACCCATCTTCAACCTCGGTTCTCTGGTTTTTGGACCGATTTAGGGTCCATTTCATCTCTTTTTTATCCTAATATCATCCTAATCCTATTTCTAATAATTTTGAACGTTAAAAACCCAAAAATATCCCGAAATCCGGCCATGGTGGCCGGACTTTCCCCCGGCGTTCACGACCACTCCAGGCCCTAAAACGAATCCTAAACTTCTCCCTAGGTTCCCAGAAACACATCCCAATCTTTAGAAACCATCGACAACCCCTAAAACTAAAAATCCAAATTTTGAATAAAATGTACCTCACGGGTTTTCGGGTTCCCCTGCCGTGAGTCCTCGCCGTCGCGTCCTCATCATCACAGTCCTTCCTCACGGTCACACATAAGATGAAAAATGATGAGATGTGGTGGTATGTGTATGGTGTGGTGTTTAAAAATGGAGGATGAAGAAAATTTTTTTTGGGGGGGGGGGGGGTGGGGGGGGGGTGCGGGTTTGAAGAAGAAAAGAAGAAAATGATGATAGTTTATGAGGGAGATGGATCAGTTGAGAGAAGAGAAATGGAGGGTGAGGATTTGAGAGATTAAAATAGAATGGATGGATAGGATTTAGTGTGGTTAGGATTAATTATATAATAATAATTATAATATTATTTAATTAAGTTAGATCCACTTTTTAGGGGATTGACCAATGGGATGAGTGACACTTGTCACTCATCCATGGGACCCACTCAAAATATCTGGCCAATCAGAATTTGCCAACTCAGCCCCGCCTCGAACTACGTGCATAGTGAAATCGAACTTCTGTGACCTATAACTTCCCCGTTCGAAGTCCGATTTCAGTGTGCCGCCTGTCTATGGATTCGTATCATCCCGATCTACGTAACGGTCTTCGGCCCTCGGCCATCGGACCTCTCGGTCAAAAAGTCAACATTTGACCCCATGTAACCAAAATTACCAAATTGCCCCTAAACTTCTGAATTTCATAACTTCCTTCTCGAACGTCGGAATTGAATGTGCCACCTGTCTATGAACTCGTGACGTCACGATCTATGTCATGGTCATCGGTCAAAGTCCGTTTGACCGCCCGAACAAAAAGTCAACATTTTACCGATGCCCAAGGGCAAAACAGTCATTTCACATCGTTCATCCGATTTAGCCTAACTAATCACCGATTAACCTCAATAATCGTGATTAGTCACTAATCTAATTTAGGAATTCGGGACGGGTCGTTTCACGTCGTCCTCAACTCTGAAAATTCTCAGAACCAGGGGCTTCAGTCCTAGGCCAATCTGTGTTTGATTCCCTTCGAACTCGACGTGGTTGAGTTCCAAATGGTCCCAGAAGGCTAAACCAATCCTTGGTTTCGTCCAACTAGCCTCACAAATTAAAAACTGATTTTCCCTCCAATTTCCAGATTTCAATTCTCTCTGGTTTTTCTCTCTATCAGCCCTCACTTCAGCAGAATGACCCTCACTCAAAACCCAACTCAGTTAATCGAACAGTGCCACTCAACAACCCATAGGAATCCTCTTGATTTCTCTGAAATCTGCTTCTCGCAACGGTCCCAAAACCATTAAACAATGGTGCCCGTGCCTGTTCTTTGCTTCAACCCACACTCCACTACCTCAAAGGCCATAAACAATTCACCCAGCTCGACCACTAACAAGATTAAACAATAGTCTGATTAGAACCACCAAACATGGCGTGCAGACTCTATTTTCCACGGCTGAAAATAGTAACCCGTGCAAGAATTACCATTTTGCCCTTCTGTTCAAAAATTACCAAAATGCCCTTCACTTCCTAGACCCGTAAGTCAACCGTCCGATGTCCGTTTTCAGCGTGCCGCTTCTCTACGGACTCAGGGTATCGAGACCTACCTAACGGTCCTTGAATCGTGTGAAAATCAGTTGTCAATCAAAAAGTCAACATTTCCCCCTTTTTCGTCCAAATTACGAAAATGCCCTTGGATTTCCGAACGTCATAACTTTTTTCCCGATCTTCGGAATTGGGCGTGCCACCTGTCTATGGACTCGTGACATCCCGAACTACGTCACGGTCATGGGTCAACGTCCGTTTAACCTACCAATCAAAAAGGCAACAATTTGACCATACTATTCACAGGGGTAAAAACGTCATTTCATTTATTATTTTACAATTTTACATTTCTCAAATTTCCGGGGCGTCACAAGCTCCCCCTCTTAAGAAATTTCGTCCCGAAATTTTAAGGGAACAAGTAAGGAAACTGCTGTCGCATCTGCGCCTCGGGTTCCCATGTGGCTTCCTCCACGTTCTGGTTTCTCCAGAGAACCTTTACTAAGGGAATGGTCTTCTGGCGTATTACCTTATCGTTTCGATCCAAAATCTGTACCAGCTGTTCCTCAAAGCTCAAATCTTCTCGGAGTTCGATGGGTTGCTCCTCCAATACATAAGAGGCATCATGCACATACTTCTGTAGCATCGACACGTGGAAAACATCGTGGAGTTTAGACAGTTCTGGAGGTAGTGCCAATCTGTAAGCAACCCGGCCAATCCTCTCCAAAATCTCGTAAGGTCCGATAATATGTGGACTCAGTTTCCCCCGTCGACCAAAGCGGATAATCCCTTTCCACGGAGATAGCCTCGGGAAAACAAAATCTCCAACCTCAAATTCCAAGTCTCGAATCCGTCGATCAGCATAACTCTTTTGGCGATCCTGTGCTGCCTTCAATCTTTCTAGGATAATACGGGCTGCTTCCTGGGTTATGTCCATCAACTCCAGCCCTACTGCCGCTCGCTCTCCTACCTCCATCCAACAGATAGGTGTCCTGCACTGTCGACCAAACAGTGACTCGTAGGGTGCCATCCCGATACTTGCCTGATAACTGTTGTTGTAAGCGAATTCCATTAACCGCAAATGAGTATCCCACGAATCCTGAAACTGTAGCACACAAGACCTCATCATGTCCTCCAGGGTCTGAATGGTCCTCTCTGACTGTCCATCGGTCTGTGAATGGAAAGCAGTACTGAAATGTAGGTTGGTACCCAAGGTGGTTTGTAAACTCCGCCAGAACCTAGAAGTGAAACGTGGATCGCGATCAGACACGATCGACTCCGGCGTACCATGAAGTCGAATGATTTCCTTCACGAACAGTTGAGCCAGTCGGTTGGGTTTATAAGTCTCCTGTACCGACAGAAAATGGGCTGACTCGGTTAACCGGTCTACAATCACCCAAACTCCGTCGAATCCACTCCGGGTCCTTGGCAACTTAAAGTCGAAGTCCATGGTGATGTGGTCCCACTTCCACTCGGGAATCGGAAGTGGCTGCATAGCCCCGTAAGGTCTCTGCCGCTCCGCCTTATCCTGCTGGCAAGTCAAGCATCTGCTCACGAATTCTGCAATGTCCTTTTTCATCCATGGCCACCAGTAATGGCTCCGAAGAGTACGGGTGGTAAAATCCTGTCTCTCACCTGCAATGGCTCCGGAGAATACGGGTGGTAAAATCCTTTTTCGGCCCAACTTCACTAGTGCTCCATCACCTCGGATGGTAAAATCCTGTATCTCACTTGCTTCGACCTCAATCCTGTAGATACAGAGTATCGGATCCTGAAGTTGTGCTTCGATGATCCGATCGATTAACAATGGTCGTACGTGGAAACTGGCTAACAAAGCCCCATGCTCGTCCGTCCCTGGTATAACTCCAGCCTTCCGGAGTTCCACTAACAAAGGGAGATACACCATCCTCAAGTGTACAACTGATCCCGTTGATTTCCTGCTGAGTGCATCTGCCACCACATTTGCCTTACCCTGATGGTACTCAATCGTACAGTCATAATCCTTTATTAGCTCTAACCATATCCGTTGCCTCATGTTAAGTTCCTTCTTGGTGAATAGATACTTTAGGCTCTGGTGGTCGGTGTATATCCTGCACGTTGTACTGAATAGGTAATGTCTCCAGATTTTTAAAGCATGAACTACAGCCGCCAACTCCAAATCATGGGTAGGGTAGTTCAATTCATGAGTCTTTAGCTGCCGTGATGTGTAAGCGATAACCTTACCATTCTGCATTAACACGCAGCCCAAACCTTGTAGCGATGCATCACTAAAGACCACGAACTCTCCACTGTCATCTGGTAACGCAAGGACGGGTGCAGTGGTCAACCGATACTTCAATTCCTGAAAACTTTATTCACACTGCTAGTCCCAAATGAACTTCACCCCTTTCCGAGTCAATCGAGTCAACGGTGCAGTAATTTTGGAGAAACACTCCACGAATCTCCGATAGTAATCTGTTAACCCGAAAAAACTCTGTACCTCTGTTACCGTTGTCGCTTTGGCCCAGTTAGTTACCGCTTCTGTTTTCTGGGGATCCACACTAATCCCATCTGCCGATATCACATGTCCCAGAAAACCAATACTGCTCAGCCAAAACTGGCACTTACTCAGCTTGGCGTACAACTGTTTCTGTCTCAGTTTCCCTAGTACCAACCGTAGGTGTTTCTCATGCGCTCTGGCACTCCTTGAGTACACCAGGATGTCGTCAATGAACACAATCACATATTTATCCAAGTAAGATCGAAAGAGCCTGTGGTTCAACAAATACATGAATGCTGCTGGAGCATTCGTCAAGTCGAAAGGCATCACTAGGAACTCGTAATGTCCCTATCGGGTCCGAAATTCCGTTTTCGGAACATCCTCCTCCGCAATTCTAAGATGGTGATACAAAGACCGTAAATCAATATTCGAGAAGTACCGGGCTCCTCGCAACTGGTCGAATAGATCATCGATCCTGGGTAAAGGGCACTGGTTCCTCAGTGTCACTTTGTTGAGTTGCCGGTAATCTACACACAATCGGAGGCTCCCCTCTTTCTTGTTCACGAACAACACCGGTGCTCCCCATGGTGAAGTACTTGGTCGGATGAACCCCAAATCTACCAACTCCTGCAACTGAGTCTTGAGTTCCCATAACTCGGTCGGCGTCATCCGGTATGGTGCCTGGGATATAGGTCGGGTACCGGGGAGTAGTTCAATCTTAAACTCGATATCCCGCGGTGGTGGTAATCCAGGTAAGTCTTTCGGGAACACATCCAGAAATTCTCGCACCACTGGTATCTCATAGATACCCGGAGTATCAACCTGCACTGTCACAACATACGCCAGATAACCCTGGAATCGCTTCCGTATAAGTTTGGTAGCGGCAAGTAAAGAAATCACTTCAGGAAGCGGACCGTCATGCTCCCCCCGAAAGATAACCTCCGGCAAACCCGGACTTCGCAGAAGCACTTGCCTACTACAACTGTAACGACCCGTCCCGAGTATCGGAATTTAATATTATATAATTATGATTTAGAATGACTAATCTGGGATTAGTTGAGTGAATTCGGACGAATTGTGCAAAATGACCGTTTTGCCCTTGGGCGTGGGCAAAATGTTGACTTTTAATTCGGATGGTCAAATGGACTTGGACCAATGACCGTGACGTAGTTTGGGACGTCACGAGTTCATAGACAGGTGGCACGTTCGATTCCGACATTCGTGGAAGAATTTATGACGTTCGGAAGTTCAAGGGCATTTTCGTAATTTGGACGAAATAAGGGGAAATGTTGACTTTTTGATCGGGAGGTCCGATGGCCGAGGGCCAAGGACCGTTAGGAAGGTCTCGATGCCCTGAGTCCATAGACAGGCGGCACGCATCAATCGGAGTCCGAATGACCGAGTTGCGGGTCTGGATGCGTGAGGGGCATTTTGGTAATTTTCTGCACAGGGCAGAATGGTAATTTCACTGTGCACTGTTGATCAACAGCCGTGAAAATGGGATGTTTGTGCGATCGATCCCACGGATTGTTTAACATTAAGGGACTGATTTTGGGCAGCTTTGAAGTGCGGTTGCACATGGGATTGAGTTGGCAACTGATTGGAAGATCATGGACACCATTTAATATGGTTTCGGGTCTGTGCAGGAGCTTTACACAGTGGACTTGCGTGGTGCTTTGAGCCACTTTTAACGATTGAATTGGATTAAAGACATTGTGAGTGAGTTGTGAGGATCATTCTGAGCTTGTGTGGCTGTCGAATTGGAGAGGAAACCGTGAGAAACCATTTTCGGGTTCTTGGAGGGAAAATTCAGAATTTAATTTCTGAGCCTTGTTGGACCAAACAAAGGACGGGTTTAGCTTTCTAGGAGTGTCTGGAGCTCAGCCGTATCATTTTCGAAGGGAACCAGCCACGGCTGAGCTGGGACGGTGGCTACTGTTTTCAGGGAAAACGCAGTGCTGTGGACGACGACTTCCAGGTGAGCTCTTGTTCAATTTTTTGTGCTTCTGGGTTCGTTTGGCTCCTTGTACACTTCCTGTGAAGTTAATTTGATAATGGTTGGGAAATGACTGAGTTTGGGTGATCGACCCGTTTGCGTGATCACGGGTCAATAGCTTGATTTAAGGTTGCTCAGAGTTAATTAAGGACCTATGACTCTAATTGGATAATTAATGATTGTTTTAGGATCAAGAATGGAAGGAATCGAGCATGAATTGATGGCTATCTGATCGGGTCAGATCACGGGTAATCAGACCCGTTTACCAGACTTACGGGTGAAGACGGTGACTGTAGCAGTCACTGTAGCAGGCGCGTGGCTTTCACGCGCAGCCACTCACGGCGGCGCGTGACGGCGCGTGGAAACGAATCTCGAGGTGAGGTCAACATGACTTTTGTCCTATGCAATGTAACGAACATTTTGGGATCGGTTTCGTGTCGATCGGACACCGTTTCGGTATTGTTCGGGATGTCCGAAGGTTTTAAATCGAGTTTAAAAATACTTAAAAAATCGGGAAAATTACGGGACTTGAATAGGATGTTTATGTGGAGGTTAGTAACCCTATAATGTGATCTGGACAGGATTGGGAGTCCCAGTGATAGTGGTGTGGCCCGGGAAGGCCTATGACACTCGTATCGAGGCGCTCGGTTAAACGGTCTGTGAGTGGACATTGGTTTTATAAATTCGATGCATGCATAACTGTTTCATGATTGTTATAATTGTGATTAAATGATTTATTTTGGATATCGGTGAATTTATATGATTTCACACATTTCGAGGTGATTTACGTGTTTGCACGTAAATCGAGATTTCTGGATTTGCACTGATTTCCATAAATATGTGGTTGGATATGATTTCATGAAACGGTTACGGATTTGATAAAGTAAATTCGGGCCAGGGGCCCAGTTGGCTTATGAAATCGAGCCAGGGGCCCAGTTGATTTATATATGTGATTTGGGTCGGGGACCCTAAAATGGAGTTGAATAAATGATTTCGGATTTAAATCAATTATTTGGACTTATGACGGTTCGGGGCAGGGCCCTTGTGATATGTTGGAAATAAATAATAAAATGTATTTTGTGCTGCACTGTATAGATCCATTCTTATGATACTGTCTCCTCCGGATGAGGTACCCCGGAGTGGTCACGGACGTCTAGAACGTCCAGCGTCTATGACGCTAAGCATCGGGGATGCTGTACCCGAACGGGGTTCGGGGATTGAACTCGGAATTGAGACCCGAGTGGCACGCGTAGCCTTGAGATTGTGACCTTATTAGACGTCAGGGACGTCAGACATCGGGGATGTCAAGATCGGAATGTATAGTGCAGTGGCTAAAATTATGTTTATGGTTTTAATACATGCCTTATGGTTCATATTATATGATTTATGATTTTAAATGATGGTGCATGCATATGTTTTTACTGAGGGGCATAAATGTCTTTATAAATGTTTTAAACAGACCTCTTTATTTTCGTCCACTCATAGCTTTTGGTTTTTAATTCCCTTCAGGTTGATTCCGGAAGCGACTGCAGCAGAGGCTGAAGCATCGCACACCTCCTCCATCGATCCTTCCGTACTCTGGAAGCCAGTTTGGGCAGTGGCAATTGGTTATCCCTTGTTTGACACCTCTGGTCAGACGGGAGCATGACACATTCCACGGTAATCCCCGGGGGATTGGGATGGGTCATGTCAACAAAAATCAAATAGTGACCCATGCTCCGATAACCAATCCATCCCTAAAATCACATCGAAGGCACTCAATGGGGGAATTCTTCTATGTTTTCCTCTGTTTTGTACAGCCACAAACACACCCGTGCAAAAATTTAAAACCCGTCGAGACTTCTACACCCATCCAGTCTTTGCCAGGTGTCCAAAACCTGTGGACACACCATTCAAAGCAAGCAAAGTGTCCCATATCCATTGGGCACAGATCCCAAGGCAGAAAATGTCCAGAATGCCCCTTCCTTCCCAAATTACCGTTTTGCCCCTTGTATATTTCCCATAACTAATCTATCTGAATTCTGATGGTGACGTGCCGCATGTCATTGTACTCAGGTCATCGAGACCTTCCTAACGGTCCTCGAATTTCATGAAATTGACTTGTCGTTTGAAAAGTCAACAATTTGCCTCTTTTCTCCAAATTACGAAAGTGCCCTCAACCTTCCGAACATCATAACTTCCTCCTCGGATGTCGGAATCGGGCGTTCCACCTGTTTACGGACTCGTGACATCCCGAACTACGTCACGGTCATCGGTCAATGTCCAATTGACCGCCCGAACTAAAAGTCAACATTTTGCCCATTCTAGGGGCAAAATCGTCATTCTGTGCCACCGTCCAAAGGTAGCCAACTAATCACCGATTATCTTCGCTAATCCGTCAATAACCACTAATCTAATCCCGATTTCTAGGACGGGTTGTTACAGATACCACCTGACAGTATCAGAGCATCCTTGGTATTCAATGAGCTATCCGAACTCTGATACCACCTGACAAGACCCATTACAATCCCCCCGGGATTAACGCGGGATGACCCTCCTCCCGTCTGACACAAAGTGTCAGACAAGGGATATTTCAGACCTTTTCCTTCTCGGGCTATCAGAGTACGCCAGGATCTGGAGGAGGTATATGATATCTCGGTCTCTGCTACAGTCCACATCCGCTGTCAACCTGAAGGGCAGTCAAAACATTAAAAGCTGTGAGTGGACAAAACAACCAGTTTATAAAAACAGTTTATCGAAGAAATTTGTACACTTCACTAAAAAACCTGAATGCATTCAAAAATAATTTAACCAAATGAACCACATGTGGGAACTAAGCCCAAAACCATAATGAAAGAACCAATAAAAAACAATCATACGGGCCACTGCCCAAATCCATACGGGACTCAGCCCAAATCATAAAGAAACCAAGTACACGGGGCACTGCCCAAAACATGTATCCATTACACATCATATTTCATATCTCATATCATATACATCATATATACATATAATCACACAACCAATCCTGTCACGGTTTCCAAGGCTACGCGCGTGCTACCCGGGGTCTCAAACCCAAGACTCTCAAAGTCCAAGGTCAATGTTCGTAGACCAATGACCCGTCCTGAGATCTAAGCCTTCCTGAGAGTAAGGAACCCAACTGGGGGGTGACTCCACTCAGTCGGTGCTCCGTGACTACTCCGGGGTCCACCCAGGCCAACGACCCTCCCTAGAGGAGATAGTACAAGTAAAGGAAGGTATATGAATATACATACATATATATACAAAACATAAACATTCATGCCCGGTCCCCCTGAACCGTCATGATCTATAACATCCATATAAGGGTTCATGCTCGAGTTTATCCTTTTGAAAATCCAAATCCATTTCATTTAGACCAATAAAGACATACAAACCTGTATTGGCATTGTATAGGGTCGTAACCTCGAAATACGTGCCAATACGTAACCACACATCCAAATGCACTCATGGCATCACAAAAAAGTATTTAAAACATATAATAAACATTTATACATGCATCAATTTAGAAAACAAGGTCCACTCACAGACCGTCCGAGCTGCCGCCTCGATATGCGTGCCATACGGCTTTCCCGAGCCTATCACCATCATCGGGACTCCCAAACCTGTCCAAATCGTAATAAAAGGTTACTAACTACTTAAATAACCTCCCACTAAAGCCCCATAATTTTCTGGAATTTTTAACTATTTTTAATCCCGATCTGAAACCTTCCGATGCAACGAACATTATCGAGACGGTGTCCGATCGACACGAAACAAGTCCCAAAATGTTCGTTACATCTAATAGAATATTTCAAGTGTTGAAAACATTCCCAAATAGTGGGACACGCGCCGAGGGAAGGTGCTGCACGTGTAGCCCACTCGCGGTATACTGTTCATCTTCTTCCCTCAGCCAAACCCAGTCCACTGCAATTGAACGGGTTTGGACCGGCGTGGCCGGTTCTCGGTCCAATCCTTCATATTTTCGGTCCATTTCGTCCCATTTTAATCCCTACTTGTTCCTAATAACATTTCCTATCTTTTTAGACTCTAAAACGGAATCAAAACCACCAAAATCAGTACCTTCAAGATCGATCATGGGGGTGGGGGGTTCCTCCGCCGTTCACCGCTGTTCCTGGCCGTCCAAGCCTTCGAAAACAATCATATTAGTCTCATAGAGTCCCCAAAAACACAACCTAAATGTTAGGTTTGATTAAAACCCAATAAAACCGAGTTTCGAATTTTTGAATATTTTTACCTCAAGGGTCGACTCTCCCCGCCGTGGCCACCGCCGTCCCCAGCCGTGGCTCGCCGTCCTCAGTCTCTCATCACTTCCTCACGGTCATACACGAGCTCACATGATGATTATGGTGATGAGGAAACAAGGTGGTGGTTTGTGTTTGTATGGAGGGAATGAAAATAGGGTTTCAGGTTTGTGAGAGACAAAGGTGATGAAGGCTGATCAGATGAGAGGGAGATGGGATGAATGGTGAGGATTTGAGAGATTAAGTTTAGATGTAGGGCTAGGATTGAGTGGTAATTGGATTGATTATAAAATAATAGAAATAATAATATTTAATTAGTGAGATCCCATTTTTAGGGAAATTGGCTAATGGGACTTGTCACTCATCCATGGGTGCCACTTAAAATATCTGCCCAATCAGATATTGCCAAATCATCATCGTCTCGAAGTACGTGCATAGTGAAATCGAACTTCCGTGACCTATAACTTTCCCGTTCGAAGTCCAATTTCAGTGTGCCGCCTGTCTACGGATTCGTATCGTCCTGATTTACGAAATGGTCCTCAGCCCTCGGCCATCGGACCTCTCGAGTCAAAAGTAAACTATTTGCACGTTTTAACCAAAATTACCAAATTGCCCTTAAACTTCCGAACATCATAACTTCTTCCTCGAATGTCGGAATTAAACGTGCCACCTGTCTATGAACTCGTGATATCCTGAACTACGTCAAGGTCATCGGTCAAAGTCCATTTGATCGCCTGAATGAAAAGTCAACATTTTGCCCACGCCTAGGGGCAAAACGGTCGTTTTGCATCATTCGTCCGATTTCGCCCAACTAATCACTGATTAACCTCACTAATTGTGCTTAGTCACTAATCTAATCCTGGAATTCGGGACGGGTCGTTACAACCTTCCCTCCTTAATTAATTTCGTCCTCAAAATTCCAGCCGACCTAATTCCAACCGTTTTTCCCTCCTTAATTAGTTCCGTTCTCGAATTTCCAACTATCCTGATTCCACATCCACCTTGTGGAAAGTACAATCGACCTCGCAACTTGTGTACACTAGTACACAAACTACCCAGAACAATACTTGTTCGTATCTGGACGTTCCACTAATACTCACGTCACATCGACAACACTCGACCACGTCGAATGACAGAAACCACACGTTCCGAATTGACACCACATGTCAAATCTACCATTTCGTTGACACGAACAACTCGACGGTTCCTTCTTTAATTACCAATCTATCCTGACGTCAACTCCCATAGGGAGTCACCAAATCTCACTAATAGATCCACGCTGATACCTTCGACAAACTGTCACCACTTGACAGTCGTCAGTCGAAAACTGACCCGATACTCACTTGTGGTTACACTGACCACCAATTTACTCAACCTGAGTAAACACATACCAACAAACAATAGATATGTGTGTAACTGGACCCACCAGAAATACTATGACCTAATGCACAGTATCCAATGTCCAGTTCACGTCCTCAACTAATCCAATGGTATCGGAACTAAGCCCACTACCAACACGCTCACCAACGTACTACTGGTATACCCTATCTACCGTCACCGGGCACGACAAGTCTCCCTAGTATCGTACCTCGAACAATGTACAAGTACGTACATCTATCCATCAATCAGCCTACAACCACCTAGGTCGTAGTCCATCATATTTCAATTCTGGAGTCCATCTGTCCGATCCAGTACCAGACAGATCACAACTCCCACTCAATATCCATTTCCAACTCCAAATTCGAAATCATTATTCCGTAAGCTAGCATTTGGAATAACCATTCCAAACCCAAATCCAGAAATCCACTTTCGAGTTTCAAAATCGAATCATGAATCGTCATCCAGAAATCCGATTCCAAAACTGGAAATCTCATTCTCATCTACCGAGACACACCAATTCCGAATCTATCGGTTACCTGCTCAAACGATTACCACAATACAATCGAATGACTTCATAGGGAAGCCACTCCCAACATTCACACCTCTACGCTGACCAAATCCGGCCTCGCCGGACACTTACTCGCTCGAGTAATATACCATACGGGATTCACTTCGAAAAGAAGTTCAGTCCCAACATCCTCAACTCAAACTATCCAAGTAAGAGTAATAAACTCTCCACCTATCTGGACCAACGAGACCATGATCCAGACCCAACACTACGTCAACTGACCATAGACGTCACGATCGAGATTCATCCCTGCGTCACCCGACCATAAACGTCACGATCGAGAATCGTGACGACGTCCAAAGTCCTCGACATCACAATCCTGATCCATATTGCAATCCACACAAACTCACTCGACTGACAATCCACCTGAGATCCGATCATAGGTCTTACACCCTCCTGAATCCTTCGTCAGTCACATCACTCCTCAACCAATTCCCACAGCTAAACAGATTAGTCAATGACAAGACTCGCCGAGACTGTGGGTTCTTTCTAATTACCTAGTATCGATCCTTGGCATTCCCCTTAGGAAAATCAAGAATGCTCTGAAACGATGACGTTAAAACTCATCCTACGAGAATGCAACTAAACTCACTGCACTCACCACCCCATGTAACCCAACATTTTCTGCCACCAAGCAGAAAATGAGAAATCTCAGTCACCTAACTCGGAAATACTCAACTCCTCATGGTGACCCAAAACAAATCCCGGGTCCGCCAATCAATAAACGACCAATGTAATGGTGACACAACCATCATCTACCATCATCTACCATCATCTACAAAATCTACCTCATCTACCATGGTACAACCTAAGAAGTCACCCCGAATGACTTCAAATTACCCATTACCAATGCAGAAAATCCGCACTCCTCTCATCACCTCAATCGCAACCTCTCTTGATCCCGAAGTTCCAACCATATCGGAACCAACACACTTGGACATCAACCATGTGTCCATCACCAATTTAACTCCATCCGTGATCCACTGCCGGACCACAGATACCAATCACATGCCTATCTTGAAGGATTCATATCCCGACTCGTGACTCACCGTCATCACAATCACGGTACCAGCACCAGCGCTAGTACCAGTACCAACGCACTATCACCAGCACACAAGCATCAGCATCAGCCTCTGCATCCAGTGTGCAGAACAGAAAACCCTGGATCTCCGCTCATACCGAACGACGATCGCGTACCTCAACTCGTATTGGAGAAACTCTGCCTCCCTTGTACCCAACAACTTTGGGTACAGTCACCCTAACAACTCATACGAGAAAAGGAAAACGTTCCCCGAACGTCCCCGATTCCCAACAACCGTAACTACAACTATTCTCGGTAGTAGTGCCTGTCACAGACTCATGCAGACCTAACTACTAGGCATCTCGATATCCAGACTCCACATCCAACGGAATCAACCGCCTATACTAATTACTCTGTATCCCTAACTAAGGGATTCCATCGACAAGTACCAACCCTGGTAACCTGTCCAACAATCTCTAACCTCTCGTAACTCGACTAAACCAAATGTCATCTACCAGGTCGTCCATGACCTTAGTTTCACTATCAATCCATCACAACTAAAGTAGTACGACAACCATCTAGGTCTAACCATTCAACATAACCTCAACTGTAGAGTGCAGTCCCATCACTAAAGCAGACATGACTAGACTGAACATGACCGGACATAACATAACCAAACATTACCGAACATTTCTGAACAAGACCGTCGGTCGTTCTCATCGGAGTTGAGACCACTTGCCAACTCACCTTTTCGAACCATACACCCTAAGGTAGGGTTCCACAATCACACTCTAGGGTCTCCTTGAACCCAACTGCTAACTGCAGTATAATCCACAATCTGACTGTCTCTGCGGTCTTGACATCGTAAAGACGTCAATCCAATCCTACCGTCAGTTCAACTAGGATTCCTTGAATCCGACTGCTCCCAGCAGTAACTCAACAATATCCGACCAGCTGATGGTCACAACACCAAACTAGTCATCAAATCGATCCTACAGTATCGTGAGAGACGATCCCAACTAACCGTCTCACAATCAAAACTCTAACGTACTGTTACGTTCATCTTTCCGTAGGGTCCCACATTGTCATCCCCGACAGAACTATGGCAACCCCTACATCTAGTGCCGAACCAAGACGTTCCACGATTCCATCCTACTAACTACCGCATCGGCATCCTAACTATCAGGTTGATAATGAATTGTAGCCCATTGAGAGATCACATCCTCGACCTGCGCAATACTCCAAGAGCAGGCCTGCTCTAATAAGCAATCCTACGAGCAATCTTATGCTCTGATACTGTCAGGACCCACCCCCAATCCCCCGGGATTAAGGGCTAAATCCTGCTCCCGTCTAACTTACGCATGACATGAAGGCTAAACTGTCGTCCAACCTCCATGTGACACGTAAGATGGATAAGGGATTCTCGATCTAACCGTCCTCAAAGTATCCGAACTTCCTAGAGTGCGTCGAAACTACTGTGGATCTCAGGTGTGATGTCTCCGTCACTCTCGACCAACAGCCCGCACCGCAACAACCTGGAGGGTATCGAAAACACGAAAAGACTGTGAGTGGACAAAAATAAATGATAAGTTCAAAAATAGTTCGATAAAACAAGTACATTTATACCCTCCATTTAAAAAAAAAACCCATGCATGCACATCCAGTCATGTCATGAAACCATTCATATTAAAACCATAAATGAAAACCATTATCGGAAACCCGAATCAAAATCGTTAATTCAATTCCAGGCCTCAGCCTCAAATCACAAAGCAATCTCAAATAAGGGAACTCCGTCCCAAAACTCATCAAATCCAACTCATCCAGGCCATTGCCCAAAACATCGAAAACCAGTGAAAACCCAGTGAAAATATCAATCATACAAGTTTACTGGATCTCAAGTGCGCCCGAGTCTTTATACTTAAAACACAATGCGCAAATAACCAGGCCTTCCTGGGATATCAATGAGTCTTTAAACTCAAAACACAATCACAGGCCTCGGAGGGGGTATCATAACCGAGTCTTTAAACTCAAAACATATCAATCTAGAGCCCTCCCCCCAGTCAATCAATCTGAGTCTTTAAACTCAAAACCAGATCCAGTGGGTTTCTTTTCTTTCCGGGTCTTTAAACCCAAAACCATTATTCATCCAATTAGTGAAAACCACAGAAAATCCACAGTCGAATTCGTAACGATGATTCCGTACGCTAGCATCCAGAACCATCGTCCCGAACCCAAATCCAGACTTCCTTCCCAAGTCTCCAAACCAAAACCGAAAGCTCCTTTATTGAAATCTCAGAAATAGGGCTCCAAGCCCAAAATCACTTTTCCGAAATCCTTTTCAAAACATTGAAATCAAATCATTAAAACCATGATCACATCACAAGATCGTTCGAAATCTCGTAAAACGTGAAATCCCGTGAATACCTCCAAAAACGTGCAAAACCGTAAAGCATCCAGCTCATAAAACAAATCATAGAATCACGTATAAAGAAACATATAAAAACCTATATGCATGCATCAAGAGTTAGAAAGCAAAGTCCCCTCACAGACCATTTCGACGTCGCCTTGATACGCGCGCACTTACGCCGTTCTCGGCCATTTTTCTATCCTCCGCTTCCCCGAACCTGTCCAAATCCCATACTAAGGTCACTAACTACTTCACAAAGGTCAGACTAAAGCCCCATAATTTTTTCCGAATTTTTATCTATTTTTAATCGAGGCCTAAAACCTTCGGACCTCCCGAAACATATCGAGATGATGTCCGATCGTCTCGAAACTAGTGCCAAAATGTTCGTTACATCAAATAATTTAAAAGTCGTGTTGGAAGATTTCCCAAACTACCACTCACGCACCCCCCACGCGCGTCTGGAAGTTTCTGCACTTGAGACCCACGCGCGTGAACAGTGTCGTCGTCAACCTCAGGTGAACCCGGTTCACCTGGTACGAACCGGTCCGATCTAGGCTAAACCGGAGTTCACGGTTTTCATTCAATTTCAACCCATTTTTAATCCTAACTAGTCCATTAGTTTCGTTCTATCATCCCTAACCTATTCTCATCATCAAAACACAAAGTTCTAGGCTAGAGATTACCTCCTAAATCGAAGGAGAAACCTCCCCCTGTTCATCGTCCAGTTGCTGGAAATCTGGCCACCTCCTTCACTGGTTTCGATCTCAATCCATTCCTAGAACCTCCAGAAACAAAATCCAATTGCTTGAATCAACAATCGAGCACTAAAACCATAGTTACCATTTGTAACTCTCACTCTTTACCTTGTCGACTTTTCGGCTTCCGTCCAAGGCGAGCCGCCGTTACAGGCTTAATCAACTCCTAGGCAGCTCAAAAACAGCATCTAATACTCAATTTGGCTCAACAACTCTTCAATTCGATTCCCAAATTTCAAACTCAACAGGGGACTCACGGGTTCTTTCTTTTGTTCAACCACCTCCGTGCATGACGGTGCTGGGTGACAGCACCACCATACTCCTCACCTGCAAATCTCTTTTTTTTGTTCACAGGGTAAACAAAATGGATGAATTTAAAACCCGTCGAGACTTCTACACCCATCCAGTCTCTGAACCGTCATGATCTATAACATCCATATAAGGGTTCATGCCCGAGTTTATCCTTTTGAAAATCCAAATCCATTTCATTTAGACCAATAAAGACATACAAACCTGTATTGGCACCGTATAGGGCCGTAACCTCGAAATACGTGCCAATACGTAACCACATATCCAAATGCATTCATGGCATCACAAAAAAGTATTTAAAACATATAATAAACATTTATGCATGCACCAATTTAGAAAACAAGGTCCACTCACAGACCGTCCGAGCTGCCGCCTCGATATGCGTGCCATACGGCTCTCCCGAGCCTATCACCATCACCGGGACCCCAAAACCTGTCCAAATTGTAATAAAAGGTTACTAACTACTTAAATAACCTCCCACTAAAGCCCCATAATTTTCTGTAATTTTTAACTATTTTTAATCCAGATCCGAAACCTTCTGATGCCCCGAACATTATCGAGACGGTGTCCGATCGACACGAAACAAGTCCCAAAATGTTCGTTACATCGAATAGAAGATTTCACGTGTTGAAAACAATCCCAAATAGTGGGACACGCGCCCCCACGCACCGAGGGAAGGTGCTGCGCGTGTAGCCCACGCGCGGTACACTGTTCATCTTCTTCCCTCAGCCAAACCCGATCCACTGCAACTGAACCGGTCTGGACCAGCGTGGCTAGTTCTCGGTCCAATCCTTCATATTTTTGGTCCATTTCATCCCATTTTAATCCCTACTTGTTCCTAATATCATTTCCTATCTTTTTAGACTCTAAAACGGAATCAAAACCACCAAAATCCGTACCTTCAAGATCGATCATGGCGGTGGCGGGTTCCTCCGCCGTTCACCGCCGTTCCTGGCCGTCCAACCCTTCGAAAACAATCCTATTAGTCTCATAGTGTCCCCAAAAACACAACCTAAATGTTAGGTTCGATTAAAACCCAGCAAAACCGAGTTTCAAATTTTTGAATATTTTTACCTCACGGGTCCACTCTCCCCCCCGTGGCCACCGCCGTCCCCAGCCATGGCTCGCCATCCTCAGTCTCTCATCACTTCCTCACGGTCATACACGAGCTCACATGATGATTATGGTGGTGATGAAACAAGGTGGTGGTTTGTGTTTGTATGGAGGGAATGAAAAAGGGGTTTCGGGTTTGTGAGAGACAAAGGAGATGAAGGCTGATCATATGAGAGGGAGATGGGATGAATGGTGAGGAAACAAGGTAGGGGCAAAACGGTCATTTTGCATCGTTCGTCCGATTTCGCCCAACTAATCACCGATTAACCTCACTAATCGTGATTAGACACTAATCTAATCCTGGAATTCGGGATGGGTCGTTACACAATTGGTTTACGAATCGGGCACAAGGCCCATTTGGTTTACGATATCGGGCACGAGGCCCATTTGGTTTACGAAATCAGGCTCGAGGCCCACTTGGTTTACGATTCGGGATGGAGGCCCAGTTTGTATGTGGATTCGGGCCTAGGGCCCAGTTATGTTTTAAGATTGTGATTTCGGGTCGGGGACCTATAAATGGATTTATGGTTCATGACGGTTTATGGGGACTAGGAATGCACCCTTAAAAGGTTTTTATGGTTCATGATGGTTTATGGGGACCGGGCATGAACCCTTGAAAGGTTTTGAGAATTTTTTCAAAAGGTTTTTTGTATACCATCCTTTATATATGGATTTTCTCCTCCGAGGAAGGTCGTTGGCCTAGGTGGACCCCGGAGTAGTCACGGAGCACTGACTGAGTGGAGTCGCCCCCGTTGGCTTCCTTACTCTCAGAAAGGCTATGGATTATAACCCCCCAGGGAGGGTCATTGATCTACGGACATTGACCTGGGTGGACCCTAGGGAGACTTGGGCTTTGAGACCCCGGGTAGCACGCGCGTAGCTTTAGATACCGTGACAGGATTGGCTATATGATATATACGAATAAACATGATTTCTTGGTTTTGCGAAATTGTGTTTTATAATTGATAAATGGATTTGGGCTGAGATCCCACATATGTTTATTATGTTCTAGATTTCTGTAAATGGTTTTGGGAAGGGGCCCGTGTGACTTGAATTTACGGAACTTGGGGCTGGGAACCTAAATATGGCTGTTTAAACATATGTGGTTTGATAAATGGTTTTACTATGCATGCATGCTTTTTAGTGAATGGCATAAAGGTCTTTTATAAAATGTGTTTTCTGAACTATTACTTTTCGTCCACTCACAGTCTTTCTGTTTTCAATGCCCTTCAGGTTGAATACGGTGTGGACTGTAGCAGATACCGAGACATGACATACCTCCTTCGGATCCTGGTGTACTCTGAAAATCAGTCGGCCTATAGGTTCAAATTTTCTCTGGTCTGACACTCCATGTTAGACGGGATTAGGAGCGTCCCTCGTTATTCCCGGGGGGGGGATTAGGACGGGTCTTGACAAGTGGTATCAGAGTAGGTTTGCTCATGTTACTCTGAGTTCTAGAGAGAGGTTATCGAGGCGTATCGTAAGGGCTATGCGCAGGTCGAGGATGTGATGTCTCAATGGGCTGAAGTTCGTTATCAATCTGATAGTTAGGATGCTGGTACGATAGTTAGTAGGATCAAATCGTGGTTCGTTTTGGTTCGGCATTTGATGCCGGGGTTGTTGTAATTCTGTCGCGGTTGGCAGTGTGGGACCCTACTGAAGGATGAACGAAACAGTACTTTAAAGTTTTGATCATGAGACAGTTAGGTTGGGATCGTCTTTCACGATGTCGTAGGATCGGTTTTGACGATAGTTCGGTGTTGTGACCATTAGATGGTCGGATTTTGTTGAGTTAGGTGGCTATGCTGCTGGGAGCAGCTGGGGTTCGAGGAACCCTAGTTGAACTGACGGTAGGAATGGATTGACGTCTATACGACGTCGAGACCGCGGGATCGGTCAGATTGTGGATTATACCACCTTCTGCAGTTAGGTTCAGAGGAACCCTAGGTAGTGATCGTGGAACCCTAAGGTAGGATGTATGGTTCGGAAAGGTGAGTTGGTGAGTGGTTTGACTTTGACGACTTTTTGGAGTCGAGACCTTCGGTCGGTCTAGTCATGTTAGTTTTAGTGATGGGACTGCACTCCGCAGTCGGGGTTGTACTTATCGGTTAGACCTAGTTGGTTGTCATACTGCTCTAGTTGTGATGGATTGTTGGTACAACTATGGTCATGGGTGACCTAGTAGACGACATTGGTTGAGTCGAGTTACGATTGGTTAGAGATTGGTTGGACAGGTTACCAGGGTTAGAACTTGTTGATGGAATCCCGAAGTGGGGATACAGAGTAGTTAGTACGGGCATTGATTCCGTTGGATGCGGAGCCTCGATAGTGATATCCGGTGGTTAGGTCTGCACGAGTCTGTGGCAGGCACTACAACCGAGAGTGGTTGTAGTTGCAGTTGTTGGGAATCGGGAACGTTCAGGGAATATTTCCTTTCTTGGTTGAGTTGTTAAGGTGACTCTACCTAGAGTTGTTGGGTACGAGGGAGACAGAGTTTCTCCAATTGGAGCATAGGTACGGGGTCGTCAATCGGTATGAGCAAAGATTCAGGGTTGTCTAACTCGCATAAGGTGTGCTGGTGCTGGTGCCAATAATTGTGATGACGATGAGTCACGAGTCGGGATGTGACTCCGTCGAGATGGGTATGTGTTCGTTATCTGTGGTCCGAGAGTGGATCCCGATTAGAGTTAGACTGGATGAGATCCAGTGGTAGTTGAGACGTGAGGATCGAGTAGTGATGGCCCACATCCTTTTGGATGTACCTTAACGGTATAAACCGATAGGCGAACTTGGTCGTGAGTTATCCTGGTTACGGACACGTGGTTGATGTCCGAGTGTGTTTGACACGACCTACCCCCGATCCCCTGGGATTAAGGGATAAGCCATGCTCTCGTCTAACTTACAAGTGACATGAAGGCTAAACCGACGTCCAACCTCCACGTAACACATAAGCCGGACAAGGAATCTCCAAGAAAACCGTCCAAAAATTTCCGGACTTCCCAGAGTGTACAGAACCTACTGTGGATCGCGTGTATGATGTCTCTATCTTTCTGATAACAGCCAGCACCGCATCAAACCTGGAGGGTATCGAAAAACAGAAAAGACTGTGAGTGGACAAAAATAAACAATACGTTCATAAAACAATTTATTGGAATTTAAATTTATACCCTCCACGAAAAAAACCAATGCATGCATATGAAAACCTTTTCATAAAACCACTTCATATCCAAAATAAGAAAACAATCAATGAAAACCGGAATCATTTCTTTTTCTCAAATCCGTAACTCAAATCCAGGGCCTCAGGCCAAAATCAAAAATCCTTATCAAAGTACGGGAACTCAGCCCAAAATCCACAAAATCCAAATCATTCGGGCCATAACCCAAAACATCTTAAAACCAGTGAAAAACCAAAGTAAAACATCAATAAATCAAGTTGCTGGACCTCAAGCGCACCGAGTCTTTAAACTCAAAACACATGCGCATAACTAGGCCTTCTCGGGATATCAACGAGTCTTTAAACTCAAAACACAATCAACAGGCCTCGGGGGATATCACAATAACCGAGTCTTTAAACTAAAAACATATCAATCCAGGGCCCTCCCCCGTCATCAATCAACCGAGTCTTTAAACTCAAAACCAGATCCAGCCATATCCGGGTCTTTAACCCCAAAACCAAGTTTCAACGGGTCTTTAAACCCAAAATCAAGTGAAAATCATAGAAAATCCATATCCGAATTTGCAATCATGATTCAGTAAGCTAGCATCCGGAATCATCATTCCGAACCCAAATCCAAAAATTCATTTTTTCAAGTTCCAAAACTGAATCCGAATCATATTTCCAAAATTCGATTCCAAAACCGAAATCACGTTTACCGAAATCACATGAACAGGGCTTCAAGCCCGAAATCAATTTTGCAAAATTCATTATAAATCATTGAAATCAAATCATAATCCATAATTCAAATCCCAAAATCAAATCTCCAAAACCATGATCAAATCGGAACATAAATCATAAGCTCGTAAAACGTGCAAATACGTAATTATCTCGAATTATGTGCAAAACCGTAAATCATCAAGAGCATAATCATAAACATAGAAATCATGTATAGATTTAAAAAACCTTTTTGCAAGCATCAAGAGTTAGAAAGCAAAGTCCACTCACAGACCATTCGTGTCGCCGACTCGATACGCGTTCAATTTCACTTTCCCGACTAAACCACTATCACCGGCTTTCCCGAACCTCTCCAAATCAAATAATAAGGTCACTAAATACTTCATAATTCTTTTACTAAAGCCCTGATTTTTCCAAATTTTTAACTATTTTTAAACGAGCCATAAAACCTTCGGACATCCCGAAACATATCGAGACGATATCCGATCGACTCGAAAATAGTGCCAAAATGTTCGTTACATCGATTACATCATTTCACATGTTGAACACTTCCCCATCAGAGGCACCATGCGCTCTCACGCACCACCCAAAGGGGCTACGCGTGGGAGCCACGCGCCTTACTGTTCATCTCTTTCAACCTCTACTAAGCCCGGTCTGAACCGGCGGTCACGGTCCATCGTTCTATCTTGCCCATTTTTTGTCCGTTTTCATTCCTTCCACCTCCTACAGGTTCATCTCTTCATTATCTAATTACCTATGGCCTCAAAACTGAGAGTTTAGACTTAGAATTACCTCCCTACATCGAATGATGAACCGACCATGGTCCTTCTCTGGTTTTGGTCACCACAGGCCATCTCTAGCCTTCCCTCCAAGTGTGATCGATTCCTGGTCACCCTCAGAAGCTCACCTAAGGAATCAAGACGATCAACAACCAGTAAATCGAACTTCACCATTTTTGATTGAAAAATCAAAGCTGACGGGAAACACACCTCACCGGCCATCTTAAGCCTCAAAACCAGGCTCATTCGACTCCCTTGACCTTCAGCAACAGCTTCCCATCAACTAAATTGATCAGAACCCATGAAAACATGATTTGTCATTTTTAATTGAAAAACATGACTTTACGGTTTCACAGGGTCCTTGTCTCGACCCGGTGTCGTGGACCGCCGTGCCACCACCAACCACTTCGTCTGACCTTTCTCTTCCATTTCACTTCAGACAGAAAAGACAATAGGAAGAGGTTTGGGCTCTCACAATCACACACACACACACACGCACACACACACACACACACACACACACACACACACACACACACACACACACACACACACACACACACACACACACACACACACACACACACACACTCTGTTCTCTGTTTTTAGTCCTATGATCGTGTAACCACAATTTTAAAAACAAAGAGAGAAGGTGCTGAGGCTTCTACACCCATCCTGAGGAAGCCAGGTGTCCAATTTTATGTGGGCACAATTTCCAAGGACAGCCACATGTCCATTTGTAACTGGACACAGCAAAAAGACCAATTTTCCCTTATCCTTACAAATTACCATTTTGCCCCTCGCATAGTTAGCCTCATAACGAAACCGTCCGACGTTCGATGATAGCGTGCCGCCTGTCGTTGTACTCAGGGGATCGAGACCTACCTAACGGTCCTCGAAATATGTGAAAATAACCCGTCGTATAAAAAGTCAACTATTTGCCCCTTTTCGACTAAATTATCAAAATATCCTCCAACTTCCAAACATCATAACTTCTTCCTCGAATGTCGGAATTATACGTGCCACCTGTCTATGAACTCGTGACGTCCCAAACTACGTCACAGTCATCGTCCAACATCCGTTCAACTGTCCAAACTAAAAGTCAACATTTCGCCAATTCCATGGGCAAAACCGTCATTTCGCACCATTCATCCGAAATCACCCAGCTAATCACCGATTACCGTCACTAATCTGTTATTAACCACTAATCTAATCCCGATTTCCGAGACGGGTCGTTACAGTGTTGGTTCTGACATGGTTGGAACTTCGGAATCGAAGGAGATTACGATTGAGGTGACGATGGGAGTGCTTGTGTCTGCATTGGTAATGGGTATTTCGAAGTCGTTTAGGGTGACTTCTCATGTTATGCCATGTCAGATAATTTTTTTTGTCACCAGTACATTGATCGTTTATGGTGACTTCTTATGCTCCGGGACGTCCGGGCCTGTCCAAATCAAACTCAAAGGTCACTGACCATCTATACAAGTCTAAACCATAAACCCTCAAAATTCACAGAATAGTTAACATGTCCCGAACACGCTTCCCAAGGCTTAAAACCTCCAAGTGACCTACCAAACGATCTCCGATAGACATAAAACCACTACAACTGTATTCAAAACGTCGAAACATTTTGAATAAGACCAGTTTTAACCTCGAAATTCGTGCCCATGTGCCCTCATGCGCCGATCTAATTTTGGTTAAAGAAAAGTCAACAGTCATTGATGACGTCATTAGCTTCGCGGAGAAGACTACTGGCTCCGCCATCTGGTTCGCCAGCCAGCGGCCGAATTTCCACCATTTTGGCCCGATTTTCAAACCTTCATATCTCCCTCAATACTCAACCAAATCCTACGTTCTTTATATAGAAATCTATTTACCCGAGCCAAGGAATCCAAATATGAATCCACAATTGAGAGAAAGTACCAGGTTTTGAAGATACGAGCTTCTAAAGTTATGGAAAAACTTTGAATTCATGTTTCGGCCACTCCCGTCGTCAAAAACCTTCCATTTTCGATCCTACCAGCTGGTATGAGCTCCAAGAACACAACCTTGGCCTTAGTTTCGATCCAAAACATCCAAATCCAAAACCCAAATTCAAACACCCCACGACTTACCTTTGCTTCACGGGTTCTGGCCACCACCGCCTTGTCCTCCATCCACCGCCGTCTCTCTCACGGTCTCTCTGCCCCTCCCTCACACTGTCTCTTTCTCAAGCCGAAGAAGGGAATAAGAAGATGATGGTTTGAGGGTGGGTACGTGTCACAACCCACCCCAATCCCCCCGGGATTAACATGGGATGTGTCATGATCCCGTCTAACACGAAGTGTCAGATCAGGGAAAATTTAAACCTTTAGCCCGACCGACTACCAGAGCGTGCCAGGATCCGGATGAGGAGTGTGATGTCTCAGTCTCAGCTACAATCCTCATCCGTAATCAACCTGAAGGACATTGGAAAATAGAAAAGACTGTGAGTGGACGAAAAGTAATAAGTTCATAAAACACATTTCGTAAAAGACTTTTATGCCCTTCACTAAAAAGCATGCATGCATAGGAAACCCATTTATCAAACCACATATGTTTAAACATCCATATTTACGGTCTCAGCCCCAAGTTCTGTAAATTCAAATCACATGGGCCCCTGCCACAAAACCATTTACACAAATCCATAACATAGTAAACATATGTGGGATCTCAACCCAAATCCATTTATCATTCATAAAACACAATTTCGCAAATCTAAGAAATCATGTTTGTTATATATCATATAACCAATCGTGTTATGGTATCTAAAGCTACGCGAGTACTACCCTGTGTAACGACCCGTCTAAAGAAGTGATTAGTAACGGTTTAGTGAGACTAATTGGTGGTTAGTGGGTTACTTTGGACGTTCGGCGTAGAATGACAATTTTGCCCGTAGTTTGGGCGGCCAATTAAGCATTGACCGATGACTGTGATGTA
Organism: Prinsepia uniflora; assembly: GCA_032719365.1. Taxonomy (NCBI): domain Eukaryota; kingdom Viridiplantae; phylum Streptophyta; class Magnoliopsida; order Rosales; family Rosaceae; genus Prinsepia; species Prinsepia uniflora. Next base: position 46,776,015 of record CM064870.1, on the reverse strand, counting down.
GTTTGGGACGTCATGAGTCCGTAGACAGGTGGCATACACGATTCCGACATCCGAGGTGGATGTTATGATGTTCGGAAGGTTGAAGGCACTTTCGTAATTTGGTTAACCGATCCACGATCACCCATACTCGGTCCACCCCACTCTGAGTCCTCGGTAACTTAAAGATGAAGTCCATGGTGATGTGATCCTATTTCCACTCGGGAATCGGAAGTGGCTGCATAGCCCCATACGGTCTCTGCCGTTCCGCCTTAACCTGCTGACAGGTTAAGCATTTGCTCACGAATTCAGCAATATCCTTCTTCATTCCTGGCCACCAATAATGGTTCCGGAGGGTACGGTACATCTTTGTACCCCCTGGATGCATAGCATAGGCCGAACTATGGGCCTCCTCAAGAATCTCGGCCCGTAACTCTGCCACTGCAGGTACACACAAACGGCCCAACTTCACAAGTGCTCCATCGTCCCGGATGGTAAAATCCTGTCTCCCATCCGCATCGACCTCAATTCTGTAAATACAGAGTATCGGATCCTAAAGTTGAGCTTCAATAATCCGATCAATCAGTACAGGTCGTACATGGAAGTTGGCCAACAAAGCTTCATGCTCATCAGTACCTAAAATAACTCCCGCCTTTCGGAGTCCCACCAGCAAAGGAAGATACACCATCCCCAGGTGTGCAACCGATCATGCTGATTTCCTGCTGAGTGCATCAGCCACCACATTGGCCTTACCCGGATGGTACTCGATCGTACATTCATAGTCCTTCAGCAGCTCCAACCATCTCCGTTGTCTCATGTTAAGATCCTTCTGAGTGAATAAGCATTTAAGACTCTGGTGGTCGGTGTATATCCGACACGTTGCGCCGAACAGATAATGTCTCCAGATCTTTAGAGCATGAACCACCGCCGCCAACTCCAAATCATGGGTAGGGTAGTTCAACTCATGGGTCTTCAGCTGCCGGGATGCGTAGGCGATAACCTTGCCAGTTTGCATCAACACGCAGCCCAGACCTTGCAGCGATGCATCACTGAAGACCACAAACTCTCCACTGTCATCCGGCAATGCAAGGACAGGTGCAGTGGTCAATCGATCTTTCAACTCTTGAAAGCTCCGATCGCACTGCTCGTCCCAGATAAACTTCACTCCCTTCCGAGTTAAACGAGTCAATGGTGCAGCAATTTTGGAGAAACCCTCCACGAATCTCCGGTAGTAACCTGCTAACCTGACGAAACTCCGCACCTCGGTCACCGTTGTCGGTCTAGCCCAGTTGGTCACTGCTTCTGTTTTCTGGGGATCCACGCAAATCCCATCCGTCGATATCACGTGTCCTAGAAAACCAATACTGCTCAGCCAAAACTGACACTTGCTCAGCATGGCGTACAATTGTTCTTGTCTCAGCTTCTCCAAGACTAACCGTAGATGTTCCTCATGTGCACGGGCACTCCTCGAGTACACCAAAATATCATCGATGAACACAATCACGAACTTATCCAGATAGGGTCGGAAGACCCGGTTCATCAGATCCATGAATGCTGCTGGAGCATTCGTCAAACCAAATGGCATAACAAGGAACTCGTAGTGTCCGTAACGGGTTCGAAAAGCAGTTTTCGGAATATCCTCCTCCGAAATCCTCAGTTGGTGATACCCAGACCGCAAATCAATTTTCGAGATGTACTGAGCTCCCCGCAACTGGTCAAAAAGGTCATCGATCCTGGGTAGAGGATACTGGTTCCTCAGCGTCACCTTGTTGAGTTGTCGATAATCAATACAAAAACGGAGACTTCCCTCCTTCTTCTTTACAAACAACACCGGTGCTCCCCACGGTGAAGTACTCGGTCGGACATATCCCAAATCCACCAACTCCTGCAATTGAGTCTTGAGTTCTCGTAACTCGGCCGGCGCCATCCAGTATGGTGCCTGGGATATAGGTCGGGTACCAGGGAGTAGTTCAATTGTAAACTCGATCTCCCGCGAGGGTGGCAATCCAGGTAAGTCTTCCGGGAACACATCCGGAAACTCACATACCACCGGAATCTCGTCGATACCCGGAGTATCAACCTGTTCCGACACGACATGCACCAGATAAGCCTGGCATCCCTTCTGTAGAAGTTTGGTAGTAGTAAGTGACGAAATCACTTCAGGAGGCGAACCGTCACGTTCCCCCTGAAAGATAACTTCCGGTAAACCCGGGCTCCGCAGAATCACTTGCTTGCTACAGCAGTCGATGAGCGATCTGTGCTCCGACAGCCAATCCATCCCTAGGATTATATCGAAGTCGTGGATATCCAGAATAATTAAGTCTGCTGGTAAATCCACATCCTCAATTCTTACCGGGCACCTCCGAATCACCTGATTCACAAGGTACACGATACCCATCGGGGTGCTAACACCCATTTCGTAATCTAAGGCTGATACCACACAATCAAGCATACCAGCACAACTCTTCGAAATAAAAGAATGTGTAGCCCCCGCATCCGTCAATACACGTACAAGAAGGTTAAAGATATGTAGTGTACCTGTGACCACGCCTGGGGCAGTCCTCGCCTGTTGCTGGGTCATTGCAAACACTTGGGCCTTTGGCCCTCTATTCCGTCCGCGCCCGCGCGCGCCACGTCCAGCACCACGGTCACCCCCCTGACCGCGACCTCCATTAGTGTGGGAAGCCGTGCTCTGCACCACACTAGAGCCCCCAGCGTCGTTGTTCTTGGGCAACTGCGGGCAATCACAGGCATATTGGCCCTCCTCCCCGCAAGCAAAACAAGTTACTGGCCTTGGCCTGTCCGAATGCCCACCAGAAGCACCGCTCCAAGATGAGCGCTACCCATAGTTGTATCCTGATCCCCTGCCCTGAGAGCCTCCGCGTCGACCTGACCAGCCACGACCCTTGAAGGATGAGGGTGCTCCCCTGTAGCCCCCTCCCTTGTTGTTCTTCTGGCCTGATGGCCCACGATGTGGGCGATCCTGACGTCGCCCCTCGCCCGAAGGCTGTCGTGTCTGGTGTGCCGCCAGACTGGCCTCGACACGTACCGCAGCGTCGACCAAATCTCTCAGTGAAGCATGAGTAGCAGCAGTCACACTTGCCCGGATCTCCCCTTGGAGTCCAAGCTCAAACCTTTGGCATTTGCCCTCCTCCGTGCTCACGAATGATGCAGCGAACCGGGATAGTTTTCCGAAAGTTTGCTCGTAGTCCGCAACGGACATATCACCCTGCTCCAGTCGTAGGAACTCAGCCTCCCGTGCTGCGCGAAAGGATCGCGGGTAGTACTGGTCCAGAAATCTGGAACGGAAAGCTTCCCAAGTAGTGGTATGGACAGACCACCCAGACATTTCGAGTCCGTGCCACCACTGGTAGGCTTCTCCTTCCAGCAAGAAGGCCGCCAAAGTTACCCGTTCGCCCGAAGGGCAGTGCATCACCGAGAAGATCCTCTCCCACCTGGTGATCCAATCATGAGCATCCTCGGGGTTTGATCCCCCGCAGAAAGGAGTGGCTCCCAAACGTTGAGCCCTTCAATGCTCGCGCATTCCATCTCCCTTTCCAGATCCTCGTCAGTTCGTGTATGAGGAATTCTCCTAGGAGGCATAACCAACTGTCAAGAGGCATAGATCAGATAACAATATTCTTAAAAGTCGAAAAGCAACTAGTACTAATCGCTAGTCTAGCATGCTGACCATACCCTAGTACTGACCACAACCTGGCTCTGATACCAAGCTGACAGGACCCGCCCCGATCCCACAGGGACCACAAGGGGACGTGCCCTGCTCCCGTCTGACACCCAATAATTCATACCAATTTTAACCTCAAACATCAATGCATAAATAACCAATTTAAAGTTATACATCAAATCCGAATTAAACAGATGTCAGACAAGGGATGAAATCCAAAATTACAAATTTGCGAGCACGACTCTAAAGTAAACCTGCGGGTACACCACCCAACAGGGGTTCAGGTACGCAGAAGTAGATCTATGCCCCAGCCTCAGGTTCCTCCTCTACCTCAGTATCACGACCTGGAGGGGTTACCAAAAACATTAAGGGTGAGTGGACCGAAACTCAAGTTTATAAAATCATTTGATAAGTAAAACGTATAATTTACCCCTCCATTTTTCAAACATGCATGCATCCGTAATTAAAACCATCAATCATATAATATGAACCATAAGGCATATAATAAAACCATAAGTATAATTTTAGTTGCTGCACTATACACTCCAATCCCGACATCCCTGATGTCTGACGTCCCTAACGTCCAATAAGGTCACTATCACAAGGCTACGCGTGCCACTCGGGTCTCAATTCCGAGTTCAATCCCCGAACCCCGTTCGGGTACAGCATCCCCGATGCTTAGCGTCATAGACGCTGGACGTTCTAGACATCTGTGACCTCTCCGGGGTACCTCATCCGGAGGAGACAATATAATATGAAAGGATCTATACAGTGCAGTACTAAATACATTTTATTGATATCCACATGCAAAGCATATATATACATAGATAAAATCCGAACCAATCACTAAGTTTCAACAGACGGGTCTCAAGCCCAAATACCGTGAAACGTGCCATAACCATTTTTCCATATCATCAAAACCATTATTGTTTTTAACATGTGAATAAGTATAATAAACCAGAAAACATTTATGCACGCAAGGGTTTAAGAAAATGGCCCACTCACAGTACAATCCTGCTGAAAACCGAGCGTATACCCTCGATCTGGTACAATTATACAATCCCTGTCATATCCAAAGTATACGTAAGGGTCCATACAAACCCCAAACATTTAACCATGAAACCGTAGACCGAAACCGGCCCGGGAAAGTCGCCTGAACGCGCTTCCCAATGCAATAAACCTCATTTTGACCAACTTAATGATCTCCGATCGACCCGAAACCACCGTCATTGGATTCGGATCATCGAAACCTAAAGAATGGTGGTGGTCCCACCAAAAGTACTGTTCACAAGCGCCCACACGCGCCAGTCAACGCATCGGTCAACGCAAGAACAGTCCATGCTGACGTCATCGCTGACGTCACTGCTGACGTCAGCATGACGTCATGCTGACGTCATCTGACAGCTGTCAGGTCTGACATGTCAGACTCTGACAGTGCCACGTGTCAACACCCGATTGGTCAACCTCACTGATCTTTCAGGCCACGTGTCAGATCTGACATGTGCCACGTGTCAGCACGGCACTAGTCCACGTCACTGACATGTCAGTGACACGTGGCAGTCCCTGATTGGGCCACGTCACTGACATGTCAGTGCTGACTGTGCACTGACATGTGACACGTGTCGGCTCACGGTTGGTCCACGTCACCTGACAGTCTGACAGGGTGCCACGTCATCACCTCTGTCCTCAGACGGGTTGACCCGTATCTCTGCAACTCGGGTCGACCAGACCCGCGATCATGACCCGGTCACCATTTCATCATTTCTTAATCATTTTTGTTTAGGTTTGTTCCTAACTACTCGTCTTAATCCCAGAAACAGTTCTAGCTAATTAAAATCAATAAACAAGGGTTGAATGGAAGACTTACCTCGATGAACAGACCCGGGTTCCCGTCGCTGTTTAACCACCGTTCAGGTCACCTCAGACCACGAAATCACGTCCTAAAGTTTCCTACCAGTCCATAGAATCGAATAGGATCAATAGAACACGACAAAACATGTTGGAAAACAGGCTTCCATTTTCTGAGTTTTTAAGCAGTTTCGGGTTAGGAAACACCTACCTTGCCGCCGCCTGCCGCCGTTCACCGCCGTCTCTCAGCCTCACCAGTGAGTCCCCCACACGCAGACACAGAGAATGGGTGATGAGCTGGGGTGTTTGTTCAAAATGGACAGAATGTGCATTTCGGGTAGGAAATATAAAGAATGGAGGGAAAGGAAACGGACGGTCCAGATTTGATCTCAAGGATGAGATCAATGGTTCAGATTAGATCTGGGGTACCTCAAATCAATGGCTGAGATCAAAAGTGGATTTTAATGCTATTTAATCTCATAGTGGATCTGATCCAATCTAGCCAATGGGTGAGTGACACTTTTCACTCATCCAGGTGTCTTCCAATCAGATTTCCAGAATAAAATATTCGACACGAAAACCGAGACACGAACCTCTCGATTTCAAGTTTCTGACCATAACTTCCTCGTACGAAGTCCGATTTCGGCGTGCCGCCTGTCTACGGACTCAGGACATCGAGACCTACCTAACGATCCTTGAGTCATGTGAAAATTAATTGTCAAATGAAAAGTCAACGTTTTTGCCCCAACCGTCAAAATTACGGTAATGCCCCTGAACTTCCGATAGTCATAACTTTTTCCCTGATCGTTCGAATTGGACGTGCCACCTGTCTATGAACTCGTGACGTCCCGAACTACGTCACGGTCATAGGTCAAAGTCCATTTAATTCACCAATCAAAAGTCAATAATTTGGCCATACCAATCACAAGGGTAAAAGCGTCAATTCACACATTAAATTACAATATTAAAGTCCTCGAATGTCCGGGGTGTTACATTTTGATTCAAACGTGTAGTCGTGAGGTTTGGGGCTGAGTCGAGGTGTTTGGTAGGTTCTATTCGACTCAGTAGGTCCCTAAGAATCGTCAGGTTGTGAAGCCATGACGGGGCGAAGCTCTGGTGGTAGGAAACCGAAATAGGGGTTTTCGGGTGGTTTCTGTTTCGAGTTGGGAAGATGAGATTTAGGCAGTGATGTTGTGTTTGGAGTAGGGGAATGGATTGCTTAGGGTAGGACGAAGCTAGGGGAGTTGAAAGGAACATAAATGGATGGAGGATGACGGAGAACCAGTCACGCCGGTTCGGTTTGACTGAGCCGGTCTGAACCGGGTAAACTGAGGTTGAAGACGATGAACAGTGCCACTGTGTGCAGGCGCGTGAGGCCCACACGCATCCACTTTGGGCGGCGTATGAGGGCGTGTGGTGGCTGTTCTGGGGAACCTTCCAACATAGTTTTTGGTCTAAACGTTGTAACTAATTTGTTGGGACACGTTTTGGGACAATCGGACAACGTCTCGGGTTAGTTCTACGAGATCAAAGGTTTAGGGCTTTGTGTAATTACGTTTAGAAGTCCGGGAAATTTGGGAAACATTAGGAAAACCTTAGTGGACGTGTTAGTGACTTGTTTTGGTGCCTTGTGACAGGGTCGAGAATACCCGAGGTGGACGAGGAACGTACGGGACGCGAGTGACGTGCCCGGTAACTGTGAGTGGACTTCTTCCTTAAAACCAAGCATGCATGACTGATTTTATTATCTTATTTTGTGGTTTTACATGTGATTTCATGAGTATTAAATATGCTATAACGTTTTTACATAATTGCATGTTTTTCGAGAAATAACGCATTTTGCTCATTTTACGAGAAAGACTTTGATTGCTGATTATGATACTATGATTTTGGGATTTAAAATGATAAATGGTTTTCAATGATTATAAATGGATTTTGAGACATGATTTGCTAAACAAGGTTTTCAGTTTTGGGATCGGATTTCGGAAAACAGAATTTGGTTTTAAATTTGAAAAGTGGTTTTCTGAATTTGGGTTCGGAATGATGGTTCTGGATGCCGGAATGGCTTCGGACCAGTGGTTTCGGATTCGGGTTTGGATGTGGATTTCGAAATGGTTTTCAAATGGTTTTGGATTGGATTTGCTGGATCTGGTTATTGGGTTTAAAGACCCGGATTATGTTATGACGAGGGATGGGCCCGGATTGGGTTTAAAGACCCAGATTGAGTTTAAAGACTCAGGAGTTTAAAGACTCAAATATATTGATATTTTCCCCCGTAGGCCTGTTGAGTTTAAAGACTCGGGAGTTTAGAGACTCGGATTATATTGAGGCCTGGATTGAGTTTAAAGTCTCAGGAGTTTAAAGACTCGGATAGATCCAGCAGGTTTGATCGGATGATTATATTGGTATTTTATGTTTTACTGCTAATGTTTTATATTGTTTATCATACTGTGTTTATGTTGCTGCGGTTTCCATGATGAAAATGATATGATTTATAAATGTTTTCAGACACTTGGTTATGCATGCATGTTTTCAAAACGGAGGGCAAAACCCAGGTTGTTTATTAAACTGTTTTTGAAACTCTTTTTATTTATAGTCCACTAACACCTTCTGGTTTTTAATTGCCCTCCAGGTCATGGAGCTAGTGCGGGGGTTGACGTTGAGGCAGTGTCAGAGTCATAGAGTTATCCTCGAGTTGACCTCGGAGTGTTTTCCGTTACGTTTTCCGTTGTTCGTGTAGTACTGTTTATTTTGTTTTGTACTATGCTCTGTATAACGGTTGACTCTTGGATGTTTTGAATTCTCCCTTGTATGGCAATGTAGTTTGTGGGTTTTCGTGAGGGTGTTTCGGTCTTTTGTGTTGGGTTGTCAGACGGGAGCAGGGTTCACCTCGGTTATCGGGGTGATAATCCGAGTGGGTCCTGTCACCCTGGGTCTCAAATCCCAAGTCTCCCCAGGGTCCACCCAGGTCAATGTTCGTAGATCAATGATCCTCCCTCGGGGTTATAATCCATAATAGCCTTCCTGAGAGTAAGGTACCCAACGGGGGTGACTCTACTCAATTAGTGCTCTGTGACTACTCCGGGGTCCACCTAGGCCAACGACTCTCCACGGAGGAGACAATCCATAAATATATAAGGATGGTATATGAAAAACCATTTGAAATCATTCTCAAAACCTTTCAAGGGTTCATGCCCGGTCCCCATAAACCGTCATGCACTAGAAATCCATTTATAGGTCCCCGATCTGAAATCACAACCGTAAACCATAACTGGGCCCTAAGCTCGAATTCATATACCAACTGGGCCTCCGACCCAATTCGTAAACCAACTGGGCCTCATGCCTGATTTCGTAAACCAAATAGGCCTCGTGCCCGATACGTAAACCAAATGGGCCTTGTGCCAGATACGTAAGTCAACTGGGCCTAGAACCCGATACGCAAACCAACTGGGCCTCGAGCCCGATATGTAAACCAACTGGGCCTCCAGCCCGATGCCTTTTTAAATCAAATGGACTTCAAGTCCAAGAGTTCATAAATCAAATGGGTCTCGGGTCCGATTCCATATTTTTAAATCCGAAATCAAATCATGAACCAATTGGGCCCCTAGCCCGGTAACGTAACTAAATGGACTTCGTGTCCGGGGGTTTCCAAAACAAATGGGTCTCATGCCCGAGAATACCTTTTCAAATCTAAAACCATTTCATGTCAAGACCCGACCCTCCTCTGTCAGGTCCCGACTCATCTAGCACGATATTGTCCGCTTTGGGCCTCCTTGCCCTTGCCCTCACGGTTTTGTTTTCGGGAGCTCACGGTGCAACTTCCCAGGGGGTCACCCATCATGGAATTGCACCAGCCTCAACTCGCTTAACTTTGGGGTTCCAATCCCCCCCAAAGCCACTGAGCTCCCAAAAGGCCTCATGCTAGATAGGTGTGTGCCTACACCTTTAAGGCACACCACCATTCCCTTCCCAGACCATTCCCCCCTCGCAGGAAAGTGGGATTGTTCACCGTTCCCTCCAGGACACGGGTCTTACAATCCACCCCCCTTAGGGCCCAACGTCCTCGCTGGCACACTTCCCGGTCGGGGTCTGGCTCTGATACCAATCTATCAAGACCCGACCCTCCTCTGTCAGGTCCCGACTCATCTAGCACGATATTGTCCGCTTTGGGCCTCCTTGCCCTTGCCCTCACGGTTTTGTTTTCGGGAGCTCACGGTGCAACTTCCCAGGGGGTCACCCATCATGGAATTGCACCAGCCTCAACTCGCTTAACTTTGGGGTTCCAATCCCCCCCAAAGCCACTGAGCTCCCAAAAGGCCTCATGCTAGATAGGTGTATGCCTACACCTTTAAGGCACACCACCATTCCCTTCCCAGACCATTCCCCCCTCGCAGGAAAGTGGGATTGTTCACCGTTCCCTCCAGGACACGGGTCTTACATTTCATTAAACCATTTTCAAACCCATAAGCACGTATAATCAGTGCAAAACCATAAACCTCAATTTGCGTGCAAACACGTAAATCGCCTCGAAATGCGTGAAATCATATAAATCACAATCATCCAAATCATCATCATAGAATCACTTCAATAAACCATATAAAACATTTATGAATGCATCACAGTTTAGAAATCAAGGTCCACTTACAAACCGTCCTAAGCTGCTGCCTCGATTTGCGTGTCATAAGCCTCCCCAAGCTAATTCGACCTCTCCGGATCATCCTGACCTGTCCAAATCATATCCAAAGGTTACTACTAACCTATACAAGTCCATACTAAGAACCCTAAACTTACCCGAAAAAGTAAACGTGTCATGTACACGTTTCCCAAGGTGAAAACCCCAATTTGACCAACTTAACGACCTTTGATCGACTTGAAACCACCGCCATTGGATCCGGATCGTCGAAACCTTTAAAATGACATTGGGCCGACCTCAAAATTCGAGCCCACGTGCCCCCATGTGCGTAGTCAACGCAAAAGTCAACGGGTCAAAGTCAACGAGTCAACTCGCCAGTGACTCACCGAAATTTCTGGCCGGAAAACTCCATTGATGCCCCAAACTTCAAACTTCGATATCTCACTCGTTTCTCAACCAAATTTGACGTTCTACCTATGTAAATCTATCTACTCGAGCCAAGGATTCCAAATATAAACCCAGAAATTGCAGAAAGTACTTGAATTGTAAGTTATGGCCATTCAATGTTTCGGCTAGAATTCCGATCATCATTCCGGCCACCTCCGACGTCCAAATCCGTCCCAAATTGCACCTACAAGCTTGTGAGAGCTCAAGGAAGATCATCCTAAGTTTAGAATCGATCAACACCATCAAAATTAAAAAAAAAACCCAAAATTGGAATCCCACGGTTTACCTTCCAAAATTCTGGCCACCGTGCACGACGGTCTTTGTCGTGGCCACCTTTGGGTTCGTCTAAACATCCTGTCCAACTTTCATTCACGGGTCAAAAGCAATGAATGATGATTGAGAGGTGTTTGTGTAGGATTGGGGTATATGGTTTTGAAGAAAAAAATAAATGAAGAAGATGAAGATGGTTGCACGGGAGGGAAGAGAGAGAAATGAAAAGGAAACAATTAAAATAATAAAACCTAATTAAAATAGTATTTTATTTCATTGGATCCACTTTTTGGGGAAAGCCACCAATGGGATGAGTGACACTTGTCACTCATCCAAGGGCCCCACAATTAATAAATCCCCCAATCAGATTTATTTAATATTTTATTGGGGTCCCGAGACGTAAATCCCCGATTTCACTCCCGTGACCATAACTTTCCCGTTGAACGTCCGATTTCAACGTGTCGTCTGTCTATAGATTCGTATCGACATGATCTACATAACGATCTTTGACCCTCGGCCATCGGACCTCTTGGGTCAAAAGTCAACATTTTATCCACGACTAGGGGCAAAACGGTTATTTTACGTCGTCCATCCAATTTCTCCCAACTAATCACCGATTAACCTCACTAATCCTTCATTAATCACTAATCTAATCCCAGAATTCAGGACGGGTCATTACAGTACGGGTTGGATGAATGAAGAAGATGAAAATAGTTTGGATGCATGTATATGTGATGGCCATCAATGGATGGGTGACACTTGTCACTCATCCATTGGTCCAGGCCAAGATATTTTGGGCCTCAATTTCAAATCCCAAAAGTCAAATTCTCGTAATTCGTGCAATTGTGAATAGTATGAAAAACTGTCCTTAACACGGTAATTTTTCCGTACGATATCTGATTTCGATGTTCCGCTTGTCTATGGACTCGTATCCTCTCGATCTATGTAATGAATCTCGATCCACGTGCAGTTGACCTTTCGGGTTAAAAATTAACTTTTTCACTCATCCAAGGGTAAAATCGTCATTTTACCCGGATTGTCCGATAATCCTCGATTAATCCCGATATATCTTTAATTAATCTCGTAGATTCGGGACTGGTCGTTACAGTCGTTTTGAGGTCCGGTGTTCACCTCCAAACATGTTTGGTCATTGATGAAGAAGCTTAGCATGCAGTAGGTGGGAACTGGGCTCTTGGTTTTTCTTCGTGCTTGCTAGAACTTGAAAATTTGGTCATGTTCATCTTCAGATACCCAGATAACAAATTCGTCAATTTTGGGTCGACGATCGACGAATGGACTTGGGGGGCTGCGAATTTGATTTGGGTGAAGGGGGACTGGGAATTAAAATGGGATGGGGGAAGGGAGGTCGATTTCCATGTTAGGGTTTCTAGGCAAGTCCTTTAATTTTGGTAATTATGAAATCCCGAAAATGACCCACTATTTTTTTCCACATCAATTGCTGACTCGAAAAAAGTTTTGACCCGTGGTATTTTGACAGTCAAATTGATGGAAATCTATCGGAGGTAATTAAATGTGGGTGGTCATAAAGATTGGGTAGTTATTTTACAATTTTTATAGTTCAGATATGAATCTGTAGTGAGCTCTATAGTTTGAGGGGTCTTTTATGTAGTTTTTTCTTATTTTTTTATATAAAAGCAAAAGAATTGAATGAAAATAGGCCAATTTTATTTTAATTCTTTTATTGTTTTTCTAGCTTATATGGAAGCCAACTCAGCATAAAATATTATTAAAATTCACCGGCTCATCATTTAACAAATTGATCAATGGTGGTTAGATACATGTTGAGTTTTGATAGTTTGAATGCCTAAATGAATTTTTTTATAACTCGGTTATGAACGTGAAATGACCTCTATAATTCGGGGAGTTTTTTGTAATTTCTCCAAAAAATTAATTAATTGAAAAATTATTTTCATAGAATTTAGGATTTGATTGATTAATCTGTAAATTGGTATCTTCAAACCGAAAACCAAGAAAGCGTCAATACGACATCATGACTTAATCAAAAATACCAAATTTCTAATAATTGGTAATGGACCAACATGAGGAACAAATTCTAAGACAAATAGAGCAATAGAATCTACTGAAAAATAAAAAAACATGTATTTGGTTGTGTCAAGAATATCATGGTGGACAAACTTGATTTGAACTTGGATTTGGATAGGACCCGATTTAGGAGCAGGATTAATTTATAATGGGAGTGTGGTGTTTTTGCCATTATGCCCTCTTTCCCAGCCCTCACCAATCGTTTGAGGATGAGAAGGATCGATAGTAAGGAAGATCATATACGATGAATATGTGCATATTGTATCAATGGAGGGTGTTGCCATGGCAGAGGTGAGAAATTTTAGTGGAAGAAGTGACATTGAATTTTTAGGGTTTTTTGCGAAAGGAAAAGAGAGATATCGGATTTTAATTGCTAGATACATTTTAATTTTTCTAAATAGTTGATTTCCTTTCTCTTTTTATTTTATGGGAAAAAAATTAGTAATATAAAAAATGGCAAATGGCAATACGTCCACATAATATGCCACGTGTTATATAAAAAGTCCACATAATATGCCCTAAAAGATCTTTCATAACTGTGTCCGTTTCTACTCCCGCATGACACCTCAATCAACGTACTTGAAATACCCTGAGCAATAAAATTGTCAAACAAAGGATATACATGCCTCAAAATAAGAGCCATACATAATTCATCCTCGCAGGATCACCGCCCACATTCAACCCACTGATCCCGGAGAAACGGAAAAGTAAAACCCCGATTACTTCGAGCCTCAAACCAATAGCTGGTCTTATTCGAGCTTGTTCGTGATACCTTGGTACCTCAAATAAACTATTTAAGCAACAATTCGGTTTCCGTTCAAACTCTCGAGAATACCAGACGTTCACTTATAGTCTAATAAGGACCTTATGACGGGACCTGTCCCCAAAGGACATAGATAATCGTGCCCGGTCCTGCTCCCGTCTGACAAATCAGCTGAAGTTCTGAAATTACTCTCAGCATTTGACAAATAAGGGATAACCGTATTTGTGCCCACTCATACCTCCACCTCTCGAATAGCCTCGATCATCGCGCCACGACCTGTAGGGTCAATAAAACAGAAAAGGTGTGAGTGGACAAAACAAAGTTTTAGAAATACATTTATCAAAATACATTCCTACCCTCCAGTTTCACAAACATGCATGCATATCATAACTCATGAGTACAATATATCTGGGTACAAATAGTTATAAATCTCAAATCATGAACAATAAAAACCACGGGACTCATTTCCATAGCCAGTCTCAGATCCAATCTCATATAGTCACGTTATCCCTGCAACGCATGCAAATCAATAAGCTCAAGGACCGCTCAAAATTCGAGCATCCGTCGCTGTGAACACATCACCAGCCGGCAATCCAGATCGTGGTGAACACATCACCAACCGATCTCCATATAATCCAGCACATCTGATCTGAGTCGAGCCTCCCTCGGCTGCACGACAACGGACAGTGTTACGTGACCTCTCTGGGGTACACACATACATCCTGGAGGCGAGCGTTATCTCCAGGGTTCATTCCCGGGAAACACAATCCCAACCGGAAGCCCTAATATCCATAATCCAGGGTGCACTCCGGGGGAAACATATTCCACCCCGAAAACCCTAATATCCACAACATATCATCATCATGAAAACCAGTGAAAACAGTTGCATTTGAAATTAAAACCATTTTCAACACAGGGTCTCAGCCCAAAACATAACCCGTAAAATCCATAAAACCAGAGTCCCGATTTCATAAATCCGAAAACCATCAATATCATCATGTAATCACATGGAAATACTAATCCAATCAAAATCACATTTCCATTGGGTCACACGCCCAACATATCAATTTCCCAACATATCAATTTCACGCAAATCCACGTAACTGCAACCTCAGTTGCCATTTTCACATAAATCCAAAAAATATATCCAGAAAGCATTTCAAATCCACCAAATCATTTCCTGACTCGTAATCCGAGTCAAAACCAATCTCAAATCCCGGGCCTTCGCCCAAAACAACAGTTTCACAGTTTTCTCGAAAATCGTGCCTAAATCATATAAAATAATATAATATTCCCAAAATCCAAAAATCATCACATCAAAACATCAATCATACCAAATCATGTCAAATCATATCATAAAACATTTAAAACATATATGCATGCATTCAGGGTAGAAAATAAAAGTCCACTCACACACCGTCCTTATCGCTCGCTTTACGAGCTGCACGTTTTTTTGTAAATTCCGGAAGTCACCATTCCTGTCCAAAATCATTATCTAGGGTTACTAACATCTCAATATACCTCATATAATTTTTCCCAATTTTTCTGGGATTTAATTACGTATTTTAAACGTAACTTAAACCTTCGGCTCGAAACAATATCGAAACAGTGTCCGATTTCCTCGAAACCAACGCCAAAATATTTGTTACATTAAATAGGACAAAAGTCATGTTGACCTCACCTTGGGATTCGAGCCCACGCGCCGCCGTGAGTGGCTGCGCGTGATCACCACGCGCCTGCTACAGTGAAGTGTACAGTCGTCGTCCCAACCCGTTTGACTGGTAAACGGGTCCGGTTGGCCCGCGTGTTGACCCGGTTGGAATCCTGTCCATTTCCAGTTAATTCCTTCAATTGCTTAATCTAATTGCATTGTCATAGACCCAATTTAATTTCTGTAAACCAAATTACATCAATTCTTACCTCAATCCAGTCGAATCAATCTCGACTTTATGAAGAACACCGACTACTATTCATCATCGAATGTCATCAATTTCAATCAAATTCGTGCAATTGATCCACTTAGAAGCTTCGCAGGAACCATATGAACGTAATTCCAAGCTCAATTTCATCCTTCTCGCCCTTCAATTGCACGACTCAATCCTCGAACTCCTTCTCTGTCACCAAGTCCGTTCAGAGTCAAATGGTCCCTAATTTTCTTCGTTCTTGAGGTGGTCCTAATCTTGGCAATCCCAGAAAACTGAAAACAAGCTCAATTTAGAGTATCACGGCTCATAATTTCAAATTCGAGTTTTAGGAGAATTTGGATTCTCATTGTTTTGAGCTGTCGGGTTTAGAGGTCTAACCGCTCCAATTCGGTCCTCACAGTTCCTTCTCAATCATTTTTAGTTTTCCTTTCAATTCATTTCATTCTTCCTCTCACACGTTGATCAGGCAGGGTGATTGAGCTTACTGCTCTGTTCTTTCTTCACATGTTCTTTATACACACACGATTTTGCACAAAATATCCAATTAACTAAGATTTCTTGCCACTCATCCACTATATAATTGTGACAGATGTCACTCAAAGAGCTAACCGACTCACCAAATTGGGTGAATCAGCCATCAGCCGCACTAACTAATTAAAACCCATTCAAATTACCATTTTACCCTTTCCTTCAATATTACCAAATTGCCCTTTCACCATCGCAAGCCCGATTGACGCATGCCGCCTGTCTACCGATTCAGCGTCTCGAGACCTACCCAACGGCACTTATGGAAAGTCCAAACACGGTCCCGATCAAAAAGTCAACAAATGGCCCCTTTGACCAATTTACCGAACTACCCTTAAACTTCCGAACATCATAACTTTATCCTCGAATGTCGGAATCGAGTATGCCACCTGTCTATAAACTCGTGACGTCCCGAACTACGTCACAGTCATCGGTCAAAGTCTGTTTGACCGCTCGAACCAAAAGTCAACCGTTCGCCCAATTCCAGGGGCAAAATCGTCATTTCCTTCAAATTTTCCTTTTTCGAATATCAGGATCGTTACAACCTTAATAATAGGACATACGATAATACCCTTAAATGAACTCCAATTTTGACAAAAATTGCACCAACAAATCTGTAAGGAGGAACAAAATAATTCTCATGCTAATCAAACTACCAGAAAACCATGCACCCACCCCCATGCGTCGTTGTAGCTCTCTGCGTGTGGGCTTCACTTGCCTGTGTGCATAGTCGCAGGCGTAATCGCCTACAAGTTTCAACTAGATCCGCGGGTTAACCCGTTGTCCAATTTCATTCGATTCTCTTCCATATACCCCATTCAAATTATCAGACTCACCTTAGTCATACTCAGGGACTCATTCATGCCTCCAATTTCAAAAACAAACACCGATTTAGCCCATAACAAAGGTTGTGAATCCTCAGCTCCGTCACAGGACTCAATCAGCTCGCTACCGTCACTCCCACACTCTAAAGGTGGTACAATTTGACTCGCCGGATTGAGGGGAACAAACTCCGAGTCTTAGTTTCCATCAACTCGTTTCTATTCTCATCCACCATTCCCAAGAAGGAACTCCCTCATGCACCACCCCTTTAAATGCATCACTCATAACCATCGAAGACACAATGATGGCCAGTAATTCACTCAGGAAGTTTAGAAGTAATATTTCCACCGTAATCCCAAGGCTATCCTTTCTCTTACGGTGGAGATGGTCACCTTCCCTGGTTCCATCCTCTCCTACCGAAACAAACCAAGTTTTCCATCTTCCCTAGATTTTGTTCAATTCTCCCTTTTTAAACATACCACCCAAAATGGCCACTAATCCCCACCCTAAGAACGAGATGTGTCATTCAATCAATAGGGTGAGTCATAGCAGCTAGTACCACATCTAATACTTTGAAATACCAAAATGCCCTTAGTGCCTAATTTACCAAAACGCCCCTAGAATGTTTGGACACGTAACTCTTTCATACAGTTTCTGTTTTTTGCTCGCCGCATGTCCACGTACTCAGGACTCCGAGAACTAGGCAACGGTCCTTACGAAAAGACCAATAAGTATCCCGAGTAAAAAGTCAACTTTTGACCTCATAGATAAAAATGTCAAATGTCAAATTTAATTTGTAAAACTGCCCTAATTTTTGGGTCGGGTCATTACAATTTTCTCCTTTAACAGAAATTTCGTCCTCGAAATTTGTATTTACATCAATGTCATGTTTGAAATATCACCTCAAGCCTCACGAGAGGTAAGAGTCCTTAATTAACACATTTCATGATTATTAACCTTGCTCGGCGAGTTAACTGTACCAGCTAAAAAGATAAAAACTGTTGCTCTAACAGGTAAATGTCTTTTTGAGGGGCCAATATTACACATGATACAAGAATTAAAAACCATGCCATTCAAAAAACGTGAAAGAAATTAAACGCACACCTTCTTCATTGATTAAAATATTAGAGAAACAATCATCCCTGTCTTTGAATAGTGAATACCTACCCATTTTGGCAATCTTTAAACTCCACGGCACTAAAAAACGTGAAAAAAGGATATTATTAAATTATTTGCTTATTACCTATATGTACATGATGGTCTAGGCAATGCAGTTCCTCACACCTTCAGGCTTCACAGAATTAAGAAGCTCCAAGCATTATAATTAAGCATCAACCCTAAATTTTCCAACCCCCTCCCCCCCAAAAAAATGGAAACCCTTCCAATGCTAGCTTCGGTAGCCCAATCACCGAATGTTAAGCCAGCCGAAGAAGTTGTTCGCCGGACGGCAAATTTTCACCCAAGCATTTGGGGAGACCAGTTCATCAATTATGATCATTCCCAACACATGGTACGTATACTTTTATACTTTTTATACTTTGTTAGTAGATAATATTAATTAATTGTATATATTTACCTAATTTAATTGTGCATATTTACTTTTGTTGTGGCAGTTGACTCTTACGATGAGGGGAAAGGAGGTTGATGAAGTGAAAGAAACAGTGAGGAGGGAAGTATTCCAAAGTAAGGCAACTGGGGATTTTTCACATCAGCTGAAGCTGATTGACGCAATTCAACGCCTCGGTCTGGAATGCCATTTTGAAAAAGAAATCGAAGAAGCACTCCAACGTCTGGTTGTATATGTAACCAATCCACTTTCTTTTGTAAAAATAAATAAAGTTGCAGTAAATAAATGATTTTTCTTCCTTTACCAAACAATAGATGAATGTGTATTAATTGTTAAAGATAAATAGGTTAAATCCTAGGCTAAAATATGAAAAGCCAAAAAGGTTAAATTTTGTGACAGTTGGGATTCATTAACTTTTATGTGGATACCCAAAATAGGCCTGCATGAGACACTCTTTTAGAAACACTCACAGAAAACAAATAAGCATACATTCCTCAGTACTCTTTTGTTTCGGGGGAAAGGATAAGAGTGGAGCTGAGGATTAGACAAGTAGAATTACACAACAGAGTTTAGTTATCGAATTATTATAATAGTTTTTCCTTTCAATTCGTACAAAGCAATTGAGAGAAAAAATGAGATCGCGTTAGAACACCCTCACATCCCTCTAAAGCAATTGGGTAGTTAGAACACCCTCACCCTCACCCTCACCCTCGCCCTTAATACTCGTAGAGATAAAAAAATTAATTGTATTTAATTTAAATATTTAAGAAACAAAAACTATATATATATATATATATATTGACGCAATTCAACGCCTCGGTCTGGAATGCTCATCTGTACGATGTTGCTCTTGGTTTCCGGCTACTAAGACAACATGGATTTAACGTTTCCTGTGGTATGTATTATATTTAGATATTAATTATATCACGTTTATTTAAGAGTAGTAATGTTTTAGTACTTCTTTCTCAATGAAACAGATGTATTCAACAAGTTCAAGGATGAAAATGGTAGCAGTTTCAAGGACAGCTTAATGGGTGATATTGGAGGTGTACTCAGCTTATATGAAGCAGCGCATCTAAGGGTGCATGGAGAAGATTTACTGGAAGAGGCTCTTCATTTGACCACCACTCACCTTGAGTCGGCTGCAACCCATGATGTAGCCAATATATTTCAGGTGGGATTTAAATTGCGCTGAGGAACTGCCAGATTATATGCAAATATTTTATGCAACACTTTTGAATCTTTTCAATGAATTGAGGAAGAGATGGCGAAGGAAGGAAGATCATACCGAGCCCCCTACGCAATAGAAGCTGTATGTATAGTTAACTTTTGGTCCACCGGACAAAGTTGACTTAACGACGAATTATGTTCGCCAGACAAATTCTCTTCGTTAACCCGCCCGGGGCCGGGAGGGGGCGCAGAGAGAGAATATTGTCGTGAAGAAAATCAAGGAAATCAACAATATTTAGACAGTCAGATTTTCAAGATCAGAACCGTTCACTTTATGTTTTTTAGCACCTAGACCTTGCCCATAAAAAATATAGGGATTACGAGGAGTTAAAGCAACCTGATCGTCGAAACTCATTTTGTAGTCGTAGAATGGTGTCACACCGTTACTTAGTCTCGGAATTTCGAAATTAGCCAATATTTTGTGTAAGCGATCTACAAGTATATATAGTAAATATATACTTTTGGATTGGTTGATTGATGTCCAAAAATATTTAAAACATCTAAATCATCTTATTCATTAAACATTTAAAACTTTTAAAATATATTTTGATGCGTTTTTCAAAGTATTGGTTACAACGATATTTAGATAGTCAGATTTTCAGGATCATAACCGTTCACTTTATGGTTTTTAGCACCTAGACCTTGCCCATAAAAAAATATCGGGTTTACGAGGAGTTAAAGCAGTTCGATCGTCGAAACTCATTTTGTAGCCGTCGAATGATGTCGCACCGTTACTTAGTCCTGGAATTTCGAAATTAGCCAATTTTTTGTGTAAGCGATCTACGAGTATATACAATAAATATAAACGGCTGGATCGGTTGATTGATGTCAAAAAATATTTAAAACATCTAAATCATCTTATTCATTAAACACTTAAAACATTTTAAGTATATTTTGATGTGTTTTTTGAAGTTTTGGTTCGAACGATATTCAGACAGTCAAATTTTCAGGATCTTAACCGTTCATTAATCTTTTTGATACCTAGACCTTGCATGTAAAAACTCTTGGGATTACGTGGAGTTATAGTTGTCCGATCATCAAAACTCATTTTGTAGCCGTCGAATGGTGTCGCTCCGTTACTTAGTCTCGAAATTTTGAAATTAGCTAATTTTTTGTGTAAGTAATCTTCAGGAATATACAGTAAATATAGATGGTTAGATCGATCGATTGAGGTCAAAAAATATTTAAAACATTTAAACCATCTTATTCATCAAACATTTAAAACACTTCAAGTATATTTTTATGCGTTTTTTGAAGTTTTGATTCCAACGATATCCAGACAATCAGATTTTTAGGATCGGAACCGTTCACTTTACGATTTTTAGTACATAGACCTTGCCCGTAAAAAACTTCTGGATTATGAGGAGTTAAAGCCGTCCGATCGTCAAAACTCATTTGGTAGCCGTCGAATGAGATCGCACCGTTACTTAGTCCTGAAATTTCGAAATTAGCCAATTTTTTGTGTAAATGATCGAAGAGTATATACAGTAAATATAGAAGTTTGGATCGGTTGATTGATGTCAAAAAATATTTAAAACATTTAAATGATCTTATTCATTAAACACCTAAAACACTTTTAACTTTATTTTGATGTGTTTTTTCGAAGTTTAGGTTCAAACGATTTTCAGACAGTCTGATTTTCAGGATCAGAACCGCTCACTTTATGGTTTTTAGTACCTAGACCTTGCCCGTCAAAAATATCGGGATTACGAGGAGTTAAAGCCGTCCGATCGTCAAAACTAATTTTGTAGCCAGCGAATGGTGTTGCTCTGTTACTTAGTCCTGGAATTTCGAAATTAGTCAATTTTTTGTGTAAGCGATCTACGAGTATATAAAGTAAATATAAACGGTTGGATCGATTGATTGATGTTGAAAAATATTTAAAATATCTAAATCATCTTATTCATTAAACACTTAAAACTCTTAAAAATATATTTTGAGGTGTTTTTCAACGTTTTGGTTCAAACGATATTCAAACAGTCAAATTTTCAGGATCAGAACCGTTCACTTCATTGTTTTTAGCACCTAGACATTGCCTGTAAAAAACTCTCGGGATTACGAGGAGTTAAAGCAGTCCGATCGTTGAAACTCATTTTGTAGCCGTCGAATGGTTTCGCGTCGTTACATTGTCCTGGAATTTTGAAATTAGCCAATTTTTTTTTGTAAGAGATCTACAAGTATATACAACAAATATAGATGGTTGGATCGGGTGATTGATGTCCAAAAATATTTAAAATATTTAAATTATCTTATTCATTAAACACTTAAAACACTTTTAAGTACATTTTGATGCCTTTTTTCGAAGTTTTGGTTGGTTCAAACGATTTTCAGACAGTCGGATTTTCTGGATCAGAACCGTTCACTTTATGGTTTTTAGTACCTAGACCTTGCCCTGTCAAAAATTTCAGGATTACGAGGAGTTAAAGCCGTCAGATCGTCGAAACTCATTTTGTAGCCGTCGAATGGTGTCGCTCCGTTACTTAGTCCAGAAATTTCCAAATTAGCTAATTTTTTGTGTAAGTGATCTTCAGAAATATACAGTAAATATAGACGGTTAGATCGATCGATTGATGTCAAAAAATATTTAAAATATTTAAGCCATCTTATTCATCAAACATTTAAAACACTTCAAGTATATTTTGATGCACTTTTTGAAGTTTTGATTCCAATAATATTCAGACAATTGGATTTTCAGGATCAGTACCGTTCACTTCACGGTTTTTAGTACCTAGAATTTTCTCGTCGAAAACTTCTGGATTATGAGGAGTTAAAGCCGTCCGATCGTCAAAACTCATTTGGTAGCCGTCGAATGGTGACGCACCGTTACTTAGTCCGGATTTTCAAAATTAGCTAATTTTTTGTGTAAGTGAACTTCATGAATATATAGTAAATATATACGGTTAGATCGATCGATTGATGTCAAAAATTATTTAAAACATTTAAATCATCTTATTCATCAAACACTTAAACATTTTAAGGATATTTTAATCCGTTTTTAGAAAATTTGATTCAACAATATTTAGACGATCGAATTTTCAAGATTGGAACCATTGACTTTGTCTAATATAGGCATTGCCCATTGTTGTACACCAACTTATTCTATGCCATATGATACAATACGTACCGATCAAGTATGTTTTCAATCATTTTTACTTTAAAATTCAGTTTTCTTTCATTTCTTAAATCAATTTTACTTTAAAATTCATTATGGCCTGCCATTGTAGGATAAAATTGTGTTTAAAGAATTATTATTTATTATAAATTACAATTTATAAGAATGATAGGAATCTCTAGAAGTCCGTTGCAATGATAAGAGTAGACAATAATAGAATAAATTAGTAGATGTGGTAAAATTGTTTTTTATGAATTATTATTTATTTCATTTTCAATTTATTAGAACGAAGAGAAGAGAAAGTTGCTAGAAGTCCATACAAATTCACGGAAAAATTTGTATGATTATTAAATATTTAATTATCATTTTTCAAACAACCGAATTAAATGAAAATTAACAATTCAACCACTTTCTGTATCCACCAGGGCTAGCATCAATTGTACGACTGCGGTGGGGATCAGACTCACTTCCAACAAATGCCTCACGGCTACTAGAAGCCACAACTCTCCTCGATGATCCAGCTGACCTGCCCAACATATCGTTATTCGACATCTGCAAGCCCCAACCATGCACGTAAGATTTAGACACAACCCAATTTGATATAAACAGGCATGAAACAAGAAACTTCAATTTATAAGCAATGCATTCCAAACAACTCACAAGAGATTCTAATCCCTGCCAAGGAAATAGAAACCTTTTTTTCACTAATTTTCTCGTACTTATGTTTCTTAGTTCCAGCTTTTATTCCCAGCCAAGGAAGGCTACAGGAAAATAGAATTATTAAAGAAAACATCAACATATAGCACTGCAATAAAATATCAGCTCTTCAGAAATAATCACCTTTATCTAAGAAAGTACATAAGGACATAACCAAGTGATTCTAAATCATCCCTCCGGCTTTGCTCTATAAAGTACAGAATAACATAA
Source organism: Prinsepia uniflora (assembly GCA_032719365.1). Lineage (NCBI taxonomy): Eukaryota > Viridiplantae > Streptophyta > Magnoliopsida > Rosales > Rosaceae > Prinsepia > Prinsepia uniflora. Next base: position 46,752,221 of record CM064870.1, on the reverse strand, counting down.
AAGATTTTAATGTTATAAACCCGATAGTACACTTAATGGAAACAACAAAACATTGAAACAACAACAAAGGAAAAACTCAAACATACCGATGCCAAGGTGAGTGTTCATGCTTGCATATCTTGCAGTTCCAGTCAAATTCTTATTTTATCTACAGTAACATGCAAATGTACAATGAAAATTTGACTTAAATTTACTATATTAACTGCAAATATTGCAAAATCAACTTCTTGTTTCTCACATACTATATTCTTGGCATGATTTTTGAAGTCCATACTTGGGAAAACTAACATAGGCACATCACTCTCACCTGTACGAAATATGCTGACGGGTTGTACTATCTCTGTATTTCTTAGCCAGACCAAAGTCAATCATGTATACCTATATCAATATGAAATCTTTAGCATATGAAATAAGAACAATGAAACACATGCGCAAATACACAAAACTTAGAGCACTAACCTGATTTGCACGCCTTCCCAAGCCCATAAGAAAATTGTCGGGGTTGATATCTCGATGCAGAAATGACTTGGAATGAACGAATTCCACACGACTCACCTGAATCAATTTGAAGCATGGCAAAGTTTATTACTTCCCCACAGTATATAAAACAATACTATGGAATGAATAAACTCACACCTACCATTTGATCCGCCAGAATAAGAACAGTCTTCAAAGAAAGCTTCCTACTACAAAAGTTAAACAAATCTTCGAGACTAGGGCCAAGCAAATCCATCACCGAAACGTTATAATCTCCTTCAACCCCAAACCACCTTACATTTGGAATCCCAGCTGCAAGAACCAAATTTGGTAAACAGTAAATACCTTTTACAGAAAAATATAAAAACCCTATAGAACAAAACCAATTATGAGTGTAAAAGCAGGAGTAACCCTTACTTCCTCCTTGTAGTATCTTGTATAACTTGGATTCGTACAGCAACTGCGGATGTTTCGTCTTCACATTTTCCTACATATAAGAAATAGCAAACCTATTAGCTTCATATGCTCTAAATAACCATCCTTCCATCCCGAAATGCTAACAAAATTTTGGAAACAAACTTCAAGACCTCACTATTTACAAGGAAATACAATTTTAAGATACACTATTTTCTAGGTATTTATAAATCAATACATTGCACGGAAATTGACCCGTAATTAGGAATAACAGGAGAAGCATGCTTATAGCAGTAATAGGATTAACATAACCACAAAAATAATCTGAAAATTAGTTGACCCCAAAACCTTTGGTTCAAGGGCCTTTACTAACACAAAGTCAAAGCTTAAGCACAGCATATCAGACCATGAACTTCAAAACCATTATTATCAATTCTATGATCAAAGATTAAACTCAATTCAACACATAACTAAAGGCAAGCTAATGTGAAGTTTAAACACCGAAAAAAAAAGAGAAGAAATTTTGAAGCTAAATTGGAACAAGAACACTCACGAGCTTAATCGCAACCTCTTAATTCGTCTGAACAACGTTCACCTCCTTAAATTCTGAAACAACTATACTAAGTAACCAGAATGCATATTACAAGGGCACAAAGGATAAAAACTATGCCAAGGGCAAGGGTTGATTGTGAACTCCATGATCGCATACTTCGCACTTCAGAAAAAAAAAAACACTCCAAATTATCGAAACGTAGACTACAATACTAAATAAACAAAAAAAAATTGAAGACGCAAAGTAGCATCAATTTCAGCTGCAGGACTGAATTTTAGATGAAACCATTTGATAAGACCAGAAACGAATCAATCCAATCCAATTTCAGCCAAAACTAAAGCGTACACTTACCTAAATCAGTAAAACCCAATTCAGCAAACCTTATAGACAACGTAAAAATCAATTCAATAAAAACCCCCTAATCACCTAAGCCCAATCATCCAACCGAAATCTGCATTAAACATTAGGTTGCAATTATTTTCTTTTCTTTCTTCTGTAAAGTATAATATTTTTTTTTCCTCAAAAGGGTCCTCCGTAGGACCGAAGCCTGGGCGCAATGGCTTTCCGAGGGGCCAATATTACACATGACACAAGAATTAAAAACCATGCCATTCAAAAAACGTGAAAGAAATTAAACGCCCACCTTCTTCAGTGATTAAAATATTAGAGAAACAATCATCCCTGTCTTTGAATAGTGAATACCCACCCATCTTGGCAATCTTTAAACTCCACGCCACTAAAAAACGTGAAAAAAGGATATTATTAAATTATTTGCTTATTACCTATTTATACATGATGGTCTAGGCAATGCAGTTCCTCACACCTTCAGGCTTCACAGAATTAAGAAGCTCCAAGCTTTATAATTAAGCATCAACCCTGAACTTTCCAATCCCCTCCCCCCCAAAAAAAAAATGGAAACCCTTCCGATCCTAGCTTCGGTAGCCCAATCACCGAATGCTAAGCCAGCCGAAGAAGTTGTTCGCCGGACGGCAAATTTTCACCCAAGCATTTGGGGAGATCAGTTCATCAATTATGATCATTCCCAACACATGGTACGTATACTTTTATACTTTTTATACTTTGTTAGTAGATAATATTAATTAATTGTATATATTTACCTAATTTAATTGTGCATATTTATTTTTGTTGTGGCAGTTGACTCTTACGATGAGGGGAAAGGAGATCGATGAACTGAAAGAAACAGTGAGGAGGGAAGTATTCCAAAGTAAGGCAGCTGGGGATTTTTCACATCAGCTGAAGCTGATTGACGCAATCCAACGCCTCGGTCTGGAATACCATTTTGAAAAAGAAATCGAAGAAGCACTCCAACGTGTGCATGCTACATTTCAGGATGACCATCCCAATGCTCATCTGTACGATGTTGCTCTTGGTTTCCGGCTACTAAGACAACATGGATTTAACGTTTCCTGTGGTATGTATTATATTTAGATATTAATTATATCATGTTTATTTAAGAGTAGTAATGTTTTAGTACTTCTTTCTCAATGAAACAGATGTATTCAACAAGTTCAAGGATGAAAATGGTAGCGGTTTCAAGGACAGCTTAATGGGTGATATTGGAGGTGTACTCAGCTTATATGAAGCAGCGCATCTAAGGGTGCGTGGAGAAGATTTACTGGAAGAGGCTCTTCATTTCACCACCACTCACCTTGAGTCGGCAGCAACCCATGATGTAGGCAATCCACTGGCACCACGAATCACTCAAGCCTTAGAGAGACCTCTACGAAAAAGTCTAGAGAGATTAGGCGCACGGCGTTACATTCCAATGTACCAAGATGAAGCTTCACACAATGAGGATTTGTTGAAGCTTTCAAAGTTGGATTTCAACCTTGTGCAGCATTTGCACAAGAAGGAGCTCCAAGAGATTACCAGGTGGTGGAGAGCTCTAGACTTTGAAAGGAAGCTGCCATTTGCAAGAGATAGGATGGTAGAGTTGTACTTTTGGATTGTGGGAGTCTATTTTGAACCCCAATTCTCTGTCGGAAGAACAATTATGACCAAAGTGAGTGTGTTGCTAACAATAATGGATGATATCTACGACGCATTTGGCACATTCGAAGAACTCATCGTGTTTACCGAAGCAATTGACAGGTCCGTACATGGTTGCTTTAAAATTTTAGATATATTGATTAATTATTTTCATTGATATTGATATCCACGATCTAAATTAAAATACATATATATTTCAGGTGGGATTTGAATTGCGCTGAGGAACTGCCAGATTATATGCAAATATTTTATGCAGCACTTTTGAATCTTTTTAATGAAATTGAGGAAGAGATGGCGAAGGAAGGAAGATCACACCGAGCCCCCTACGCAATACAAGCTGTATGTATAGTTAACTTTTGTTCCAACGTCCACATATAAAATTTGTTTGAAATATTTATAAATATATTTATATGGGTGATCGATCGAACATGATCAGATGAAAGATCAAGCCCGATCGTATTTCAACGAGGCGCGGTGGTTGCACGAAGCACGCATTCCGAGCATGGAGGAATACATGAGTGTTGCGACGGTTTCTATTAGCTACACTTTTCTTACAACCATATCCTTACTTGGCATGGGAGACATTGTAACCAAGGACGCATTTGAGTGGCTCTCCAATGACCCCAAAATTGTTAGAGCTTCAAACACCATTTTTAGACTCATGGATGACATTGTTTCCACCAATGTAAGTTCACTCATATTTTTAAGTTTCGAGACGTCAATAATCAATTAATAATTTCAAGTTTTAATTTATTTATAATTGTGCTACGAGCATGCAGTTTGAGAAGGAGAGAGAACATGTAGCTTCCAGTGTTGATTGCTACACGAAGCAATATGGAGTGGCAGAGGAAGAGGCGGTGGATGTTTTCAAGAAACAAATAACGGATTCATGGAAGGATATAAACGAGGAGTTTTTGAGACCAACTGCGGTGCCAATGGGCGTGCTTAAGCGTGTGCTGAATTTAACAAGAGTGAGTGATCTTCTTTACAAAGGAGAAGATGGCTTCACACGTGTCGGCAAGGTCACGAGAGATAGTGTTGCTTTAGTCTGCATTGAACCCCTGCTACTGTGATCGATATATATCCACTTTATCCATCTACCAATCGCTGGCGCCCGCGATATCAATAAACTTATGATTAATATTTCTTGAATAACACCTTCTGATTATCTGGCGCCGGCCTGCTGGGATCGACCCGTGTGGCTTTTCAATGTGTTGATCATTCGCTTTTTCTCTTTATAATTTGTATGGAGTTTTGTTTGTTGGAAAAATAATCTGTAAGGATGTGTTTGTTGGAAATAATTTATAAAGATGGTTATTAATTAATTTGATGGAAATAATTTGTGCGGATGGTTGGAGTCTAACTTCACTCTACCTGGTTGGAGTCTAATTTCATATATATATATATATATATATATATATATGAATTTTAATTCTAGTTATTAAAAAGAATCTAAAATTGGATTTATATGTCACATTATGAATGCCACTTACATTAATTCAGTACAAGAGAACCCCCCTCGTCTGTCCAAAGTTTACCCGTCAAAGGAAATTTTGCTAGTAAATTATTCTTTGCACGTCGAATGTAAGGAGGCTCACCAGGCAAAGCCCACGCGAGAAGCCATGGGCATTGGCGCGAAAAACGCGAGAGTTTTGCCCGACGAGCGGCCAGCATCCGTCGGGCAGAGTTGACTTAACGACGAATTATGTTTGCCAGACAAATTCTCTTCGTTAACCCTTCGGGAGCGAGGGGGGGGGGGGGGGGGGGGGGGGGAGGGGAGAGAGAATATTGCCGTAAAGAAAATCAAGGAAATCAACAAAAACAAAAAACAACTACTACACAAATACACCTCCCTGGAACAGCTAAAACCTGAAACATCATTTCTAAACAGCTCTAACATAGTAGCAGTAGGTTGCTCAAACTAGTAAGCTTCTATCATTCTATACAAGCTTTTATATTCAATACAAGAATAGTCTTCAATTAAGAGTTCCACCATTTAACCAGCATCATGCTCCTACAAAAATTAAAAATAGCAATAAAATCACAGACACTTAATTTATCACTTCAAATGTCTTCTTCTTACACTTTTATAAGCAAGATCATCAATTATGATTTTATATTCAATATTTTCCAGCATTTCCTTTTCATTACATAATAATACTAAACCATTTAGTCTATCTTGAGTCATAGTGGTGCGCAAGTAAGATTTTACCAATTTTAATTTGGAAAAACTTATCTCCGCATATGTTACAGTCACATGTATAGTCAATAGTCACTACAAGAAATTTAGCTTTACACAACACCACATAGACAACACAATTTATAAAACCTAAACTTTTACTGTTGTGATAAATAACTTTTAGCATCAGTAAAGTATGCCAACTATTGTATAAAGTAGTAGTAAAACAAGCCAACTATTGTCTAAACTATAGCTATCAAAACACGTGAGTTACTGTACACGAAATAAAATAGGCGACCAAACATCATGAGTTCGATCCTTTGCGCATTCAATTTCTCAGTAATTTTTTTTCTTAACCCTATTCTATCTGCTCTCTCCATCTCTCAGTGGCCGTCTCCTTCTCAAATCTCAATCTCCTTGATAATGTCTCTTTCTCAAATCTCAATCGCCCTCTAGTTCTCAAACCTCCGTATCTCTCAGTCGGCGATGACTTACTCGACCCTAATTCTTCCTATCTATTCTCTCCCTCTCGAAGTGGCTGTCACTTTCTCAAATCTCAATCGCCTTCTCATTCTCAAGCTTCTCTATCTTTGAGTGCTTATTTCAAGGACCCTCGATGTGTTGTCCAGTTCCTCACTAGTCTTCTCGATAAGGCCAAAAGCGTCGTTCTCAAAAACCTACGTTCGTTCACTCCCGTGTGAGTTGGGGCGACGACTAGCTTAAGGGCTTTGGAGGGAGACGCTTCCGACCGCATTCTCCAAGCTGTATGTGTATTTGTTACCTGTTTCTCTTTTGTCTGAGTTACATTAGGTTTTCTCTTGAATGAATTTTTTGATAATTTGTCTCCTCAATTTCTTTACAAACTCAATTCAACTGCTTGAGTTTATAAATATCCTTTTATAACCATAAATGAGTGTTGCGACGAAGGACGCATGGGAGACAATTTGGCGCGGTGGTTGCACGAAGGACGCATTCCGAGCATGGAGGAATACATGAGTGTTGCGACGGTTTCTATTAGCTACACTTTTCTTACAACCATATCCTTACTTAGCATGGGAGACATAGTAACCAAGGACGCATTTGAGTGGCTCTCCAATGACCCCAAAATTGTTAGAGCTTCAAACACCATTTTTAGACTCATGGATGACATTGTTTCCACCAATGTAAGTTCACTCATATTTTTAAGTTTCGAGACTTCAATAATCAATTAATAATTTCAAGTTTTAATTTATTTATAATTGTGCTACGAGTATGCAGTTTGAGAAGGAGAGAGAACATGTAGCTTCCAATGTTGATTGCTACACGAAGCAATATGGAGTGGCAGAGGAAGAGGCAGTGGATGTTTTCAAGAAACAAATAACGGATTCGTGGAAGGATATAAACGAGGAGTTTTTGAGACCAACTGCGGTGCCAATGGGCGTGCTTAAGCGTGTGCTGAATTTAACAAGAGTGAGTGATCTTCTTTACAAAGGAGAAGATGGCTTCACACGTGTCGGCAAGGTCACGAGAGATAGTGTTTCTTCATTCTGCATTGAACCCCTGCTGCTGTGATCAATATATATCCATTTTATCCATCTACCGATCGCTGGCGCCCGCGATATCAATAAACTTATGATTAATATTTCTTGAATAACACCTTCTGATTATCTGGCGCCAGCCTGCTGCGATCGACCCGTGTGTCTTTTCAATGTGTTGATCATTCTCTTTTTCCCTTTATAATTTGTATGGAGTTTTGTTAGTTGGAAAAATAATCTGTAAGGATGTGCACGTGTTTGTTGGAATTAATTTATAAGGAGGTTATTAATTAATTTGATGGAAATAATTTGTGCGGATGGTTGGAGTCAGGCTTCACTCTGCCTGTTTTTCTCTTCACACATATATATATATACATGAATTTTAATTTTAGTTATTAAAAATAATCTAAAATTGGATTTATATGTCACATTATGAACGCCACTTACATTAATTCACTACAAGAGAACCCACCTCGTCTGTCCAAAGTTTACCCGGCAAAGGAAATTTCGCTAGTAAATTATTCTTTGCCCGTCGAATGTAGGGAGGCTCGCTGGGCAAACCCCAAGCGAGAAGCTGTGGTCGTTGGTGCGTAAAACGCGAGAGGTTTGCCCGACGAGCGGTCAGCATCTGCTGGGAAAAGTTGACTTAACGACGAATTATGTTCGCCAGACAAATTCTCTTCGTTAACCGGCCGGGAGGGTTTCGACGATCTGAATTCAATGGTGGTAGTTTCAGGTCGATTGGAGATCGTTTGATAGGTCATTTAGGGTTTTAGCCTCTAAAAGCGTGTTTGGGACACGTTAATTATTCCGGGAGTTTTGAGAGTCTTCGATATGGACTTGTATAGGTTGGTAGGGACCTTTGAGTATGATTTGGACAGGTCCAGACGTCCCAAAGAGTATGGATTAGCCTTGGAGTGGTTACAACACGAATTTCAGAGCGTGCAGCTTGGACGGTCTGTGAATGCACTTTGTTTTATGAAATTTGATGCATGCATAACTATTTTATATGTCTTGTGAACATGATTTGAGATGCCTTGAGTGCATACGATTTAAAAATGTTTTATATCGTTTTTTCTATGATATTGCTTGTAGTTCGAGATTTCTATTTTATATGATATTTGGGCTTAGGCCGAGTACACACGTGCATGTGTTTTATATGATTTTGTTAGTTTCACGGAGAGGCGTGAAACTGGGGATTGATTATCGATTTTGAATGATTTCAGAGAGACACGTGAAATCGAGATTCGAGCATGGGTCCCAGTTGGAAATCCCCTTTGACTATTGGGATTTGGAAAATGATTTGAATAATGAAATGGTTTTCGGATTTGGAAATATCTTTCGGGCGTATGACCCAGTTGATTTATGGTTTGACTTAGAATATAGTCAAACGTGAAATATATCGCGCTGTGACCCAATTATGAGATTTATGAAAGATATTTCGGGCATGAGACTCAGTTCAGGATTTGGAAGAATTAGAGGAATCGTGAGTTTATGAAGTGTTGATAGACACTGTTTTCAATAAAGGTTTGTTAAAACTGATTTGTTTAAACTATATTCCGGACGCAGACCCTGTTGAGATGATTTATGAGAAATAACTGTTTTGATTTGAGTTACAACAGTTATGAAAATGTTTCCACTGTTTTCAAAATGATGATTATGATTTTGAGTTTAAAGAATTGGGAGTTTAATGACTCGAATTGTATGAGAGTGTACGGTTGTGAATATGTTTCCCCGAAAAAAAACCCTGGAGATAATGCTCGCCTCCGAGGTACGGAGAGGTCATGATGCGCCTGCTGTCAAGCAGCCGATGGAGGCTCGACTCAGGAATGCGGTATATGAGATCGATCGATGATATGTTCACTACAATCTGGAGATTGTCGGCCGGTGATGTGTTCACGGCGACATGCTTAGGATCAGAGCAGTCCTTGAGCTTATAGACACGTGTTGCTGGGATTGGAATCGTGATTGATGATGATGGGCTGAGATCTCACATGGTATTATATTTGGGCTGAGGCCCACATGGATTTGATTTGGGCTGAGACCCTGTATCATTTGGTTTTGGGCTGAGACACTACTGTGGAAATGGCTTTGATTAAGAAGCATTTATCACTCTATTTTGGTTTGAAAAGCAATATGATTTTCTTTTGAGAAAAGTATTGAATACTTATTTTTTGATGTATGCATGCTTTTATGTGAAGGGTATAAATGTAATTTTTGTTAAATTGTTTTCCAATTGTTAGTTTTGTCCATTCACATCTTTTGTTGTGTTTGATACCCTTCAGGTTGATCGCAGATGCGGGCTGTAACAGAGACCGAGACATCACATGACGTTGTGTAACCCCCAGATCCTTGCGTACTCTGGATAATCCCGAGCGGGTTACAATTTTATCCCGTGTTTGGTACGTGGTGCCATACTGGAGTAGGCACATCCCAGGATAATATAGGGGGAATTGGGATGGGTCATGTCAGTTTGGTATCAGAGCACTAGGCTGCTCTTATGGTGTTGAGCATGTGCTGGATGTAATGTCTCTACGATAAGAACAGCATGTCATCAACTTGATAGTGAGGATAGGAATAAGGAAATGACGTGGGAAGGAACCCCAAATAGATTATATTTTGCACTAGATGTCGTGTTTCAATGAGGTTTAACCCAGAGTAGGGTCGAATAGTCCTCGAAGAAGGCTGAGTATGACGACCTTCGGAGTCGTGACTGATGATTGGTCAAGATAGATATGCTGCAGTGAGAAGCTGATGGCCCGATTTGAGATTAGTTGGACAAGTTACCAGGAGAGTGGTACTTGTGGATCGGTCCATCCCCGATCAGTGGGTTATAAGCTTTTGAGCGGATTATACGAGCGGTAACCCGAGTGCTTGATGACACAACCCATCCCAATCCCCCTGAGATTACCATGGAATGTGCCATGCTCCCGTCTGACAAGAGGTGTCAGACAAGGGATAACCTATTGCCAGAGCCCAAATGGACTTCCAGAGTGCGTAAGGATCGATGGAGGAGGTGTGCGATGCCCAAGTCTCTACTGCGGCCGCATCCAGAATCAACCTGAAGGGCATTAAAAACAAAAGCTGTGAGTGGACGAAAATATACAAGTCTGTTTAAAACATTTATAAGACATTTATGCCCCTCAGTAAAAACATATGCATGCACCATCATTTAAAATCATATCTCATATAATACGAATCATAAGGCATTTGATAAAACCATAACCATAATTTTAGCTGCTGCACTATACACTCCAATCCCGACATCAACTGATGTTTTGACGTTCTTGACGCCTAATAAGGTCACAATAATAATAAGGCTACGCGTGCCACTCGGGTCTCAATTTTCCGAGTTAAATCCCCGAATCCCGTTCGGGTACAGCATCACCTGATGCAGCATCGCCTGATGCTTAGCGTCATAGACGCTGGACGTACTAGACGTCCGTGACCTTTCCGGGGTACCTCGCCGGAGGAGACAATATAATATGGAAGGATCTATACAGTGCAGTACCAAATAAATTTTATTGATATCCACATGCAAAGCATATATATATACATGGATAAAATCCAAACCAATCCTTTAAATTTCATCAGACGGGTCTCAAGCCCAAATACCGTGAAACGTGCCATAACCATTATTTCCATATCATCAATCCGTTATTTGTTTATAGCATGTGAATGTGTATATAAAATGTGAACCAGGAAACCTTTATTCAATTCCATTTTAGGGTCTCCGACCCGAAATCACATATATAAATCAACTGGACCCCTGGCCCGATTTCATAAGTTAACTGGGCCCCTGGCCCGATTTTACTTTATCAAATTCGTAACCGTTTCATGAAATCATATCCAACCACATTTTTGGAAATCAGTGCAAATCCAGAAAAATCTCGATTTACGTGCAAACACGTAAATCACCTCGAAATGCGTGAAATCATTTAAATTCACCGATATCCAAAGTAAATCATTTAATCATAATTATAACAATCATGAAACAATTATGCATGCATCGAATTTATAAAACCAATGTCCACTCACAGACCGTTTAACCGAGCACCTCGATACGCGTGCCATAGGCCTTCCCGGGCCACACCACTAACACCGGGACTCCCAATCCTGTCCAAATCACATTAGAGGATTAATAACCCCTTCATTAACATCCTATCAAAGTCCCGTAATTTTCCCAAATTTTTAAGTATTTTAAACCTCGATTTAAAACCTTCGGACATCTCGAACAATATCGAAACGGTGTCCGATCGACACGAAACCAATCCCAAAATGTTCGTTACATTGTATAGGATAAAAGTCATGTTGACCTCACCTCGAGATTCGTGCCCACGCGCCGTCACGCGCCGCCGTGAGTGGCTGCTCGTGAAAGCCACGCGCCTGCTACAGTGACTGCTACAGTGTTCCTTCTTCACCCGAATGACTGGTAAACGGGTCTGATTACCCGCGATAGGATCCGGTTCAATCACACCCAATTCGACATCAATTCAATCCGTTCTTGATCCTATAACAATCATCAACCAACCAATTTCAGTTCTGTGACATCGATCAACATCAACCATTCCTTAAACCAGCCATCAACCCGTGATCACCCAAAACGGGTCAATCACCAAAACTCCTCCAATCCTCAACCATTGCCAAATTAACTTCACATGAAGCTTATTAGGATTAAAACGAACCAATTCGAATAATTAATTGAACACGACGTTACCTCAATCACAACGACTCAAGCTTGGATTTTCCGGCCGTCCACCGTGTCCGTCCACGGCCCTAGGAGCCTCAAAGTTTGCCACATTTGATTTGGATCGACTCGTTGAAGTTCCAGGAAGCTCAATCAATCATCAATTAGGCTTGGGCTGGCCTGAAAACCGAAATTTGATTTTTGAACTCTTCAAAAACCAGTTTCGGGTTTTTGAACAATTCCACACCAATTTTGCTCCTTCCCTCTCATTCTCAATCCCAGAACACTTCACTCAGTCCCTTAACTACATTGCCCACCACAATCCGCTCAATTGGGCCCTGGAAAGACTGAACTCATGTGGGAAGCACTCTGTTTTTCATCGTGCACCAGCCATAGTTAATGGCCAAATCCACCGTCCCACACAGCCTGACATCGCACAATGCCACTAAACAATCCATACAACCTATAAACAATAATTTTAGGCCATCAATTTGCTCCATAAACGCACCACCCGTGCGCTGGCCATTTTCCCTCCACGGTGCTACAGTAACCGTTCAAACACCCGTGAAATTACCATTCTGCCCTTGTGCAGTAAATTACCAAAATGCCCCTCACGCATCCTGACCCGTAGCTCGGTCATACGGACTCCGATTGATGCGTGCCGCCTGTCTACGAACTCAGGGCATCGAGACCTTCCTAACGGTCCTCGGTCCTCGGCCATCGGACCTCCCGATCAAAAAGTCAACATTTCCCCCTATAGCGTCCAAATTACGAAAATGCCCTTGCACTTCCGTACCATAACTTTCACCACGAACGTCGGAATCGAACGTGCCACCTGTCTATGAACTCGTGACGTCCCGAACTACGTCACGGTCATCGGTCAAAGTCCGTTTGACCATCCGAATTAAAAGTCAACGTTTTGCCCACGCCCAGGGGCAAAACGGTCATTTTGCACAATTCGTCCGAAATCGCCCAACTAATCCCAGATTAGTAAGTCACAATTAAATATTATTAAATTCCGATATTCGGGACTGGTCGTTACAACCTTCCCTCCTTAAAGAATTTCGTCCTCGAAATTACCAACATCCTTATTCCACAACCACCTTGAGGAAAACAATTCGACCTCATAACATGTGTACACTTGTACACCCACTTGCTGGGTCAACACCAGCCTCGTCTGTACCCAGACATCCCATCACAGTCATACGTCACAATCAACAACATTCGACCACCCTGAGTGGACATAATCACCTGATTCGCGATAAAATCGCTTAACCATTTAGCTGGCTCCTTCAGTTAGACGGTTCCCTTCCATTGCCAATATATCCTTACATTTGCTCCCATTGGGAGTCACCAAATCTCATTTGTCAGTCCACACTGACACCACCAGTCAAACTGTCACCGCTAAGCTTTACCACCCTAGTAAAGCCCCAACCATCAGCCAGTCAGTGATAACACCACGTACTACATCACCCTCGATGTAGCGCAAGATCAACCACATGATCACAATTCGCAGGGTAAGCCCAATCCTGCGACACAAAATAATTTCAATGTCCATAATCGCCGACTCCCTCAGCGAACCAAGACGCTGGGAAATCACGGTGTGATCAAGTCGCACCAGGCTACTCGCGGTTACTCAGACCACCAATTCACTCATCCTGAGTGTACGTATACCGTCAACTTACACAATCAAGTGGTGTAACTGGAAAACATTGAATCCCAGCCCAGCAGTGATCACACATCTCAATACTAGGGTTCCAGTAGCCAACCATGGCTGAGAGCACCTGCTCATACAATCACTGAACCTGACAAAATCACTCAGCACAGCGCACGGTATCCAATGTCTAGTCCACGATCACAACCAAACAAATGATATCGGAACCAAGCCGATTACCAACACGTTCAATCACACACCACTGGTACATCCCATGTACAGCCTCTAAGCACCACGCAGCCTAACCAGTATCAATCCTCGTACAACGTACCCAGTATGTACATCAATCCATCAATCCGCCTACAACCACCCAGGTTATAGCCAAACACGTTCTAGTAACGGAGTACATTTGCCCAACCCAACCTGAGACAAACGAACTCCACCCGTCATCTAGTTCCAATTCCGAATCCGAATTCGCAATTTCGTAAGAAATCCCGAACCCGAACCCAGACATCATATATTTATTCCATTCCCAAATCCGAATCCGAAATCATTATTCCGTGAGCTAGCATTGGAATAATCATTCCGCACCCAAATCCAGTAATCCATTTCCGAGCTTCGCAATCGAATCCTGAATCGTCACCCAGAAATTCGATTCCAAAACCCAAAATCTCGTTTACGTCCACCAAGACGTAACGTAACCGATCCTATCGGTTACCCGCTCAAAACACTCGATTGACTTCATAGGGAAGCCAATCCCAATATTCACACGTCAAAGGTTGACAAAATCCGACCACTTCGGAAACCTACTCAACCGAGTAACAACCATATGGACTTCACTTCGAAACGAAGTTCAGTCCCGCCATCTGCAACTCACATACCAAGGTAAGAGTGATAAACTCTCCACCCATCTAGATCATCACGATCACGATCCAGATCCATCACTATGTCACCCGACAAGTAACATCACGATCCCATATCGTCACCTCGTCCAAAGTCGACAACATCACAAATCAGATCCACCTAGGATCCACACATGCCCACATAGCTAACAATCCATCTGAAAGCAGATCGTAGGGTCTTACACCCTCAATTGTATCATTCGCCAAATTTCCCTTGGTGGAAAGATGACCTCGCATTTCACCACCAAATCCAAAATCATACACAACTTCTTGTGTCCAATGACCCAAGGCCAAACCTGGGTCCACCTACCAATACACGCTCAACGTACTGGTAGCAACAATCATCATCTGCCACGGCAGGAAGTAAGAAGTCAACCCCAATGACTTCGAAATACCAATTACCAATGCGGAAACGAGCACTCCTCTCGTCTCCCGATCACAACTCTCCCCAAATTGGGAGTTCCAACCATGTTGGAAACAGACATGCTCCCAATGAGATGTCAAGTCCAACCACTGGACTACCCGAGTCCATACCTCACTTGGACCACCACGTGTCCAAAATCAATTCATTACTCGGACCTCACGTCCGCCAATACTCATGTATGCACACACCCCGATTCCGAACGGAAATTTCCTCAACTCTGCCTGGATGTGCATACCATACTGCCTTCGCCTCACATCACAACCTAAACAGGTTCAATCCTCAGGTTCCAAGTGATTCACCATCACAAAATCACACGTCAATACCACGAATGGTTTCCCCAACTTTCCCAATTTCAATACTTCCTTGCACCCTCTGAGGTTATTAGAGGTAAACAATCTTACCATTCTCGGAGTTGACAACAACTCCCCAAATCCACTGATTCTTATGACGTAGGGAACAGCATCCCAAGATTCCCCAAATTTTCAATCATACTTTTTGATCCATTCATCACTTGTCGTCATAAATCGGTTGGGACTTATCCCAACACGACACAACCTCCACTGGATCCCATCCAGTCCATGACTCAACCACCACTGAGTCGCAGATACCAATCACATGTCCATCATGACAGAGTCACACCCCAACTGGTGGCTCATCGTCATCACAATCACTGACACCTGCACCAGTGCTAGTACCAATACCAACGCACCATCATCAACACTAGTATCAGCACACTGGCATCCATACTAGTATTGGCAATAAGGCACCAACATACCAACATCCATACATAGCACACGAACATCCATGCTAGCACACTGTGTGCAAAGTTGTTACCCTGGATCTCCGTTCATACCGAACGACGATCCCGTAACACCACTCGTACCCCACGACTATGGGTACCTCCAATTTTTGCCATCAGCACATCAGGAAAATGAACGTTCCCTGAACATCCCCTGATCCCCAAGTATTAAAACCACACTAACTACCCTCGATAGCCAGTTATCTCGACACAACTTTCGACCAACAGTCATCGTTGTCAAGATCCGTATCCACACATCACACTAATATTCGATCCAACACAGAATTCCATATTTCCTCGTAACCGTATCCGTAGATCGAAACCCATAAGACTCACTAGAGTCATCCACATGGTCATCCACGACCTTCGCCGCACGTCGTAGCACAAGTTCCCAAATAAAGTTCACTTTCCAGTCCATCAATTATAACTTAGGGTTCCAAAATCACACCCTAGGGTTCCACCGAACCCAACTGCCTTCTGCAGTAGAATCCACAACATGACCGACTCCGCGGTCCTGACATCGCATAAACGTCAACTCCAATCCAATCGTCAATCCAACGTGGGTTCCACCACAAAGGTCATCGGCTGACTCCGATGCACCAACACCCCGTACACTAGCCAACACTACTAGGGTCCACAACTTAGACCAAAACTCAACTGAGTTTCGCATTTCCCTAACATTGTTCAGATGGGGTTCCTTGCACCCAGTTGTGCCCAGTAGCACAACCGTCCATCATCACATGACCGAATCGACGGTCCCGCATTACTAGTTAATCGTATACAACCCCACTTGGGTTGAATCGCATCAATGCACGGCGTATCGGGTCAAACACACCCAATCCACCATACAAACCCAAAACTATCTATCGGGTTGACAACGGAACCGCAGCCCCAAGAGACATCACACCCTCGACCTTCGCGCACAAAAGAGCAAAACCTGCTCTGATACCACTTGACACGACCCATCCCAATCCCCCTGGGATTACCATGGAATGTGCCATGCTCCCGTCTGACAAGTGGTGTCAGACAAGGGATAACCTATTGCCAGAGCCCAAACGGACTTCCAGAGTGCGTAAGGATCGATGGAGGAGGTGTACGATGCCCAAGTCTCTACTACGGCCGCATCCAGAATCAACCTGAAGGGCATTAAAAACAAAAGCTGTGAGTGGACGAAAATATACAAGTCTGTTTAAAACATTTATAAGACATTTATGCCCCTCAGTAAAAACATATGCATGCACCATCATTTAAAATCATATCTCATATAATACGAATCATAAGGCATTTGATAAAACCATAACCATAATTTTAGCTGCTGCACTATACACTCCAATCCCGACATCAACTGATGTTTTGACGTTCTTGACGCCTAATAAGGTCACAATAATAATAAGGCTACGCGTGCCACTCGGGTCTCAATTTTCCGAGTTAAATCCCCGAATCCCGTTCGGGTACAGCATCACCTGATGCAGCATCGCCTGATGCTTAGCGTCATAGACGCTGGACGTACTAGACGTCCGTGACCTTTCCGGGGTACCTCGCCGGAGGAGACAATATAATATGGAAGGATCTATACAGTGCAGTACCAAATAAATTTTATTGATATCCACATGCAAAGCATATATATATACATGGATAAAATCCAAACCAATCCTTTAAATTTCATCAGACGGGTCTCAAGCCCAAATACCGTGAAACGTGCCATAACCATTATTTCCATATCATCAATCCGTTATTTGTTTATAGCATGTGAATGTGTATATAAAATGTGAACCAGGAAACCTTTATTCAATTCCATTTTAGGGTCTCCGACCCGAAATCACATATATAAATCAACTGGACCCCTGGCCCGATTTCATAAGTTAACTGGGCCCCTGGCCCGATTTTACTTTATCAAATTCGTAACCGTTTCATGAAATCATATCCAACCACATTTTTGGAAATCAGTGTAAATCCAGAAAAATCTCGATTTACGTGCAAACACGTAAATCACCTCGAAATGCATGAAATCATTTAAATTCACTGATATCCAAAGTAAATCATTTAATCATAATTATAACAATCATGAAACAGTTATGCATGCATCGAATTTATAAAACCAATGTCCACTCACAGACCGTTTAATCGAGCGCCTCGATACGCGTGCCATAGGCCTTCCCGGGCCACACCACTAACACCGGGACTCTCAATCCTGTCCAAATCACATTAGACGATTAATAACCCCTTCATTAACATCCTATCAAAGTCCCGTAATTTTCCCGAATTTTTAAGTATTTTTAACCTCGATTTAAAACCTTCGGACATCCCGAACAATATCGAAACGGTGTCCGATCGACACGAAACCAATCCCAAAATGTTCGTTACATTGTATAGGATAAAAGTCACGTTGATCTCACCTTGAGATTCGTGCCCACGCGCCGTCACGCGCCGCCGTGAGTGGCTGCTCGTGAAAGCCACGCGCCTGCTACAGTGACTGCTACAGTGTTCCTTCTTCACCCGAATGACTGGTAAACGGGTCTGATTACCCGCGATAGGATCCGGTTCAATCACACCCAATTCGACATCAATTCAATCCGTTCTTGATCCTATAACAATCATCAACCAACCAATTTCAGTTCTGTGACATCGATCAACATCAACCATTCCTTAAACCAGCCATCAACCCGTGATCACCCAAAACGGGTCAATCACCAAAACTCCTCCAATCCTCAACCATTGCCAAATTAACTTCACAGGAAGCTTATTAGGATTAAAACGAACCAATTCGAATAATTAATTGAACACGACGTTACCTCAATCACAACGACTCAAGCTTGGATTTTCCGGCCGTCCACCGTGTCCGTCCACGGCCCTAGGAGCCTCAAAGTTTGCCACATTTGATTTGGATCGACTCGTTGAAGTTCCAGGAAGCTCAATCAATCATCAATTAGGCTTGGGCTGGCCTGAAAACCGAAATTCGATTTTTGAACTCTTCAAAAACCAGTTTCGGGTTTTTGAACAATTCCACACCAATTTTGCTCCTTCCCTCTCATTCTCAATCCCAGAACACTTCACTCAGTCCCTTAACTACATTGCCCACCACAATCCGCTCAATTGGGCCCTGGAAAGGCTGAACTCATGTGGGAAGCACTCTGTTTTTCATCGTGCACCAGCCATAGTTAATGGCCAAATCCACCGTCCCACACAACCTGACATCGCACAATGCCACTAAACAATCCATACAACCTATAAACAATAGTTTTAGGCCATCAATTTGCTCCATAAACGCACCACCCGTGCGCTGTCCATGTTCCCTCCACGGTGCTACAGTAACCGTTCAAACACCCGTGAAATTACCATTCTGCCCTTGTGCAGTAAATTACCAAAATGCCCCTCACGCATCCTGACCCGTAACTCTGTCATACGGACTCCGATTGATGCGTGCCGCCTGTCTACGAACTCAGGGCATCGAGACCTTCCTAACGGTCCTCGGTCCTCGGCCATCGGATCTCCCGATCAAAAAGTCAACATTTCCCCTTATAGCGTCCAAATTACGAAAATGCCCTTGCACTTCCGTACCATAACTTTTACCACGAACGTCGGAATCGAACGTGCCACCTGTCTATGAACTCGTGACGTCCCGAACTACGTCACGGTCATCGGTCAAAGTCCGTTTGACCATCCGAATTAAAAGTCAACGTTTTTCCCACGCCCAGGGGCAAAACGGTCATTTTGCACAATTCGTCCGAAATCGCCCAACTAATCCCAGATTAGTAAGTCACAATTAAATATTATTAAATCCCGATATTCGGGACGGGTCGTTACACTTGATCTCTATGCCAGAGTAAGTGATGCGTCGCTGTTATTAGCAGTTAGTACAGGTTGTGAGTTGGCTGCATGAGTGCGAAGTCCCGATATCGAATTGTTTCTTGGTTGGGTCTACGCGAAGGTTGTGGCAGACATGGCTATTGATGGACGTGGATGAGTCTTATCGATCTTGATATGCTCATGTCTAGTAACGACTGAGATGATGACGATTCGCCAGTCGTATCGGTTGTCGAGAGGTGAGATCCCAACATTTGGTGTTGATATATGTGAGGTTTTGAGATATGTGAGGTTTTCATCTCATGTAGGAGATGACGATAGGAGACAATGAGATGGTCAGAGTCCCAATAATGACCGACTAGTTCTAGATGACGCAGAGGTGTCATGGGGAAATGCTTAGGTTACTGGAAACATGGGGTATGCCTGGAGTGGTACCTGTTACCCTAATTATCTTTGGACAGATTACACGGGTGATGTGTGCAATAGGAGTTGATCCTATAGAGTGAGACGTGTGAGATAGTACTTTGACTAGTGCGGTGGTGGGACACCGATTGGATTTGCACAAAAGGTTTTGACCTAAATACAGAGTGGTTTCCAGGACACTTGGATTAAGATCCGAGTGAGTTACGACTTGGAGACCAGGACGATCCTGTCGTACGGTTGCTAGGGGTGTGGGACACCATATTGTCGGAAGGTACCGACAGAGTTGAGATCATTGAGAGTCCAACCATAGGACTAAGTGGGAATGTTCCTTGTAGAAATTCGATGAAACTTCGAGAGTTTGATATGATAAGGCAGCTGTACAATATAAATATACTTGTCTTGAAAGTTCCTAGTGAACTTCTCATCACCCATGGATGTATACGCTTGCAAAGGTCGAGCTAATTTGAGGAGTGATGTGATCGTGTGAGAATCACGACAGAAGTTATCAACGATATTATTGGTTGGTGAAGGAGATTTCTCATTTCCTGTTTCTATACTTGCAACATGGTTGCAATTTCTCTTGGGTTCAAAGAGGATGTGAGAATGTGACACCTAGGCTGTGAGCCAAATTTGAATGACTTGAGGAGCAGAAGGTGCTTGGTGTCACATAACGTGATGAGTGGGTATCAGATTTGGTGGACCCGTGTTGGTGTTATGGGTTATGTTATGATGGATAAGAGAGCTAGTATAGATCTATCGAGGATCGAGATTGTTGAGGATCGATTTGACTATGGATTGAGGCGATCGAAGGATCACAAATAATTGTGGATCAAGATAATCGAGATGCTTATGCGTCAAGATGTTTTGGACCGATATGGTGTATGGAATGAATTGGTTGAGAATAAAGATTGTCTTGGATTGGCATCGGCCAACTATGACAGTTAAACTTAGATTCACTCAGACTAGATGAGTCTCATTGATTGTCGGGTAGAGGTTGTCCCCGTGATTGCAGTCGTTGACATGATGGACTCGGGAGGTTGTTGGGTTAGTAGTTACAACACACTACATGATCTTAGAGATCACGGAGCCTTACGTGTTGGTGATCCTTCGGAGTGGAACTCGAGACAGAGTAGACGGCTGAAGCTGATTGATAGACGTTGAGGATACGTTGAGTATCATTTAGGAAAAGATGAATAATAGATTCCCTGAGTAGGATGTTTACAAGCTCATTATGGCGCTAAATGGAGAGATTATACTGGTGGTAGATGACCATGGGGTGTTGTTGGACATTATTCCAGTGGTTGGGTTAGTGGTTTACAACACGATTTTAGGATCCGACCCTTCGCATCATCAGGATGGTGGTCGAGGTGGGCCACCGACATGTTCAGGACTGGTACGTCTTGGTGGCGTGAGACGGTTGACCTTGGAGGAACCAGGGAATGAAATTGGTTAGCGAACGGATTGGCTGTCTATAGAGTTAGTCGAGTGACCGGGAGGAATTCAAGAAGATTTGAGATAGTATGTGACTTGTCCAGGTCTGAGATCAGACATATGGGTTCTGTGTTGGACCATAAATGGCATGCCAGCCATATGATAGTCAGACATGGGATGTATGGATATGGGTATGTGGTAGGACGTTGCATGAGTGCAATCCTTATGCAGCCCTGAGAGTTCTTATGTGATTGCTGTGGTATGGATGCATCTGTGAGTAGTGCATGTTGGATAGCATGATTGTTGAGGATAAAGCAATTTGATCGATGGAGTATGATCACCAGATTAAGTCTGAGATGGATATGATATGGTAATCGGATGGGATACGATGTAGATTGTACGTTGAGTATGAGGACCGGACATTGAATACGGTGCGTTAGTGTATAGTGGCTTGAGAAGGTTCAGTGATTGTGTGAGCATAGAGCTCAGGGCCATGTGGGCAGAGGAACCCTAGCAATTATGTATGTGATTATCTCTGCTAGAGCAAGTATTCAATGAGGTCTAGATACACTCGGGATGAGTGAGATGCCAGTTTGTGTGCCAATAGGATGAGTGAGATAACAGTTGAGACTCGTGAGGAGTCACGATCACAGCGTTGGTCACTAAGTGATATGAGGTATTGTACGAGGTATCCTAATGGGACTCTAGAGCGGGTCAAGATTAGAGTTGCACAATGGAACCGTAATGGAGTCGATGAGTACCAGTTTGACATGACGGTCTCCAACTGTAAACCGTTTAGTGACAGATGATTTGAGATATCTCAATGAGAGCAAGATGTCAGCTGAGTAGGGTAGTTAGACTGAATTCTGAATAGGATGTCGGCTTGGTATAACATGATTGTTGACCTGGATTGTTAGCCGAGCAGGACAGTAAGATTGACTTGTCATTTTGGATTCTGAGTACACCTACGTAGGTGACAGGTGAGATCGACAAGCGTCGATGTCTCGTTTGAGACTTGAGATTGAGCATTAGAGGTTGCCAGTGTCGGCATTTGGTCACTCTTGGATACAGACACGAAGGATGAGCTTAGTTTCAGCATTGACCTTTGGATTGTGCTTGACGTCGAGTGATGTTTGGTTATGGTTGAGTACTGTGGTTGGATGTTGGATGTGTACCTCGGGATTTCCACAGTGTGAATTTCGAGGACGAAATTTTTTTAAGGGGGGGAGGGGGAGATTGTAAGGACCCGTCTTAAACTTACGGATTAATTAATGATTAATGATGAATTATCGAGAATTAATTAAGGACTAATCGAGATTAGTCGAGGATTATGGGAGGATCGGGATAGAATGACAATTTTTCCACTAGAGAGGGCAAAATGTTGACTTTTGACCTAGGAGGTCCACCAATACACGTGGATCAAAGTCCATTTCGTAAATCGAGATGATACGAGTCCGTAGACAGGTGACATGTCGAAATTGCACATCGTACGGGAAAGTTATTGGTCAAGAAAAGTTCTGGGATTATTCACGGTTGTACAACTTTCAAATTGGTTTGTCTTTAGTGGGACTCAAAATATCTTTTGTGGACCAACAAATGAGTGACAAGTGATCCACACACATACATTCATGCATCTCACCATTTTCATCTTTATTTCTTCATTTTCCTTCTCAAACTTGTACCCACTGACACGACCCATCCCAATCCCCCCGGGATTTCCATGGAATGTGTTATGCTCCCGTCTGACAAGAGGTGTTAGACAAGGGATAACCTGTTGCCACTACCCAACCGGGCTTCCAGAGTGCGCAAGGATCGATGGAGGAGGTGTGCGATGTACCAGTCTCTGCTACAGTCGCATCAGTAATCAACCTGAAGGGCATTAAAAACAAAAGCTGTGAGTGGACGAAAATAAACAAGTCTGTTTAAAACATTTATAAAGACATTTATGCCCCTCAGTAAAAACATATGCATGCGTCAAAAACCAATAATCACATATTTATTTAGAAATAACCATTAGGACCTTAGCCCGGAAACCATAAGCATAGTTTCAAATCCCAAAAGTCAATCCAAGAGTTATTTCATAAATCCAGTAATATACATTTATTATTTTTCCATCTCCGGCATCCCCGATGCCTCATATCTCACGGTATTAAGCAACGCGTGCTGCCCGGGGTCTCACCGGGTCCATATCTCTGACATCCCCGATGTCTAACGTCCCTGACGTCAATCATAGCAATCCTGCTCATGAGTCACTATACGGTCCAGCTGCTCCGTACAATGACCCCTCGCAGAAAATGCACCTTGACTTCTCCAGTGTCCCAGACACTTGGAGGAGACCAGTATATATCCTCGTATCGAGATGGTTTTATGGAACACATTTTATTATTCATTTCCAAAATATCACAAGGGCCCTGCCCCGAATTTCCATAAACCGTCAAAAGTCCAAATAGTTGATTATCAAATCCGAAATCATTTATTCAATTCCATTTTAGGGTCCCTCACCCGAAATCACATATATAAATCAACTGGGCCCCTGGCCCGATTTCATAAGTCAATTGGTCCCCTGGCCCGTTTAACCGTGCGCCTCGATACGCGTGCCACCGGCCTTCCCGGGCCACACCACTATCATCGGGACTCCCAATCCTGTCCAAATCACATTAGAGGGTTACTAACCTCTTCATTAACATCCTATTCAAGTCCCGTAATTTTCCCGAATTTTTAACTATTTTTAAACTGGATTAAAAACCTTCGGACATCCCGAACAATATCGAAACGGGGTCCGATTGACACGAAACCAATCCTAAAATGTTCGTTACATTGTATAGGACAAAAGTCATGTTGACCTCACCTCGAGATTCGTGCCCACGCGCCGCCGTGAGTGGCTGTGCGTGAGAGTCACGCGCCTGCTACAGTGACTGCTACAGTCATCGTCCACACCCGTATGACTGGTAAACGGGTCTGATTACCTGCGATCTGACCCGATCAGATAACCATCAATTCAAGCTCGATTCCTTCCGTTTTTGATCCTAACACAAACATTAACCAATAAATTTCAGTTCTGTGTCAATGAGCAACACCAACTATCCCTTAATCGTGCCATCAACCCGTGATCACCAAAACGGGTCGATCACCGTAACTCCACAATTCCTCAACCATTGTCAAATTAACATTCCAGTAAGCTCATTAGGATTAATACGAACTAATTCGCATGATTAATTGGACATGAAGTTACCTCAATCACCACGACTCAAGCTTGGATTTTCCGGCCATCCGCCGCGCTTGTGCACGACTCTAGGAGCCCCGAAAATGTCCATATTTGGTCTGGATCGACTCGTGGAGGTTCCAGGAAGCTCATTCAATCCACAATTAGTCATGTGCCGGCCTAAAACTGGAAGTTCGAATTTGAACTTCACACAGAACCAGTTCGGGTTTTCAGAACACCCCACACACCAATTCCCTCTCATTTTTCCGTCTCTCAATCTCAGAGTGTTTCACTCAGCACCCAAAGTCTCTTCCCGTTCAAAACCCACACAATTTTGACCTGGGGAGGACTGATCAAGCGTGGGAAACAGTCCTCTGTTTTCTTCCATTTTCAGGTGCACCAGCCATAGTTTAATGGCCAACATCACCGTCCCACACAGCCTTCCATCGCACAATCATTAATAAACAATCCCATAACACATATATAATAGTTTAGGCCATCAATTGCCCCATAAACAAATCACCCGTGCGCTGGCCATGTTCTCCCAACACAGCCGCTACAGTAACCTGTTCAACAATACCCTGTGAAATTACTATTCTGCCCCTGTGCAGAAAATTACCAAAATGCCCCTCACGCATCCAGACCCGTAACTCGGTCATTCGGACTCCGATTGATGCGTGCCGCCTGTCTACGAACTCAGGGTACCGAGACCATCCTAACGGTCCTTGGCCCTCGGCCATCGGACCTCCAGATCAAAAAGTCAACATTTTCCCCATTTCGTCCAAATTACGAAAATGCCCTTGAACTTCCGAATGTCAGAACTTTCACCACGAACGTCGGAATCGAACGTGCCACTTGTTTATGAACTCGTGACGTCCCGAACTACGTCACGGTCATTGGTCAAAGTCCATTTGACCTTCCGAATTAAAAGTCAACATTTTGCCCACGCCTAGGGGCAAAACGGTCATTTTGCACAATTCGTCCGAATTCACTCAACTAATCCCCGATTAGTCATTCTAATTCATAATTAAATAATATTAAATCTCGATATTCGGGACGGGTCGTTACACTCACCCCCACAACCATCATATTCTTCATGTTTTGGCTTGAAAGAGAGACATAGAGTGTGGGAGTGAGACAGAGGGACTGAGAGGATGGCCAGGGACGACGGAGTCGTCGCGATGGTGGCCGGAAAACATGAAAAAAAAAGTTAAGGCCATGGGTTTTCAAAATTAGGCTTTCGATTTTGGATGTTTTTGCATGATTATAAGCCCATGGTAATGTTCTTGGAGCTCAAACGAGCTTGTAGGTGCAAGAATGGAAGGTTTTGGATGACGGGAGTGGCTGGAACATCGATTCAAAGTTTGACCAAAACTTTGGGAGACCATATCTTCAAAACTAGGTATTTTCTCTCAATTCAAGGTTCCGATTTGAATTCCTGGGCTCGAGTACCATGATTTCCATATATAGAACGTAGGATTTGGTTGAGAAATGAGAGAGTTATGAATGTTTGAAAAATGGGTCAAAATAGAGGAAATTCGGTCGCCAGCAACCGAACCAGACGGCAGCGTACGACGGCGCCGGTTGTCTTCTTCGACGACCGTTGACCGATGATGTCAGTGTTGACTTTGCTGACGTCAGCGTTGGTCGTTGAATTTTTGGTTGACCAAACTTTGACTCACGGATGGACACGAATTTTGAGGTTAAATTGGTTTTATTTGAAAGGTTTCTACGATCTAAATCCAAGGGTGGTGGTTTCAGGTCGATCGGAGATCATTTCATAGGTCATTTAGAGGGTTTTAAAGTCTGGAAGCGTGTTCGAGGCACATTGATCCTTCCTGGAGTTTTGAGGGTCTTTGATATGGACTTGTATAGGTTTGTAGTGACCTTTGAGTATGATTTGGATACTTCCGGACGTCACAGAGTGTATGGATTAACCCTAGAAAGGCTTATAGCGCGAATTTCAGAACGCGCAGCTTAGACGGTCTGTGAGTGGAATTTGTTTTATGAAATATGATGCATGCATAACTGTTGTATATGTCTTATGAACATTGTTGAATCAAAGATTGAACATGTCGCGAAAAGTCCTCACAATTCCTGCAAACAGCAAATAAATAGCTATTGTTGCTTCAATCGATTTACCCGGGGGGTTGTTCGACCAAGAACACTCAGATGCTTAAGTTAGCTTTGAGAGAGGAAATGGATGTACTTCGAAACGAAGAATCAACGTACCTTGGAAATGAAATGTGCCTTGCTATTTATAGGAAAATCTTGGGAGCCTTGGAGAGTTCTGATTGGTCGGTTTGAATATTTAATTAGTAAATAATATATTATTATTAAATATATTATTTAATAATTGTAATGATGGCTCATCATGATAGTAATGATATTTATTGTATTTTAATATTAATATTAATTATCCATTATTAAGAATAACGATAATTAACTCTCGGGGAGAGTATCAATATTACGGAGACTTTAACCCGATCAAATAACGCATTTAACTGGTAAATAGATTATTTAATGTGCGGGTGTTTTTCAAATGATCAGCGTTATTTGCCAAGGGCAATTTGGTCATTTTTGGGAATTACGGGACACGTGGCAACTCCATAATTTTCGGATGATTTTGGGTTCCACAAACATGATTTGAGATGCCTTGAGTTCATATGATTTAAACATGTTTTATATCACATTTTCTACGATATTGCTAGTAGTTCGAGATTTTTGTTTTATATGATACTTGGGCTTAGGCCGAGTATTATACATGCATGTGTTTTATATGATATTGATGGTTTCATAGAGAGGTGTAAACCTGAGGATTGATTATCGATTTTGAATGATTTTTACGGAGATGCGTGAAATCAAGATTCGGGCATGAGTCCTAATTGGAAATCCCCTTTGACTATTGGGATTTGGAAAATGATTTGAATAATGAAATGGCTTTCGGATTTGGAAATATCTTTCGGCGCGTATGACCCATTTGATTTATGATTTGACTTAGAGTATAGTCAAACGTGAAATATATCGAGTTGTGACCCAGTTATGAGATTTATGAAAGATATTTAAAGCATGAGACCCAGTTCTAGTTTTGATAGGATTCGAGGAATCCTGGGTTTATGTAGTCTTGATAGACACTGTTTTCAATGATGGTTTTGTAGAAACGGATTTGTTGAAACTATATTCCGAGCGTGGACCCTGTTGAGATGATTTATGAAAAATAACTGTTTTGATTTGAGTTACAACAGTTATGAAAATGTTTCCACTATTTTCAAAATGATGATTATGATTTTGAGTTTAAAGACTCAGATTGTATGAGAGGGTCTAGTTGTGAATATGTTTCCTCGGAAAACACCCTGAAGATAATGCTCGCTTCGAGGTACGAAGAGGTCACGATGCGCCTGCAGTCAAGCAGCCATGGGAGGCTCGACTCTGGAGTGTGGTATATAAGATCGATCTATGATATGTTCACAACGATCTGGAGATTTTCGGCTGGTGATATGTTCACGGCGACATGTTGAGGATTAGAGCAGTGCATAAGCTTATGGGCACGCGTTGTTGGGATTGGAATCGTGATTGATGATGAAGGGCTGAGATCCGACATGGTATTATATTTGGGATGAGGTCCCATATGGATTTGATTTGGGTTGAGACCTTGTATGATTTGGTTTTGGGCTGAGACTCTACTGAGGAAATGGCTTTGATTGAGAAGCATTTTTCACTGTGTTTTGGTTTGAAGCTTTTGAGAAAGTATTGAATACTTGTTTTCTGATGCATGTATGCTTTTATCTGAAGGGTATAAATGTCATTTTTGTTAAATTGTTTTCCAACTTTTAGTATTTTCCATTCACAGCTTTTGTTGTTTTTGATACCCTTCAAGTTGATCGCGGATACGAGCTATAATAGAGATCGAGACATCACATGTCGTTGTGTAACCCTACATATCCTTGTGTACTTTGGATAACCCCGAGAGAGTTACAGTTTTATCCCTTGTTTAGCACGTGGTGCCAGACGGGAGTAGGCACATCCCAAGATAATCCAGGGGGATTGGGATGGATCTTGTCAAGTAAAATGTGAACATTGATAAATATAAAAAATTATGATCAAGGGTAAACAAATATAATATGAACAAGTATAAAAATAAAGATTTTGAACAAGTATAATAAGAACATTATGAACAAATATGTACAATCCTAAACAAGTGAAATATGAACAAGTATAAAATGAACAAAGTATGTACAATCATAAACAAGTAACATTATAAACAAATATGTATGGACAAGTATATATGAACACTATGAAACATATAAATTATGAACAATTATTAACAAGTGTGAGCAATTATAATATGACAAGTATAAACATAAAAATTATGAACAAGTATAAAAATAAAAATTATGAACAAGTATAATATGAATATTAAGAACAAGTAAGTACAAGTATAATATGAACAAGTATAATTATGAACCAAGTATGAACAAATATACTATAAACAAGGGTAAAAAAATAAAATAAAAAATTATGAACAAGTATAATATACATGTATAAGAATAAAAATAAACAAATATAATATGAACAAATATAATATGACCAAATATAATATAAACAAGTATAAAAATTATAAACAAGTATATTATGAAAAATATGAACAAATATAATATGAACAAGAATAAAAATTATAAACAAGTATAATATGAACATATTATGCATACTAACACATTAAAAATTATTTTCAATTTCCGCGGAAAAGGTGCCAAAAATTGATACGCTTAAACTAAGCATTTAAATAAACACGTAATTCAAGTATAAGAAATTTAAACCCTTTGTGTAGATGTAGTATTGGTAAATAAAGATCGTTTTTAACCGGAAAAATTAGGGAACATTAAATAATGGTTAGTGAAAAAGAATAATAAATGATCAAGGAATAAAATAATAAATGAATAGATGAATTAAGGAATAAAAGAATAAAGTAATTAAAGAATAAAAGAATAAAATGGTTTTTTATGGAGGGGGATTTGTAGCCGAAACTATGTTTTTAAACAAACTAAGAATTAAAATACGAATCATTAATTAGAACTTACAAACCAAAGGTTAGTTTTATAGACAAAACCGACACTTTTGCGTAAGTAAATTCGAATTAACAATCACATTATTTAAACTACTACTACTTTACCTTTTGTACAATAGACTTTTTTTAAACATAATTTTACCAACACACTAACATTTTGCACACATTGAACCAATCACGAAATCCTGTTTTTATCATCTCAATTACAAGCATACATTTTTCCATATTATAAATGCATCAAACAACGAATTATTACTTACAATATGATCCATCTTAAGTTGTTGATATAATGCGTTGAACATCGGTCAAACATTAAATCTTTTCAATTCTATTCTAAGTGCACCGAACAGCGAATAAACATTTAGCATTGAATTGAAAGTTAAGCACTAAAACATATGAAGCAAATGAAATTCATAAAGAAAACACATGGAAATTGTATTCATATTTACAAATATTAAAAAACAAATATCAACACATATATTAAATTATAAGTAAAACCAATAACAATAACAAGAGTTTAAGTAGAAAAATTGGTTTTTCACAAGGATCACACAACAACGGCAGAAAACTTGTGAAGATATAGAAAGAAACACGAGAAATTCAGACTAAAAACACTCGAACTGCTTTAGAATTATCTAGCCTAAGGTTTTTCTTAAGAAAAGTATAAAAATGTGTACAAACAGAATTTTAAAGAAAATCTAAGAAAAAGTAAAGAAAATCTAAAGGAGAAACTAAAAATCTAAAAGAAAAAGCTAAAAGAAGGGTAAAAAAAAGCTAAAAAGGAGAGAGGAGGATAGGGGCCTTAGAATGAAAATGGCCTCCCTATTTATAGAGAGAGTGCCAAAAAAAAAACTAGAAAATAATTTACAATTTAATTTATAAAAATAATAAAAACTAAAATGAGGAAATGATGAATTTTATGCTGAAAATTAGGGCTGAAAACTGAAGAAAATAGGGTAAGGGGTGCTAGTTTGGTGCATGAATAGAGCAGTTGACTCGGTATGGGCGTACAGATGAAGCATGTGAGTTTCGGTAGGAACCAGCTAACATGGAGGAGCAGGCTTCGGCGTCATGGAGCAGAGCAGGGCATGTAAGCTTCGGTAGGTAGGCGCTCGAACGGACGTGGGCTGCAGCGTCTAACGCGGTGACAGACGTGATTGGAGTTCGGCAGATGCGCACCAAAGGCTCAATGGGCTGGTCGTGCAGATTGGGCCACAAAAATAAATTTGGGCTTGATGCGGGCCGTGGGTTCTGGGCTACAATTTGAGCTGAAAGCTTGATTTTTGGGCTGAAGCAAATCTGGATTTGGGCTGGGATTAAATGGCTTGGGCTGGATCATCTCGGTAGCTTCCCACCGAATTTCCTAGGAGAATTCGGTGGTCATCCTTATTTCACTCATAACTTTTTCATTATACCTCCGATTGAGATGATTCTTTCGTCAAAATACTCAAAATTCCAAGTTATATTTATATATGCAAATTTCACACAAAATATATTATTTTTTTCATATTGTTTGGTATTTTTATATTAAAAGATAAGCATACGGTGTATAAAATAATATAAAATAAAACTCAAATAAAGACCTATCACTGATTTTGGTTATCCACCGAAAGAACCTATGCGATTATATTGTGATAATAAGGCAACATGTGATATTGCACACAATCCAGTACAACATGAACGGACAAAGCATGTGGAAGTGGACAAATTTTTCATCAAGGATAAATTAGATGAACAAATTGTGGGAATGCCTTACGTACGTTCTGAAGATTAGTTGGTTGATATACTCACTAAGATGTTCGATATTTATGCCTTAACTTGAGGTGAGTGTTGAATTATTCAAATTATATAATTATTAGAATTTCTTACTATAATACGATTTTTTATCCATTACCATAGAAGGATACTCAATCCCATGATACATGTAAGTGTTCCTTGTAAATCACTATATATATATATATATGTATATATTCCTCCTAGAGAGAATATTGATAACTTTATTTGATTATTCTAATAATCAAAACTTTTTGCTGACCAAGTGTAGAGACAAGTAGAAGCTGCTATAAGACCTGACTCCTATAATTTAATTTTGTGGTTAAACCAACTAGGGTGGAAAAACAAAGATGGTCCTTCTAATCTCCCCTGATCATCACTGCAGACTAGATCATCAAATGGTGCCCACCGTCGGTACCATGTTTCAAGTTGAACTTCAAGGCTCTATCTGAGATTGAAACAAAGCAGATGTTGGTTACATGATTAGATACTCTAATGGCTTCCTTATCCATGTTGCCATTATTAACTCTAGATGTACTAATGTCCTTGTTGCGGAAGGAGTTGGGATGCTTAAAGGTCTCTTATGGGCCAAGTTCAACAATAACACTCAGCTGATGGTTGAAGCCGACTCTAAAATCCTTATTGACATCATAAATGGAGCAATTCAGGTTCCTTGGCGACTTCGTAGGATCGTTGGAAATGTTAAGCGCTTGACAAGATCTTTCCAATCCATTTCTTTCATTTATGTTTATTGTGAAGCAAATTTTGTTGCAGATATGGTGGCGGGATTGAGACATGAGTGTTTGGAATTTGGATATTATTGCTTGGTCTCATGCGCTCTCATGGAAGCTACTCAGGCATGGTATTTAGATATGTTTGTTGCCGGTTATTTTATGTGCTTCTCTATATAACCTTTGTTTATTTTATTCTTCTAAAAAAAATTAAATAAAAATTTAAAATCAAACCAACTGTTTAAGTTGAATTGGCTCAAATCATTTATGCTCAACCATACCTTTGGTAATTAGTGATTTTGGGGGTGGTTAAAGAAATCCGGTTTATCGATAAGCAGGTGGTTTATTAATTGATTTTTTTTTTAATCAGAAGGTGGTTTATTAATTGATAAGGATCGAAAAAACTGAGAGAACGGAAAAGGAAGATGCTTTCACTAAAGCTGGTGCGCTCTCTAGTCTTTGGAGACACCATTAACAACAACCCTCTCCTTTCCCCCCAAAATCACGACGACCAAGATCACGATCACGACGACCAAGATCACGATCACGACGACGACTACGATGACGATGAGGATGGCGATCAGAAACAGACAGGAAGAAGAAGCAAAACCAGAAATTCGAGAACCCCATTTCTCATATTTCTCCCAACCAAAGAGCTTGTCACTGACGCATAGACTGGCGACGATAGCTAGAGACATGGGTATGGACTTGCACCCGTCCCCATCTCTCTCCCACATCATTCTCTCATACCCACCACTACCACCCTCATCCTCATCATCTCCATCTTCAGCAGTTCAGCATCACCCTCCTCATTCCCTTCCTCATGGTCATCATCTTCACTTTCATCTATATCTTTGCCCGACAACACAGTTCCCCTCCCCTTTCCTTCTCTCTCAACAGCCCCCATTTCCCATCTCCGCGCCTTTGTCAAACTCTCGAAAGGCCTATTCAAGCTGGTCTTTGTGCGCTCCAGTTGTATACCCCCTGATGCGGCAACTAATCTTGGAAATGAAAGCAATTGGAACTGTAGCTCCATGTCGTTATTTTCGCGGCCCACCGGGAACAGGATTGACCCAATGGAAGGGTTTTCTCGGGCTTTGGCCGGACTGGGATGGACCCTTTTTAAGAGTAAGGAAAACCCATCAACGGAATTGGGCGATAGGCGAGTTTACGGTGGAAAATTGGTGTATCTTTTTAGGAAGGTCGATACCAACAGAATCAGGGTTTGCAGTGCTGGGGAATGTAGGGTTCGGGAGTTGAGGTTGCCCCAATTGGATTTTAGAAATGCCCCTTTGAGGATTTTGCAGTACATTCTTCTTATGACGGATGATATCTTCTATCTTGCATAGAACATAACTAGGTATGTGTCTTTTCCTTAATTTATTCTTTTTGAATTTATCTATTTGACTTAGATGCTCAATGCTAATTTCTATAGTGATTCTGTACCTGGATATTGTTAGTGAATCATGTATCTTTTCCGTGGAACCTGGTGGCTAATGTATATTGAGAATCCATGGCCTTACGAAAAATGTGTTTGTGTTATTCAATTAGGGAGCGATGAGATTCGTTAGTGTGAAAAAGTTTTAGGGAAATTGACAGAGGCATTTCATTAGGGGATGTGGAAGTTCTTGTGTCTTATAGAGGACAATGGAAGATTTCATTGCATTGTGTATTATGGGTGTTTTTTAGGTTGTTCCTTAATCTCTTTTATATAACAATGTAAACATTTCATAAAAGTCAATCGAAACAAAAAACTTATCGCCTCTATCTTTTTTTTTGATGAAAATGATCTTTATCCAATATGAACCAAAATTCTGTTGCATTTGTAGATTTTCAACTCCAGAGCAGTTTCCAAGTGAGCAAAACCATGAGTTCGTTCTAGATCAGGCTGCCACTCTTGCTATTTTGTATTCAGGATTTTGCGTCACCAGTTATCCTTTTTATTCTGTGTAGTCTGGTCTGACATATTGTATTCTCTTTTTACTGTCTTTCCTTTGATATTTGATATTTTTGCAGAGACTTCTGGATTTGGAAAGTAGTTTTCTTTTCAACCATGATATTTTAATACAATTTTATTAATTTATTGGATATGCTGGAGATGACCGAGACGACTGAGGAACGAAAGCCTTTTATATGTTTTGAGTAATTTAAACATAGTTCTATTGCTCGTCTGCCCATAAGTTCTTAAAACTTTTACTTTGGCGAGTATCATCCCTTAACTATAAAACTAGTTTCATGTACAACTGTTCTGTTATTACGTCTGTTACTTCGAGCAGCTGGTATTCGTTTACAACTAAAAGAAATCCATTAGAACCATTTAGGTAAAAGGCCATTAAACCCATTTGAAAGTTGAACAAATAAACTAGTAGACTATTTTCATTTTATTTTATTTTGTTCTGCCCTCTATTAGGTAAGTTTCCATAGCTATATCTCTTTTCATCATTTAAAATGTCTCTCTCTAATTCCATTTCTCTCTGTTTCTAGGACCATTGATGGAAGCTTCACTCTACCTCTGTATGAATTGTGTCTTCCTTCAAAGATTTTATGTCTCTTCAAAGGTACTTGTTTACGTTTTCAAAGAATCATTGGAAAAATAGTGATGGGTTTTATAGAATTTTTCCTCACCATTTGTAAATGTATGTTTTGAGCGGCCAAGGATTCAGTGGTCAAAATTGTTTTGGTGTTTCTTTTCTTTTTCTTTTTTTGCACACCTCACCATTTGTAAATGTAAGTTGTGAATGAGTGGGGGGTGAGGGGTAGCTGAATAGATTCTAGTATCTTCCATTGAGTTAATTTTGTAAACCCCGCCCTTTGTAACTTGTCTCAACTCAAGCATTTCAAAAAAAAAATAGGAGAGGGTCAACAAGTGATTATATGTATAGCCTTGTATTTAAAGTCATCTAAAACTTGCACAATATGTATGTGTAGAAAGAAGGGTTGTACGAAGACAAAAGGAGCCTATTTGAGTCAGACTCTGAAGTGAAGCAAGGTGATGTCTATGTGGTGTGGAACTTTACGCGGAGGAGGAAACTTGGGTAAGAGACTGGAAATGCGAATAGCGGTCTCCATGTATGAGGCAAATTTGGATTTTAGAGAAGCAGTGTTCATGCCATTGTCTTGTGTAGCATTGTCATGTAGGCACTGGAGTTGAAGTGCATCGTTCTTCTTGTTGAAATTCCAGCTTCCAGTTCTGAAACTGAAGTGATATAAAGGAAGGAAGCGTTGTCCATAGATGGCTATGAACTCCAATTCTTCCTTCGAAATGTAGTAGGGAAAGCTGATTCTAGTCCACCCTGGTTTGACTTGACTCCCAGATATCCCTAGAAAACACACCACAAAACGTGTCAGGGCGTCTCAAAACTCCAAAGTGTGTTAATGGCGTTGTCAAGGCGAAAATAACTACCTTTTCAATGGCAGATCTGTATGCATGTGAGTGGGTGAGATCAACATTGAGGAGAGAATGACCATGGGGTCCGGCACAGTTGCAGCCACCCTTAGATTGGATGCCAAATAAATCATTGAGGAGAGACGCAACAAAGGCCCCATGGAGGGGCTTACCTCTGCAATTATCTGTCTCTCGCCACATGTCTATTGCCGTGCCAGGTGTTGAGATGTAATTGGTGGTGGAGTAAATGAGGAATGAGAACATAGCTTGTCCCTTGGCACTTGTAGTTCCTAAAATGCATATGTTTTTGTTTGGGAGAAGCCTCTGAAATGCCTTTTGGACATGGATTTGCTCATGCTTTTCAATCACTTGGTAGCCAACGTATTCCTTCACCCAAAAGGCAAAAGCTGCTCTAATTGTTTGGATGATATGAGGAGTCCCACCATTCTCTCTTTCTTCTATGACCTCCCAATATATTGTGTCCTGTTCTGTGAAGGCATTTACATAGGCAACAGTGCCACCTCCACAAGTGGATGGAGGGAAAGATTTTAGCTAATACAGAGCCTTGCTCATCAAAAGAATGCCCGGACTTCCTGGCCCACCCAAAAACTTGTGTGCACTCAGAAAAACACCATCATAACCATCTACCTCTCCGTACCGCATATCAATTCCTACGTATGACCCGCTTCAATTATTTTCAAAATTTATTATACATCAAACTCACCATAATATGATTATCAATGGTAAAATTACTTAGGTCAATTACACTTTAGATTCATGTTTTTTAGTTTCGTATTATATTTGACTTTTTATATTTTTTATTTAAGTATCTTGAATTTTATAAAATGCTTCATTCTTGACTCAGTGACATATTTTTGGGAGAATTTCGGTTAGTTGATGATGCAGGATGTATGGGGCCCATCCAAAAATAATCTCAAAATGACCAAGTAAAATTGTTTAATTAATCCTTAATTATTTTCGCTCAATAGACTAATTATGTAATTTAAATTTCAGGGTACTTCAATTTTAGAACTTAAAAAGTCAAATATAACTCTTAAATATAAGTATGATATTGTGTAGGTACCTCTACCTTGCTGCGAAATCAAAGCAGAAAAATCCCCCGTATTGATGAATAAGTCGAGCAATAGCTCGTGTATCCGAATAAATTCCAGTGACATTGCTACAAGCTGAAAACGAACCCAATATGTGGGACGATTTGCATATTTATAAAATTCAAGTTGCAGTCTGAGAACCTCCATGTCCAACATACCATCCTCGTCTACACCAATATCAACTACTTGAGTTAAGCTTTGCCGCCACGAAAGGAGGTTGGAGTGGTGCTCGTATGGCCCGAACACCAACCACCTCTCTTGGCTTCTTAGAACATTGTTTATGACCATGTCTCTCAAAATTGATGAGACCGCAATCCCCATTTCCTCTTGGAGCCTTTTAATTGCGGAAGTGGCGCCTTGTCCACACAATAAGAGTACATCAGCGGCTACACCTCCTAAGCATTTCTTTATGTACTTGCTTGTTTCTTGCACCATTTTTGTAGTCCGATTGCCTACGTAGCTGTCACTAGTGTGACTATTTCCTGTAATTATTTGGGGAAATATTGTTATATCATTAATCAGTCTATAGATAGATAGTTAAATTTTAGAAAATGAATTATACGCATGAAGTATTAACGTAACTCTTTATAATATCCATTATATCGTAATTGGAATCGTTTATCATGTAAATTATTATTTCATATTAATCTTCATAAAAAATGAACAAGAATAGAGGTCGCTTAGACATAAATAAGTATCAAATAAATAATCGATTTTTTTGACAATTATGATTTTTATGACGAACCGTTCATTTAGTTAATACATATTAATAACTTACTGATCCCTAATTTTTTTTTTGCGTAAATAATCTTAAAATAATAAATTAAACGTTGAATAATTTCCATTATCATACATGTATAATAATAATTACATAAATCAAAAGGTAATGTGCAAATATTATCCATTCCTAAGTACTTATTAGGTTTTAGTGGTTGAAAAAGTCCGATAAGTGCCAAAAACTTCAGTAATGTAAACAATAAATTTAAGAGTAAATCATTGTTACATACTTAATTTACATCCTTAACAACTTTTACTTTTATTTGAAACCTTTAATGCTTGTATATTAAACAAAATAAGACCTTACTTCTAACTTTTTTTATTCAAAAGTCCCTAAACAGAATTTAAAAGTAATAAATTTCACATCTACCCTTTTATATCTCTATAAAGAGAATGAGTGAGTTATTGAGAATTCCTTTAAACAACTAAAAATAATATTGTTTTTTTTTTGTTCTTTTTACCCCATGTGCCCCTTAGTGTTTGATTTCTTTGTCCTCTTAGGCCATTTATTATATTATGCATATAATAAATATTATATATATATTTTTATATAGTTACAATTGAATTTTTTATATACAATAAAAAATAAAATCCGTATTGTCTGGGGTTCAACGGTAGAGTATAAATATTTTTTTTTTGTTTTGGTTGG
The DNA here is from genome assembly GCA_032719365.1 of Prinsepia uniflora. Taxonomy (NCBI): domain Eukaryota; kingdom Viridiplantae; phylum Streptophyta; class Magnoliopsida; order Rosales; family Rosaceae; genus Prinsepia; species Prinsepia uniflora. Next base: position 46,714,256 of record CM064870.1, on the reverse strand, counting down.
GGGGGGGGGGGGGGGGGGTGAGTTGAGATGGTGGTGGAAACTCGTACGACATAGGGTTTAATTCTTGAATTTTGGATAAGACCTTACTTCAAACTTTTTTTATTCAAAAGTCCCTAAACAGAATTTATAAGTAATAAATTTCACATCTACCCTTTTATATCTCTATAAAGAGAATGAGTGGGTTATTGAGAATTCCTTTAAACAATTAAAAATAATATTGTCTTTTTTTGTTCTCTTAACCCCATGTGCCCCTTAGTGTTTGCTTTCTTTGGCCTCTTGGACCCTTTATTATATTATGCATATAATAAATATTATATATATATATATATATTGTACATAGTTACAATTGAATTTTTTATATAAAACAAAAAATAAAATCCGTATTGTCTGGAGTTCAACGGTAGGGTAAAGATTTTTTTTTTTTTGGGGGGGGGGGGGGGGGGGGGGGGAGGGGTGTGGTGTGTGAGTTGAGATGTGGTGGAAACTCGTACGACATAGGGTTTAATTCTTGAATTTTGGTACAAAATTCAAGAATTAAACCATAAACTATACAAAATTAACCAAATTATTTAATATAGGAAGATAAAGAATTTTTAAATTTAAAAGTATTTTGAAGAATTATTACTTTTAATTATCTTACTTTAAGTTAGATTAGATATTCATATTACTTTTAAAATGAGCAAGTGAAAAAATAAATAAATAGGAGTAATGTTTTCATAATCCTCAATATAATCTTATAATACAAAAAAAAATTAAAAGTAATGTTGAAATCATGATAGATTTTGGTAAGTGTTTTTTAGATTGTTGTTGGATTAGTTTACAATTGAAGGACATTAGTTGTAATTTATATAAAAACTATGGTCTATTTTAAATTGTATAGTCATTTGACTAGTCAAATGACCTATTCGTTTAATTTTTTTATATGCAAGTTTTTGAATAAACGTAAATGTTAATAAGGACCTATGAATTAATTGTCCTAAATTTAATTAAAAAACGAACACTCCCAAGTAAAAGTCAAACACGGGTATGTATAGCAATTAAAATAAAGGGAACTTACTACGTCAACTACAACCAAAAAGATCAAATTGACAAACTTTAGAGACTCTATTAGGAATAGACTTAGACCATCATTGATTTATTCCTCATCGACGGTCCATAGGGGTATGTTCATAATGGAAATTAAGTATATAATAATAGTAATAATAATAAAAAAAAATTAAAAATTCATGGTGTAATTAAACGGGCATGACATTAAGAACATATCTAATAATAAATGTAAGGATGGAAGGTTACATGTAAGGTTTTACCTCTCAAATGACAATATTCATGCATGTGCTAAGAACTATTCTTTTTTTTTTTTGTTCTAATGGAGAGAAAGGGGAAGTAAGAATTTAAATATTTTATGAATTAAAATAATGTAAAAATATTAGATGACTACTTTATTTCACTATATTTTATTTGTGTTAAAGTAAGAAATGTTCTAACGATCAATTACTCGTCGTCCAATCATCAAATGACGCATGTCCTTCCTTGTAATCTGTCAACTAGGAGAGTAGTGGGTCTTCCGTTAGTACGAGCACCGGTGTGGTGCCAGCCTAAGGTTCTCCGACGGTCAAGTTAATAATTTTGCTCGTAAGAGAAAACAGTAAATGGTAAGTTTGGCAGAATAATTGCGAATAGTAAATATTTGTTACCTTTTATTGGAAAATGTGTATCCCTTATGTATGGGTGAGTGAGGTGTTCCATTCCCATAGTTTCAATGTGAGACAAATGCTCCTCGATTTTCGTACTAACACGTGTTACGCAGATCGAGGGTGGATATATTTTCACGTGTCATCCCCGTCTTGGGCCCATTGTTGGGGCTATATAAACGACATGAGCTTAGGTCATGTTTGGTGCTCGGGCTTTAGGTATACGGTCCAACGAGTCTAGTTAGATATGGTGTCAACAGAAATCCCCCAAGTTCTTGACTGAAGTGGAATTTCTTGGTCGGGGACTTGTCTCATTCTTTTAGACTCGGTGGGAAGTATGCCTGTAGTCCCCCAAGTCCTTTGGCGAGAGAGTCCGTCGGGATCGTCTCGGCCATGTGAGAAGAGTGGCATGTGGTTGGCGGTAACGATAAGGTGGCTCGGTGGAGGTACCTTGGTTGGTCGCTTGAGATGGTGACTCAGAGGAGGTACCTTGGTCGGTCACCTGAGATAGTGACTTGGTGTGCTAGGTAAGCAAGGTGACCGGGGGGTCTCTCGGTGAGCATTCGCGAGATGGGGGCTCGGTATCTAATGAGTGTCCCCGATCCTAGAATCATTGGTGTCCACCAAGTGGTGTACGTGGCTTGGTGGTTTGCTGATAAGTCAGTCAGGTGGGCATGATCGACTATGGTGAAGGAGGCCCTGGGAGGGCGGTTGGTCTCCCTCAGCTAGATGTGTGACTTGTGTTAGTCGAATCTGTGTGTGTTGCGACACGTGTCGGCCACTGAAGGTGGTGACGCCTTGTAAACCGTGTCAAGCTCTATAAATAGTGGGGGGGTCTCCACCGATTTCCTCACTTGTGTTTTTAAGAAATTGGGTGAAGCTCCGTCAGAGTGAAAAGGAGATTTTCGATCAGCTCTCGGCGACAGTGCTCATGGTGGTGAGATTTCCGATTCACAAATTTGTCGCGGAAAAACACGGTAAACATTACTCTTCTTGAGTTCCGTAGATTAAACTAGTATTTGGTGAAGAATTGAGCATGAACTTGATGAAGCTTTTGGTAAGATCTTCCGAGATCCAGGTTGGTCTCTGAGTTGTGTTCTCCTGATTTTCTTGTAAATGTCGGAGGATAGTAACTCGGTGACGGAGGGGAGGTACTACGACTCAGAGATCGGTGGGATGTCGGGTAGTAGCGTTAAAGTCCTTATTCCCCTATCCGAGAGTGAGGATGAGTTCAACTCGGCTAAGATAAAGGATAGGGTTCAGTCAGGGCATGATGTGGCTGAGAGTTCTGGTCAGCAGAAAGAGTCGGTTCCGGAAGTTGATGTGGCCTACCGCACGGGTGGTGGTAGTATCTTGGTTGATGCCAAGACCATAGTTAAGATGGATATGCATAAGGCACTAAAGTTGATGCATGGCCAGCGGAAGGGGTCGGTGCGAATGACCTAGGACAAGTCTCCTTCACCGTGGATGAGATGGTGAATAAGGAGACCGAGAAAGGTCTTATGAAGATGCGCATAGAGTTTGGGGTGCCGGAGGTGGTGATCACACGAATACCGAAGAGGGTCGAGTTACCGAGTAACCTTCCAGCTGGTATGTCGTTATTCTATACCGAGCTGATGCACCATCGGGTAAGGTTGTCGTTGCACCATTGGTTGCGAGGGATGGTGAAGAAGATGGGGCTAGCACTCGGTTAGCTCAATCCCAATGTTTGGATTGTGCTCTGGCCCCTCTACATGGCCTTCCATTGGGCTGAGAAACCTAAGCCGACCTATGCCTAGCTCATGTACTTGTATGAGTTCGGGTTTCAACAGTAGAGCACTGGGTGGATCTTCATCTGGCATCGCAAGAGGGGCGAGTTCATACTTGATATACCAGCTTATCATAAGTCGTAAAAAATGAAGTTCTGCTTGGTCAGTGGGGACTGGGAGGGGGACACTGAGGGAAGTCCAATACCGAGCAAGTTGCAGACCAAAAATGTTTAGCTGTTGTTGCGTTGTAGTATAGAATAACCTTTGTACTTTTTCGTGTTTTTTTCCAAGTGTCTGTATGTATGCTGACTGTTGTCTCAGTTTATAGGTTTGTTTCCCCTCGAGGAGATTACTGTGAAGGAGAAGGAGATGGCCTGAATAGTGAGAACTCATTTGGACAACTTGAACCGGAACTGACGCATCCTTCGGTTTCCATGGTTTTAGTACAAGGACGGCCTAATCGATACCAACGAGGGTAAGTCAGTTGGACCGAGTTGATGTTGTTGTGTTTGTTGTTGTTTTTTTTATTTGTTTCTTGTGCTAACCTGGCGCTCAGTGGTGGAGTTCCATATTACCTCGGAAGCAGGATTTATAAAGACAGCGTCTCGGTCAAAATGAAGGTTGATATGAATTTCAAGGAGTCGACATCGCTAGGGAAGGTTGCCTAACGTTTGGAGCAGATGCTTAAAAGGAAGAAGGAGAAGTTGGACAAGGGGCAGGCCGAGCATACCGAGCTCCCAAAATAAGATCGAGCGCCCAAACCAAGGCTGAAGAGTCCCCTTCGGTCCCCAAAAAAGAAACAAGTTGAGGTCGGGGAGGACATGATCCTTTCGGGTGACCCAAAATGGACTAAGGTGCGGCTAGAGGCCGAGGCAATCTTATCAGCCTAGGAAGAGATTGGTGGTCCGAAGACCATGTCAACCCCAGACTTCACCCCTCTCCCGTCCCCTCCTAAGCTAGATATGAGGATATTAGAGATGCTGAGGAGGCGTGGGGAGGATGTGAACCTTGGTTTGTTCACTGAAGGTGAGTCGACCGGGGAGTCATCTAACCCTGAGGCAACCATTTGTTGTCTGAGGCAGATAGTGCCGATGTTGAACTGTATCTGTCAGGGGGCCTCCATTCCACTGGGCAACCTAGCGGCAGTTCGATGCGATGGCAAAAGCGCATCTGCTACTCTGAAATGTGAGTTGGTACTTTTTTTTCCTTTTCAAGTTAAGTTTATGCATCGAGTGAGTGTCAGTCTATCAAGAGTTATTTGCAGGCGCTAGGCGAGGTTTATCTGCAATTTTCCACTACACAGAAGAGGGTTGTCTCGGCCCAGAGAGACAAGGAAACGCTCAAGAAAAAATAGGATGAGTTGGCTCCCAAGCTTCGCTAGGCCGACAAGGCCATTAAGTTGGCTTCTGACCTAACTCGGCAGTTGGAGGTCGAGAGGTGGAAAGTGCAAGAGGAACTAGCGGCCAAGGAGGAGTTGAGGGCCGAGCTCCAGGCCAAAGTTGATGCGGTCGAGAAGGGCCAACTGCGGCACTGGAAGGAGTTATACCGAGTCAAGGCTGCAAGGGAGGTCGACTTGGAAAAAGCTCGGTAGCAGGTGGTGGCAAAGTTCAAAAGGTCCAAGGAGCTGGATCTTATTAAGAATGACTTTGCCACCGACTACGAGCAGGAGTTTTTCAAGAACCTCCTCCTCAATAATCCTAGGCTGTCGATCCGAACTTCTTGGCTCGGTCGAAACATAATCGTCGAGATGTTTGAGGACGACTCGTCCGATGATGATGACAAACTGAGGGGCCAGGGAAAGATGACGTTTCTGAGCAACTAGAGCAGCAGCCTAAAATCGAACTGGAAGAGGGCCCTTCCAAAGAGCCAGAGGTTTAGTTGGAGGTTTTGTCACAGGTTGAGGATTCTTTTGGCGGGATGGAAGAGCTAGTCTCGTAATTATCCCTTGTGCATTGTACTCTTTTTTTTTTGCTTAGTTGATAGGCTTGTCGAGGGTCTGATTTTGTAAAGCTCTTGCAGCCCGAGCATAATAGGTATGTACATCAATGGAAAAGGAGTTTTGAATCATGAAATTTTTTCAAGTCGTGTTTGTTAACCGACCCATAGATTTAGGCCAAGTGTTGGGGTATAGGCCGAGTAAGACTGTACCCCAAATCGTAAGTTTGAGTCAAAGTGCAGGTGTAGGCCAAGGAGTTCTGTACACCGACTCGAATGTTTGAGTCAAATAGCAAGTGTTGGGGTGTAGGCCAAGTAAAACCTTACCTAACTCGTAAGTTTGAGTCAAAGTATGGGTGTAAACCGAGTAGGGCTGTACACTGACTCCAATGTTTGAGTTGAATAGAAAGTGTTGGGGTGTAGGCTGAGTAAGACTGTAACCTGACTCATAAGTTTGAGTCAAAGTGCGGGTTTAAGCCAAGTAGGGCTATACACCGACTCAAATGTTTGAGTCAAATAACAAGTGTTGAGGTGTAGGCCAAATAAGATTGTACCCCAACTCGTAAGTTTGAGTCAAAGTACGATGTTATCGTTGAATGTATTCGCATTGTGTAATGGAAAGATTTTTCATTGATAATGTGAGCCAAATTTGGAAAATTATAGAAAATCATAAGAGGACATATACGAAGTTAGATGAAGTATTTCTTCAGGTGGTCGGCATTCCACGGGTGGGCGAGTTGTCTACCCTCGGAGTCTTCCAACTTGTAGGTGTCTGGTTGGCAGATCTTCGTAATCCTGTAAGGGCCCTCAAAGTTGGGTTTGAGGGTTCTAGTTGAGTGATCCTTTTTTGCGAGGGTGACCTTCTGAAGTACTCAGTCCCCTTCCTAAAAACTGCGGGGTCTAACCCTGGTGTTGTGGTAGTTGTAAAGTCGCTGCTTGCAGGCAATGTTTCTCAGGTTAGCCTGTTCTCAATGTTCCTCAATGAGATCCAAGCTGAGTGCAAGCTGCTGGTCATTCTAGTCAGGCTCGTAGGTCTACACTCGGTAGGAAGTTTCATTAAGCTCATCTAGGATGACCGCCTAAATTCTAAAGGTAATGGAAAAAAGGGTTTCATTCATTGATGTCTGGTAAGAGGTCTAGTAGGACTAGAGGCATTTCAGAAAGGGGAGAGTGAAACCCCGCTCATAGAGTTGGCCATTGATGAGTGTATATCAGGCTGCTTGTCATCGGATCTTCTTGACTTCGACTCTGTCAGAGGGGAGAGTCTCATCGATGAGAAAACCAATCATAAGGGTCATCCATATGGGGCCAGTGTTGATCGCGCAGACGTCGGAGTGTTGAGTGCTAGGTCGGCCAAGTACCTCTACAAGAACATTCCAACTCGTCCTTTCGTCGAGGGAGGACACGAGCCAAGCAAGAGCATCGGCGTGACTATTTTTGGATATGGGGATCCGTGTGATTGTATGGACGTGGACATCGTCGAGGAGGGATTTTTCCATTGCCCTGTATGCCGCCAAAAGGAAGAGGCTTTGGCCTCAAATTCATCATTGATCTAGCTAACGATGAGCTAGGAGTCGTTGTAAATCTGAATCTGTTTAGCATCCATGGTTTTTTCTAGGCGAAGTCGTGCAAGAAGAGATTTGTACTCAGTAGCATTGTTCGAGGTTTTGAACAGGAAACGAAGAGCATACTCCATTTTGAATTTATCCGGGGTGGTGAAGATGAGTTCGGCGCCTGAGGCGCTGTGGCCGACCGAGCCATCAATGTATAGGAGCCAAGTAGGCTGAGCGAGTTCTAGGTGTGGGCTTCCATCATCCAAGGTATGTGTTATGGATGATGGAAGAGTAGGAGGAATGGTCTTTATCCTGGGTGTTGCCGAGACATACGAGAATTCTGAGCTAAAGTCTACAATGGTATGTCCCTTCTCAACTGTGCCGGGCATGAAAGTGATATCAAACTCGCTTAGTTCGATCGCCCACTTAAGTAGTCTTCTAGACGTCTCTGGCTTCTGGAGCACTTGTCGAAGTGGCTTTCTGGTCATGACGACGATTGAGTAAGCCTAGAAGTAGAGTCTAAGCTTCCTAGAGGACATGATGAGAGTGAAGGCTAGTTTTTCCAGGTCAGTGTACCTCTTCTCGGCGTCCTATAGGGCCTTGCTCATGTAGTATATTGGGTGCTCAGCGTTGTCCTTCCGTTTGAAAAGTACTGAGCTGGTGGCAGAGGTGGAGATAAAGTGGTAAATGAAAAAAGGCTCTCCTGTCTCAGGTCTTGCTAAAAGTGATGCTCTTCCCATGTATTCTTTAAGTTTAGTGAAAGCCTTGGTGCATTCTTTGGTCCAGGTTATGTGTTTGGACTTGCTGTTGAGGGCTTTGAAGAACGGCACACATTTGTCGGTGGCTTTTGAGATGAACTGCGTAAGAGCCGCCACTCGGCTAGTTAAGCTTTGTATTTATTTTTGCGTTCGTGGGGGTTCCATACCGATGAGGGCTTTGATATTTTCTAGGTTGGCCTAGATTCCCCGCTGACTTATCATGAAGCCGAGGAACTTCCCAGAGCCAACGCCAAAGACACACTTGGCTCGGTTTAGCCTCATCTTGTACTGCTTGAGCACGCTGAACATTTGTGAGAGGTTGGGGATGTGTAGGTCGACCGATTTTGCTCTTAACGAGCATGTCATCGACGTAGACCTCCATTGTCTTCCCTATCTGGTCTGCAAACATGAATTTCACTAGGCGCTAGCAGGTGGCCCTGCATTCTTCAGTTCGAATGGCATGACATTGTAGTAGTAGAGCCCTTGGTCTGTCTTGGGAATATTGTGTGGATCTAGTACACTGGGTGCATGAAGATTTGGTTGTAGTCGGAGTAGGCGTCCATGAAGCTTAAGAGCTCGTGCCCAACCGTTGCATCGACTAGTTAGTCTATCATGGGCAGGGGGAAGTTGTCCTTAAGGCATGCTTTGTTTAGGTCGGTAAAGTCTATGTACATTCGCTATGCTCCAGAGGGTTTCTTGATTAGGACAACATTGGCCACCCAGGCGACGTAGACTGTCTTTCAGACAAAATGGATAGTTCTAAGTTTGATGATCTCGGCCTTCATGGCCTCCGTTCTCTCTACGTCGTAGAGGCGACACTTTTGTTCGATCGGTTTGTAGGAAGAGTCGATGCTCAGTCGGTGACAAATTACATCGATGGATATGCCAGGCATATCGACATAGGACCACGCGAAGACCTCAGAGTTTTCTTTAAAAAAATTGATTAGTTGTGAGCGTAAATCGGGGGAAGGAGTGGTTCCAATTTTTACCTTTCGGTCTACAAAGTTGCTAGAGATAACAATCTCGTCGACCTTTGATAGGTCGTTAAGTAAGCATTATTTTATATTATTTTATACCCTTTATACTTGACTTTTAATATTAAAATAATAAATAATTAGATAGAATAATTTATTTTGTGATATTTTTGTAGAAATAAATAAAGCTTGGAATTTGGAGCATTTTGGTGAAAAAATCGTCCCGATCGGAATTATAACGAAGAAATTATGAACGAAATATGAGAAGCCACCAAAAATCGCAAGGAAATTCGGTGGGAAGCTGCTGAAATCTAGAAGCCCAAACCAAAAATCAGCATCTTTTCCCCAAAATCCACCCAATCTCATCATTTCCATCACTTCTTCATGTATTATTTTATTGTTATTTTTATATTTTAATTTTGTATTTTTATTTAAACAATTTTGGCACACCCTCTATAAATAGGGAGGCCATTTCATGTATTAGAGGTCCCCATTAGTCTCCCTTAGTCTTCATTTTTCCCATTTTGTTTCTCCTTTTAGTTTAGGTTCTTATATTTTCTCTCTAGTTCTTCCCTTCTTTTAGTTCATCTTCTTTATTTTGTTCTTTATTTTTGGGGACCATTTGTAACTTCTTGTAATTTTCTTCTTAATTAATTATCTTAGTTTCATTTTCTCTATTATGTTCTTAGAATTTCTTAAACTTAGCTTTAATTACATTTTTATGCTTTCCATAAGAAAAACCTAAGGCTAGGTAATTCTAAGGCAATTCAAGAGTTTTTAAGACCAAATTCTTCGTATTTCTTCCTCCATCTTCACACGGTTCTGTCTGCTGTCAGGGTTCCTTGTGAAAAATCATGTTTTTCTACTTAAACTCTTGTTATTGTTTTGGTTTTACTTATAATGCAATATTTGTGTTGGTATTTTCTTTCTAACATTTGTAAGTATGAATACAATCTCCATGTGTTTTACTTTCTGAATTTCTTTTACTTCATATGTTTTAGTGCTTTATACTTCAATTTGATGCTAAGTGTCGGCCGCTGTCGGTGCACTTAGCATTTGATTGAAGAGATTTTAATGTCGGCCGCTGTCGGTGCATTTAATCACAAACAAAAGGTAAATCATATTATAAGTGTCGGCCGCTGTCGGTGCATTTATAATATGAAAAAAGTATGCATATAATGGAGATGATGAATATAGGATTTCGTGATTGATTCAATATAAGCATGATGTTAGAGTGTTAGTAACAATTGTATTTAAAGGAAGTTTATTTTATGAGTAGTTTTAAATAATGTTATTGTTAAGTTTAATTTAATTCTTAGTTAGTGTTTTCTTTAGTTTAGATTACAAATCTCCCTCAAAAACCCCCCATCTTTATTCTTTATTCTTTTATTCTTTTATTCTTTTATTCTTTTATTCTTTTATTCTTTTATTTTATTTTTTATTCTTTATTCTTTTATCCCTTTATTCTTTAATTAATTTATTCCTTGATTAATTAATTCTTTTATTATTTTATTCTTTAATTCATTAATTTATTCATTATTCTTTCCCACTAACACATTATTAATGTTCCTTAATTTCCCCGGTTAAGAACGATCCCTATTTACCAATACTACATCTACACAAAAAGGGTTTTAATTGCATAACATTCAAATTACGTGTTTAATTTAATGCGTAGTTTGGGCGTTGTCAACCTTCTCAATGGGATGCGGATGTGGTGTCTCCGAATGATCCATAGGGTCTTCAATTGGCGCATCCTCGATTTGTTATGCCTCGCGAGGGTCGATAGGGTCGGCCTCAAATGCTAACTCTGTCACGGCCATGGTTTCCGTTGACGGCTGGATTAGAGTGGCAGAGTTACATAACCTTGCTGCCATTTGATCTCCGTGGACTTCACCAATACCCATGGGGATGGGAAACTTAACCAAGAGTAGGTGTGTGGATACTACATCCTTCAGCTGGTTGAGTATCCTCCTTCCAAAGATTACGTCGAAAGCCGCAGGGTAATCTACAACCAAGAAAGGCGCGAGTACCATTGCTCTCTGTGGATGTGATCCGAGGAAGAGTGATGGTATCATGTGGAACTATGGAGTCCCCAATGAAGTCGAAGAGTGGTGTGGGGGAACGATCCAAGCTAGACTTTGGTATACCCAGTTGTTTGAATGCCCTCATGAAAATGACGTTGACAGAGCTGCCAGTATCGACCATGACTTGCTGGACATCAAAATTAGATATTTCTGCCATGATGACGATTGGGTCGTTGTGGGGATAGATGACTCATCGTTCATCCTCCTCTATGAAAGTGATGGGTGTCCATCCGAGCTGACTGGTTTTCTTGGCTCGCCCATCCTCGATGCTGAAGAGTTGGTGGTTCGACTTTGCGGCTCGCAGAAAATTCTTCTTTGCTCGGTTGGAGGTGAGTGGGTAAGAAATGGATGGGCTTCCAGCGATTGTATTAATATGTGGGTTGCGAGGCAGAGGTGGTGCGTATTGGAGGAATTGGTTGATCTTTCCATCCCGAGCCAGAGCTTCCACTAGGTCCCTAAACACCACACACTGGTCAATGTTGTGGCCGTTGTATTTGTGGTACTGGAAGTAGGTTCCCATGTCCTTTCCGAGTTTTCCCTTGGCTGGTGCCCAGGTGGACTTCGGGATCATGTGCACCACGTTGAGCAAAACATTTTTGTAGGGGGTGTTAAGGATCATGTAAGTCTCATATTTGGACCGAGGAACTCGCTTCTCCCCATTGTTTGGTCGCTCCCCCTGGTGATTTTGTCCCTCTTGTTTTTCTTGATGGTTCAGATTCTTGCCTTTCTTCCCTAGGCTGTACAGGTTGTTACTATGAGGGGTAGTCTTTCTGCTTTCCCCCAAAGCTCTGTTACTGGCTCCGGATGCTCGGTAGGTAAATTTTAACCGAGTCAGCATCTCAGCTTTGGCGTGTACTGCCGCTTGTTTTATAATTTCATTAACCGTAAGTATGAACCGAGTACTTGAAAGGAGACTCCCGGAGGCCGCTTTTGAAGGCAATGAACGCTGTTCTGTCATCAGTTTCCTCTCGTCAAAAGTACTCGTGGCTGAACCTAGATGTGTATCTCTGCAGCGGTTCATTTTCCCTTTGCTTTAGTTGGAAAAGGTCCACTTCCAAAAATAGGCGGGTTGGTCTAGATCGTGAATTGGTTCATGAAAGTTTATATGAGTTGTTTGAACGAATTAATGGTTCCAGCCTCCAGTTTGTAAAACCAATTGATTGCTGCCTCGATCAGTGTGGAGCTGAAGATAAGGCATTGCTCTTCATCAGAGAGGTTCTTAAAGCAACGACCAAGTAGAAGTTGTTTAAGTGGGTGTATGGGTCGTCCTTCCCAGTGTAAGGAAATGGGATTTTCAGAGGTTTGATCTCGTGTTCGACTGTGAACTGGTTGATCCTCTCTGTGAAGGGCCCTTGACTCGGCTTTGCCCAGGTTGGTCTCGGCGCCCGTTTCGTCTCAGCCTCAAATGATTTCACTTGGTCCATCAGGTGTTGAACGAGTGAGTCGATCTCGGATGCTTGTTATGCTACCCAGTTGAAGCGATCAGCTCTCTTAGCGTCCCTAGATGTGCAGTCGTTACTGACCTGAAGTGATCGCTCAGTTTCCCTCTTGGGGGGTGACCCTCAATAGCCCTCGTGGCGTCCGTCGACCTTCCCTGACCACTCGGTGTCCCTTATGGGGAACAAGTTTGGGAACCTCTACGGTTATGGCCAACTCATCCTAACCGCTCACTGTTCCTCTTGGGGGATAGTTCCTGGGGGCCTCCGTGATGCCGATCGACCTGGCCTGACCGCTCAGTGTCCCTCTTGGGGGACAGTTTCTGGTTGCCTCCGTCGTGTTGGCCGATTTGGCCTGACTGCTTAGTGTCCCTTATGGGGGGACAGTTTCTGGGGGCTTCTACGATGTCGACTGACCTATTCTAACCGCGTAGTGTTCCTCCTGGGGGACAGTTTTTGGGGGCCTCCTGACAGGACCCATCCCAATCCCCCCGGGATTACCATGGAATGTTCCCTGCTCCCGTCCAACAAGGGGTGTCAGACAAGGGATGACCAAGAGCCACTGCCCAAACGGGGCATCCAGAGTGCGCAAGGATCGATGGAGGAGGTGTGCAATGTCTCAGCCTCTGCTGCAATCGCATCCGTGATCAACCTGAAGGGCATTAAAACCAAAAGCTGTGAGTGGACAAAAACCAATAAGTTTACCAAATACATTTATAAGACATTTATGCCCTCCAATAAAAACGTATGCATGCCACAAAAACCAGTAACCAAAACGTTTGCTCAACCGAGCCCTTAGGGCCTTAGCCCAAAAACCGTTAACCAAAAACCAAGTGTGGGAACTCAGCCCAAAACTGTGGAATACCACCACCATACATATTAAAACCATGTGGGTCACCACCCACGACCATAAATGAACATCAATTCAAAAATCCAAAACCATTTAGGGTCCCCGACCCGACATACCATTTCATAACCAAGAATCCATTTTTACCACATAACACATATCCAACCGAAAAGCCATTTCATAGATCCATTAATCCATATTTTACCATTACCATCACCAGCATCCCAGATGCTTAGCGTCCCAGACGCTAGACGTCCCTGACGTCATATCTCACGGTTTCATAAGCTACGCGTGCTGCCCGGGGTCTCTCCGGGTCCATATATCTGACATCCCTGATGTCTGACGTCCCTGACGTCAATCATAGCAATCCTGCTCCTGAGTCATCATACGGTCCGGCTGCTCCGTATAATGACCCCTCGCAGGCAATGCACCGTGACTTCCCCAGTGTCCTAGACATCTGGAGGAGACCATCATATATCCTTGTGTCCAGATGGTATATGGAAAACAGTTTTATTAAATCCTTTTATCACATCATTACCATTGGGCCCTGCCCGAAATTTCCATAAAACCATGTAATTCCATTTAGGGTCCCTGACCCAAAATCACAATTATTAAATATAGGGTCCCTGACCCGAAATCACCATTTATTAAACATAGGGTCCCTGACCCGAAATCACACTTATAATCCAACTGGGCCTCATGCCCGATTTTATGAACCACTGGGCCCACGACCCGATTTGTAAACCAACTGGGCCCCTGGCCCGATAACATAACTCAAATGGGTCTCAGCCCGATTTCATACCAACTGGGCCCCTGGCCCGATTTCATTAACCAACTGGGCCCCTGGCCCGATTCTCAAATGGACGCCAAGTCCGAAATTTCCAAAACAAGTGGGCCTCAAGCCCGAGTTCATATTTCCAATTTCAAAACCATTTCATCATATTATATCCAAGTCATAAATATGGAAAATCCATGTAAAACCAGAAACCTCGATTTACGTGCAAGCACGTAAATCGTCTCGAACTACGTGAAACCGTACAATTTACCAACAACCAAATCAACATCATACAATCACAAGCATAATCCATATAAAACATTTAAGCATGCAGAGAATTTATAAAACCAAAGTCCACTCACAGACCGTTTTAACGGTATGCCTCGATACGCGTGCCACCGGCCCTCCCGGGCCACACCACTATCACCGGGGCTCCCAATCCTATCCAAATCACATTAGAGGGTCACTAACCTCATCATTAACATCCTATCAAAGTCCCGTAATTTTCCCGAATTTTTACTTATTTTTAAACTTAATTTAAAACCTTCGGACATCCCGAATACTATCGAGACGGTGTCCGATCGACACGAAACCAATTCCAAAATGTCCGTTACATTAAATAGGACAGAAGTCATGTTGACCTCACCTCGAGATTCGTGTCCACGCGCCGCCGTGAGTGGCTGCGCGTGAAACCCACGCGCCGTGAACAGTGCACCGTTTAAACCCGTTTCTCTGATAAACGGGTCACCGTGACCCGCGGCCCAACCCGAGTGGTTCTCAGTCAATTCTCAACCATTCTCAGTTCCGTTTGTTCCTACAAGATCGTCCAAGTTAGACTAAGGGTTCTGTGGGATTAAAAACCAGAAAACACGTCTAGATCGTACCTCCATGATCGAGAAGCTTACGGCCAAAACTCCACTGTCGACTGCTCCCAGCTTCGACCACCATTCCCTTCGAAAACGGTCCCTACAGACTCGTTTCAACCCCTAGATCATCATCCTGGTCACTAGATCGATTGAAGTACGTTAAAACCCAACCTGCCATTTTTACCCGAAAACAGACTCACGGGTTCGAGGCTTACCTCGCCGCCGTGGCTCCCGCCGTGGCCACCAGCACGCCTAGTTTGACTCCAGGAACTCCATTCACCTCTCCAAAATGATCAAACACCATCCCACAACGAATTCCAATTTCTGAGTTTCGGACCTCCCCTGTTTTTCCTCTCCGCCGCCAGCCTCGCCGTCTCCCGTCGTCTCCCGTCGTCTCCCGTCATCTCTCAAGCCTCACCGTGCAGCTAATCTCTCACACACACCAACACAGAGGAGATTGGTGAGGTAGTTTGGACGTTTGGATGTTTTGGGCCGATTTGGTTCCTCTCGGGTCTGGGGGGGTTTATGGGCTGCGCCGCCGTCCGTGGTGGTTGTTGCCGGTGTCTGGGGGTGGCTGGTGATTACCTGGTGCCGTCTGGTGTGTGAGGCTGGGCTGTGAGGTGATGATGTGCAAGATCAAGGAAGGAAACCGTGCTCACGGTTTTGAGGGAGAATGAAAATGGGAGTGTGAGTTGTCTGATCAAATACAAGGGAAGGAAATGAATCAACGGCCCAGATTCAATCTCAGTTTAAAATGAAGGGTGGGGATTCCATGAGAGGAAATGATTACCTACACCAATGGCCAACAAGGACCCCTGATTTAGGGAATGTAAGGGATGGTGACACGTGGCATATATCCAAGGGTCCAGATTCGTTTTGATTAAAGTAATCAGATATTATTATTATATTATTATTTTAGTTCGAGTCTCGGTTAATCGAGTTTACTTCCGTGACCATAACTTTTTCGTCGCATCTCCGATTTCGGCATGCCGCCTGTCGTTGGATTCGTATCGACGATACCTACGTAACAGTCCTTGGCCCTCGTCCATCGGACATCCCGGTCAAAAAGTCAACATTTGGCCCCTAATAAGCTAAATTACCAAAATACCCCTCAACTTCCGAACCTCACAACTTTCTCTACGAATGTCGGAATCGAACGTGCCACCTGTCTATGAACTCGTGACGTCCTGAACTTCGTCACGGTCATCGGTCAAAGTCCATTTGACCGCCCGATCAAAAAGTCAACATTTTACCCACGACCAAGGGCAAAACGGTCATTTTGCACATTTTGTCCGATTCCGCCCTACTAAGCACCGTTCAACCTCACTAAACGAGATTAGTCACTGATTTAATCCCGGAATTCGGGACGGGTCGTTACAATCTTCCCTCCTTAATAAATTTCGTCCTCGAAATTCCAACCGATCTAATCTCAACGTACTTCCCTCCTTAATTAGTTTCGCTCTCGAAACTCGATTACCCTGATTCCACAAACGCCCCGTGGAAAGTGGAATCGACCACGCAACACGTGTACACCCGTACACCAACTCACCAGGATGGTATATGTGGAACAGTAACCAAATACATTTTAAATCACTTTTAAATCGTTTATGTCTCAAATCAAGTAAAAAATACTATTCAATTGGGCATATGCCCTAGACATAATCCCCACCTGTATTTTCCAAAAAACCACCCAAAAACAGTGTCTAGAATTCATTTATAAACTTGATTTGTCCAATTTCCCGTTTGACTCTAAATCTAAGTCAAAACCGTTATCCAATCGAGTCTCAAGCCCAAAACAACATTTTTCACGCAAAACCGTAAACTGGTTCATAACCGATGATTAAGTTCACAAATATCATGATATCAAATTATTTCATCTTAAATCACATAATAAAGTATTTAAAATAATTTATGCATGCATTTCAATTATAAAACAAACAGTCCATTCACCCTCGATCCACGCTGTGCAATCAATATCTACACCGTAATCTCACCCGAGCTAGTCCAAAGTCTTTGGGCCTATCCAAATCACATCTGTGGGTCACTAATGTTCTAGATAAGTTCATACACTAAACCCTCACAAAGCTCGATACCAAAAACGCATCCCGAACACGCTTCCTGAGGCTAAAAA
Organism: Prinsepia uniflora; assembly: GCA_032719365.1. Taxonomy (NCBI): domain Eukaryota; kingdom Viridiplantae; phylum Streptophyta; class Magnoliopsida; order Rosales; family Rosaceae; genus Prinsepia; species Prinsepia uniflora. The sequence continues at coordinate 46,697,458 of CM064870.1, read as the reverse complement.
CCACTAAATGACTTATCAAACGGTCTCTGATCGACCTGAAACCATCACCATTGGATTCAGAATGTCAAAACCTTTCAAACATGATTGGTTTGACCTCAAAATTCATTCCCACACGCCCCCATGTGCTGGTCAAGTTCCTGTCAACGCTGGTCGTCGCTGGTCAACACTGATCAACGGCTGACATCATGGTGACGTTAGCCTGACAAGTCTGAGACCTGTTAAGTTTGACACTATCAGGTCTCACACCTATCACGTGGCACTTCCTGATTGGTGACATGTGTCTCTAGCATCTCTGACACCCTGCCACATGGCACCACCTCACTAGTCCACGTGGTCTGACATGGTTAACGTGGACTAACATGTCAGTTGTCATGTCACTCTGACATCTCCTAACAGGTTGCCATGTGGCACACTCTATTGGTCCATGTGGTCTGACATGCTGACGTGGACCTGAGACATCAGCTGCTGATTGGGCCTAACAGCCTGCTACGTGGCATCACCTGATTTTCCACATGGACTGACAGCTCTGACAGGATGATGACATGGACTGCCATGTCATCATCGTCAACCTCCAGCCGGGTCGACCCGTTTCTCTATAACGGCTCAACCGACCCTCAAACTAGACCCTACTCGTTCTTCCTCCTCTGACCACCAAATTGTACCATTTTTCAACCTATCGACTCGTAATGATCCTAGAAAGGGAACTATGACCTCAAAATAGACAAACAATGGCTAAAAGGTACCTGTCAAGCTTGATGAAATTCGGCCTGTTTTCCAACTCGATTTCCAGGAGATTCCAGCCGCCTTCTTTCACGATTCTGGGCCTTGTGAGTTTGTACAACCCCTAGGAACAATTTTTTATCATCAAAATCATCCAACCTACCCTCTAAATGGATTTTGAATTTTGAACCCAAATTGGGTTTCAGGTTTTACATGGTTCTTGGCTTCCCAAGTGGCTCCGCCGCGCTCAGCCTCCTCTTCGTCATCTCTCAGCCTCTCTTTCACTCTCACCCTCTCAAGAAACACCGAGGATGAAGGATTTATGATGTTTGGGTGGGTTGTGCGGGATTCGGGCTACCAAGAGGAATGAAGAACATGAATATAGGTGATGCATGAACATAGGTTAATGGTCCAATGGGATGAGTGACACTTGTCACTCATCCATTGGTCCAAGTTGGATATTTTGGGCCAATTAAATTTAGCCAACGGTACACGTCCTCATAATGTATGAATAGTACCTGATTACTTTCGTGATCCGTAATTTTCTAGTCGGACGTCCGATTTCGATGTGCCACTTGTTAACGGACTCTTGGCGTCTCGATCTACATAATGGGCCTTGGTCAAATTCCAAATAGTATCTTGGTCAAAAGTCAACATTTTTCCCTCACTAGGGGTAAAATAGTCATTTTACCTAAAATTCCCGAATTTACATTTAATTAAAAGTACGGGGCGTTACACTTTCGTTCTCGTGAGAGGAGTCGGCGCCTTTGGTTTTCGTAATAGGAATGGGGACGAGATCCTCTAAAGGGAATGTCAGGACCCACCCCGGTTTCACCCCGAAACCCGAGGTAAATCCCGCTCCCGTCTGACTCCCCGACACAACACCTAAGTAACACTCACGCAACCCAGTCAGACGCAGGAGTAATGAAACAAAATATTCCGACGTTAACGTTTACAGAGCATAGTACGAAAAATACAAAGAACTAAAACCAGATAAAGTACACGCACACGGAAGATTGTAAATTATTCTGGGATCCCTCACGTCACTTCTATGCCTCGGACTCTGCCTCGACGTCAAGACCCCGCGCTAGCTCCACAACCTGGAGGGCAATTTAAAATAAAAGTGTGAGTGGACCAGAAAGTACAAAAAGTTCAAAAACCATTTTATAAGAAAACCGAGTTTAACCCTCCGTTTTGAAACCACATGCATAACCAACAGTTATGAACACAGTTATAAAATAATCATTATAAAACATCATAAGAAACAAAAACACTATAAAATATCTTAAGAAACCATAGCATGAGTATCAGAAACCGTATCAAATCCTCATTTCCCGATCGAACCTGCTGGACCTATCCGAGTCTTTAAACTCCCGAGTCTTTAAACTCAATCCAGGCCTTTATCATATCCGAGTCTTTAAACTCCCGAGTCTTTAAACTCAAGGCCTACGGGGGAAATCAATATATATCCGAGTCTTTAAACTCCCGAGTCTTTAAACTCAATCCGGGTCTTTAAACCCAATCCGGCCGGTCCCCCGTCACATATATCCGGGTCTTTAAACCCAATAACCAGACCCAGCAAATCCAATCTCAAAACCATTTGAAAACCATTTACCAATCCACATCCAAACCCGAATCCGAAATCACTGGTCTGATGCCCTTCCGACATCCAGAACCGTCATTCCGAACCCAAATCCGGAAATCCACTTTCCAACTTTAAAACCAACTTCCATTTCCGAAATCCGTTTCTAGAACCAAAAACCTTGATCATTGAAATCATGTTCCCAAAATCCACTTATAACCATTGAAAACCACTTATCATTTGAAATCCCAAAACCATAGCATAAATTCCAGAAACCAACCATTCCTCGTAAAACGTGCTAAAAACCAATTTCCTCGAAAAACGTGTAATAATGTAAAACCAACCAAAACATATTCGATAAACATAGAATCATAATCAAAACCATAAAACAGTTATAGAAAACAGTTATGCATGCTCGAATTTAAAGAAAGGGGTCCACTCACTGTACTGAGCCCTACTCGCGTCCCGAACGTCCAGCACGTTCCTCGGCTTCCTCGGGAAATCCCGATCCTGTCAAACACCATCAAATACGTCACTAATACGTCTACAAACATTCTCCTAAATTTCCTCAAAAATCCCCGAACCGAAGACCTAGAACCCCGGGACCCTAAACCTTCACCCTCGCGGAACTACACTCAAACGACTTCCGATTGACCCGAAACCAACTCCATTGAACTCACAACAACTCCTAGACCAAAAGTCATGTTGATCACTTCTCCATACGCCGCCGAACGCGCCCCCACGCGCCGCCCAAAGTGGCTGCGCGTGGCCCCACGCGCCAGCTACAGTACCATCTTCAACCTGTGCTGAACCGGCCGTCGCAGGCTGAACCGGCGAGAATTGATCTCCGCCGTCCGGCCACCAATTTAAACTCTCTTTTCTCTCACGGCTGCGTCCAGACCTGCCCTATCTCTTCCAGTACTCCGTTCACCTCAACACGGCCTCTACACCGTCGACTAAACTCAAAACCAGACGGCTAAATGTCCCCCTGTTCCACGACTCCTCAACTCCGGTCACCTCCCGTCACGGTGGTGACACCAGACGGTCCCTAAGACCTCACTGAACCTAGACTAAACCTCTGTTACCTTCGACTCACCCCCAAACTCGTCGACTCACCGTTTGAATTCCACGGCCAAACAGAGCATCAGAGTGCTCATCATTGCCCGAGCTCCGCCGTGGACACCCCCGTCACGGCGACCATCCTAGTCGACACCTAGGACCTCCCTGAACACTATCCCGACCTCCAATCCTCTCGACTCTCAGCCCAGACCCACGACTTTCCAAATGAAGTTTCACGACAAAACAGAGCAAAGAAGCCTTACCCTTCGATTGCAGCTCCGCCGTGCGCACTGCCGCCTACCACTGTGGTCGTTGGACTCCTTGCAGTCTCCTCAGCCTCCCCTTGCCTTGGTTTGCCTCGCCTCACGGCGTAGCCATCACCTCAACCTCACAAACTCCCTGTTTCCCCCAAAATTTCTCCACACCTCCGCCGTGCCGCCGTGCACGATTGCACCACCAATTCACGGCCACCAGCTCCGCCTTGCCTCACTATCACTCTCACAACTCCCTCTTTACTCACCCTTGCACCCAGATCGATCAATTGATCTCAAACTCTCACCCTCTGTTCTCTGTGTTTGTCGAAGAACCACACACACACACACACGGGTTCACCCAAATAGTTAGGACCGTGAACACACAGGATCGCACCAGAAGCCTCTACACACATGCCACATGTCACCATCCACTCAATCCTGATCCCACTTGGTTAAACCCCAGCCGTCCATCTCCTTGCTCTCTGCACAAATCCCCAGAAACCAAAAAGACCAAAATACCCTCATGTTTTACACATTTTTACGGTTTTACCGAAACTTCCTAGACCCGTAACTCTCGCCTCGTAAGTCCGATGAATACGTGCCGCCTGTCATCGAACTCAGGACGACAAGAACTATCTAACCATCCTAGGTCAACCTACCAAAACTCGATTATTCAAAAAGTCAACTATTCCCCCTATTTTACCAAAATTACGATAATACCCTCGACCTTCCGAACATCACAACTTCCTCCTCGGATGTCGGAATCAGGCGTGCCACCTGCCTAGGGATTCGTGACGTCCTAAACTACGTCCTGGTCACTGGTCAATCCCCAATTGACCACCCGAAGTAAAAGTCAACATTTCTGCCCGACCCAGGGGCAAAATCGTCATTCTAAGTTCCCGGACCCCTCGGGACCACCTAACCCTTGATTACCTTCACTAATCACACCTTAATCACTCTACTAATCCCGGCTCTCGGAACGGGTTGTTACAGGGAACCCCTCCTAGTTGTTGTCCAGAGGAGTCCATTGAGCGGTGTATTGCCTCGGTACCGAGACGTCTTCTTCCCCGCTGGCCGAGATAGTTGTTTGTGTACCTGGTGGTCGAGAGGCGATTGATGTCTACAGGAGCCCTCTCTTAGAGAGTCGCGGGCATCACGGTAGATCCTGGCATCACACTGTTTGTCTTCTGGGATGATGAGCATCCAAGTAGGCTTCCTGGTCGGCTCGACGGACGTCTGGAATTGCTATTTCCCAGCTACTTGGCGGTTTTTTTCAGCGCACTCAGTGACCACCTGGTCGGCCTCTTCTTTACCGACGCGGGATAGGTGTTCTACGAGCTCAGCCGGTGCGACTCGAAGTTATTTAGCCACCTCGGTGTATCGATCATCGAGTGTCTGGCATCTCGACTCGGCTGTGTACCTTTCGACTTTACCTCCACCATGTCGCTCTGAAGCTTCTCGGTGATCCACAGAAATTTGGGAGAGTGGTCTCTCGGTTCTCTGAACCTTTGTTTAGGCGTAATCTCTCCGAGATCCTAGTCGCCCTGTATGTTTGCTGTTTTGGAGAAGTATGTGCTCAGCCTGGTGAGTGCGAGCAGACTTAGTTTTCCGCAGACCGCGCCAAACTTTTAAAGTAAGAAATGTTCTAACGGTCAATTACTCATCGTCCAATCACCAAATGACGCGTGTCCTTCCTCGTAACCTATCAACTAGGAGAGTAGTGAGTCTTCCGTTAGTACGAGCACCGGTGTGATGCCAACCTAAGGTTCTCCTACGGTCAAGTTAGTAACTTTACTCGTAAGAGGAAACGGTAAATGGTAAGTTTGGCAGAATAATCATGAATAGTAAATATTCGTTACTTTTTTATTGGGAAATGTGTATTCCTTATGTATTAATGAGTGGGGTGTTTAATTGCCAAAGTTTTGGTGTGGGACAAATGCTCTTCAATTTGCGTGCTGACACGTGTTACACAGATCGATGGTAGAGGTGGTTCCACGTGTCATCCCATCTTGGGCCCATTGTTAGGGCTATGTAAATGACATGATTTTGGGCCATGTTTGGTGCTCGGACTTTAGGTATAAGGTCCAGTGAGTCTGGTCGGATATGATGTCAACAATTTGAATTTTTTTATCGACAATCTAAAATGATATCTTAATATAAAGAATTGGGTTTAAATTGGAGAAGATAAGATAAAATGTTTAATAAATGATAATTAAAAAGTGAGTGTTCATAGAAATAAATATTAAGTTAAAAAAAAACAAAGTTCCAACGGCAACAACAGCTATTTGTCACAAATTTGGGTTTTCATCCGTACAACAACACCTTGTCTTTAAAAAAATTATCCAAACATCTAGATTTTTTTTAAAGACCATAACACATGGCAGCATCTCATTGGCTGTTTCCTTCTAGCAGTTGGGAATGGGCTAAGCACGTGAGTCTATCAAAGTGAATGACTCATGGGCCATGATCCCAACCCTGGTGGAAAAAGGGACAATTCTTGCCCCAAGATTTTCCTGAGTCTAGACTCACTGGACCATATACTTAAGACCCAAACGTTGAAAATGGCCCAAGCCTGTGTCACTTACATAGTCTCGACAATAGGCTCAAGATAGGATGACACGTGGAAGAATCTCCATCCTCGATTTGCGTAACACGTGTCAACACGCAAATTGAGGAGCACTTGTCCCATATCAAACTATGAGAATTGAACATATCACCCACCCCATACATAAAGGGTACATATTTTCCAATAAAGGTAACTAATATTTACTATTCACTATTACCCCCACCAAACTTACCATTTACCTTTTCCTCTTACGAACAAAATTACTAACTTGACCGTCGAAGAACTTTAGGCTGGCAACACACCGGTGTCCGTATTAACGGAATACCCATGACTCTTCCTAGTTGATAGGTTACGAGGAAGGACACGCGTCACTTAGTGATTGGACGACGAGTAATCGACCGTTTGAACATGTTTTGCTTCAACAGAAGTAAAAAGTGAATAACAATGAGCCGAGCCTTGCCTGGTACAAAAAGGCTAGGTTTGAGTTTCTCTAAGAAATAGGCAAATAATAATAGTTCAATATAGTAATTAGTAGATGGTACCGTAAAAGGGAAGGACATTGTTGTGGATAAAGTTCTCTATGTACCGAAGAGAGAGCGAGCGGAGGCAGTGTGATCAGCGTAGGTGATCCTCAGTTTCCCAAAGGGAGAATCGAATTCCGCAGCAACTCCAATCACTTGAGATCGCAACCAACACAACCTTATAAGCTCTTGATCCTCATTACATGATTCATTTTTAGCCTTAGCTGCCACCTCCATCTTTACTTTACCACTGAATGATATGCAATCGTCATCATCATTATTCTCGCCATCTCTGCTGTCATCACCGCTATCATCATACATATAGCCAAAGCCACCTGATGTTTTGACAGCCGTGGCCACGGTGACTTCCTTCCGCTTCTAGGCCACGGGGGATGATGGCCACCTTGCTCCAAATACTCAAATTCCATGTTCTAACCACGTTTAAGGACTATAAAGGATGGGAAGATAGGATCAATGACTGAATGAATGAAGCAAGTGAAACATTATGTTATTAATATTACACCTGGCCCCTCCCTCCGCCTTCCCTTTATATAATAATGGGATTTGATTTTAGAAAGCAAAGAGTAGGGAGGATCTAGGGGTTCCTTATAAACTAGATGTTGCAAGAAATTGAAAATCTGCGAGATGTGAGACCAGTTCAATTCCGGTGGCAGACACATCAGTCATCACATATGGATGGTAATAAATATATGGGACCAGCTAGGTAGATCCTAATGGCACGTTGTATTTATTTCATTTTGATTTGACCTTTAATTTGTTCAAACTTGAAAACCTGCTGCTACTTTAATATGTCATCCACTGTATACGTGAAGCCACCATCTGTATTCCATAGTTGGCTTTAATTTTGTTTAGAGGTACTAATTCCATAAATGACATGAAAGAGTTATAAAATGAGGTGCATAATGTTTCACTAGGACTTTAAACTCAACTAAGGAAAAAGAATGGCATGCACCAAGTGACGAAACATAACAATTCAATGCGAAACAGTACAAAACAAAACAGCTAAAAAACAGCCCCAAAAAAACCAAGAGTCGGTGGCCGAACCTGCACACCAACAAACCAGGCGCAAGCTCACCGACCAAGGAAGAACCAAGCCTACCCGTACCTTACCCGCGCATCATGTTCCAGCAGTGGTTTGATCGAAGAGGGTTATTGCTCCATCCAAATACTGTTTAAGTGTAAGCTGCCACTGCATGGGGCAGTGATCAAGTTCCATTGCAGCTGATCTAAAACCCTATTAAGTACATGGACACCTGTATGAATTCTAGAAGAAATGAGAGAGCGACAGTTGTGTGGTTATTACAACCGTGAGTGTGAGGTGTGTGTGTGTGTGTGTGCCTCAGGGAGCAAGAAATTCACGTAAAGTGTGTGAGGAGTGATGTCATCAATCCTAGCTATGTGATATGTAAAAGTGAATGTATGTGAAGTGTAATTTCATTCACTAGAATCAATCAACAATCTGTGATTCTCTGAAAATCAGAGGAAGCACTAAAAGGTTACTCAGAAATCTCTCTTGTGCATTCTAACAAACACCTAGTGTTCATCTGCATTGTTTTTCTTGATTTTAATCGATTTCCAACCCTAATCAAATCCTGATCCTAGAACAAACAAACACAATCCTAATCTATCCTAAACCAATCGTTTTCAGTTACAAGTGAAAGTCAGAAGGTTACCTAGTTGCAATTTTTCATTTCCTTGCTCCTAGAAGCAATCGATCATCTCTGCTATTGAACCTTCTGCAATCAACATGGTATCAGATGGCAACTTCTGGTTTAAAACCAGGAAATTCTCAAAGTGTAACATGATGGGCCACTATGCAAAGGATTGCAGAATTAGGGAGAGTATCAATACTGCTCAACATGCAGAAGATGATGGGACTTTGTTCTATGCATGTCACTCAGTCACAACCTCAAGGAATACAGATACCTGGTAGCTAGACAGTGGATGTAGTAACCACATGACTTCAAATGAGTCATCTTTGATAAACCTTGACGGAACTTTGAAGTGCAGGGTGAAGATGGGAACATGAGAGTTGGTTGAGGCCAAGGGCAAAGAGACTCTAGTCATTAAGACTCAAAATGGTGAAAAAATGATCAAGGAAGTAATACTTGTACCTGGCCTGGATGAGAACCTGCTCAGTGTAGGGCCAATGGTGGAGCATGGATACAATCTAGTGTTTGAAGGCATAAAAGCTACAATCTATGACCAGGGACAGGAGATAGCCTGTGTTGCCATGAATGGGAACAGATGTTTCCCATTATCCTTCCAAGAAATCCTTTCTGTGGCAAAGATTGTAGTTGAGGAAGGTAGTACCTGGCTGTGGCACAGACAATTTAGACACCTAAATCAGTCTAGTCTAACCTCTTTATTCACTGAAGACATGGTAATAAGATTGCCTGGATTATCCAAGAAGGAGGGAGTATGTGAAGGTTGTATTATGGGAAAGCAACATGTTGAACCCTTTCGCAGAGACAAAGGCTAGAGGTCAACTAAGTTACTGGAACTAATCCACACTGATGTTTGTGGTCCTATGCAAACAGAAACTCATAGTGGAAACAAGTTATTCCTAACTTTCATTGATGACTACTCTAGAATGTGCTGGGTTTATTTCCCCAGACACAAATTAGGAGTGTTCAATGCCTTTATGAAATTTAAAGCCATGGTTGAACTTCAAACAGGTTGCAAGATAGTCAAAGTTAGAAGTGACAGAGGTGGTGAATACACCTCACATGAGTTCCTGAACTACTGTAAAGAACTGGGGATCCAGAGGCAGCTTACAGTTGCCTATTCTCCACACAAAAAATGGTGTTGCAGAGAGGAAAAGCAGGACAATTGTGGAAATGTCTAAGGCTATGCTACATGATAAGAAAATACCCTATGAATTCTAGGCAGAAGCTATAAACACAGCTGTTTATCTGCTCAATAGAAGTCCTACTCAGGCTGTCAAGAAGAAAACACCTTTTGAGGTGTACAGTGGAAAAAAACTAGGTGTGAAGCACTTAAGGATCTTTGGTTCAATCTGCTATTTCCACATTCCTAATCAACTTAGACAGAAAATTGATGCATCAGTTGAGAAAGGGATCATTGTGGGATATGGAAGCTGTGAAAAGGGGTATAGAATCTATTGTCTTAAAACCAAGAAGATTGTTGTATCTAGGATAGTGACATTCAGTGAAAATGCTATGTGGAACTAGGAAGCAAATGAGGAGTTTAGTGTTCAATTGACTCCTGAAATTGCCACTAAAGTCATGACTGCAGACAGTGATCACTTATAAGCAGATCAAGAAGTGCAGGATAATCAAGTGAATCCTGAGAGTGAGTAAGATTCTGAACCTAGCAACGCTCCTATCAAAGTGAGAAGTTTGAGTGATATCTATGCTAGATGCAGTGTGGCTATAGTAGAACCTGAAAGCTATGTGGAGGCAGTCAAGGATAAAAAAAGGCAGAAAGCCATGGAAGCTGAGTTAGAGATGATAGAAAAGAATGAAACTTGGAGTCTAGTTCCAAGACCATTTGAGAAACCTGTTGTTGGTGTAAAGTGGATCTACAAGACTAAGTTAAATCTAGATGGATCAATCCAGAAGTTGAAAGCTGGACTGGTTGCTAAAGGATACACACAGAAACTAGGAATTGACTTCAATGAAACCCTTGCACCTGCTGCAAGGCTTGATACCATCAGGACTCTCATTGTCTTAGCAACACAGAGAGAGTGGAAGTTGTTTCAGTTGGATGTAAAGTCAGCTTTCGTAAATGGAGTCTTGGAAGAAGAGGTCTATGTGGATCAACCTGAGGGGTTTGAGTTAAAAAGGCAAGAAGACAAAGTCTACAAACTAAACAAGGCTCTTTATGGTCTTAAGCAGGCACCAAGTGCCTAGTATGGTGAAATCGACTCATATCTACTCAGTTGTGGTTTCTTGAGAAGTTTAAGTGAGGCTACACTCTATTTGAAGGTCAAGAAAGATGAAAGGACCTTGATAGTGTCAATGTGGATGATATCATCTACACAGAGGATATTGAGGCTATGATGAAAGAATTCAAATAGGAAATGATGGAAAGGTATGAGATGACTGACTTGGGACTACTGCATCACTTCCTAGGTATGGGAATTCTACAAACTAGCTCTTGTATTTATATACATCAAAGAAAGTATGCATCTACACTGTTGGACAAATTTGGTCTTAATGGATGTAAACCAGTGAGTATCCCTCTAGCAGCAAATGAGAAACTACTGAAGGGAGACAACAGTGGAGCTACTGATGAACAAGTATACAAGAAAATTGTTGGAAGTTTGCTATACCTAACAGCTGCAAGGCTTGATATTATGTATGCTTCTAGCCTCCTATCAAGGTTCATGCACAGTCCTACCAAAAAACACTTTGGCACAGCCAAGAGGGTGTTAAGATACATTCAAGGAACCTTAGACTATGGGCTTGAATACAAGAAAGGACAATCATGTACCCTAATTGGATTCTGTAACAGTGACTGGGGTGGTTCTGCAAAGGACAGTAAAAGCACATTAGGATATGCTTTTACATTTGGAAGTGGGGTATTCTCTTGGGCTTCAGTTAAGTAAAGCAGTGTTGCCCTGTCAACTGCTAAAATAGAATATGTTGGTGCTGCTGAGGCCACAACACAGGCAGTTTGGCTCAGATTTGTCCTACAAGATTTTGGGGAAGAACAGTTAGAGCCTACTGCTCTAATGTGTGACAATATGTCAGCCATAGCTATGGCTAAGAACCCTGTCTTCCACCAAAGAACCAAACATATCAACAGAAAGTTTCACTACATAAGGGATGCAATTCAGAATGGTGAGATTCAGTTGCATTTCTGTAAGTCAAAAGAACAATTGGCTGACATCTTCACTAAGGCTTTTCCTAAGGTCAGGTTTAACTATCTAAGGTCACTACTTGGTGTTAAACCAGTGAGCAGCTTAGGAGGGAGTTTTGAAGTGTAAGCTGCCACTGCAAGGGGCAGTGATCAAGCTGCATTCCAGCTGATATAAAACCGTATTAAGTACATGGACACCTGTATGAATTCTAGAAGAAATGAGAGAGTGACAACTGTGAGGTTGTTACAACTGTGAGTGTGAGGTGTGTGTGCTTTAGGAAGCAAGAAAGTCATGTAAAGTGTGTGAGGAATGATGTCATCAATCCTAGCCATGTGATATGTAAAATTGAATGTATGTGAAGTGTAATTTCATTCACTAGAATCAATCAACAATCTGTGATTCTCTGAAAATCAGAGGAAGCACTAAAAGATTACTCAGAAATCTTTCTTGTGCATTTTAACAAACACCTAGTGTTCATCTGCACTGTTTTTCTTCATTGTAATCGATTTCCGATCTTAATCAAATCCTCATCCTAGCTCAAACAAACACAATCCTAATCTATCATAAACCAATCGTTTTCAGCTACAAGTAAAAGTCAGAAGGTTACCTGGTTGCAATTTTGCATTTCCTTGCTCCTGGAAGCAATTGATCATCACTGCCACTGAACCTTCTGAAATCAAATCCAAGGTTCATGCAACTTGGGAGCGTTCTTAGCAAGGTGGTGAGCCACCCGATTGCAGAAGCAAGCTCAATATTGGCATGAGGCACGAACAAAGAGACCAGTAAGCTCCCAAATCTCAGTCACCAGCACCCCATCGCATCCAAACCACCCCAAATCAACAAATTGTCGAGGTTAATCTAAAACAAAAAGGAATTTTTTAAGTAATATCCTGAATTATACGTTTGTGACATTTGATCACTTAAATTGTTTTTTTTTTGTTGGGGTTACGTATCACCTAAATATATTTTATGATAAATAATGCATACTAGTAAGTCCGTTAATTAGCTTTTCCGTCTAAAAGCAATTTCGAGCGAGTTATACACATACACTATCTTTTTTGAAATTCTTTTCGTTAAGCTAATTCTTATTGCCAATACTATTGTCCAAAAAAAAAAAATTTCTTATTGCCAATACTAATCACCGCCCCAAACTCCATTGTAATAAGAGATGGAATAATATAATATTTCTCAATGTATTGATTTTTTTAAGGAGTATACAACAATTATATAGGCTAGCATTTGCCTTAAGCTAACTAAGAAAGAAAATAACATTTGAGAGATTACACAATATTTTCTTAATTATCACTATACCAAATTAGAGTTTTATGGTGCACAAATTACACACTGTAAACATAAATTTTAACATAAGACCATGTGCAAAGATGGTCAAATGAGTAATTTAGAGGGCCGACATGGCTAGACCCTGATTCAACATGGGTAATAATGGGCATTCTACTCATTATAACCATCTTCAATTTTTGAGGGTTTACTCATATCCTACTAATGGGTACTTATGACAAATTAACCATTTTTTTTTTCAATTCCTTTTTTGCTATTTTCATTTTGTTTTTTTGCTTCTATTTGTTTTTTTACTTTTTTGCTTTTGCTTTTGCTTTTGAATTTTTATTGCTTTTCATTTTTTTTCTTGCTGTTTATTTTTTATTTATTTTTCAAATGTCTTCTAACACGTTTATTCAAAAATTCTCCTAAGACATTCATTTTAATTTGCTTTTCACTATTTTCTTACTTTTCATTTTTTTTTTCTAATTTCATTATTTTTCATTAGAAGAAATATTTATCTAAAACACGTTTAGTCCATACATAGTATAGACATCCAATTTTAATTTGGCATGTATTAAGATCTTCCCAATTCTCTTATCCTTTTGATTTAATTTTATAACCCTCTTTCTCAATATTCTTATATAAAAAAATAGGATATTCTTGATACGGCTTGAACTACACATTTAAAAAAACACATAGTTCAAGCATACGTTCAACTTAAAATCTTTTTTGTGTATATGTAGTATTGGTAAATATTGATCGTTCTGGACCGGGGAAATTATGGACATTAAATAATGGTTAGTGAAAAACAATAAAAGATAATCAAAGAATCAAAAAAAATCAAAGAATCAAATAATGAAAGAATAAAAAATAAAAGAATAAAAGAATAAAACGGGAGGTTTTGAAGAGAGTTGTAGCCGAACCTACATTTAAAAAAATTAAGAATTGAAATGCGAATACTCATACTAGTTAAAACTTACAAACCATAGATTAGTTTCATAGACAAAACTGATACTTTTACGTAAGTAAATCCTAATTATCAATCACATTGTTTATACTACTCCTACTTTAACATTTGTACAATGAACTTTCTTCAAACACATATCTTGCCAACACACTAACATTTGCACACATTGAACCAATCACGAAATCCTACCTTCATTATCTCAATTACCTTTATACATTTTTCAATATTATAAATGCACCGAACATCAGATAAACACTTACAATATGATTCACTTTACGTTTTTAACTGAATGCGCCGAACAACGGTCAAACATTAAATCTCTTTAGTCATATTCTAATTGCATCGAACAACGAATAAACATTTAGCATTGAATTGAAGTTTAAGCACTAAAACGTATGAAGTAACTAAAATTCAGAAAGTAAAACATATGGAGATTGTATTCACATTTACAAATGTTAGAAAGAAAATACAAACATATATATTGAATTATAAATAAAACCAATAACAATGACAAGAGTTTAAGAAGAAAGATAAGATATTTTTCACAAGGACCACCGAACAGCAGCATAAACCTTGTCAAGATGGATGAAGAAACACGAGAGATTACAGACTTAAAACTCTCAAATTGCCTTGGAATTACCTAACTAAGGTTTTCCTTTAGGAAGACTTGAAAATGTGCCAAAGAAGTCCCCCAACAATTAGAATCACCTCTCTATTTATAGATATGGTTCATTAATGAGGGCAAGAAAATAATATTCAAATTAAATAAAAAATAAAAATAAAGATTAAATGATGAAATGATGGGTTTGGGCTGAAAATTCAGGGTTGTTGGGTTGCAAAAACTAGGCAAAGCATGCTTGAGGGCGTGGGCTGGCAGGTGGAGGAATGGGTTGTGCAGAGCTGGGCGTGCAGGCGTAGGTAGATTGGACTGGATTGAGGAGACTGGATTGTGCAGAGTGAACTGGTGCAGCATGAGCAGCTGGCCAGGCGAGGATGGGCTACGCAAGAATAGGCTGACATGCGGACTGTGATGGCTATTTGGTGGACGTGAGCCGAATTGGAGTTTCGTGTTCAGTGGGCGCTTGTTGAATTGGTGTTTGGGCTGTTATAATGGATTTGGTAGCCTCCCACCGAAATTCTTTGCACTTTTTTGTGGCCTTCCATGATTCGATCATAACTTCTTCAATACAACTCTGATTGAGACGAATCTTTCGTTCAAATTCTCATAATTCCGAGCTCTACCAAATTTTGCACATTTCTCACAAAATATATTATTTTTTTCTAATGTTTAGCATTTTTACATTAAAAGATAAGCATAAAAATATAAAATGATATACAATAATGTTCAAATAAAGGCTTATCAAATACCCCCACAGTTAGACTTTGCTAGTCCTGGTGTGGAGACTCCAAGAAAAGGTCTTGTAGCAATTGGATAAAGATCACCCAAGCTGTTACATCTCATTAAATGCATCCCCGTTTGAAATCCGTCACAGAAAACCCAAAAGGATCAAATTCAATAGAAACATCATTGTCAACCGTGAACTTTCTAACAAAAACAAGATTTTTAATAAGGTTGGGAGCATGTAAGACATTATTCAAGGACATGGGAGGATGGGGATTGGGTAACAAAGCATTTCCTCAACCAACAGTTGGAATAGTATGGCCACTACCAACGGTAATATTACGATTGTTGCTCATATTAAAATAAGACGTAAGATTACCTCCATTTGCGGTCATGTGAGATATAGCCCCCGTATCCATGTACCATTGATCATCGGGAGGAGCAATGAAGAAAGTATGCATTATCGCTTGGATGTCTGTTGGTGTGTAGGACGGAGTTGGGCTTGATGCCGCCACATGGGCCTGTTGTTGAGGTCTTGAGCCTAATAACCCGGGATGTTGTGGATGTCTGGAAGAGGTAGTCTTCCTGGGCCAGCCTGGAGTAGGTTATGGGCAGGGTGGCATGGCCCAGGGCTGCCATTGAGCCCATGGAGGAGGGTAGGCCCAACCTTAAAAGCTTGTTGGTGAACCTTGGCTTGCTATTGGTGTGGGTGTGATTGTGGTCTACCTCCACAGCCATGACCACCACGACTCTTTCCTTGACCGCCACGCCCACCATTTCTGCCGCCTCAGTTGGTGGAGTCGCCGTTGTTGTTGCGGTGGTTGCAGTTTTGGGAAGAATTTCCACCCGGATTGTCATCATTAGTCACCAATAAAGCAGAAGTCTCACTTGAATTAGCATCCTGATTCACCCTTGCCTTCTCCTCTAAAACAAGCATAGAACGGGCTTTTTAGAAGAGAGGAAGGTGATCGCATTGACGAATTTGAGAGCCGACATTAGAATAAGGTTCAGTTAAACCTGACACGAGTTGAAATACTAACCTGTCATTGGACACCGGAGCGCCGACATTGGATAGTTGATCAGCAAGAGACTTCAGATGTTGAGAATAAGATGATTCATCTGCAAAATGCTCCATTTTGACGTGTGAGAATTCTTGTTCTAGATAAAGTGCCCTAGAATTCTTGTTGTCAGAGAAAATATCCTTCAATCGAGTCCATGCTAATTCTACTGTTGAATCAGGTGCAATAATGGTATGAAGAAGATCATGAGATATGGTACCGTATATCCATTGGAGGACCACGGCATCGATGCGCGACCAAAGGTTTGGGTCAGCGCTCTTGACAGAATCGAAGGCAGCCTTCTCCTTTGCATCTGTCGGAGAGATAATATGATCAAGAACTTGATAAGCCCTTTTGTGAATTTTAAAGAGTTTCGCCCATGTAGTATAGTGTCCCTTCTCAATTTCAAGAGTGACTTAGATAAGGTGTTGATATTTGAGACGGGAAGAGCAGGATGTATAGTAGGGGAGGGAGGAGGAGGTGTGTCAGGCATGGTGGATGGGCGGAGAGAGTATGGCGGCTAGGGTTGGAAGAGAGGAGGACCAACCTAAGCTCTGATACCATGTAAGAAATTGATTGCCTCCATTCTCATTGCTTTGCCAAGCATATATACAAGATTACAAGCCAAAGTTATGGCTGATATTAAGGCTACAAATCAAAGATATTATACTGAATATTTACATTGCTATAAATAAAAGATTATTTACTTATTCTAATACTAACAAATACTAAAATTAAACTAAGAATTGATACTAAGCCCTTAAACCATTTGTCTCAAATGTTATTAATATACATATGGCATTAAAGATTTACACGCAACGACATTTAAGCATATGAAATTCAAGAGTTAATAAAACATGTCAAGTGCTTCAACAAGTAAGACAGTGAATAAATACTAGTGTGCATGGACCCTAGCATGCCTCAAACAAATATGAACCAACTCACAAGGATATGCACTCATAATTTCCCTTAATATCTTGGTTACACTCAAAATATACGTGAGAGATAAAGTAGTAAGGCACTCAAATAACTCACAAATTTAGAAATAAAGCACTTCATAAAATCTCAATATAAAGCCTTAAGGAAAGAATCAAACATACTTGCACAAATGAACCAAAACCATAAGCTTACTCTAGTGTTAAACTCAACCAATCAAAGGTTACTCATTTTTAGGATCATAAGGTCTTTATGATGGTTGTAATGGGGTTAAGTTTATAGGCAAGGAATATATAATGAGTGGTGCTCAAATTCGTTGCAAAACTCAATAAAATACTCTCGAAACGTAGCATAGCTTCCCATCCTTAGTCCAATGACGTCAATAATCCATCCCTTCAAATATAGGCCAAGTTTCATCATGTTGGGCATTCATGTCGAAGTTTCAAGTATAAGGGACTTAACTCGAACTTTTACATGATCAAACCTTATTACCTTCTGAGATACTAAAAAAACATCGTGTTTTCATCATTTTTCAAACCTTTTCTCTCGGGTTTTTTCAAGGTAATAACATTTGTCAACATTACAACAAAGTTTGAGCAAGTTAATCCATAGAATACACATACAAGTCTTCAAGGAATCTTCAATTCTCTTCACAACATCTTCAGGTCTTCAACCGAGTATTTGGTACAAGGGTAAAAGATGTCTATACTAGGCTCAAGTGTTTAGATATTGATGGTGATGAAAGAAAGGCTTAAAGTGGGCTCAAATGGGTTAAAACTAAGGGGGTCATAACTTGTGCGAACAAATAGGGAACATGGATGTTAAAACAAGTGGTGTTAATCTTAATGCCTTAATCATTTCCAAAATAAGAGAATTTATTGAATTAAAAGCTTTGAAAGCCACACAGAAGTAAGTTATAGTATCTGAGTTCATTAAAAGTTGTGGCAAGCAGTTATGAGGCATAAAAATATCAATTCAAACGAAGAACTTATGAATCAATCATCAAAGATGTATATAAAGTTTTAAAGCTCACATAAGGTTCAAATGATTCAAACTTGTATTAGCACGCTCATTTTTGTACCAGTTTATCATGCGTCATCCACTACATGTCACAAACATTTAATCACAAAATATTAACAAACGAATTCAAGTTGTAGTGATCATCTTTTAGCCATGTGGTATTTCATTTTCCTTCGTTTATATCATCAACAGGTTAAAAGGCATCCTAAGACTCATAAAAATACTAAATTAAAATGAAAAGACTCAATAAAGCTTTAAAAAACTCGATTTTTTTTTTGTGATGTTTTCTTAAAAATGTAAAACAAAGAAAGTGTAAACCCTTCCCCCACACTTAAACTCTACATTGTCCTCAATATAAGCAAATATGAAGTAATCGAACATAATCAAAGTAAGGAAAAGGATTTACGAAAATAAAGTAAGAAAAACATTAAATAAACAAAGTAAAAAAAAAAAGTGAAGGGTTGAAAGAAAGAAAATATGCGTTGATGACTCCTTCACAACTCGAGAACACATTGGGTTACCTTCCAACAAGCGCTTGGAGTTTAACATCCATCCAGCCTAGACCAAGTGCCTAAATTGCTTCACCAAATCTAACACATTCGCCATAAGCTCAAAGTTCAAGTCACTGTTGTTAAAGTTAGAACAATGTTATAATAACATCATCAAAGATGTAAGTTAGTTTGTCAAAGATGCACGTTTGTGAAGGATGCATGTTTTTGTTAAGGATGCAAGTTTTGTTAAAGTTGCAAGTTTAAGTTAAAGATGCTATGACAAGTAATGTAAGAGAAGGTATAAACAAATGTAACCGACATATATACAAGTAGGAAATAACAGATACACAAGTAAGAGTTGACAAATGTATAAGAAAATGTAGCATGCATAGAGTAGAGTCATGACAATATCAAGAAAATACACAAGTTCCAAAAATGTTTAAACTAATGCAACGCATGAGCATCTACGTGAAAATGGTGTGAATGCATGAGAGATAAACTGTTAGAACGTACACAAAACATAAGAGTTACGTGACGATGCATGAAAAGAATGGCCTACACCTTCAATCTCACTTCCCTAGATTCACTTAGTCTAAGGGGCCCAGTGATGAAATCTGAGCATCATGAAACCTTTGAGAGGCTATGCAATCAATAAATGCAATAGATAGAGCCTTAGAATTACACGTTGGGAAAGTCAAGGATATATATGGTTCACATAGCATCGAAGTTTAGATGGAGACTTCTACGTCCGTGCGGCCCAAGTAAATATCTTGGATTTCGAACCATTATTCATCTATTTGGGCAAGTTCAAAAGTGACCAGGTTAGACTCCATTGATGTCCTTTTCTTAGACTCCATTAATTTTAAGACATCCTGAGGCTTAAACTCCATTGATGTCCTTTTCTTAGACCCAAAATCCGTTACGAGTATCGTCTCTTATGTGAGGACTTGTGCCTTGGGGGCATGGTTAGCAATCTCACATCGCCCGGGGGGGATCTGGGGGATGCGCCTTATATGTGTGGGCGCATCTATCCAACATGAGGCTTTTTGGGAGCTCACTAGCTTTGGATTCCTAGAAAACTCCAAAGTTAAGCGAGTAAGGGCTAGTGCAATCTTAGGATGGGTGACCCACTGAGAAGTTGCATGTGAGCTCTCATGAACAAAACCGTGAGGGTTAGGGCCAAAATGCATAATATCTTGCTGGAGAAAGTCACAATTTGGTATTAGAGTCCAACCTCGGAAGGAATTGAGTGTGCCAGCAAGGACGCTAGGCCCCAAGGGGATGGATTGTGAGGACCCGTGCCTTGGGGGCATGGTTAGCAATCCTACATTGTCTGTGGGGATCTACATTGTCCGTGGGGATCTAGGGGATGCGCCTGACAACCCAGAAAGAAAAACCGAAAACACCCTTACGAAAACCACAAATACACTGTCAGACGCAGGAGAAATTTTATAAAACCCAGAGTCAAAACTATACAGAGCATAGTACTAAACAAAAGAAAAACAATCTGATACACAGAGTACACGCACAACGGAAAATCGGAAACACTCCGGGAAAAACTCTCGAGTACTTTATGCCTCCGACGCTGCCTCAACGTCAACCCCCGCGCTAGCTCCACGACCTGGAGGGCAATTAAAACCAGAAAGTGTGAGTGGACCATAAGAATAAAAGTTTCAAAAACCATTTTATAACAAATCAGGGTTTGGCCCTCCGTTTTGAAAACATGCATGCACAACCCATTTCTGTAAACATAGATATAACCCACATAGAAATCATCCTAAAAACATTTATACTTCACAAAATAGGCATCATGAAAACAGTACGATAAAACATAAATCCAAGTCATCATTATCCGATCAAACCTGCTGGACCTATCCGAGTCTTTAAACTCTCGAGTCTTTAAACTCAATCCAGGCCTCAATAATATCCGAGTCTTTAAACTCCGAGTCTTTAAACTCAACAGACCTACAAGGGAAATATCAATATATTCGAGTCTTTAAACTCCGAGTCTTTAAACTCAATCCGGGTCTTTAAACCCAATCTGGGCCCGTCCCCCGTCAATCACAATATCCGGGTCTTTAAACCCAATAACCAGATCCAGCAAATCCAATCCAAAACCATTTGAAAACCATTTCTAAATCCATATCCACACCTGAATCCAAAATCACTGGCCTGAAGCCCTTCCGACATCCAGAACCGTCATTCCGAATCCAAATCCAGAATTCCACTTTCCAACTTTAAAACCAAATTCCACTTTCCGAAATCCGATTCTAAAACCGAAAACCTTAATCATCAAATCATGTTCCAAAATCCCTTTATAATCATTGAAAACCCTTTATCGTTTGAAATCCCAAAATCATCGCATTATAATCAGAAATCAAGCTTTTCTCGTAAAATGTGTCAAAAACCGCACTTTCTCGAAAAAAATGCAATTAAGTAAAACAGTTATAGCATAATCAATAATCATGAAATCCCATGTAAAATCATAAAACAATTATAGAAAATAGTTATGCATGCTCGAGTTTAGAGAAGGGGTCCACTCATAGTCACCGGCACGTCACTCGCGCCCCATACGTTCTGTACGTTCCACAGCTTCCTCGGGGATTCCCGATCCTGTCACAAGTCACCAAAGTACGTTACTAACACGTTAACAAAGGTCCTCCAAACTTCCCACAAAAATCCCGGGTCCTAAACGTAACGAGCCGAGACCCTAAACCTTCAACCTTGTGCCAAACACTCCAACACGACCTCTCAACCATCGTCTCAAGCTCGAAACAAAAACCACCCGTACCCCTGTTTTCCAATCCAGTCACCCGCACACTTCCCCTTCATGGCTTCAGCACCAAAAGGTTCCTAAGGACCTAAGGAATCGTTTAGCACCTACCAGACCCCTCGACTCGTACTCAAAAACCACGACTTTAAGTTTGAACCTAAACTGAAAAACAGAGAACACAGTGAACTCACCGTCGTTCTAGCCTCCGCCGTGCGCTTTCCCTTCATGGCTGCACAACCAGTAGCTACCTAGGACCCTAATGAAGTCACCAGACCTCACCAAACACCTCGACTCAGCCCCTACCTTCACGACTATCGATTTGAACTTCCACGGCAAAACAGGGCAAATATACGGGGGGAAGAAATTACCTGCCTGTCGATCGCCGCCGTGAGCTCAGCCGTGAATATGTGACTCCTCTCGTCCTCCTCCGTCCTCTGGACACCACCACCGGCCTTGATTGATCAAACACGGCAGCACCACCACCCAACACCCTCTTTGTTTCCTGGTTTTCCCGTGAACTCAAACACTCCTCACACACTCAAACTCACACGAGCTGTCCTCACAACTCACTCACTACCTCCTCTCGATCTCTACTCTCACTCACCAGAACACAGCACCTCACACCGCCCTTCACCTGATCGATTGCCCTCTCCAATCTCACTCTGTTTCTCCCTTCTTCGAACACGATACACAGCCCAAATAATTGGAACCGTGCACACGCCTAGATCCCACTAGAGCAACCCCACGTGTCACCATCCCCTCAGCCCTCTCACAAAAATCCCAATCTTCACTGTACACTTGTCCTGATCCCATTTGCACAAATCCGAATGTGCAAATGACCAAAATACCCCTACTCGTGAGTCAAAATTATGACTATGCCATTGTCGTTCTAGACCCGTATCTCGCCCGTCCGATGTCCGATAAAAACGTGCCGCCTACTGTTGAACTCAGGACGACGAGATCTACCTAACGGTCCTCGGTCTACGTGAAAATGACAAGTCTAGCAAAAGTCAACATTTTCCCCCTATTTTACCCAATTACGATAATGCCCTCAACCTTCCAAACATCATAACTTCCTCCTCGGATGTCGGAATCGGGCGTGCCACCTGTCTACGGACTCGTAATGTCCCGAACTACGTCACGGTCATCGGTCAATGCCCAATTGACCGCCCAAATTAAAAGTCAATTTTTTGCTCAAACTAGGGGCAAAATCGTCATTCTAAGCTAACGACCCCACTAAACACCGATTAGTTCCACTAATCCACTACTAATCACTTACTAATCCCGGCTCCCGGGACGGGTCGTTACACAAAGTGCATAATATCTTGCTGGAAAAGGTCACAATTTGGTATCAGAGTCCAACGTCGGAAGGAATTGAGTGTGCCAGTAAGGACGCTGGCCCCAAGGGGGGTGGATTGTGAGGACCCGTGCCTTGGGGGCATGGTTTGCAATCCTACATTGTTCGTGGGGATCTAGAGGATGCGCCTTATATGTGTGGGCGCACATCTATCCAACATGAGGCATTTTGGGAGCTCACTGCTTTGGATTCCTGGGAAACTCCAAAGTTAAGCGAGTAGGGGCTGGTGCAATCCCAAGATTGGTGATCCACTAGGAAGTTGCACGTGAGCTCCCGAGAACAAAACCGTGAGGGCTGGGTCTAAAGCAGACAATATTATGTTGGAGAAGGTCGGGTCGTGTCTTTTGTCCTAGATAACTACTACCCTCAATCTCGTGGCTTCTTAGATCCATGAAGGGTTTAAATGAGAGTTAATAAACGAGACGTCACATATTCCATTAAAGATCAAAATCTAAACTCCGAAGCACATGTGATCCACGTATAGCCGAGACTCGTTTTATGAAAAACAAAAATTTATGAATAAATATAAACAAGTATAATATGACAATTACATATGAATAATTTATACACAAGTAAATTTTTTTATTTTTTTTTTGTTTTTATAAATTAAGTAATGACAAACCTATTTTTAAACCAATTTTTTTCTTACATTTTATTTTATAATTGACATAAACAATTCAAAATAAAAAAAAATTATGAATAAGTATAATATGAACAAGTATGAACAAATATAATATGAACAAGTATAAAAATAAAAATTATGAACAAGTATAATATGAATAAGTATAATATGAACGTTATGAACAAGTACGTACAATCATAAACAAGTAAAATATGAACAGTTTATATACACTAACACATTAAAAATGATTTTCAATTTCCCCGACAACGACACCAAAAATTGATACGGCTTGAACTACACATTTAAATAAACACATAGTTCAAGCAGACACGCAACTTAAAACCATTTTTATGTAGATGTAGTATTGGTAAATGGGGATCATTCTGGGCCGGGAAAATTAGGGATATTAAATAATGGTTAGTTAAAAAGAATCAAAGATAATCAAAGAATCAATGAATAAAATAATAAAATAATAAAACGAGAGGTTTTGAAGAGAGTTGTAACCGAAGCTACATTTTAAAAATTAAGAATTGAAATGTGAATACTCATGCTAATTAGAACTTACAAACCATAGATTAGTTTCATAGACAAAATCGACAATTTTACGTAAGTAAATCCTAATTATCAATCATATTGTTTAAACTACTCATACTTTAACATTTGTACAGTGAACTTTCTTTAAACAAATATCTTACCAACATTCTAGCATTTGCACATATTGAACCAATCACGAAATCTTACCTTCATTATCTCAATTACCTTTATATATTTTTCAATACTATAAATACACCGAACAACAGATAAACACTTACAATATGATTTAGTTTACGTTTTTAACTGAATGCGTCGAACAACGGTCAAACGTTAAATCTCTTCAATCCTATTCTAAGTGCATCGAACAACGAATAAACACATAGTGTTGAATTGAAGTTTAAGCACTAAAACGTATTAAGTAACTAAAATTCAGAAAGTACAACACATTGAGATTGTATTCACATTTACAAATGTTAGAAAGAAAATACCAACATATATATTGAATTATAAATAAAGCCAATAACAATAACAAGAGTTTAAGTAGAAAGAGCAAATGTTTTTCACAAGGATCATCGAACAACGGCAGGAACCTTGTGAAGATGAAGGAAGAAACACGGGGGATTGCGAACTAAAAATCTCGAATTGCCTCGGAATTACCTAGTTAAGGTTTTCCTTTAAGAAAGATTAAAAATGTCCCAAAGAAGTCCCCCCAACAATGAGAATCACCTCTCTATTTATAGAGATGGTTCATCAATGAGGGAAAGAAAATAATATTCAAATTAAATACAAAAAAAAAACAATAAAGATGAAATTATGGTTTTAGGCTGAAAATTCAGGATTGTCGGGTTGCAAAAATTGGGCAAAGCATGCTTGAGGGCGTGGGCTGGCAGGTGGAGGAATGGGTTGTGCTAGCTGGGCATGCAGGCTTAGGCAGATTGGACTAGACTGAGGAGACTGGGCTGTGTAGAGTGGTATGGTATAGAAGGAGCAGCGGGCCAGGCGGGGATGGGCTGCGCATAAATGGGCTGACATGCGGGTACGAACGCGGGCCTCCCGCTGAGCAGGCGTGGGCTCCGATTTTAGCATGCGCGAGCTGAACATGCGTGGTGGTTTCGGTGATCAAAGCCAGTCAAAGGCATAAGGGAAACTGGGATGGTTGTTCGACGGACGCGGGCCGAATTGGAGTTTTGTGTTCAATGGGTGCTTTCCGAATTGAAGTTTGGGATGTTATAATCGATTCGGTAGCCTCCCACCGAAATTCTTTGCACTTTTTGGTGGCCTCGCATGATTCCATCATATCTTCTTCAATACAACTCTGATTGAGATGAATCTTTCGCTCAAATTCTCATAATTCCGAGTTCTATCAAATTCTACACATTTCTCACAAAATATATTATTCTTTCCTATTGTTTGGCATTTTTACATTAAAATATAAGAATAAAGGGTATAAAATGATATAAAATAATGTTCAAATAAAAGCTTATCAATTCCTACTAGCTATGATTTTTTATTCAATTCGTCGATTTTGTAATATTTGATTGTGCTAATTTTATAAACTTATAAAAATAGATAAAAGGAAGAATTATTCAAAACCAAAAAATCAATTCGTGTGACCCACATTTTTCTAAAAAATATCATCAAACGTATTTCATCTTAGCAAATCTTGATCCAACTATGAATGGAAAAATTCAATTCTCACATGTTTATATTGGAGAAGCGATGAACCATATCTTGCGTCATACAAGCGGTCACATGTAAGACCACGATTGTGAAATTCCGGAAATTTCTATAGTTTATGTTGATTGTTGGTAAATAATTTTAAAAAGGTTTGAGATATTTTTTGAGATTAATGAATGAGTTAAGATCTCAAATAAATTTTGATGTTAATATAAATTCATAACATATCTCTAGTGATTTCCCGAAAAAAAAAAAAAGCATCTTTCTAATTGTGGTTTAATTTTTTTGATCAAAGCAAACATAATTGATATTTAATTAAATAAATATATTATAAATAATAATAGTAAAAAAAATTAGTAGAGGGGAAAAATGGGTGTTGAATATAATGGTTGATGGATAAAGAACATGCTTTAACTTGATGTGTATTGAATACTAATGGGTAATTCCTAAAATTACCTATTAGATGATGAGTACATTTTACCTATCTACTTTCATCCATATGTACAATACTAAAAAGCATATTTCAATTACGGGTGTTTATGTATATAGCAAATAAAATAAAAGTACGTTTTAATAGACGTGTTCACAATATACTTTGTGTGCTGTAAAGAGCTCCTTATAATGACACAAATTGCAAGCCGCAAATATTATACTTTCAATTAATTAAGGCATGCCAAGCACTTAATATTTGAGCTGAACTTAAGCATAACCTACACAGTCAAGCTGAACATGAACAACTATATGATTCATTACTGCTACAAGAAGTTCAAAACACCCATGAAATGTAAAACCAATATTTTGAAAAATGTAGAAAATGCATTAAGTATCCACATTCCAATCTGACCAAGGAAAAAAAATCCACATTCCAACTTACATATCATGATGAGTATTAAAAAACTAATATGAACCAAAAATACAATATATTCAACACAAAATATCTTCCAGTTGCTCCTTTAAACTCTAATTCAATAAGATGAAATTGGTGCCAACACAAAATATTTTCTAGATGCTCCTTTAAAGTCTGATACAATAGAAGGAAACTAGCGCCAACGCAAAGTCTTCTAGCTACTCCATAAAATATCTTTTAAATACTCCTTTTAATTTTGTACTAATTGAAAATAGGTTCCCCGCATTAAATTCTTAGCAGCTTGATTTCGTGTATTAAGGAGCCTGATACCAAGCGATTAGACCACCCATAATGGAGGATTATATTCACTATAGACTAGCAAAAATTCAGCCTTATTGGAAAAAAAATTAAAAAAAAATTAAAAAAAAAAAAAACCCAATGGTGATCTTTTTGGGTTACATCTACCAAAGTCTCTGTAAGGCTTGAGCTTGAGGATGCAAAAATCAAGCACCAAATGCAGCCCATCCAACTCCAAATGGTAGGCCATTTTGCTACAAGTGACATGAAAGATGAAGGACAAAAGCCTCCACATTAATTTTTGCTTGTAAACAAAGCATTAAGAAAAATCATGTGGCCTAATTAGAGGAAAGATGAATAATAAAAGATGAATATGTTTCTTTCTTGTTATTTTTTATTATCTATAGTGACTTCTTGTTCTTTTTATTTTATTATAAAATACCATTATGCTTTAATCAAAACAATTATGAAATAAAATTGACAAAAATTAACAAAAAACAAAGAATAAAGAAAAAAAATTAATTTATTACATAATTAAGTTCTCTCTTAAAACGAATATATACTTCCATGTCGAGCTCCAAATATAGACTCACAATTGTGAGCAATATATCATCTAGCCTAAAAAGTTATTTTTAAAACTACATTCGAAGCTACATCCACTATGAATATAACCTTAAATATAAATACCTATTGTGGGTGGCCTTCCATTACATTGGCATGGCCAATTTTGGGTAGAGAATGAGGGCACTTATTGGTTGTCAAGACCCGTCCCAAATCCCCTGGGATTAACGTGGGACGCACCTGATCCCGTCTGACACGAAGTGTCAGACCAGGGAAAATTCCGTCTCTAGCCCTCACCGGGCTTCCAGAGAACGCCAGGATCGTAGGAGGAGGAGTGTGATGTCTCGTCTCTGCTACAACCCGCATCCGCGATCAACTTGAAGGGCATTACAACATCAAAAGTCGTGAGTGGACAAAGTAAACATTTCATTAAAAATAGTTTCACAATAGGACATTTATGCCCTTCATTAAAAGCATATGCATGCATTCAAAAACCGTTTATCAAAATGTTCATAAAACCATTTCATTTATCAAACATATTCTCAAAACCTTTCAAGGGTTCATGCCTGGTGCCCATAAACCGTCATGAACCATAAATCCATTTATGGGTCCCCGACCCGAAATCACATACTTGAAAACCATAAATCAATACATGGGAACTCAGCCCAAATCATGTCACGTGGGTCTCAGCCCAAAACCATTCTCAGTGAAATACTAAAACACGAAACACGAGGTCTCCGCCCCCAAATCACTTTCCATAAGAATCACATACGTACGCATACGTATAACCCATCCGCGGCACTTCTGAGAAGATGCCAACTCGGGGCACACAGCCCCTAGGGAATACATCCCCGATAAATGTCACGATATCATCTCTATACTAGTGTGCACACCACTCGGGGTCTCACTCCGAGTCTTATCCCAGGAATTCTCCATCTGGGTGGCTCAATCTCTGGATCTAGTCCGAGCTCTATCTCCGGATCTAGTCCACACATCTCTCTGGAATCTGGTCCGGGACCACAACATAAATCATAACTCCCACTCCTGGAACGGGATCCCTATGGGGATACCCACTATGGTCTGTGGATAGTGACTCTCCAGGTCGACTTCTGGAGGAGACCTTATAATCATATGGAGGGTTCATATACATTTTCCAAAACAATTTCTTTCTTTCTCAAAACACATTTCAACTGGGTCTTATACCCGATTCATCTCAATAGGATTCCTCGAATCCGATTCAAATCCATTTCACAGGCCTCGTCCTAAATCCACAGTTCAACGGGGTCTCATGCTCGAATTCTCATTTCACAAACTGAACTGGGACTCAAGCCCGATGTTACAATCAATAGGGCCTCAAGCTTGATACCACGACTAACTGGGCTCTTAAGCCCAAAACCACAAATCAACAGGGCCTCAAGCCCGATACTACGCCCAAACTACGCATTAAATTAAACACGTAATTTGAGTACTGTGCAATTTAAACCCTTTTTGTGTAGATGTAGTATTGGTAAATAGGGATCGTTCTTAACCGGGGAAATTAGGGAACATTAATAATGTGTTAGTGGGAGATGAATAAAAGAATAATGAATTAAAGAATTAAATAATCAAAGAATTAAATAATCAAAGAATTAATAAATTAAAAAATAGATGAATAAGAGAATAAAGAAATAAGAGAATCAAAGAATAAAGAATTAAAGGAATAAAAGAATAAAAGAATAAAGAATAAAGAATGGGGGTTTTTGAAAGATTTATAACTAAATTAAAGAAAACACTAATTAAGGATTAAAATGCAAATGATCATGCTAATTGGAAGTTACAAACCATAGAGTAGTTTCATAGACAAAACTCACACTTTTACGTAAGTAATTTCGAATTAACAATCACATTATTTAAACTACTCCTAAAAATAGATTTCTTTCTAATAGTTTGCTCATAATAAACCAATCACGAAATCCTACCTTCATCATCTCAAATACTTACATATATCTTTCAATATAATAAATGCATCAACCATTAATGTGCGTCAAACATCAATATGCTTCAAACATTTACAACATGATTCACCTTAAGTTTATAATTAAATGCGCCGACAGCGATCAACATTTAATCTCTTCAATTCTACTCTAAGTGCACCGACAGCGGATAAAACACTTAACATCAAATTGAAGTTTACGCACTAAAACATATGAAGTAAAAGAAATTCAAAAAGTAAAACACATGGAGATTGCATTCTTACTTACAAATGTTAGAAAGAAAATATCAAGAACAATAGTAAAGAAGAAATGAAAATAACATAAAAATAACATAAATTAAGAATAAGAATTAAAAGGAAACTAATTAATAAGAAAATCTTACAAGAAGTAAAAATGGTCCCCAAAAATGTCTCTCAAAAGAGAGAAACAAAAGAACTAAACTAAGAACTAAGAACTATGAACTAAGAAAAATGAAAGAAATGGAAGAATGAAATTAATGGGGGACTCCCCAAATACATGAAATGGCCTCCCTATTTATAAGTGAAAAAGCTATCAAAAAAATAAATTAAAAAAAACAATAAAAGAATAAAGAAAAGTGGAATGATGAATAATGATGATTTTAGGGGTGGTTTTGTGCTGGAAAGTGACTGTTCGGCAAGGCATAGTTGGAAAGGAGGAAAAGTGGCCGGCAGCCCCTGCTGGAAAGGGAGGAAGAACAGTCGGCTGGGCGGTGCTGAATGGGTGGCTTGGAGCTCGGCTGGCGCGCGCTGAGGAGTAGGCTTGACGTTCGGTGAGCGCGCGCTGAAGAGAATCGGTTGGGCTGGGGCGCTGAGACGCGGGCTGGCTGGGCCGGCCTGAAACGAATTGGGCTTGGGGATTGGGCCGCACGGGCTGACTGCTGGGTTTTTTTCTTTTTTTTTTGTTGGGCTGGGCTGCATTTATTTCTTCAAATTGGTTTGGGCTGCAACAATTGAAAAATCAATTAATTAGAATTTATTTCACCGAAATTCGTCCATAATATTTTCGTTAAAATTCCGATCGAGACGATTCTTTCGCCAAAATACTCCAAATTACAAATTTTATTTATTTAAACAAAAATAACACAAAATAAATTATTTTAACTATTTATTTAATATTTTAATATTAAAAGTCAAGTATAAAGGGTATAAAATAATATAAAATAATGCTTATTTGAGGACCTATCAAATACCCCCACACTTAAACTTTGCTAGTCCCTAGCAAATACTAAAATTAAACTACGAATTCAAAACAAGTAACCTTTAACCATTTGTCTCAATATTTCATTATTATCATGGCATAAAAGATTTTCACTTAAAGCGTTTAAGCATAAGGAACTCAAGAGTTAATACATTGTAACAAAATGTTTTAACAAGTAAGATAATGAGTAAATATGGCGAATTGGATCTCAACATGTGTAAAACGAGTATGAATCAACTCACAAGGATATGCACTCATAAATTCATTCAATTTGTGAGAGTTTGTGTTTGCACTCAAAGTATGTGAGAAATACTCACATAATCGAAATGAAGTACTTTTGCAAAATCTCAAACAAACACCTCAAGATCAAAACATTACATACTTGCACAAATGAACCAAAACCATAAGCTTACTCAAGTGATTAACTCAACTAATCAAAATTTACCATCTTAAGGATCATAAGGTCTTTATAAAGGTTGTAATGGGGCTAAGTTTAGAGGCAAGGAAAATATAGGACAAGTGGTGCTCAATTCGTTCCAAGACTCAATAGACTCCCAAAACGTATCATAGATTCCCAACCTTAGTGCAATGATGTCAGTAATCCATCCCTTCGAACATAGGCCTAATTCCATCATGCTAGGCCTCACAATCATTCTTTGTATCGGATTTACAAATGTAAGGGATTTAACTCAAACATTACATAGCTAAACCTTATTACCTTGATCGAGACTCAACTTTTTTTTTTTGGGATTTTTTTTGGATTTTTTTATTTTTTATTTTTTTATATCAAGGTAATAACATGTGTCAACAATACAACAAAGCTTGAGTCGGTAAATCCAAATAATTCACATAAAAGTCTTTCCAACATCATTATTTTCTCTTTACATAATCATTATGTCTTCAACCGAGTTCTTGGAACAAGGGTAAAGGATGTCTATACTAAGCTCAAGTGTTTAGATAATCATGGTGATGAAAGAAAGACTTAATGTGGGCTCGAAAGGGTTAAAACTAAGGGGGACGCAACTTGTGCGCACAAAATAGGGAACATGAATGTTTGAATTTGTGGTGTTAACCCTAATGCCTTAATCATATCCAAAATCAGAGAGTTTATTGACTCAAAAGCTTTGAAAATCACATAGAATAAGTTCTAGTACTCTAGAGTTCATTAAAAACTATGGCAAGCAGTTATGAGGCATATGTATATCAATTTAAACAAAGAACTTATGAATCACTCATCAAAGATGTATATAAAGTTCTAAAGCTCACATAAGGTTCATATGATTCATACTTATCTTATCATGCTCGTTTATATGCCAATTTACATGCATTATCTTCAAGTTATAACATTTAATCACAAAATATTAACAAACAAATTTAAATTGTAGTGATTATCTTTATGGTCATAACATATTCATGTTTGTTCATTTATATCATTGACAAGTTAAATGGCAACTTAAGACTCATAAAAACACTAAGTTAAAATAAAAAGATTCAAGAAAACAATTTTTATTTTTTTTATTTTTTTTATTTTTTTTATTTTTTTAAATTTTTTTATTTTTTTATTTTTTCAATTTTTTATTTTTTCAATTTTTTTTAAACAATTAAAATTGTAAACCATTCCCCCACACTTAAATTCTACATTGTCCTCAATGTAGAAAAATACGAAGTAATTAAACATAGAATCAAAGTAAGGAAGATGATTTACGAAAATAAAAGGAAAACATTAAATAAACAAAATAAAAGAGAGTGAAGGGTAGAAGGATAGCAAATCTGTATTGATGACTCCTTCACATCCCGGAAACACATTGGGTTGCCTCCCAACAAGCGCTTGAAGTTTAACGTCCATCTAGTCTAGACAGAGATGCAAGTTAGTTAGTCAGAGATGTACGTTAATTAAGAATGCAAGTTAGATATGCAAATTAAAGTTAAAGATGCAATGTGAGTTAAAGATGTAAGTTAGAGGAAGAGTGCAATGCAAGTTAGACTAAATATGCAAGTGAAGTTAAAAATGCAAGTTAAATGAAATATGAAATGCAAGTTAGAATGAAAGATGCAAGTTAAGTGAAAATGCAAGTTAAATGAAAATGCAAGTTAAATGAAAGATGAAATGCAAGTTAGAATAAAAGATGAAATGCAAGTTAAGAATTAAATAAATGAAGAAAAAGAAAATAATTTATTTACGTATGAACAATTTTTTATATATATATAATTAATTTTTTTTTCGGAATTTAAAAATTAAATAAATGAAGAATTTTTTTTTACGAATTTTATGCTCTTTTTTAAAAAAAAAAATTAAAAAATTACCAAAAACAAAATAAAAATAAAAATAAGGAAAAGTGAATATTTACTATAAGCATTTATGAACAATTAAAAAGAATGAACATTATGTACAAGTATGAATAAGAATAAAATAACGTGTAAGAGAATTATAAACAAACATAAATGAAAGACTATTATGAACAAGTATGTATGTATACTAAAAAGTTATGAACATGTATAAAAGGTAACAAGTAACATATATACTACATTTATTTACAAGTATGAATTAATACTAACATAAAGCTAAAATAAGAATTTTTTTTTAATAATTATTTTTATTTTTTTTAATTTATTATTATTATTATTATTAATATATTTTTTTTATTCATTTATTTT
Source organism: Prinsepia uniflora (assembly GCA_032719365.1). NCBI lineage: Eukaryota > Viridiplantae > Streptophyta > Magnoliopsida > Rosales > Rosaceae > Prinsepia > Prinsepia uniflora. The sequence continues at coordinate 46,664,298 of CM064870.1, read as the reverse complement.
TCATTTAAAAATTTAAAGTTTAAAAAGACATAAACAAACAATTAATTACATAAGAATAAAATAAGTGTAAACATAAAGTTAGTGGAATATAAAGTTGATAAAATTAATGAAAAAGAAAGTTAATGGAATAAAGTTAAAGGAATATATTTAAAGTGTAATAAAGAAAAAAAAAAGTGTGAATATAAAGTTAATGGAATAAAGTATAATGGAATAAATAAAAGTAAAAGTAAAGAAAAGTGAACATATAAAATATGCATTTATGACAAGTATCAATTTTAATATGAACAAGTAAAAGTAAATAAATGAAATTAAATTATGAACAAGTATCAATTTTAATATGAACAAATATATATATATAAAAAAAAATTATGAACATTTATGAACAAGTATATATTAGAAACTATGAATAAGTAAAGTATAAATATTATAAACAAAAATAATATTAACAAAAGTAAAATCTATAAACAAGTATAATATGCACAATTTATATACATACACTAACAAATTAAAAATGATTTTCAATTTCCCCGGCAACGGCGCCAAAAATTGACTACGCCCAAACTACGCATTAAATTAAACACGTAATTTGAGTATTGTGCAATTTAAACCCTTTTTGTGTAGATGTAGTATTGGTAAATAGGGATCGTTCTTAACCGGGGAAATTAGGGAACATTAATAATGTGTTAGTGGGAGATGAATAAAAGAATAATGAATTAAATAATTAAATAATAAAAGAATTAAATAATCAAAGAATTAATAAATTAAAGAATAGATGAATAAGAGAATAAAGAAATAAGAGGATCAAAGAATAAAGAATTAAAGGAATAAAAAAATAAAAGAATAAAGAATAAAGAATTAAAAGAATAAAATAATAAAGAAGGGGGGTTTTTGAAAGATTTATAACTAAATTAAAGAAAACACTAATTAAGAATTAAAATGCAAATGATCATGCTAATTGGAAGTTACGAACCATAGAGTAGTTTCATAGACAAAACCCACACTTTTACGTAAGTAATTTCGAATTAACAATCACATTATTTAAACTACTCCTAAAAATAGATTTCTTTCTAATAGTTTGCTCATAATAAACCAATCACGAAATCCTACCTTCATCATCTCAAATACTTACATATATCTTTCAATATTATAAATGCATCAACCATTAATGTGCGTCAAACATCAATATGCTTCAAACATTTACAACATGATTCACCTTAAGTTTATAATTAAATGCGCCGACAGCGATCAACATTTAATCTCTTCAATTCTACTCTAAGTGCACCGACAACGGATAAAACACTTAACATCAAATTGAAGTTTAAGCACTAAAACATATGAAGTAAAAGAAATTCAAAAAGTAAAACACATGGAGATTGCATTCTTACTTACAAATGTTAGAAAGAAAATACCAAGAACAATAGTAAAGAAGAAATGAAAATAACATAAAAATAACATAAATTAAGAATAAGAATTAAAAGGAAACTAATTAATAAGAAAATCTTACAAGAAGTAAAAATGGTCTCAAAAAATGTCTCTTAAAAGAGAGAAACAAAAGAACTAAACTAAGAACTAAGAACTAAGAATTAAGAAAAATGAAAGAAATGGAAGAATGAAACTAATGGGGGACTCCCCAAATACATGAAATGGCCTCCCTATTTATAGGTGAAAAAGCTATCAAAAAAACAATAAAAGAATAAAGAAAAGTGGAATGATGAATAATGATGATTTTAGGGGTGGTTTTGTGCTGGAAAGTGACTGTTCGGCAAGGCATAGTTGGAAAGGAGGAAAAGTGGCCGGCAGCCCCTGCTGGAAAGGGAGGAAGAACAGTCGGCTGGGCGGTGCTGAATGGGTGGCCTGGAGCTCGGCTGGCGCGCGCTGAGGAGTAGGCTTGACGTTCGGTGAGCGCGCGCCGAAGAGAATCAGTTGGGCTGGGGCGCTGAGATGTGGGCTGGCTGGGCTGGCCTGAAACGAATTGGGCTTGGGGATTGGGCCGCACGGGCTGACTGCTGGGTTTTTTTCTTTTTCTTTTTTTTTTGTTGGGCTGGGCTGCATTTATTTCTTCAAATTGGTTTGGGCTGCAACAATTGAAAAATCAATTAATTAGAATTTATTTCACCGAAATTCGTCCATAATATTTTCGTTAAAATTCCAATCGAGACGATTTTTTCGCCAAAATACTCCAAATTACAAACTTTATTTATTTAAACAAAAATAACACAAAATAAATTATTTTAACTATTTATTTAATATTTTAATATTAAAAGTCAAGTATAAAGGGTATAAAATAATATAAAATAATGCTTATTTGAGGACCTATCAGATACCCACTCAGGTCTGTGGATAGTGACTCTCCAGGTCGACTTCTGGAGGAGACCTTATAATCATATGGAGGGTTCATATACATTTTCCAAAACAATTTCTTTCTTTCTCCAAACACATTTCAACTGGGTCTTATACCCGATTCATCTCAATAGGATTCCTCGAATCCGATTCAAATCCATTTCACAGGCCTCGTCCTAAATCCACAGTTCAACGGGGTCTCATGCCCGAATTCTCATTTCACAAACTGAACTGGGACTCAAGCCCGATGTTACAATCAATAGGGCCTCAAGCTTGATACCACGACTAACTGGGCTCTTAAGCTCGAAACCACAAATCAACAGGGCCTCAAGCCCGATTTCACAACCAATAGGGCCTCAAGCCCAATACTACAGTCAAATGGGCTTCCAGCCCGATATTATAATCAAATGGGCCTCAACCCGAACTCGTAAACCAACGGGACTCTCGGTCCGATAGTATATCTCAAATGGACCCTCGGTCCAATTCCTCGTCAAATCAAATGGACTCCAAGTTTGAGAGTTTGTAAATCAAATGGGTCTCGTGCCCGATTTCATATTTCCAAATCCCAAAACCAATTCATTAAATCATCATTGAGAACCTAGCACGTACAAGCATCGTATAAAACCGGAAATCTCAAAATACATGCAAATACGTAAATCCTAGGCTACCACAAACAAATGCACTCATGGAATCACAAAACATATTCTAAAACAATTATAAAACACTTATGCATGCATCGAATTCATAAAACAAGTTCACTCACAGACTGTCCGAAATCGTGCCTCCATACGCATGCCATAAGCGTCTCCCGAGCCAATCGTCACCTCCGGGATTCCTGAACCTGTCCAAATCATAATAGAAGGTTACTAATAGCCTCATTAACCTCTCATTGAAGTCCCATAATTTTTCCGATTTTCTAACTATTTTTAAAGCCGATCCTAAACCTTCAGACAGCCCGAACTATATCGAAACGATGTTCGATTGACACGAAACCAGTCCCAAAATGTTCGTTACATCGAATAGATGATTTGACATGTTGGAACTTTCCCCAAAAGAGTGACTACGTGCCCTCACGCAGTCCTGCCCGTGGGCCTCTCGTGCCAGGACTGTTCACCTTCTTCAAGCTTGGTCGAACCAGTCCAGCTGGTTCACTCTGTAGAGTCGGTCCAGCTGGACCAGCGTGACCGGTCCGGCCACCCTCCTCCTTCATTTTTCGTCCAATCTTCTCCTTTTCAATCCCAATCTTCCTATTTTGATGTTTTCTATCAATTTCTATCAAAAGAATTAACCAAAAACACCTAAAATCCATGGTTTAATTTTTGAATAGTTCAGTTTTTCAAACTTTTCCCAGGGCTTCCTCAGTCGTGAACCACCTTCAAAATCATCTTAACACTATCCTAGCAACCTAACAATCATCTCCTAAGCACCCAAAATCAACCATAATGCAAGAATCGAATTAAAATGGAAAAATGGACAAACCGAGTTACCTTCTCGAGTTTGTGGCCGCCGTCCACGGCGGCGTTGCTTCCTGCCTGCCACCATCAACATCCAGCACTCCTCTCACTCTAAGGGTCTCAGTCATGGTCACAAGGGAGATTGGTTTAGGTTTGGGGTGGAAGGGAGATTGGGTTTGGGTTTAGAAATGAAGAAAAATGATCGATGAAGGAAGGGATATGCATGAAGGGAAAATGGTGTCCAGTGGATGGGTGACACTTGTCACTCATCCATTGGGCCTTGGGACAAATATCTGGGCCCACCTAATTCCAAAAAGTATCTGTTTCGTACTTCATGTAATAGTGCGCTCGTACTTCATGTAATAGTGCGCTCGTACTTCAGTGAATCGTAACTTTTTCGTTGAACGTCCGAATTCGACGTGCCGCCTGTCTATGGATTCGTATCGTCCTGATCTACGGAACGGTCCTTGACCCTCGTACATCGGACCTCTCGAGTCAAAAGTCAACTATTTGCTCCTATTCAACCAATTTACCAAAATGCCTCCGAACTTCCGTAAATCATAACTTCTTCCTCGATAGTCGGAATCGGGCGTTCCACCTGTCTATGAACTCGTGACATCCCAAACTACGTCACAGTCATTGGCCAAAGTCCATTTGGCTGCCTGAACGAAAAGTCAACGATTCGTCCATTCTAGGGGCAAAATCGTCATTTCGCCCTGCTCGTCTGCTAATCCTCATCTAATCCCTGATTAGTCTCGCTAACCCATCATTAATCCTTAATTAATCCCGCTAATTCAAGTCGGGTCGTCACAATGGTAGCTAGTAGCCACTTGAGAAGAAGGGTAGATGGATAGGGTTTCTTACTTTTAAGTTTGCATTCCCATCCATTTTCTTCATTCACTTCACTCACACTCGTTCACATTTACTCATATTCTTGTCCTAATCTAATTGATCATATGCCCTAAAACTCAATCTGTAATGACCCGAACGTTCAACGAGAGTAAAATCGAAAAAATTGGATGAAATTGACCATTTCGCCCCTGAAAATCGAAGGTTGACTTTTTATTCAAAGTCACATAGTTGATTTTTCTTGGTCAATGTAAAGGCCCGGACCTTCAGCGAGGGTAAAATTGGGAAATTTGTATGAAATTGACGATTTTGCCCATAAAGTCAAAGGTTGACTTTTCTTGGTCAAAGTCAAAATGTTGACTTTTTTATCAGGACAGGTTTTGGCGATTCCGGGAAAGCCTTTAGAAAGGTCTCGATCTCCCGAGTACGTTTACAAGAGGCATGCCAAAAATAGAGATCGGATGGTTACATTTCGGGTCTAAATTGTGTAGGGGCATTTTGGTAATTTGTGATATGAAGGACATTTTTGTAATTTTTCCTCTTGGGATATTTTCTGTGGCCAAATAGGAATATGAAAAGTGTACAATATCTTTTAAATGGGTGAGCCACCGACTTGGGTTATGTGTATTAGTGTTTATATGTATAGTTATTTGTGGTGTGTTCTCAGCCAAAAACTAAAACAAAGAGAAACCGAAAGAAAGAAAATGGAGAAATAAGGAAGATGGAGAGGAAATCAGGAAGGAAAAAGAGAGAACCAGGGATGAAGAATAGGAGAGGAAGGAGATGAGGGAGATTAGTGGTTTCAGACCCGAGAACCATGGTGGAACCCGTGAGCATAAAATCGGGTTTGGAGTTGTCCAACCGATTTGATGGCCTAAACCTCGAAACTAAGACCCCATATGACATTCATGAGTTCTTATGACCTTGTTAAAGCTTGGGTTTGAAGCTGAAGACATCAGAAACCGAAAACCATAGCTTGACTGAACATGAACCTTAACATATGGTTTTTGAGGTAACGTTTTCGTGTTTTTGATTGCATAGATCCATTGTTGGGTTAGAGTAGAGTATTTTGGACGAAATAGGGAAGAAAAATGGTGAGTTTTGAGGGAGAACAAGTCGGGTCGGGCAACCCGAGTTGCAGAAAATTGAGCTGATGAAAGTAGGGGTGATTAACAGTACCCTCCCTCCCCCCCACCACCACGACCACCACACTTGCGCTCGTAAGGCCCACGTGCAGAGGCTTTACTGGGCACGTGGGACATGCTCTCAATTTTCATGCAACGTGAAAATTTGAGTATTTGATGTGATGAAAATTTTGGCACAGGTTTAGAGTTGATCAGACATCGTTTCAGGGTAATTTTGGGAGTTTGAAGGTTTAAGGTCCGTTTTAAATATGTTTAAAAATCCCAAAAAATTATGGGATTAAATTAGGAATTATTGGAGATGATTTTTGACCCTTAGATGTAAATTTTGGAAGGAAGTGACTTTCCCAAATTTTACAGAAAAATGTGCAAAGCGGATTTCGGCTATTCAAAAGTGTGTGAGTGGACTTTCTTTTCCTAAACTTCTATGCATTCATACTTACATGGTTGAAACGTGTTTTTATATGATTTTGGTGATATATAAGTGATTTGGATTTTATATGAATTTTTGTGATTTTATTAATATTTTATTACGCATTTTTCGAGGATTTTCGCAAATTCGATTTTTGTTTTTGATTCGAATGTGATTTTAAATTGAATGAGAATAATGACATGAGATAACGTGATTTGAAATATTTGTGAATTTTTATATAGTTTATGAATGATTTTTTTACAGAAAATGTATTAATGGCACGTGTTACGAGAATTGGGTGCTTAAGCTGTGTTGAGGCTTAGGCCTGAGATTCTGATTGTGGATTTGGATTGTGATATATGATGTGATATGTTGTGGAGAAATGTGATATTAAGATGTGATGTGAACTTGTGTCTCTCGATATGCGTGATCTGAAATGATATGATGTTGTGTGCTAATTGTGTGGCTTGAATGTGAGTCTCAAACGTTGAGCTCGGGGCTCCGAATTCTGAGACGGTTATTGTGTATAGTTATGACGTGGTTGTATGTGGATTGTTTGTGAGTCTTAGAGGTCGAGCCCGAGGCTCCGAATCTTGAGACTATATTGTGGTGGCGACTAAGACGTCGAGTCGGGGGCTCCGAATCCTGAGTCGGATCTCACTCGGACGTCGAGCTAGGGGTTCTAAATCTTGAGTGAGTGTGTGATGGCCTACCGGTAGTGCCTTGTGATGTGATGATTGATGTTGTTCATATGTAGTGATGATAAGTGGACTATATGTGAGTTATGTGTTGATGTTGGTTATGAATTGATTATATGGATTGATGTGAAGGTTGTGAGATGTGATGTATGTTGTGTCGTGCCTATTGATTGATTGGAATCGGACGTCGAGCTCGGCTCCGATTCCCGAGTAAATTTGCAGTGTGCATGCTTGTAGGGAAGTGGTTGATACTTGGCATTATTATGATAATGGATTGATTGTTTGTAAATGATTTGTTAGCTTGATTTTACTGTTGTGATGGTTTCACATACTTCGAGAATGCTAAAATGTATTTGGTTTTAATCGAAGTGAAACAGTTTTGAAATGGTTTTTGTATGCATGCATGGTTTTGGAAAACGGAGAGTAAAGGATGAATGTTTTCAAATTATGTTTTTAAAATGTTTATTTTTGTCCACTCACACGTTTTCTTGGTTTTGTAACCCTCCAGGGCTGCTGCACGGAGATCGAGTCTCGAGAGGCCAAGGCATGAATTAGTAGAATTTGTGTTTATCCTTTGTCTGACAACGTTTCTATCAGACGGGAGCAAGGCCCGAGTGGACTATTCTTGTGTTTTTGAGTTGCGTCATGTTAGTCAAAGTTAAAATGTTGACGTTTTGACTGGGATTGCATTTAGGAGATTCGAGGGGACCATTATGAAGGTCTCGGCTTCTCGAGTACATCGACAGGCGGCATGTCGGAAATGGAGTTCAGTTGGTTACATTCCGGGTCTAAACTACGTAAAGGTGTTTTAGTACTTTTGTAAGGATGGGCATTTTGGTAATTTTCTTTGTGGGATTGTTGTTGTGGCTGAATAAGGGAAGAACAAGTGTCCTTATCCCTTTGATCTTTGTGCCACCACCTATGTAAATGTGTGTTTATGTATTGAGTGTGTTAGTGGTTTCGGTCGTGAAAAAAAAATGGAGAAACAGAGTTTTGAGCTGAGGGAAGAACGTAGGAGAAGAAGATAAGAGAGTGAGACCAGAGAGGAGAGATTTCTCAGGAAAAAGAAGAGGGTTGGTTATGGCCTGAGAAGGAGAAACAGAGTTGGAACCCGTGAGGGGTATTTCGGGTTTGGAACTGGTTGATCCAGTTTTCGATCAAGAAGCTTGGAAGCAAGGTTGCTGTGAACTCCCACGAGTTCCTGCGACCCTATTAAGGCCTTGTTTTATAAGTTTAGATGTCGAAACCATCCAGGATTCGAAGAACACGCCATGGCCGCACTTGAGAAATTCAAGCATCGATTATAGGTACGTTTCAGTGTATTTTGAAGCTATAGATCCATTTTTGGGTTGATTTACAGTAGATTGGACGAAACTAGAATGAAAATAGTTGAAAAACTAAGGAATTAGGACCGGGTCAGGCGACCCGGAAAACTAGTAATACGGGGTGAGGAAGATGATTTATAGTGTATGGCGTGTGGCTCCCACGCGTAGCTACTTTGGGTAGTGCGTGGGGGAGCGTGCGAGGGATTTTCTAGGAATGACCAACTTGTTTTTCATCATTTCGATGTTACAAACATTTTGACATAGGGTTCAAGTCAATCAGACACCTTTTCAGAGTAGTTTTGATTGTCCGAAGGTTTATGGTTCGTTTTAAATCCATTTAAAAGTTCCGAAAAATTGTGAGATTAAAATAGAAGTTATTTGGGATGGTTAATGATCTCTAGATGCGATTTAAGATAGGTTTTGAGATTCCCAAAAATTACGGAAGTACATGCAAAGGTGAATTCGACGATTCAGAGGTGTGTGAATAAAATTTCTTTCCTTAAACTATTATGCATGCATATTTGCATGATTTAAATGATTTTCTATGTGATTTTGATGATATTGAGTGATTGGGAATTTTATCGGATTTTCGGTGATTTTATAATTATTTTATTACACGTTATTCGAGATTTTCTGTAAACTATGTTTCGAATACCGTTTTATTTGGGATTTCGGATTGAATGTGGTTTGCGGCATGTAATAACGTAATTTTGGAATAATTATGATTTTCACATGATTTCTGGACATGTTTTACGAAATTAGCATTAATGGCACATTTTACAAGAACTAGCGTTTAAGCTGTGCTTGGGGCTTAGGCCCGAACTCTTGATTGTGATTTGATTGTGTGGTTTTGAAATGTGTTATGAGTATGTGTATTGGTATTGATGGTGTAAAGTTATGATGATGATTGTGATGTGGACTTGAGTCGATTTTATGTTATGATGAGTGTTAATTGATTAGTCTTAGACGTCGAGTCGGGGGCTCTGAATCCTGAGCCGAGTATTATGTGTGGTTGTGACTATAGGGTGTGATGTGGTTATATGTGGATATGTTCTGGTATTATGATGAGTAGTCTCAGACATCGAGCAGGGCTCTGTATCCTGAGACTAGTGTGTGATGGCAACTCAGACGTCAAGTCGGGGGCTCTATATCCCGAGTTGGTTTACACTCGGACGTCGAGCTAGGGGCTCTATATCCCGAGTGAGTATGTGATGGCCTACCGGTAGTGCACTTGTGATATGATGATTGAGGTTGTGTTTGTGCTTCGAGGATGGTTTGAATGTTATCAATTATGTATGAGTACTATGATGACGTTGAATTGACTATATGTGAATTATGTGGTGATATTGGATATGGATTGATTGTGTGTGGTTGATATGGTGCTTTGGGATGCATGATGTATGTTATGATGCTTGTTGACTGGTTTGGTCCTCACTCGGACATCGATCTGGGCTCTAGATCCTAAGTGAGTGATGTGCTTGCTAGTAGTGCAGTGGTATTGATGATTGGTGTTGTGCGTGATGATGCATTGACTGTGATATGTATGGATTAGGCGAAAGTTGATTTATGGTTAATCACTTTACAGATGTTTTCCCAGATTTGAGGAAATAAACTGTGTTTTGTTTTAATAGAAGTGAAATGGTTTTTTGTATGCATGCATGGTTTTGGAAACGGAGGGTAAATGCATGGGTTTGGAAAACGAAGGGTAAAGACTGGATGTTTTCAAATTATGTTTTAAAACGTTTCTTTTCATCCACTCACACGTTTTCTTGGTTTTGTAACCCTTCAGGGCTACTGCACGGAAAACGAGGCTTGAGAGGCAGAGGCACGAACTAGCTGAATTTGTGTTTATCCCTTGTCTGACAAGGTTTCTGTCAGACGGGAGCAGGGCCCGGGTGTACTATTCTAATGTGTTCAGGTGGGGTACGGGAGCAGGGCCCGAGTGTACTATTCTAATGTGTTCGGGTGGGGTCCCGTGACAATCAGCTTATATATATATATAAGTAAATTAAAAAATAAAAAGAAATTATTTTAAGTAAATAATTAATTACTTATTTTAAGTAATTAATTAATTACTTATTTTAAGTAATTAATTAATTACTTACCTAAACACATAATTCCAAGAGAATATATACAAAATAAGACATGAATATAATCTACAGCAGTTGGGTTAAGGAGATCTTTAAACCTTTAGAGTCCTTAAAGGCCCGTTTGATATCATGTTGTAAAACAACTTTTCATTTCTTAGATACAAAAAAAAATGTGTTTGATAACTTATTTTTGAAGAATAAATTTAGAAAATAAATAAAATATAATATAATTTTTTGCTTACGATTTAATAACACAAATGATTATTTTCTAAGTTTTAGGATACAACCCAAAATAAATAAATAAAATGTATATAATATTAAGTAAAAGATTACCATAATATTACCATAGTCATCATTATCACCGCACCATTACCCCACCACCACCATCACCACTAACAACACCCCACCACAACTACCACCAACGCCACTACTTGCATTATTGCTGCCACACGCCCCCTTCCTCCCCCACTCCCCCCAAACCACCGTCACCATTATCACCTCCTCCACCACCCCCAAACCACCGTCACCATTAGCACCTCCTCCACCACCACCACCACCACTACTACCTCCATTATTGTCGACACTATTGTCGCCACCATTACCATACCACCACTTCCCCCACTATCACCATCACGTCCAACACCCCGCCACAACCACCACTGCAGTTACCCTCACAACTACCTCATCACCATCATTGCCACCACAAACATCGTTGATGTCACCCCATTAAACCACCAAAACCACCATTGCCACAACCAACCAACTCACCCATCGGAACCGCCCCACACCACTATATCTCTACGACCATTACCGCCACCATGACCACTGTTGTTGCCACCCATCACCACCTTATCAGCGCCACCAAACCACAACCACCACCATCGCCGCTACCTTCACCACCCACAACCAAGACACCATCGTGAAAAAAAAAATTAATGAGAAAATTAGGACTCACCTCAATATCCTAGAAAATATTTTTCTACCTCGAAAATCCCTCTCTCTACCAAGTGTGGAAGGAGAAAAAAGATAAAAGCCAATTGAAATTTGTTTTTCTTTTTTATACAAGGACACTAAGAAAAGGGGATTTTATATATATATATATATATATTGGGTATTAATCTCACCTAATAAAAGTTGAGCCCGGGATTTCTCATATAACATGGGGAGAGAAATACCACTCGGTTATATGATTAAGTGGTGGAATTTTTGGGATAAGATAAGAATGATTATATTATCTTTTATTCGTTAATATTTTGAAAAAAAAAATAAAAATTGTATTTAAGAGAATTCTTTAATTGAGATGGTGGATTTATTTTTTGTAGTTTGATTTTAATTTTCAATTATATGTTTTTGTTCTTGTATGTATTATTTATTTTTTGAATTTATTAAATTTAAAAATTATTAATGACTAAATTTACAAAATACATAAGGTAAGTGAGACATAATAAAATTGAGCGTAAAGTGGTACTTAATGAAGTGTGTAATGCACAAATCAATATATAAGGATTTGGAATATGAAGTGTCATTTGAGGTAATGACTATTACATTGACATGACCCGTCCTTAAATTTACTATGAAAATTGAGCTGGTCTTGTTCCCGTCTGATAATTCTTGTCATACGAGAGATTTTCCTATTTTCATTCTTATTCCCATTTGATATATTAACCAAATAGAATCCATCCCTAGCGGGGTGCCGCCCACATCCAACTCACTAACCCTCGTCAAGTAATGGAAGCTGCCACTTTAACTCCATTCATACATTAGCTCACCAAAATAATTATATTAAATAATTTTTAAACATCAATTTTAAGGTATTTCAATGAAATCATAATATAAATAAATATGTATAATAACTTAAAATATTTTCACACATATCACACATTTAGCCAACTTCTTAATTATATACCTTTAAATCATACTCAAACCGTATCTCGAATGTCGAGAAATATATATTTATACCTTAAGTAAAAAACCAATTCATTACTTCGCGATCACACAACCATATTTAAATATTCAATGAAAATTATGTGAAATTACATAATAACCATGCAATAATTCTTGTACCATAATAATTTAATTTTCAAAGGCTAATAATATCCAAATTTTCTTTAAATTATATACCCAACCTCCTTATATAAATTCTAGTTTAAATATAAACAAATTATATTAAAAAATTCAGAAATATATTCAAACGATATCCAATTATTTCTAACCTTGTACCACTGTTTTCATAATAAAATTACAAAAAAAAAAATTAATGTTGACCTCAACCCCAGAAGACACCACAGGCGCCCTTATGCGTCGACGACATCCTTTGCGACAGGGAGCCATCTGCTTGTCACAGAGGTTGCCTTCAACCTCTAGACGGGTCAGCCCATGGGTCTGCGCACAGGGCCCGACCCAGGCGACTCGACCCGGTCTTAAATCTTTCATTTTTCATCCTTTTCACATGTTTAACGCCCAATATCCTCTATTCTATCCAAAACAAAAGTCTACCATTACATAACTAAGTAAAAAAGGCTAGTTTTTGAGAACTCTTACCTCGATTGTTCAGCCTAATTTCCAACTTCATCCTGAATCGTTTCCCACGTTCGCAATTCTTTTTTTCTACCCCAAAAATGATCTTAGGGACTCGATTATCATCCTAAGATCCTTAGCTAACCACTAAAATGTTCAGAGAACCTTGACAACCCATGGCCAAACTTGAACTTTACGGGTTGTTCATGGCTATAGTTTTTGAGGGTATCAAGTCTCTCAAGTATCTCCCCCAGGTCATCTTCTCTCATTTTTCTTTCTTCTTTTCTCCTTATCTCCTTTTCCCTAGCTTGTTCTTTCTTTCGATTGTCATTTTTCTTTGTTTCTCTTCTATTTCAGCCACCACCCACCGAGCACTCTCTCAACACACATCTTACACACACACACACACACACACACACACACACACACACACACACACACACACACACACACACACACATATATATATATATATGTATATATATATATACGGTTCTAAGTCAGTGGAAAGGATGAAATGAAGGGAAACCCAAAATCTTCTAGATGGACCTAGATTGCAAAATTACCAAAATACCCTTTAAGTCAAAATTACTAAAATGCCTCTAAGCAACTTTGAACTGTATCGAATCCATTTGATATTTGATTTCGACATATTGCTTATTTATGGATTCATGAGTCTGAGGCCTTCGTAATGGTCCTTGTAGAATTTCCAAAAAATATCCAGGTCAAAAAGTCAATATTCGACTTTCAAAGGACAAAATTGTCATTTCATTTTTAATTTTCCCAAATGACTTTTTTCGAATTTTCGGGTTGTTAAAACCTACCCCTTTTAAAAAAAAATTATAATCGAAATTTTGGAATAAACCAGTCTTATTTCTATACTCAAATTGGACAACTTAGTTACTCAAAAATTAAGCAACTTACCGATTTTTTCTTTTTACTTCTCGCAACTTCATTTAGACATAATTAATTCTGAGATTTCATATAATCTTAGCTAATGCACATAAGAAACCTTACACTAAGCACCCTTCGGCTCATATTCAGGAACACAATACTATCAAACATAGCTCTTGAGCTAAATCACCTCAGTCTCACAGTTAGGCTTAACTAGTCATAAACTCAATACCGACAGTAACAAACCAAGAAACTAAGCGTAGGCCAATATTCTAAAACATAATCTGAGTCAAATCCGAAAACTACACCAACACATCATTCAAAAAATATTCCCTCGGAAAGGAGCCTAGCTCGACATCTGGGTTATTTCTGCATTACCTGTAGGCAAGCCATTTGGGAAAGGAGCCCAACTCGACGTCCGAGTGAAAACTGACTCAAGAAAAGGACCACGCTTGATATTTGAATCATTATCACAATACCAGCATCGAGAAATGAGTCTTAGCTCAACGTCTAAGACTGTCCACAACCCGCTTAGGGAAACAGAGTTGTGCTCTAAATGTCCGGGCACCGACCTCAAACCAAGAATGATTAACCTGTGCACAATAGTTCACAACTAACAAAAAAAAATACACATTTATATACTCATTCCTTAAAATCAAATCATCATTTTGAAATCTGGGTCTAAGCCTAACACAATTTCATAAACCTCATATTTAAAATCAATAAAAAAAAAATTCTTGAAATCATCAACAATCACTTGAAAACCAAAATCACATCATTATCACATGAATCATGACCCACATTCCAAGTCAAAATCAAATTCCAAACCGGTCTTTAGCTTGAACACCATTTATGAATCAAAATCTCGTAAAATGTGTACTTAACATAGTTCCATAAAATCATCAAAAAAAAAACATCATAACCAAATCAACACTACATAAATCATATAAGAAAACATTTAAAATCTTTCTATATACGAGGTTCATATCTCAAAGACAGGCTATTCACTAACCTGGCTCTGATACCAAGTTGACAAACCTCTTCCTTAAATTTACTTTGAAAATTGAGCCGGACCTGCTTTTGTCTGACAATTTTTGTTAGACGAGAGATTTTCCCATTTTCGTTCTTATTCTCATTTTATACATTAACTAAACTGAATCTGTTTGATTCCAAAATGGACCTAACGTGATGTGACCCGATGGGGATCAAGGACCTGTTGAGGGATGTTCGGACCCGCTGGGGGTGCTGATCAATCTCTTGCTTCTACTCGGCTAGTAACCTGCAAGGTAGAGATGAAACACTAGACACCGGTGGAGTACTGGGCTAGGAAGCTCTGATCCTTAAGTTAGTAAGCGTATTGAGCACCTAATAGGAAGATCACAACACAAGGGCTGCTGAGTGAAGCCTATGTGTGCTTCTAGAGAAAGAAGTGATGAGAGAAAGTTACCTTTATGAAAGGGTCTGAGATTATTTATAGTAGCCATGAATGTGGTGGTTGAGCACTGTTTGGGTGCAGTTTCCAAGTTGTGACTGGGGATGCAACCACGTGCCCTGCAAATTCGGGATAAGCGCCAAGTGGCAACCACCTTTCTAGTGTCAGAGGGTTGGTGTGTCAAGGAGTTGATGTTGACAGTTGGCTTGATCAGACCATGGGTGCCAATCACACCTTCCGAGTTACGTAGGATTCATGCTTGCGAGTGAGGTGTATTGATGCTCCTGCCGACTGGTGGTTGTGCTGCTTGTATGGAGCCTGGTTGGTCGATATAGTATTAATAGAATCCATCCCTTGCGGGGTGCCGCCCACATCCAACCCACTAACCCCGTCATGTAATGAAAGCTACCACTTTAACTTCATTCATATATTAGCTCACAAAAATTATTATAATAAATAATTATTGAACATTATTTTAAGTAATTTAAATGAAATCATAATATAAATAAATAGGTATAATAACTTAAAATATATTCACACATATTGCACCTTTAACTAACTTCTTAGTTATGCACCTTTATTAATCATACTCAATCCGTATCTTGAATGTTGAGAAATATATATTTATACTTTAAGTAGAAAACCAATTCATTACTTCGCAATCAAACAACTATATTTCAAATATTCAATGAAAATTATAGTGAATTATAAAATAACCGTGCAATATTTCTTGGATAAAAATAATTTAATTTTTAAAGGCTAATAATATCCAAATTATCTTTAAATTATATACGCAACCTCCTTATATAAATTCTAGTTTAAATATAAACACATTATATCACAATTTCAAAATTATATTCAAACGATGTCCAATTAATTCTAACCTTGTACCACTGGATTCAAAATAAAATTATGAAACTTTTTCATGTTGACCTTAGCCCAAGAAGACGCTTCACGCGCTCTCACGCGACGGCGACGTCCTTTGCAAGGGGAGGCCATGCGCCTATCAAAGAGGTTGCCTTCAACTTCTAGACGGGTCAGCCCGTGGGTCTGCGTGTAGGGTCTGACCTTGGAGATCCGACCCGGTCTTAAATCTTCCATGTTTTAATCATTTTTCATCCGTTTAATGTCCAATCTCTTCTATTATATCCCAAACACAAGTCTACAATAATATGACTAAGTAAAAAGGGCTAGAAATCAAGAACTCTTACCCTAATGTTTCAGCCTAATTTCCAACTTCACCCTGGACCGTTTCCTGCATTTGTAATTCCTTTTTTCTGCCCCAAAATGATCGTAGGGACTCGATTATCATCCTCGGATCCTTACCTAACCACTAGACGGTTTAGAGCACCTTGACAACCCATGTCCAAGACTTGAACTTTACGGGTTGTTCATGGCTACATGCTCTGAAGGTCTTAAGTTTTTTTTTCTCCTCCTCTCTTTCTCCCTGGCTGGTTATCTCTTCTGGTTTTCATTTTTCTTTGTTTTCCTTCTGTTTCAGCCACCACCCACCGAGCTCTCTCTCAACACATATCCTACACATATAGGGTTCTAAGTCAGTGGAAAGGATGAAAGGCAGAGAAACCTAGAATTTTCTAGATGAACCTAGATCTCTCTAGCAATACTACCAAAATACCCTTTTAAGCCAAAATTACAAAAATGCCCTTAAGGAATTTTGACTTGTATCAAATCCATTCGATATCTGATTTTGACATATTGCCTTTCTATGGACTCAAAAGTCTGAGACCTTCGTAACGGTCTTTGTAGAATGTTCAAAAAATGTCCAGGTCGAAAAGTCAATTTTCAACCTTCAAAGGGAAAAATCGTCATTTCGTTTTTAATTTTTCCAAATTACTTTTCTCGAATTTCCGGGTCGTTACATACATGGTACAGTTTCATAGCTACATGTTATGTAACGACCCGAACTTTCGTAATTATTATTTTATTGTAAATTTACCGTTTTGCCCCTGAGGGGGGGAAAGTTGACTTTTACCTCGGGAAGTATTTAGGACTTTGACACGTTACCGTGACGTATTTTAGGACGTCACGAGGTCATAGGCAGGTGGCACGTCCGATTCCGACGTTCGAGGAAGAAGTTGTGACGTTCGGAAGTCGAGGGGTATTTTGGTAATTTGGCCATTTGGGGGCCAAATGTTGACTTTTTACCCGGGAAGTCCAACGGACGAGGGCCAATAACCGTTACGTAGGTCTCGTCGATACGAATCCATAGACAGGCGGCACGCCGAAATCGGACTTACGACGAAAAAGTTATGGTCAAGAACGTAACCGAACTAACCGAGACTCGGAACTTAAAATAATATTAAAATATTAGAATCTGATTTACTTTAACCCAATCAATCTGGACCCTTGATGAGTGACACATGTCACTCATCTACCTCATCCACATCATCCCCTAAAACCAGGATCTATGTCTCCCTTTAGATTAATTAATTAATTAAACTTCCTTAAATCCTCACCCTTCATCCTTAAGTCAGACTCAATCCTAGCCGTTGGTTTCTAATGCCTATGCTGTTTTAAACTCATCAAACCATACTCCCACATTTTCGTTCTCTTAACCGTGTACTCTCACCCTTCAAACAATCACACCAGCAGCTCACCACCCAACCTTCCTCACCAGGCAGCACCAGACCGTCCACCACCTCCACCTGACACCGGCCAACACCACCACGGCCACCCTGCACGGCCGGAAAACCCACAAACCCGAGAAGGAACCCGTGTAGCCCAAACTATCCAAACCGTCCAAACCATGACTTCTGGGCTCGAACCAACCTAGGGCTAGGACCGTTGTGACGGCTGGACGACTCAGGACCGGACTGGGCAGCCCACGGCGGCGACACGGCGGCGGTAAGCCCATAAAACTGAGAAGACCGATTTTCCTTCCCTGTTTCGAAACTTCCGTTTTTAACGTTAGAAATGTTTGGTTGCTTTTGAGACATAACCTAGGGGACTAGACGACCATTTCAGACCTAAGTACGCGGCTGGAAGCTCGACGGCTCGCCGGAGAAGACGAACCAGAGCCGGCAGCCGGTTCCCCGTCGATTTTCAAGTGGTTTCTTGAACTTAAAAACCTGTTTTAATCCCACAGAACCATAGAACATGTTTAGACGAGTTTATAGGAACAAATCCCATCGATTTTGGTGGTCGGGTTGATGAGAACTGGTCGGGTCGAACCGTGGGTCTGCGGTGACCCGGTTACTGTAGCTGATGACGTCATCATGCTGACGTCAGCAGTGACGTCATGATGACATCATCATGTCAGAATATTGTCAGACCAGGGACCAATGGGTTGTTGACACGTGTCCTCTGACACTGTCAGTGATGACGTCATGCTGACGTCAGCAGTGACGTCATGCTGACGTCAGCATCACTGTAGCAATGTTGACCAGAGGGTTGATCGGCGCGTGGGGGGCGCGTGTGAACAGTATTTTGTGTGGGACCAGTGCCATTTTCAAGGTTTCGACGATACGGATCCAATGGCGGTGGTTTTGTGTCAATCGGAGATCGTTAAGTTGGTCAAATTATGGTTTGACGCCTTGGGAAGCGTGTTTGGACGGCTTTCCCGGGCCGGTTTCAGTCTAGGGTTTCTTAGTTGTTTAGTAGGGACTTAAAGTGACCTTTACGTATGTTTTGGGCATGACAGGAATTGTACTTTAACCCTTGGACGGGGCTTTACGCTTGGGATTGCAGCAGGATTGTACTGTGAGTGGGCCTTTGATTTCACTAAACTTCGGCATGCATAACTGTTTTACTTTCTACTATATCTATATGTGATTCAAGTAAAAGTATCTGTTTATCTTGAGTATGATTTATGGCACGTATTACGATGTTTGGGCATGAGACCCGTCTGGTTGTTTATGAATGGTTTGCAGTCATGTATATGTATAATGGATCTCGATATTATCTGTGGTACTGCACTGTATAGATCTACCCTAGGATTCTATCTCCTCCGGATGTAGGTACACCGGAGTGGTCACGGCGCATTGCCTGTGAGGAGTCATTCTACGGAGGGACCAGACCGTAGAGTGACTCAGGAGCAGGATTGCTACTATTGGACGTCTGGGACGTCAGGCATCTAGAATGCCATGCTCGGACTAGGTTCGGGATTTGGACTCGGGATTGAGACCCCGGGTGGCACGCGTAGCCTTGAGACTGTGACCTTATTGGGCGTCTGGGACGTCGGGCATCTGGGATGTCAGGGTTGGGATGTATAGTGCAGTGACTAAGATTATATTATGTTGATATTATTCTGCTTATGATTATATGGTTTTGTGGTTTATGATACTATGCATGTCTTTTCGGAAAACGGAGGGGAAAAGCTATATGTTTTCGAAATGGTAAACTACTTTGTAAACCTTGAGTTTCGGCCCACTCACCTTTGTTGTTTTCCTACCCCTCCAGGTAGTGCTATCGAGGAGGAGGATCCCGAGGAGGAGGAGGAGGAGGATCCCGAGGAGGAAGAGGCATAGGTTTAAGTTGCGTACTTGAACCCTACTGCTGGGTAGGTTGGCACGTAGTGTGTCTAGAGTCGTGCTCAATAAACTGTATTCGGGAACTATCCCTTGTCTGACACTATCCCTTGTCTGACACTATTTGTATTCGAGTATTTGTGTGGTGTGCTATGTATGACTTAACTATGAATTTTCTTTATGCATTTTATTTTCAATAAGGGTATATTTGGTATTTTAATGTCGGGTGTCAGACGGGAGCAGGGCACGTCCCGGGTGGTCCCAGGGGGATCGGGGCGGGTCCTGTCATGTTATTATACGGTGATATTAATTGATATCATGTCTAAAAAAATGAGAAATATGAATTATATTGTCCACTTAGGCCTTATTTAGTACATTGTATTATTCTGAATGTCTTAAGTCGAATATACTAAAATGTCCACAAGATAGATTGATTATTTAGTTAAGCATTTGATGTTATATCAGTTTAAAATACCGATTATAATTATACTGACTATATTATATTATAATAGTTAATAAGAAAGATTTATATCATAAATATTAACAATGTATATTATTACTATTTATTATTTATTTTAATTAATTAATAATATTATTATTATTTGTAACACCCCGGAAATTCGAGGATCTTAATATTGTAATTTAATGTATGAATTGACGTTTTTACCCTTGTGAATGGTATGGCAAATTGTTGACTTTTTGATTGGTGGGTCCAATGGACTTTGACCAATGACCGTGACATAGTTCGGGACGTCACGAGTCCATAGCCAGGTGGCACGTCCAATTCGGATGATCAGGGAAAAAGTTATGGCTATCGGAAGTTCAGGGGCATTACCGTAATTTGGACGGTTAGGGCGAAAATGTTAAATTTTCGTTTGACAACTAATTTTCACATGACTCAAGGACCGTTAGGTAGGTCTCGACATCCTGAGTCCGTAGACAGGCGGCACGCCGAAATCGGACTTCGTACAAGGACTGGATTAAAATAATATTATAATAATAGGATCTGATTACTTTAATCAAATCAATCTGGACCCTTGGATGAGTGACAAGTGTCACTCATCCCCACACTCCCTAAAACAAGGATCTATGTTGGCCATTAGATTAATTAATTGATTTCCTCTCCTCAAATCCTCACCATTGAATCTTAAATCTGATGGAATCCTAGCCCTTGATTTCATCCACTCCATCTGTTTAAAAACCAATGGATCTCACTTCCTCACACTTACATTTTCATTCTCTCAAACCGTTTAACACGGTTAACTCTTGGAACAAACTCACCAGCACCTCACCACTCAACCTCACACCCACGACAACACCAGGCAGCCAACAGCCACCCTCAGACGCCGGCCAGCACCCCACAGCCACCCTGCACGGCCGGGAATCCTCCCAGACCCGAGAAGGAACCCGAACAACCCAAACCATCCCACCATCCAAACCTTCACACCTGGACCCGAACCAACGTACGGTTAGGTTCACTGTGACGGCAGGACGACCCAGAGCTGGACTAGACGACGTACGGCGGCGACACGGCGGCGGTAAGTCGAAAAACCCGAGAGACCCGATTTTCTTCCCTGCTTCGAAACGACTGTTTTTGACGTTGAATTTGTTTGGTTGCTTCTAAGACACACTTAAGGGACCCAGACGACCAATTTGAACCAAGGTTCGCGGCTGGAAGCTTGACGACTCGCCGGAGAAGACGAACCAGAGCTGGCAGCCGGTTTCCTGTCGATTTTCAGGTAGATTTTTGAACCTAGAAACTAGTTTTGAGTCCACAGAACCATAGAACACATTGTGACGAGTTCATAGGAACAAATCCCATCAGAAATGGTGGTCGGGTTGATGAGAACTGATCGGGTCGAACTGTGGGTCTGCGGTGACCCGGTTCTCAGACCCGGTTACTGTAGCTGATGATGTCATCATGCTGACGTCAGCAGTGACATCATGATGACATCATCATGTCAGAAATCAGTCAGACCAGGGACCAATGGACTGCTGACACGTGTCCTCTGACACTGTCAATGATGACGTCATGCTGACGTCAGCAGTACTGTAGCAATGTTGACCAGAGGGTTGACCAGGCGCGTGGGGGCGCGTGTGAACAGTACTTTTGGTGGGACCACCACCATTCTTTAGGTTTCGACGATCCGGATCCAATGGCGGTGGTTTCGGGTCGATCGGAGATCGTTATGTTGGTCAAAACGAGGTTTGTTGCCTTGGGAAGCGCGTTCGGGCGACTTTTCCGGGCCGGTTTTCAATCTAGGGTTTCATGGTTAAATGTTAGGGGTTTGTATTGACCTTCACGTATACTTTGGACATGACAGGAATTGTACAGTAGTACCAGAACGAGGGTATACGTTCGATTTTCAGCAGGATTGTACAGTGAGTAGGTCGTTTTCTTAAACCCTTGCGTGCATAAATGTTTTCTGGTTTATTATACATATTCACATGCTAAAAACAAATAATGGTTTTGATGAGATGGAAATTATGGTTATGGCACGTTTCACGGTATTTGGGCTTGAGACCCGTCTGATGAAACTTAAAGATTGGTTGGATTTTATCTATGTATATATATATATGCTTGCATGTGGATATCAATAAAATGTATTTGGTACTGCACTGTATAGATCCTTCCATATTATATTGTCTCCTTCAGATGAGGTACCCCGGAGAGGTCACGGACGTCTAGTACGTCCAGCGTCTATGACGCTAAGATACTGTACCCGAACGGGGTTCGGGGATTGAACTCGGAAATTGAGACCCGAGTGGCACGCGTAGCCTTGTGATTGTGACCTTATTGACGTCAGGGACGTCAGACATCGGGAATGTCAGGATTGGAGTGTATAGTGCAATGGCTAAAATTATGTTTATGGTTTTATTATATGCCTTATGGTTTATATTATATGATTGATGGTTTTAAATTCGGTTGCACGCATGTTTGGAAAACGGAGGGGTAAATTATATGTTTTACTTATCAAATGATTTTATAAACTTGAGTTTCGGTCCACTCACCCTTAATGTTTTGGTAACCCCTCCAGGTCATGATACTGAGGTGGAGGAGGAACCTGAGGCTGAGGCATAGATCTACTTCTGCATACCTGAACCCCTGTTGGGTGGTTTACCCGCAGGTTTATTTTTAGAGTCGTGCTCGCAACTTGTAATTTTGGATTTCATCCCTTGTCTGACATCTGTTTAATTCGGATTTGATGTATGACTTTAATTTGGTTATTTATGCATTTGATGTTTTGAGGTTAAAATTGGTATGAATTATTGGGTGTCAGACGGGAGCAGGGCACGTCCCCTTGTGGTCCCTGTGGGATCGGGGCGGGTCCTGTCAGCTTGGTATCAGAGCACTAGGTTGTGGTTAGCATGCTAGACTAGCGATTAGTACTAGTTACTTTTCGACTTTAAAGGATATTTTTATCTGATCTATGCCTTTTGACAGTTGGTTATGCCTCCTAGGAGAATTCCTCATACACGAACTGACGAGGATCTGGAAAGGGAAATGGAATGCGCAAGCATTGAGCGGGCTCAACGTCTGGGGGCCACACCTTTCAACGGGGGATCGAACCCCGAAGATGCTCATGATTGGATCACCAAATGGGAAAGGATCTTCACGGTGATGCACTGCCCTCCGGGCGAACGGGTAACTTTGGCGGCCTTCTTACTGGAAGGAGGAGCCTACTAGTGGTGGCACGGACTTGAAATTTCTGGATGGTCTGTCCATACCACTACTTGGGAAGTTTTTCGTTCCCGATTTCTGGACCATTACTACCCGCGATCGTTCCGCGCGACACGGGAGGCTGAGTTCTTGCGGCTGGAGCATGGGGGATATGTCCGTTGCAGACTACGAGCAGACTTTCGGGAAACTTTCCCGGTTTGCTGCATCATTCGTGAGCACGGAGGAGGACAAATGCCAGAGGTTTGAGCTTGGACTCCGAGGGGAGATCCGGGCAAGTGTGACTGCTGCTACTCATGCTTCACTGAGAGATATGGTCGACGCTGCGGTGCGTGTCGAGGCCAGTCTGGCGGCACACCAGACACGATAGCCTTCGGGCGAGGGGCGACGTCAGGATCGCCCACATCGTGGGACATCGGGCCAGAAGAACAACAAGGGAGAAAGCTACAGGGGAGCACCCTCATCCTTCAAGGGTCGTGGCTGGTCAGGTCGACGTGGAGGCTCTCAGGGCAGAGGATCAGGATACAACTCTATGCAGCGTTCATCTTGGAGCGGTGCTTCTGGTGGGCATTCGGACAGGCCGAGGCCAGTAACCTGTTTTGCTTGCGGAGAGGAGGGCCACTATGCCTGTGATTACCCGCAGTTGCCCAAGAACAACGACGCTGGGGGCTCTAGTGTGGTGCAGAGCACGGCTTCCCACACTAATGGAGGTCGCGGTCAGGGAGGTGATAGTGATACTGGGCGTGGCGCGCGCGGGCGCGGACGGAACGGAGGGCCAAGGGCCCAAGTGTTTGCAATGACCCAGCAGCAGGCGAGGACTGCCCCAGGCGTGGTCACAGGTACACTACATATCTTAAACCTTCTTGTACGTGTATTGATGGATGCGGGGGCTACACATTCTTTTATTTCGAAAAGTTGTGCTGGTATGCTTGATTGTGTGGTATCAGCTTTAGATTGTGAAATGGGTGTTGGCACCCCGATGGGCATCGTGTACCTTGTGTGAATCAGGTGATTCGGAGGTGCCCGGTAAGAATTGAGGATGTGGATTTACCAGCAGACTTAATTATTCTGGATATCCACGACTTCAATATAATCCTAGGGATGGATTGGCTTTCGGAGCATGGATCGCTCATCGATTGCTGTAGCAAGCAAGTGATTCTGCGGAGCCCGGGTTTGTCGGAGGTTATCTTTCAGGGAGAACGTGATGGTTCGCCTCCTGAAGTGATTTCTTCACTTACTGCTACCAAACTTCTACGGAAGGGATGCCAAGGTTTTCTGGCGCATGTCATGTCGGAGCAGGTCGATACTCCGGGTATCGACGAGATACCTGTGGTACGTGAGTTTCCGGATGTATTCCCGGAAGACTTACCTGGATTACCGCCATCGCGGGAGATCGATTTTACTATTGAACTACTCCCTGGTACCCGACCTATATCCCAGGCACCATACCGGATGGCGCCGGCCGAGTTACGAGAACTCAAGACTCAATTACAGGAGTTGGTGGATTTGGGATATGTCCGACCGAGTACTTCACCGTGGGGAGCACCGGTATTGTTCGTGAAGAAGAAGGAGGGAAGTCTCCGTTTGTGTATTGACTATCTACAACTCAACAAGGTGACACTGAGGAACCAAAATCCTCTACCCAGGATCGATGACCTATTTGACCAGTTGCGGGGAGCTCAGTGCTTCTCGAAGATTGATTTGCGGTCTGGGTATCACCAACTGAGGATTTCGGAGGAGGATATTCCGAAAACTGCTTTTCGAACTCGTTACGGACACTACGAGTTCCTTGTTATGCCTTTTGGCTTGACGAATGCTCCAGCAGCATTCATGGATTTGATGAACCGAGTCTTCCGACCCTACCTGGATAAATTCGTGATTGTGTTCATCGATGATATCTTGGTGTACTCGAGGAGTGCCCAACCACATGAGGAACATCTACGGTTGGTCTTGAAGATGCTGAGACAGAAACAGTTGTACGCCAAGCTGAGCAAGTGTCAATTTTGGCTGAGCAATGTTGGTTTTCTGGGACACGTGATATCGACGGATGGGATTTGCGTGGATCCCCAGAAAACAGAGGCGGTGACCAACTGGGCTAGACCGACAACGGTGACTGAGGTGCGGAGTTTTGTCGGATTAGCAGGTTACTACCGAAGATTTGTAGAGGGTTTCTCCAAAATTGCTGCACCATTGACTCGTTTGACTAGGAAAGGAGTGAAATTCATTTGGGACGAGCAGTGCGATCGGAGTTTTCAAGAGTTGAAGGATCGATTGACCACTGCACCTGTCTTTTCACTGCCGGATGACAGTGGAGAGTTCGTGGTCTTCAGTGATGCATCGTTACAAGGTTTGGGCTACGTGTTGATGCAGACTGGCAAGGTTATCGCCTACGCATCCCGGCAACTGAAGACTCATGAGTTGAACTACCCTACCCATGATTTGGAGTTGGCAGCGGTGGTTCATGCTCTGAAAATCTGGAGGCATTATCTATTCGGCGCAACGTGTCGGATATACACCGACCACCAGAGTCTTAAGTACCTATTCACTCAGAAGGAGCTTAACATGAGACAACGGAGATGGTTGGAGCTGCTGAAGGATTATGACTGTACGATCGAGTACCATCCGGGTAAGGCCAATGTGGTGGCGGATGCACTCAGCAGAAAATCAGCGAGATCAGTTGCACACCTGGGGATGGTGTATCTTCCTTTGCTGGTGGAACTCCGGAAGGCGGGAGTTATTCTGGGTACAGATGAGCATGGAGCTTTGTTGGCCAGCTTCCATGTACGACCTGTGCTGATTGATCGGATTATCGAAGCACAACTTCAGGATCCGATACTCTGTATCTACAGAATTGAGGTCGATGCGGATGGGAGACGGGATTTTACCATCCGGGACGACGGAGCGCTTGTGAAGTTGGGCCGTTTATGTGTACCTGCAGTGGTAGAGTTACGGGCCGAGATTCTTGAGGAGGCCCATAGTTCGGCATATGCTCTGCATCCGGGAGGTACAAAGATGTACCGTAACCTCCGGAACCATTATTGGTGGCCAGGAATGAAGAAGGACATTGCGGAGTTCGTAAGCAAATACTTAACCTGTCAGCAGGTTAAGGAGGAACGGCAGAGACCTTTTGGGCCTATGCAGCCACTTCCGATTCCCGAGTGGAAGTGGGATCACATCACCATGGCCTTCGTCTTTAAGTTACCGAGGACTCAGAGTGGAGTTGACGAAGTATGGGTGATCGTGGACCGGCTAACCAAGTCAGCCCATTTCCTGCCAGTTCAGGAAACTTATAAACCTAACCGACTAGCTCAGTTGTTTGTGAAGGAAATCATACGATTGCATGGTACGCCAGAATCGATCGTGTCCGATCGTGATCCGCGTTTCACTTCCAGGTTCTGGCGGAGTTTGCAAGCTACTTTGGGAACAACCCTACGTTTCAGTACTGCGTTCCATCCACAGACCGATGGACAGTCTGAACGGACCATTCAAACCCTGGAGGACATGATGAGGTCCTGTGTGCTACAGTTTCAGGACTCATGGGATACTCATTTGCCATTAATGGAATTCGCTTACAACAACACCTATCAGACAAGCATCAGGATGGCACCCTATGAGGCACTGTATGGTCGACAGTGCAGGACACCTATCTGCTGGACGGAGATAGGGGAGCGAGCAGCGGTAGGGCCAGAATTGATGGACCTAACCCTGGAAACTGTTCGGGTTATCAAGGAGAGATTGAAGGCGGCGCAGGATCGCCAAAAGAGTTATGCCGATCGACGGATTCGAGACTTGGAATTTGAAGTGGGAGATTTTGTCTTCCTGAAGTTATCTCTGTGGAAAGGGATTATCCGTTTTGGCCGACAGGGGAAACTGAGTCCGCGTTTTATCGGACCATATGAGATCGTGGAGAGAATTGGCAGGGTTGCATACAAATTGGCACTACCTCCAGAACCTTCTAAAGTTCACGATGTTTTTCACGTATCGATGCTGCAGAAGTATGTACATGATGCTTCTCATGTACTAGGGGAACAACCTATCGAACTCCGAGAGGATTTGAGCTTTGAGGAGCAACCAGTACAGATCTTGGATCGGAAGGACAAGGTACTACGTCGGAAGACGATTCCTCTCGTGAAGATTCTCTGGAGAAACCAGAATGTGGAAGAAGCCACATGGGAGCCTGAGGCTCAGATGCGAGAACAATTTCCTCATTTGTTTCTTTGAAATTTCGGGACGAAATTTCTTAAGGGGGGAAGGTTGTAACACCCCGGAAATTCGAGGATCTTAATATTGTAATTTAATGTATGAATTGATGTTTTTACCCTTGTGAATGGTATGGCAAATTGTTGACTTTTTGATTGGTGGGTCCAATGGACTTTGACCAATGACCGTGACGTAGTTCGGGACGTCACGAGTCCATAGCCAGATGGCACGTCCAATTCGGATGATCAGGGAAAAAGTTATGGCTATCGGAAGTTCAGGGGCATTACCGTAATTTGGACGGTTAGGGCAAAAATGTTGACTTTTTGTTTGACAACTAATTTTCACATGACTCAAGGACCGTTAGGTAGGTCTCGACATCCTGAGTCCGTAGATAGGCGGCACGCCGAAATCGGACTTCGTACGAGGAAGTTATGGTCACGGAAGTAAGCGCGATTAACCGAACTAACCGAGAACCAGATTAAAATAATATTATAATAATAGGATCTGATTACTTTAATCAAATCAATCTGGACCCTTGGATGAGTGACAAGTGTCACTCATCCCCACACTCCCTAAAACAAGGATCTATGTTGGCCATTAGATTAATTAATTGATTTCCTCTCCTCAAATCCTCACCATTGAATCTTAAATCTGATGGAATCCTAGCCCTTGATTTCATCCACTCCATCTGTTTAAAAACCAACGGATCTCACTTCCTCACACTTACATTTTCATTCTCTCAAACCGTTTAACACGGTTAACTCTTGGAACAAACTCACCAGCACCTCACCACTCAACCTCACACCCACAACATCACCAGGCAGCCAACAGCCACCCTCAGACGCCGGCCACCACCCCACAGCCACCCTGCACGGCCGGGAATCCTCCCAGACCCGAGAAGGAACCCGAACAACCCAAACCATCCCACCATCCAAACCTTCACACCTGGACCCGAACCAACGTACGGTTAGGTTCACGGTGACGGCAGGACGACCCAGAGCTAGACTGGACGACGTACGGCGGCGACACGGCGGCGGTAAGTCGAAAAACCCGAGAGACCCGATTTTCTTCCCTGCTTCGAAACGACCGTTTTTGACGTTGAATTTGTTTGGTTGCTTCTAAGACACACTTAAGGGACCCAGACGACCAATTTGAACCAAGGTTCGCGGCTGGAAGCTTGACGACTCGCCGGAGAAGACGAACCAGAGCCGGCAGCCGGTTTCCTATCGATTTTCAGGTAGATTTTTGAACCTAGAAACTAGTTTTGAGTCCACAGAACCATAGAACACATTGTGACGAGTTCATAGGAACAAATCCCATCAGAAATGGTGGTCGGGTTGATGAGAACTGATCGGGTCGAACCGTGGGTCTGCGGTGACCCGGTTCTCAGACCCGGTACTGTAGCTGATGACGTCATCATGCTGACGTCAGCAGTGACGTCATAATGACATCATCATGTCAGAAATCAGTCAGACCAGTGACCAATGGACTGCTGACACGTGTCCTCTGACACTGTCAATAATGACGTCATGCTGACGTCATGCTGACGTCGGCAGTACTGTAGCAATGTTGACTAGAGGGTTGACCAGGCGCGTGGGGGAGCGTGTGAACAGTAATTTTGGTGGGACCACCACCATTCTTTAGGTTTCGACGATCCGGATCCAATGGCGGTGGTTTCGGGTCGATCGGAGATCGTTATGTTGGTCAAAACGAGGTTTGTTGCCTTGGGAAGCGCGTTCGGGCGACTTTTCCGGGCCGGTTTTCAGTCTAGGGTTTCATGGTTAAATGTTAGGGGTTTGTATTGACCTTCACGTATACTTTGGACATGACAGGAATTGTACAGTAGTACCAGAACGAGGGTATACGTTCGATTTTCAGCAGAATTGTACTGTGAGTGGGCCGTTTTCTTAAACCCTTGCGTGCATAAATGTTTTCTGGTTTATTATACATATTCACATGCTAAAAAAAATAATGGTTTTGATGAGATGAAAATTATGTTTATGGCACGTTTCACGGTATTTGGGCTTGAGACCCGTCTGATGAAACTTAAAGATTGGTTGGATTTTATCTATGTATATATATATATATATATATATATGCTTGCATGTGGATATCAATAAAATGTATTTGGTACTGCACTGTATAGATCCTTCCATATTATATTGTCTCCTCCGGATGAGGTACCCCGGAGAGGTCACGGACGTCTAGTACGTCCAGCGTCTATGACGCTAAGATGCTGTACCCGAACGGGGTTCGGGGATTGAACTCGGAAATTGAGACCCGAGTGGCACGCGTAGCCTTGTGATTGTGACCTTATTGACGTCAGGGACGTCAGACATCGGGAATGTCAGGATTGGAGTGTATAGTGCAATGGCTAAAATTATGTTTATGGTTTTATTATATGCCTTATGGTTTATATTATATGATTGATGGTTTTAAATTCGGTTGCACGCATGTTTGGAAAACGGAGGGGTAAATTATATGTTTTACTTATCAAATGATTTTATAAACTTGAGTTTCGGTCCACTCACCCTTAATGTTTTGGTAACCCTTCTAGGTCGTGATACTGAGGAGGAGGATGAGGAACCTGAGGCTGAGGCATAGATTTACTTCTGCGTACCTGAACCCCTGTTGGGTGGTTTACCCGCAGGTTTATTTTTAGAGTCGTGCTCGCAACTTGTAATTTTGGATTTCATCCCTTGTCTGACATCTGTTTAATTCGGATTTGATGTATGACTTTAATTTGGTTATTTATCCATTTGATGTTTTGAGGTTAAAATTGGTATGAATTATTGGGTGTCAGACGGGAGCAGGGCACGTCCCCTTGTGGTCCCTGTGGGATCGGGGCGGGTACTGTCATTATTACACTTTTCATGATTGGTAGTCATCCTACTATTTAATATGAATAATTTCGAGGGTATTATTTTAACGCGTCTAGACCATATAAATGCACTCAACCGTATTAAATTATACGGTGGTTAATTTATATGAGTGATACTAACCATCAATTTTGTACTATATTATCATATTTAGTTCCTTGTACAGTGTACTAAATGTAGCCTTATATCACTATATTTACAATAAATGCAATGTAATTATAACAAGGTACCTTCCAATATTATTTTTTTTGGAAATGGATGGAAATAGGTAGTTTGATAAAAATTTATTCAAAAATAGGAGCCTTTAATATTTCTTTACAAAATTACACATTATAAATATCTTAGTAACTTTTTTCTTTTTTTCCACACCAAGTATTTGGGAGAGCCTTTATTTTCTCATCTTCTCCTTGCTCTTGTTTTTCATCAATCATAACCACAAAATTGAAATAGTCATCATTTATCTTTATGTGTCTCTAATTTTTTTTCTTAATAATTATTTTGATGTTTTGTGTTTGTTGAATTTTTTTAATTTTTATCTTTATGTGTCTCTAATTTTTTTTCTTAATAATTATTTTGATGTTTTGTGTTTGTTGAATTTTTTTAATTATGTGGTAGTCATTAAACAAATTAAAACAAATAACCGTTTTAAGAGTGAGGAAGATGAATTTTCAGGTATGAGGCTAGGAAGATGATGTTGGGGTAAGGCCATAAAAACCACTTTCGAATCTACAGATCTGATCTAAGTTTAGATCTGATTTGGATTGAAGGACATTATCAAACCATAAGAACACTATCAGACAGTGGCGTAGCCAAGAATTCATCTGAGTGTGAGCATTTTTAAATACTTAAAAAATTAATATAATTCAACTTATCATAATATATGTCAAATTAGCCAAATTATAAAAAAAAATCATATCATGCTACTGATTTACTACACCCATACACAGTTGTCTTCGATGGAATCTCAGTTTGAAACCATTGCATGCCCAAAATAAATTATGGTTGAATTATTAATTTTAAGCAAAATATACATTCGTAAAATTTTGAAAATTGAAAAAAAAAATTATCTATAATACAAACTATGTACTTTTATATCAAAATATCATTATGATTTTTATAAATCATATATGATAATTATATATATGTGCAATAAAAAGCCTAAAATTGTATTTTCAAATTCTCCCAAAATATATAATTAACCATAATTATATTTTCAAATTGAATGTTAATCCAAAAATATATAATTAACTATAATTATTTATTAATTCTTACTCATTAATAAATTTTTAGTTAATTAAAATATATTATACATGTATTTACATTAAAATATAAGCTTATTGCATTAAATGCACCTTGAACTCACACTTTTGTCACAATTTGCACCCTAAGTTCGTTATTCGCTCACTTAACTGTCTGAACTCGCCGAGTTGTGCCACTCAGCTCCTTTTTCGTCCAAGGTGTTATGTTTACTGTGAAAAAACCTATTTGGCACCTACATGGATAAAAATACAATTAATTAACAAAGGGTAATTGTGTAACTTCTACCATTTTCTTCTTCCTCCAACCATCACATCTTATTCCTCATGTTCTAATGGACAACACCTTCTCCAAACTCCAAAGTACCACATCGCCACCATAATCGATAGCAAAAATGGTTATCCAATTTTTTTCTCTCAATCTTCAATTAATTATCTTCATATTTTCATCCAATTTTGATTTGAAAACCTTAAATTTTTCCAAAAATCTTAAATTTTAGATTTTTCCCCAATTTCAAATGTCAGAGGAGAATTGGAGAATATGAAGGCATTCTTGAGGACCGTAGACGCCATGGAGGAGATCGACCACTAACTCAAAAGTATGGGTTAAGCAAATTAGAAATATTGCTCATGAAACTAAAGACATTCGAGACGAATTCACTCTTCTTGTAGATTTGACATCGAAGCTTTGGCCGCATCGGGTCAAATTGCAATCCAAGATGGGTCACCACCACATTTCCTGGAAGCGAGTGTGGGGGAATTTTTGCCTCTCATATCATAATCAAAAGCTAATTGATGACAATGATGTAGGACGAAACCAATGACTTGGTGTTTTGCAAATACGGAGACCAGTCTTGGACTTTCATCGACGAAGCTAGATCTTATTCTGAGGACATCATATCTGTCAACTGCTTGTTTTACATTGTCGATAACAAGGGTATAATTGCAGTCTGCGATATTGACGGTCTGTCCCCACCGAGAGTTGGGATTATCCCAATGCCGATACTAGATGATGCATATATGTGATATTTGGTGGTTTACGGGGCCGATTTGTTGCTGGTGAGTCGGTATTTGGAGATTGATTATGATTTTTTGGCGGACAATTCAAATATATACTACAGGACGGTGAAATTTGATGTTTTTAGGATGAATTGGGTGAGGGAGAGGTGGGAGAAGGTTGAGAGCTTATGAGACATGATGGTGTTTATTGGAGAAAACTCATCATTCTCATTGCCAGCTTCTGACTTTCCGGGAAGTGTGGGAAATTGTGTTTACTTCACAGATGATTATTCCAAGTCCAACTATGAAAGTGGAATTGGGGCTATGATTTCGGAATTGTCAAATTAAGAGAAGGAAGCATTCAAGAATTGCCTCTTCATCCAAGAAATTCCAACTACGAGGTGCATTGGCCTCCCGGCTCTCTTCCACTTTGGGTTACTCTTAATCCATGCTAGCTGATGCAGTACACAACAATTCTCAGATGCATTTTCTACCTTACGTTCGCTGAAGGATTCTCATAGGCATTCAAAGAGGAGGAGACACCACTTCTTTCACAGCTTCATCAATCGTTCTTGGTGGCTTGATTGTTAAGTGGGTATTATCTTTGTTACCTTTGCTTAATCTTGCAGAAGTGTAAGTGTGAAAACTCACCCTTGTAGCTTGTAGGCAGTAGTAGGCTTGTTTCTACCATTATAAGTCAGACTCAGAACAAAGTCCTTGTATTTTTCATCACATTAGGGTAGTATCTTTGATGCCAAATCATAAATCATGAAGAGTGAGATTTGATGAGATGTAACTTTAGATTGTAACAAAGTGCAGTCATATTTGAAACATAAAAAAAAAAAAAAAAAGAGTTCCATGGAAATCCAGAGATGAAAAATCACGGGTTTGAATTATTTCTTCTTTTTATGTAGAAATGTAAGATTTTGATTTGTTTTTTTTTCTGTGAAAATGAAGAAATATGGATTTTTGGAGGAAGATGAATAGTTCCCTAGTTTCTTATTTTGGAGGAAAATGAATAGTTCCCTTTCCACATAATCTTACATGGCAAAAGTGTGTCAGTTTGTCAAAAATCTCAATTTTACCCTTATTTTTCATGGCCGCTTAACATCTCTGACGAAAATGGAGCTGAGTGGCACAACTCGGTTATTTCATGCAGTTAAGTGAAACAATAACGAGTTCAGGGTGCAAAGTGTAACAATTGTACGAGTTCGTGGTGCATTTAAGCTAAAAAACCTAAAATATATATAATTTAGTGGGGCCTGACGACCCCTTGGGCCCATGCTAACTCCGCCAATGCGATCAGATTATAGGGACAAAAACAGCTTTAATTGATGAAAATTTCAAAATTGCATTTATGTCCCCCTAGTTTGATAGTGTCATTATAGTCAGATAGTGTTCTTATAGTTAGATGGTGTTCTCATAGTCAATTTTGAAATTTTCATCAACTAAGGCAATTTTCTGTCTTCATAGTCTGATAATGTATCTATAGTCTGATAGTGCCCTCATAGTCCGATAGTATTCTTCAACCCAAATCAGATATAATATCATATTAGATCTACAGATTCAAAAATAGCTTCCATGACATTCAATCTAGAATCATCTTCCCAACCTCAGATCACTCCACAATCAGTTATTTCCTTTAATTTGTTTAATTCATGATACATAATTAAACAAATTCAACAAGTACAAAACACCTAAAATAAAGATTAAGAAAAAAATTGAGACAACAAGATGAATGATGACTAATTCAAATTCGTTATTGTAGCTGACGAAGAACGAAAGTGATGAGAGCTATAAGAAGATGATGGCTCTGCTGAATGTTTGGTGTCCAGGTAGCAAAATTAAGGAGGAAAAAGATTTCAAACCACGGTGGGAGAGGGAGAGAGAAGGTTATTATTGGATATTTATAATATGTAGTTTTATAAAGAAATTTTAAAGCGTCTATTTTTGAGTAAATTTTTGACAAATCACGTATTTGCATAATTTGTTTGTTTTTTTGTTTTTGTTTTTTTTTTTTCCTGAAGGAGGCTAAAAGCAGCTCAATTCCTGCCGTGGGCTCTTGCATTAGAGTTGCTCCCAGACTTTCAGTGACTTTCTCTCTCTGCTTCTCTGTTACATTTTTTAGTTCTTTAATCCAACTCGTATGACATCATTACGTTTTCTGGTTTGCTTCTGAGCTAAATACTAGTGGATTAGTTGATTACGGCCAACTCCATTGTTCTTTTCTCCTGTTCACTACACAGCAGGTACTTTTACTATTACAAGTTTTCTTTACTCCGAGGATGATCATATCTTCTGGGTTTTTAAATTTTCGTTTTGAAACTAGGTTTTTTTTAGGGCTTTTTGTTGAAATTTCGGCTGTGATAGTGTGATTTTGGGGGTTTAATTTAAATTGGGGACTGCTACTAGGTTTATTCTTCTTCTTTTTTTTTGTCGTACTTATGGATACTGGAAATCATTTATCACAGCTAGATGGATACTGGGTTTGTTCTGAGTATCATATTCTAATTTTTATTTTGTGATTGATTGTTTGGATCAAGCAGCCTTTGTTCCAGCTGTAGTGAGTTTGGAAGCAAAGGTTCCAACTAGATTTTGGGTTGCCTTGTAGCTCACAAGAGAGTGAATACGTGTTATTTGCTTCAGGAAAGAGGAGCTAACTGCTGTCTTTTTCCTAGCTTCTGTATCATGTGTAAACTGGAAATAGAGGATTCAGGTCTGTCCATTGTCCAGTAGCTCTAAGTTTGTGGTATCTACTATTCAAGGAGGCTGGGGTGAGTTTGGTAATACCCGAAAGGTGCCATTCATTGCTTAATGAAATTGTTGCTGCATTTGGTAAAGGAAAGAAGGAAAGAGTGTTGTGGGGATGTTGGAGGATGCATGTTTTAGGGGTCATCGCAATAGAGAAGAATGGGTGGATTTTTATAACAAAAAGGGTTTTTGGTGAAGAGCTTTGGGAGAATGTTAGGTTCTCTTCTTCCTTTTAGGCTTCCATTTCGTTTCATTAGATTTCAGGGATCTTTCACTCAAGTATATTTTTCTAGATTGGATGGCAGCTATAGATAATTTCTGACTTGTAGGCTTTTGCTCTTTCTTCTGTAATCAGTCGTACTCTGTACGTTGGTGCACTACACCATTCACTTTTTTCTACCCCATATTTTTCCTTATTGTAAGTTTTTCTTCTCAAAAAAAAAAAAGTAGCATTTCTCTTATTTTCTCTGCAAATAAACGAAGGGAAGAGTTCTTGTGCATGATTTTTGATGTCTATATGTTGGTCACTAATGTTTCCATTTAATTGTATGCACCCAACAACGCTAACGGAACATCCCAAAACGAAAACAAAGAATATGGAATAAATTATTTACACATTGCATTCTTCATCACCATATCTCTAATTTGATTTTGCTTTGTATCCATTGTGAACCAAAAAAAAAAATCAACAGAACTAGAAGCTCAAATCTTAAAAAATAGCACCCAAAATTCATCCGGCATTGTGTCAAGAAAAAAATGATGACAGAATACAGATAGAACCTAAAGGGTATACTAAGAATATTAAAAGTGTTTATGGATGAAATCATTTGATACTTATTTTACTATAAGGAACCAAAATGAACAGTTGAATTGTGATATAAATTGGTGTAGTGAGTCCAATCGAGTGGTTGGTTTCTTTTTTATGTAACTGACCAGCTGGTTTCTTAGCATTCCCCTAAATAATGCATTATATATATATATATATTGCTTCTTGCATTCTTACCACTGCACGTAAACTTATTATTAATATAGCGCATCAACAGTACAGATCTCTGGTATGTATGTTTTCAAGCAGAACTTCTCAAGCATCTGTCCTACAGCTTCCCACTTGCCCTCTAAAGATAGAAAGAATCCATCCATACTGAATATAAGGTGTTTCATGATGCTAAATTTATTACCTTGATGCCTCTGTAAATCCATTAACTGATGCTTCATTTTTGTGTTTGGGATGAGTGATCCTTCTTCATATCTGAAATACTGATAAGGGAGGAAGGAAACAGGATAAAACAAAACAAAAATTCAAATATTTCCTCAAAATGAAAAGAGTTACAAAAAGGTTCTTACGAAAACTCTTAAGCGTGTAAATTAATTAACTGATACTTCACTTTTTTTTTGGGTGTCATGCTTCTTGCATACTCTAAAATACTGGTAAAGAGGCAAACAAGAGAAAGAAAAACCATAAAAGAACAACTAAACTATATTCAAAAAATAAATAGACTTAGAAAGGTGCTTTCAATGATTTTTAAGCCTCTGCATTTTAGCCTTTTAGGTCTGAACCTTTCTGAGCTGCACCATATTTGGGGACGAAAATTGGGTGGAGAGGGTATGGGCTGGTGATGTAGAACGGTAGAAGGAAAATGGGTTTGTTTTTACTGATCTCGTGTCTTCTTTTGGTTGAATTTTTCTTTCAAACTGGCTTTGACAGCTTTATACATTTTAATTTTTGAACTAAACTTGCTTTTTTCTTAATAATTGTTTGCCTTTTGTATTTTTGTTATCAAAGTTTTCCCCAAGGGTGAGTTGTTGCGCTGCCCAGGATTTTCATTCTGCTCCCCCCACTTTAAAAAAAAAAAAAGAATTTTTTTCTATTGGAATTTTGTGGTTGAGGATGTTTTTCATCCTAACAAGGCCATTTAGTGGATTCAACGTGTGGTTACTTTGCCTTCTTTTTTTTCCCCTTTTTCCTTTTATCTTTCAATTTGTGTGTGTCTGTGTGGTTGTTGATAAGCTGATGCTCCATGAAGTAGACTTTTCTACTAAATGATAAAAGTTAAGTAGATTTACTATTATTATTATTATTAATATTACAATTGAGGTCGTCTGCAAGAGTTTTTGACATATTTTTTGGGCGTTTCTGATTTTCCATTCAGACTCTAAACCTGTCCAACTTGCACCCAGACACGACAAACCATGATCAAGAAATAGAAAAGCTAATCGACAATTCTGTAAATGCTTAACATGCGTTGCATCTTACTTCGTTTGAAACCTTCAACTAAACTATCCTCCAGCGTAATCACTAGAGCCTTCTTCTCTACCACCCCAACCACTACAACCACACAGCTAAAACAATGCAAGTCTTTGCTCCAAGTCAAGCTCATTCACCAGCAGATTTTGGTTCAGGGCCTCACACACACCGTCACCAACCTTATCGCTGCCTACGTAGCCTGTAATGCTCCTTCAGAAGCTTTGGTGTTGCTGCAGTGCCTCATTCCCTGCCCATCAACTGTTTTCTGGTGGAATGTGCTTATACGAATTGCCATGCGTTTTGGTTTACTACATGACGTTCTTTATCTCTACTGTCGAATGCGAATACTTGGATGGAGGCCTGACCATTATACTTACCCCTTTGTTCTCAAAGCTTGCGGAAACCTTCACTCCTTTAGTCAAGGCTCTTCAGTTCATGCCTCTGTGTATGTTAATGGGTTTGAGTCAAATGTGTTTGTTTGCAATGCGGTGGTTGCTATGTATGGCCGATGTGGCTCGTTGGGTGATGCCTACAAAATGTTCGAGTACTTGTTTGAAAGAGGGATAGGGGATGCTGTGTCATGGAATTCAATTGTTGCAGCTTATGTTCAGAGTGGGGACTCGAAGAATGCACTCAAAATGTTTGATCGAATGATGGGGGATTTTAGTGTGCGTGCGGATGCTGTTAGCTTAGTTAATATTCTTCCTGCTTGTGCATCGGTTGGTGCACCAAGGTGGGGTAAGCAGATTCACAGTTATGCCATTAGGAATGGATTATTTGAAGATGTCTTTGTGGGTAATGCTGTGGTTGATATGTATGCGAAGTGTGAGATGATGGATGTGGCACGCGAGGTATTTGACAGGATGGCAGTGAAGGATGTGGTTTCTTGGAATGCAATGGTTACTGGGTACTCTCAAATTGGTAGATTGGATGATGCCATTAGTTTATTTGAGAAGATGAGGGAGGAAAATATTGACTTGAATGTTATCACTTGGAGTGCCGTGATAGCAGGATATGCTCAAAGGGGACATGGTTATGAAGCGGTAAATGTATTTCGTCAAATGCAGGCTTGTGGCTCAGAGCCAAACATCATTACTCTTGTGTCTCTTCTATCAGGGTGTGCCTCTGCAGAAGCATTGATTCATGGAAAAGAGACTCATTGTTATGCAATAAAAAGGATCCTAAACCTAGCCGAAAATGATATGATGGTAATTAACGGTTTGATTGACATGTATGCTAAATGTAAGAGTGCTGACGTTGCTCGAACAATGTTCGAGTCAATTGCACCAAAGGAAAGGAATGTGGTGACTTGGACTGTGATGATTGGCGGATATGCCCAGCACGGGGAAGCTAATGAGGCACTAGAACTTTTCTACCAGATGCTTAGGCAGGATCGCTCCCTAAAGCCAAATGCTTTTACTATATCCTGTGCTTTGATGGCTTGTGCTCGTCTTGGTGCGTTGAGGTTTGGTAAACAAATTCATGCTTTTGTACTCCGTAATCAGTATGATTCTTTGAAGCTCTTTGTAGCTAATTGCCTAATTGATATGTATTCCAAATCTGGAGACATTGATGCAGCTAAAGTTGTGTTTGATTACATGGAACAAAGAAATGCTGTTTCTTGGACTTCAATAATGACTGGTTATGGAATGCATGGCCTTGGTGAGAAAGCCTTGCAAGTGTTTGATGAGATGAGGAGAGTGGGACTGGTGCCTGATGGTGTAACGTTTCTTGTTGTCCTCTATGCTTGTAGCCATTGTAGAATGGTTGACGAAGGAATGATGTATTTTAACAGCATGAGCAAGGACTATGGTGTTGTTCCTGGGGCAGAACACTATGCTTGTGTGGTTGACCTCTTGGGTCGTGCTGGTCAATTAGACGAGGCACTGAAGCTCATCAATGGCATGCCTGTGCAACCAACTCCAATTGTATGGGTGGCCTTGCTTAGTGCTTGTAGGACCCATGGGAATGTTGAACTAGGTGAATATGCAGCACAATGCTTATCAGAGATTGAGTCGGAGAATGACGGTTCATACACATTACTTTCAAACATATATGCCAATGCCAGACGTTGGAAAGACGTTGCAAGGATTAGATCCTTAATGAGACATAAGGGCATCAAGAAGAGGCCTGGTTGCAGTTGGGTGCAAGGAAAGAAAGGCAGTGCAACCTTCTTTGTGGGTGATAGGACACATCCAAAGTCTAAAGAAATATATGAAACCCTTGGAGACTTGATTAAACGGATCAAAGACATCGGATATGTTCCTGAGACAAGCTTTTCGCTTCATGATGTCGATGATGAGGAGAAAGGAGACCTTCTTTTCGAGCATAGCGAGAAGTTGGCTCTGGCCTATGCCATCCTAACTACTCCAGCAGGTGCACCTATCCGGATTGCTAAGAACATACGTATCTGTGGTGATTGCCACAATGCGATTACCTACGTCTCCAAGATTATTGATCATGAAATCATATTGAGGGATTCAAGTCGCTTTCATCATTTCAAGAACGGATCCTGCTCCTGCCAAGGCTATTGGTGAAAAAAAAACAGATATGCTAGTTCTCGTTGTGCTCCCAATTTTTTTTCTTAGTTTTATAAATTGATTGCATTAGATACAAGATGAATAGAAGAGGTCAACTGAAAAATCATTATTTTGTAAGTGCCAAGGTCCATGAAAGATATTACAGGTCTGGCAAACATCTTCTGTTCTTTCTTCTTCTACAGATGAGTCATGTGCCTTTCAGAAAAACCAAAAATATTTTAAGAAAAACATCATTTTTGCCCTAAGCTTGTGTTTAAGTTGTTCAACTTATCTTATACTCTCAGTCAAATTAATTCTGAAATGGAATTGGATCTTTTAAACTGCTTGTTCAGAAAACTTGTAAGTTATCTTGTTTGGATTCTCTTAGAAAAATAAAGCACTTTTCATGGTCTAATTGATTGCAAGGAAAACTAAAGGAAACCAAACTAACGTAAATTTTCTGCATTAGTTATATGACTAGAAAATGAAAGATAAAATCTGTTGCAGTAACAATTCCATTTCCAAAATTTACCTGAGAAGGAGTTTGTTTGCGTGTAGAGAGCATATGAGGTGCTGGGGGTTGTAGTCCACAGGGGACTTCTCTAGAATTGTTTTTCAAATGATTGTTCAGATCAACCAGTCACTATTCTGTTGAGGTGATTTGGGAAGCAAAGTTTAAGGTGAAGATTTTGGGTTGGCTTGTGGCTCATAATATGTTGAATACTTGTTATTTGCTTCAGGAAAGGAGATCTAATTGCTTTTTTTCTTCTAGTTGGTGTATAATGGGGAAATTGAAAGGAGACGACGCAGATGTGTAGCAGTGGCTCTAAGGATGTGGTATTTATTATTCAGGGAGGCTGGGTGAGTTAGTTAATTACTGAAAGGTGACATCGATTGATTAGTCTTGCTGTATTTGATAAAGGAAAGAAGGCTAGACTTTTGTGAGGATGTTGCAGATTGGCTGTTTTGTGGGTGATTTGGAAAGAAAGGAATATTAGGACAGCAAGGGTGTATGGCTAGAAGAGCTTTGGGAGAGTGAGGTTCTTGTCTTCCTTCTGGGCTTCCATTCCATTTCATCAGAAAGGATCTTTCACGCTCTCTTATGGTTTGCTAGATTGGAAGGCAGCTATTGGATGATTGTTGCAGTTTTAGTTTTATTGGTTATCTTTCTCTTGTTATCAGTTGCTTTCTGATGTTGGTGGACTCGTTTGCCCTTTGTTTCGTGTTGTTTTTGCTTTTCCTTTTATTTTGATTTGTGTGTGTTTCTTTGTGTAGTAGTTTAGTTGATGCTCCATTAACTACATTTTTCAACCCAAAGACAAATATTTGTGGATTTTACAATTATTATGGTAGCAATCTTATGTTGTTAATTATTATTGGGTCATCTGCAGGCTTCGTGACATACTTCTCCTGGTGCTGCTGCTTTTCTTGTCCATGGAGCAATAGTAACAGGGTCTATACTGGCACATTGGAGTAATAATTAGCTTAAAGTCTCGTTAGAAGTGACAACGAGATACGAAATTGGATGTTTGTCTTCGTAGGTGTCTTCACGAACGTCTTCTATTACGGAAAGGCCTTGTATTAAAGGGTTAGCTTCCTCTTACAGCCGGAACAAAAACATTTTTTTACGTGCCATTTTATATTACAATGGTAGCTCTTCTATTATGTTTGTCCATTGTTGCGAAATGGAGGCAGTGACCTATTAGCTTCGATGTTGAATTATTCAAAAGTAAAGTGGTGCAAGAATTCAATAGATCTAATTGCCTCTTGAATTGACTTGATGGATAAGGAAAATTTATCAGAAGCTAGCATTGGAGCAGTTGATGGAGATGGCTTACCTGGAAAGAGTAATCATTTAGGTACTCCCCCACGGCAAAGTTTTGACAATGAGGTTGGCTTGCCAACTTGTCGTGTGTGCCAGTGTGCTGAATCTGACAAAAGGGGAGATGCAGTGTTAGGATTTTTGGGTATAGCTCCTCCTTTACAAGAAGCATGTATAAGCCATGGGGAAGTAAAGCCTGATAGCAAAGTAGTCCCTGAAGATGCTGAAAGTGATATTTACGTCGAGAATCATTTTGTGAAAGATTCGCAATTTTTGGAATTTGTAAGCCCTGATGGGGAGGTTTTCATTTGTAGTGCTGATTTAGAGACGGGTTCATGTCACCATGAAGACACATTAGTTGAGCTTGGTTGCTCATGTAAAAATGAACTTGCTCTGGTACACTATGCATGTGCACTCAAATGGTTTGTCAACCATGGATCCACTATTTGTGAAATCTGCGGGTGTCATGCAAAAAATATCAGAACTTCAGACTTCAAAAAGGTTATGAATTCGTTGAAGGAGTATGAAATATTGAGGGAGCGAACAGCTAGGGGGGAGCCTGATGCCACACAGGTCACCACAAGTACAGGTATAGATCCTGACGCTGTAGCTGCTATCAGAAGGCAACGGCTGAGTGAGATTTCACATTGGTTTACTCCATATACTAATAATAGCAATAACAATGATACAAATAGAAATTCTGTTGCAATTTCACAAGCAGTATCGGAACAAACTCTGAATACTGTGGTTGCCCCTGCTGAAAATCCTGCAACCAAGTGGGCTGTGGAAGGTACTGGGATTCTGCTTGCTACAGGGCTGCTTACTGTAACTCTTGCTTTTCTTATCGCTCCTCGTGTTGGAAAGGTATGTACGTGGTGCAGATAGGAAATTATTCTTTTAAAATCCTGCTATTTTGTATGGAAAATTAATGTATTTGACTGTCGCCTTATCTTTACTTACTGGTCAATTTCCCAAACACAAGCATGAAATCGACCTTCCAAATTGCATGAGAGGCTAGGAGGCGGAAGATTAGTACTAACATCTTTTCTTCTGCCACAATATGCATGAATCTTTATGCTGATGGATCTTTGACCTTCCTTCTGCTAGACTAT
This sequence comes from Prinsepia uniflora, assembly GCA_032719365.1. Taxonomy (NCBI): domain Eukaryota; kingdom Viridiplantae; phylum Streptophyta; class Magnoliopsida; order Rosales; family Rosaceae; genus Prinsepia; species Prinsepia uniflora. The sequence goes on along the minus strand of CM064870.1, from coordinate 46,621,196 downwards.
GCATGACTTTTTATGATGTTGGATCTGCTCTAGAACCATCATTCACTCCATTTTTTTCCCCTTTTCTTTTCATCTTCTTTAATCACCCATCATCTGGACTGAGAAGGCCAGCCACCTCATCATCCAACACCTGCTTGTTTGAGTCTTTCAGATCCTCTTGAGATCCTGAAGCATTATTTCAAAACAAAAACATGTTTGAAGCACATCATCACAACCCTGACATGAACCCCTAATATCTGCACTAAACCTTCAGAGGACTCACAAAATGAACCTGGCTTTTGTGTTTGTGCAACACTCCACAATCTAATAATCGTGGTTAGTGATTTGTAATGGTTGTTGGAAGCAATCTTTGCGAAACATCTGGAAGTTTTCTTAGCTCATAGAAAATGAGAGATTAAATCTCAATCACTTTGTATAATTAGTTTCTATTTTGTGTCTTGATATTTATACTTTAGGGTTGGGCTTTTTGTGTGGGACCTTAAGCAGGAGGACAACGAAATTTACTGTTTTCTCATGCTTTTCCTTTGATCAATGTAACCTGTACGGTACCAAACTCCTTACGGATTTGTGCTGTTCTTATTACTTTGGTAACTACATAATATTTTGGCCGACTTTTACAGTAGTAGATTTTGGTTGTTGCTTCTTTTGTAAGCCCCTCTAATAGGAGTATATCCATCAAAGCGCTAACTCCAGGAAATCAGAGAACTCCTACACACTGTTCAACCTTTAACACCCCAATTTTTGGACTGAGCTCTATTAAAGTAAAACTCTCTAGTACCACCCAAGCTTCATCCGACGTGTCCCAAGGAACACGTTACTTCCATCACAATCCCCTTGTAGCCCGATTGTCATTCAACTGAGAGAAGTAAAGACAAATCTAACCAAACCAACCACCCAAACATAAAAATCTACGTTAGATTGATACCCTACTCTCTTGTCCTTCACTTTTTTATGCACCCTCTTACTTCCATTGAGTAAAAGGGTCTTTTTCTTGGCCAATACCCGCCGTGTAGCTCCACTAAAAACAGAAACACTTTCTTTTAAACTCTTTATGAAAGGACCAAAGATGTACCTGCCTTAATTCCATAATAATCAAAGTGATCCTTAGGTTATGAACATTTTGGACTTGTCTTCTTCTGGAATCAAAGCATGGGATTTCATTCAACATCGTTATCTTTGCCTATTAAGGCATTCTTTTTGTCGAATTGTGTATCATGCTATATGTTTTCCTACATTTTTTATTTTATAAGCTGTTTCTTGGTGTGCAGAAAACAGCCAGAAGCGGTCTTCATATTCTCCTGGGAGGAATTTGTGCTTTAACAGTAGTGGTTTTCTTTCGATTTGTAAGTACCTTCTACCTTATATTTTTCTTTCTGTCCCTGTTTACGATGATCTTTTGCATTTGATAAAATTAATTTCCATTCATTCATCGATTCTACGTGTGAATTTAATATGGCTATGTTAATTTGTTTTCCAAGTGTTGTATTTTTTTTTTTAACAAAAAAACCACTACGCATTTAAGAATATATGATTTTAATAATTGAATATATGCAACCATAATACTGTGTGAGAGAATTGGTTGGTGGGAGAATTGGTTGATTGATTTGATATGTTTGTTAGACCTTTGTAGACAGCCTTGAAACCCTTTGCATCGACAATCATCCTACTACGGCGATCAGAGGAACTAACTGAGTGTTCACTTACGAGTCGCACAATTTCATCTTTTGCAGCTTGTGGAAGTCCATTAGATATATGTATTAAGGAACCTCCCGGATCAGAGGAGATGCAAAATCAATCTCCTTGATCCGGTTGTCTAGTCAATAGGAATCCTTCAGATTCCTTGCCTATTGTATATACATGATTTCCTTCCTAGTTGGTTTTTTTCCTAGTTAGTTATACTCCAGACTTTACAAATAGATTACCTCTGTTGTACATCAAACTAATTCGAAATATAGAAATCTTCTCATACCTTTTATGGTATCAGAGCCCTAGGGCTCCACTGAACAAACCTCCTTTTTTCTCTTCTTCCATGGCCGCACAACCCACGACCATCCCTATCAATCCCATACCACCACCCGAAACAAACCCTAATCCCTCCTTCCTCATCACTATCAATGCTGCCGCCCAGCTCCTAGTCAAGCTCACCGCCGCCAATTTTTTTCCCTTGGTGTGTGCTCAGTTCAACGCCCTTCTCATCGGCTATGATCTAATGGGCTACATGAATGGAACTCATCCCTTCCCACCTGTCACCGAGTCCGCGCTTCGCGCCCATCTGTCAAGACCAGCTCGAACTCCATGCCATCTTGGCATCGGTTTCACCTCAGGTAATAACCCGGATTGCTATTGTCAAAACCTCAGCAGCTGCCTGGCAGCATCTGACTCGCCTTTATGCGAGCACTACCCCTTGCCCGTGTGCTTGGCCTCAAGGAACAGCTCACCCTCCTTCGCTGTGATAACCGCCCTATTTCTGAATACCTGCAGGAAGTTCGTCTTTGACGAACTAGCTGCCATTGATAACCCACTCTCGGACGACGACCTGCTTTTCCGTGTCCTTAACGATGCGGGTCCCCAGTTCAAAGACATTGCTGCTGCAGTCAGTCCCGAGACACATTTGTGTCCTTTGAGAACCTCCACAACATGCTGGTTCAGCCTGAATCAGCGTCCAAACACGAAGAACTAGCAGGCCCCTCTTGCCATCGCATATGTGTCACAGGCCCACCGTGGCCACAGCTCCAATCATTCCACTCATGGCTCCTCCGACCACCGCTACTCCAACCAACAACTGGACAACAACCGCTCCTCTGGCCAGCAGTCCTTTTCTTCAGCAAACCCAGCTAGCTCCCACCGCTCCAACCACCCTGGAAATGGCTATTGTGGCTTCTGTCAGTGGTGTGGCACCCAGGGCCACAGTGCCAAACGCTGCCCCCATCTTCAGCACTCCTCAGCCCCTCCACCCGTGGCCAATCCCACCACCCAAACCCATCTCTCAGTTGGCTCCTCAACTTGGGTGTATCACACCATGTCACCTCCAGCTCTCACTATCTCTAATGCCACTCAGTACCGTGGCCTAGACGAGATAATTATTGGTAACGCTAAGGGCCTAGGTATCACTCACACTGGCTCTTTTTCCTTATGCACCCCATCCTGTACCTCCTTCACTCTTCAAAATGTTCAATGTGTTCTGTCTATGACCAGGAACCTCATTTCAATTTCTAAGTTTAACAAGAAAAATAACACGTCTATTGAACTGTTTCCTACCTTTTTTCATGTGAAGGATCTCAGCACGAGGGCAGTTCTCCTTCAAGGGCCGAGTAAGGATGATGTGTATGAACCAACGTCATCCTTATCAAGTTGTCCCCAATCATTGATAATGAATGAGATGTTTAACATTTGACAGTTTAGAAGAATATGACTGAAGTTTCGTGTGGTAGGCATTAGGTTAATGTTCTGAATAATCTCCTCAAGGCCAATATTAACTAGTTTTTCATAGTCACTAGGAGAAACAGAAAAGAAAACAAGGCAGCCTTTGCTGGGACGGGGAAGTCAAAAGTATTACTGGCCTATAGTTGATTTAATACATTTTCTTCTTGTTTTAGATTGGAAGTCGGGTTACTGTATTATTTTTTAACAAATAAGAAAAGTTTTTTTAATGTATGTTTTGTGAAATTTGATCATACACACCTCGGGTCAATTCAAGTGCAGTCATACTATTGACTCACCATATATGAACCTATTGTGATGTATAAACCCTAATAATCTCCTTGTTCATCATCACAGACGCTATACTTACGTTAGTATTTGTTTGCTAAAACTTTGTTTTTAAATGTGGCAGTTTGTGCTCACCAGATTAAAGTATGGACCTGCGCGCTACTGGGCAATATTATTTGTGCTTTGGTTTCTTGTCTTTGGTATTTGGGCTTCAAGGACACATGGTTCTCATACAACATAATTTTTGCTTTCATATTGTTCACTTGTTGATGCCTGCATTATTCCATTGTTTTGGTAACCTTGCAAACAAACCTTGTTCAACTTTATCTTTCATTTTCAGACTTTATTGGCTGCCCATCTTTCATGTGGAAGTGTAAAAGTATGCGAGGGATGATTTAATGTTTTTGCATTAATTATATGGATTTTTTTATATTTCAAATTCATATTATTCGTTATGAGTTATTTTTATGTTACTAATTTTATTTGATACTTTTACTTTCTTAAAATGGAACCCTATAAAAGTTTATTGAGGGGTAAAAAATAAGGGAAGAAATTTCTTTATAGTTTTATTATAATGTAAAGAGAGAACCTCTTTTCGGTAGAGGAAGATGGAAACGATTTGGATTTTACCTAAATTGAGAATAATGCAAAGTCATCCGGTTTCACTTGTAAATGGAATCCCGGCCAAAAATCGATGGTAGGAATTAAGACTGGGTGGGGATTGGGTCGAGTTGGATTTTATCTAAATTGAGAATAATTCAAAGTCATCCGATTTCATTCATCCGAACTTAAATTAAACCAGTTATCCTGCAAAAAGATGGAAAGCCTTTTGATTGCTTTGGGTAGCTCGGGTCGGGTCTCATTCATTAAGATGAAATTATTAGTAAGGGATCGGTTTGTAAATCAATCGAATTGGTTTTTCATTGATTCGATTTTAAGTTTTTGACTAATGTTCAGTCCAATTTTTATATTTCAATCTAGTTTGAGATGAATTTATTTATCCTATGCAACCATTATATATATATATATATATATATTAAAATATCATAGTGAAAGTTCGAATTTTTATTCACAAATAGAAATGTGTAGACTATCAATCGATCCAATATCAAAACAACCTAATGGTGCATAGATTTTCAGAGAACAAACACTAGGGATGCCTAGTTTGTGAGTCTCTAGTTTCCTCTTAAGTTTTCGCAATAAAATGATGATGTTTATTCTTAAAAAATATATATATATATACATGTATATATATATATATATAAGAATTTATTCATTGATTTGTGCATGGTATAATTTAGCTTTTTACAACAAATTATGTAAAGTCACATAATAAAATAATTATATGTTTGGTTGGAAACATTTGATTTTTGACAAAAAAAAAAAGGATCGATTTAAATCAAATTGAATTTGAAATTTCCGATTTTTAAATATAGTTGCCCACATTCTAACATTTAATAGGATTACATGCCCACGGGGGTTCTCAAGGATCTTTCCGTAATCATCTCCCGCATCTGCCAACATTTCTTTGGAAGGAACCCGATACAATAAGATCGAAACATGTTCCGATAGATGAAGTTACCGTCCATGACGTTATACCAAATCCATTTGGCGTATCCACATACTTCTTACAAACTCAGTGTATGGATTAGAGGTCTGTAACATCATACACACAGCCACATAGGTATTCCTATTCCAGAGATTTAGAGGTTTTTCTATATCGACCTCCACACCACCACACAAATATGCAATATTCTCGTCATCCATTAAAATTAAACCTAAAACTTCTCATTTATAAATGAAGACACATGAATATTATTGTACCATAGTGCTAGTTGGCTACAGATTACATCTTTATCCAATATATGAGCTTCGTATTAGTAAAGCAAAGGGAGAATTAGGAGTCCATTTCAAAACTATTTTGTCTTTTCATTTCAAATTTCACTTCTTATACTTCAGATATAAGGAAAATACGAGTTTTTTTTTTTTAAAAGGATATTATGGAACAGATGACGAACAAATGTACAAGAAAAAGTAGACAATGAAAATGAAAGTTTTACTTACAAATCCCTCTCAGCACATTACACCTAGTCATTTTCAATCTCTCCATTTGAAATGTTATGATACATTTCTAACTAATTTACTCTAAACTTCTTAGTACTTTGAAGTTCCTCATCCAAACACACCTGAAAAAATGTCGGAGGGACACTCCTCATCTTTACTTGCATCAAAATCTAAATGGTTTAACTCAATAGTGGACCATAGAAAGAGTTTACGACAATCACACTTTAACCCCAATTGATATCCCAACGCCACTCCACCCCCTTTCCCTTTACATGTTTTGCAGAAACATCCAACTCCCAATTCCTATCACTCCTACAATCTACCAAACAATGGCAATTACTTCAAGAAGTCATTAACAAAAGCCACTTAATAACAGCGGCAATAATAGACAGAAAAACATATTTCAAGGGTTAGAACACTACAAATCATTCTTACATTACCACCTTTGTAAATTTGGGATACTTAAATTCTTTTCAATTCTTTCATGGGAATTGTTAGATTTCCCTCGTAGTTAGTCTCCTAGTTGGAAACTGCCACTTCTCCTACTTCTCAAGATTCCCTACAATCCTGTTTATTTGAATTTGAATATACGATGTAATCTATTTCTCATACCTCTATAAATCAAACACTTCTTCTTCCACTTCTCTTCCTGGACCCAACGTTGCTCAATTTCTCAAGCTTGGTGATTCGAACTTCCTCCTATGGGTTCACAAAATCAAGCCTTTCCTTGTTGGTCATGATCTCTGGAAGTTCGTTGATGGCTCCCTCTCTTCTTTGCTCCTACCATCACTGTCACTACCTCCACCCCTAACTCTGACAGTGACTCTGCCACCACCACCGTCTCTCATACCCAAACAAACTCTGCCTTTCTTGACTGGCACCAGAAAGATCAACTGGTTGTCAGCTACATTACTTCCACCCTCATTGAGCCCATTCTAGCCCTCAATGTTGGCCATGATACCTCCCAGGCTCTCTGGTCCTGCCTTAAGCAACACTTCGGTCAGCGGTCTGTAGCGAATGAAACCAATATTCGCTTTCAACTCCTTGATCTTTCCAAAGGTTCCAAACTTGTCAATGAATATCTCTAACATGCCGAGTCCTTGGTTGATGCTCTCGCATCTATTCATGAAACTGTGTCCAACAAAGACCTCATCAGTGCTATCCTTCGCGGTTTAGGACCTAATTACTCCATGCTTGTGACTGCTATTCTCAATTTTCCACCTCTCCCAGATTTTTCTTATCTGCGTGCTCGATTGCTATCGTTCGAGTCTCAACAGAATCGCTCCTCTCTTGACTCCTCTGCTCACAACCCTTATTACCACTGCTAGTCAGCCTGCTCGCAGTCTTCTCTAAGAGGTTTCCTACAACTCTCGTCCTAATCGAGGTGGCTACCGTGGTAATCGTTCTGGTCACAACCGTCACCGCGATTGTGGTTCGCGGAACAACAACCCACCACCCTAGTCTCCAACTCCAGCCACGTGGCCTCCTTAGCAACCTCCACGTTACCTGTGGTCTGGCCAAGGCCTACTAGGTGCAGATCCACCTTCTTGATGTCCCACTACTCACCACAATACTAAGCAATGCCCTCATCGCTACACTGAACCTACACCGGCTTCCCACTTTGCTGGCTCTCATATGGTGTCTCCTATAGACCCAACGTGGTGCCCTGACAGTGGGGCCACTCACCATATGACTGGTAACCCCTCAGCTGTCCAAAACACACAGCCCTATCATGGTAATTCTGTTTATATGGGTAATGGTGAATCCCTCCATGTCTCTCACATTGGTACGGTCCCCTTCACTCTTGGTCATCAATCTTTTCCTCTTTATGATACCTTTTATGTTCCAAACCTTCGTAAAAACCTTCTTTTTGTTCAGTTCACTAAAGATCATTCTGTTGCTATTGTTTTGATCCCCACAACTTCCAAATCCTTAACTTACATACAGGTTTCTTATTGTTTCAGGGCCTCTGTAGGGACGGTCTTTATCCTCTCAACTTTTCAGCTCCTCAAGCCTTCACCACCATGTCTTCGAATGTCTGGCACAACCGCCTCGGGCATCCTTCCAAAAGTGTGCTCTCTCACTTGGGCTCCTCCTTAGGCGATTCTTTCATTTTCCCTTTTCTTTTGTAATGACTTGTCGTTGGCAAGTCCACTCAGTTACCATTTGAAATTAATGAAGAGCATGCATCTTTTCCTTTATTTTTAGTGCATTCTGATGTCTGGTCCTCCATTGTCCCCTCTGTTTCAAGCTATAAATACGTCATTTTCACTGATGACTTCACTTGCTGCTCATGGGTTTACCTTATGCGTCATAAATCTAAAGATCTTTCCCACTTTAAAACCTATGTCACCATGATTAAAAAAGTCTTCCAAACCTCCATCAAATACTTTCAAAGTGACGGTAGCACTGAGTATACCAATAGTTGATTCTCTGCCTTTCGTCAATTCCTTGGTATTCAACATCGTTTTTCTTATCCTCACACTCCCCAAAAAAACGGTGTTGCCAAAAGGAAACATCGTCACATCGCCGACATGGCTCGTACCTTCCTCGTTTCTTCCTATGCTTCCCTATATCTATGGGCTGAAGCTGTTCTCACTTCTGTTTACCTAATAAATCTCCTTCCCACATCCCCTCTAAATTGGTCTTCTCCTCACGCCGTTCTCTTCCTAAAACCTCCCTCCTATTCTCATCTCTGCAGCTTTGGGTGCACCTGTTTTCCTCATCTTGGTCCCTATGTCACCAACAAACTCCTACCTCGTTCTCTTCCATGTGTGTTTTTGGGTTACAACTCCTACCACAAGGGTTATCGGTGCCTTCATCCTCCGACGGGTCGGATCTACATATCTCGCCATGTTGTCTTTAATGAACAAGATTTTCAGTTTTCCAGGACTTCTCAGGTGACTCCTCACCCACTGTGGATGTTGAATTGTTCATGCCCTGCTCTTCTTGTTCACCTGCACAGGTTTCAACTGCCTCCTCACCTGCCTCGGACTTGGTTCTAGGACCACCTCTGCCCACAACTTTTTAGCCCACGTCCACAAGCCCACTTTCCTCTATTGTTCAGGACCCTACTGCTGGTCCAAGAGCTCTTGCTCTGCCTCAACTTGATGCCCAACTTCCTGCCTTGACAAAAAATGATACCATGCCTATTTTTACTGCTCCCTACCTTCCCATGGTCTCTGAGCCACCACAACTAACTCCATCAGGGTCCATCACTACCTCCGTCTCTTCTCACCCTATGGTTACTCGCTCTAGGGATGGCACTCACTCTCAACAGAAACGTACCGATGGCACTATCAGGTATCCTATTCCCTAGGCTCTTTTCAAGGCTATTTCCTCTGAGGAGCCTACTTGTTTTACTCAGGCTCACAAGGTTCCTACATGGCGTGATGTCATGAATGAGGAATTTGTGCTGATTAAGAATCAGACTTAGTCTCTAGTTCCATCCAATCCTTCCTTTAATACCGTGGGGTGCAAGTGGTTGTATCGCATTAAACGTCACACGAATGGCAGCATTGAATGCTACAAGGCGCGTTTGGTAGCCAAGCGTTTTCATCAGTAGCCTGGCCTTGATTATGTTGAGACCTTTAGCCCCGTTGTCAAACCAGCCCCGTTACTGTCTCCTTGGGATGGTCTCTTCGCCAACTTGACGTCAAAAATGCTTTCTTGCATGGGGTTTTGTGTGAAGACGTGTATATGTGAAAGCCTCCAAGTTTTGTTGATCCTACCTATCCCTCCTATGTCTACAAGTTGCATAAAGCCTTGTATGGCCTTAAACAGTCTCCCCGAGCTTGGTTTCAACGGTTCAGTGCCTTCTTACTCCGCTATGGGTTCTATCAGAGTCATGCTGACTCTTCCCTATTAGTTTTTCGGAATTTTGGCATCACTATTATTTTACTCCTCTACGTGGATGACGTTGTCACAAGCAGCTACTCCCGTGCTCTATCATCCTTCATCTCCTCCTTGGGACAGGAGTTTGATTTGAAGGATCTTGGTCCTCTCACTTATTTCTTGGGCCTTCACGTAACCACCACCCCTATTGGTTTGAATGTCTCTCAACTCAAGTATGTTGATGATATTCTCAAACGCACCAATATGCTTCTCTGCAAGCCCGTTCCAACTCTTACTACTGCCAAACAGGTTCTCAATTCCACTTATGGTGACCTACTTTCGTCTCCTATCGAGTATCGCTGCCTTGTCGGGTGTTTGCAGTACCTCATGCTTACCCGGCATGATCTCTCTTTTGATGTTAACTCGGTTGCTCAGTTCATGAGTGCTCCCAGGACATCTCATCTCGTGCCCGTTAAAAGGATCCATCGCTATCTTAAAAGTTCCTTGGAGTTTGGCCTCACTTTTTCCCCTCATCCACTCTCTCCATCCATCTATGCCTATTCAGATGCAGATTGGGCTAGCTGCCCTATCACTTGTCGTTCGACCACCAGTTACCTTATTCACTTGGGCTCGAACTTGATCTCTTAGTGCTCCAAAAAGCAGCCCACTGTCTCCCGCTCTAGTGTAGAGTCCGAGTACCGTGCTCTCTCTCACGCATGTGTTGAAACTGTCTGGCTGACTTACCTTCTTCATGAACTTGGTATCTCTGTTCAGTTTCCTGAGCTTCTTCACCATGGTAACCTGTCTACCACGTACCTTGCTACAAATCTTGTCTTCCATGCTCGCACTCGCCACATCGAGTTGGATTATCACGTTGTCCGAGAACAGGTCGCTCGTGGCAGCCATCTTGTTCGCTTCATTCTTTCGCAGTCCCAGACTGCTGACTTGCTCACCAAAGGGCCGCTCATAGCTCGTCATGCTCATCTTCGGTCCAAACTCATGCGCCCTCTACCGCCTTGTTTGTGAGGGATGTTAGATTTCCCTCGTAGTTAGTCTCCTAGTTCGAAACTGCCTCACTTTTTCCCCTACAATCCTGCTTATTTGAATTTGAATATACGATGTAATCTTTTTCTCATACCTATATAAACCAGCAGCCTACGATCAATGAAAACTAAGCTTTCAGATAATTCCTTTTCTAGTTTTCTACAGGAATAATTCCTAAATTTTTTTAATTAGCTTAAAAAACATGAACGAATAATGAAATTCTAAACTCTAATACTTTGGACTGCTTACATGTGACATTAATACTAGCTAGCAGCAAGTACAATCCCATGATCTTAAACATTTTCCAACTTACATGTATCAAAACAATGCAACCAATAGGTTGCCACAGTATTTTCATTATGGGAGTAGTACATTCCCATGAGAAAACATTACAAACATATGGAAAGGTCTATTTTCTGTCCACATGCATTGCCCTGCCAACTAAGTCCATACATGTTCCTAAGTGTGGGGCATGGCTTCAATGATTTGAACAGATCAGATTAGAATTACACATGAAAAAAACTTATAAATCACTGTACAGATTTCCCACAGGTAAAGATTTGTGGGTTGCACGCATGATGGATTTTTTGAAGGATTTGCTTATAGTATCTGATAAGTACTTTAATAAGGAAATCATAATCAAGAACTGGAATCCGCAGGAAGGTATTTCTTAGAATTTAAAATGATGTAAATCAGTTCATTGCTCTAGTACCTTACCCAAAAGAGTCATGTCGACAACTGAACATTTAGAGGACCTCCATATTTTGAAGCAATCAAAGCGAGACAATATGTAGCACAAAACAAGATATGTCAGTACTATTTTTCCAATACCAGACCTCCAGTCAATAGCCTCCAGTAATACCACTATGAAAACATTGGTACATGTCACTTTAGAAACCAATACCATAAGAGCTTGGGCGAGATTTATTCTTACTTGACAACTTCATTAGGTTTGCGTGTTCTTCCTCTTCCAGTTTTTTCCTCCGTGCAGCCTCTTCTTTCTGTCTCTGAATCAGCTCCAACTCTCGAAACCGTTCCTCTTCTTTGCTCTGCAACTCCAAAGCTTCTCTTCTCTGAGCCTCTTCCACCCTCCTCCTGTTCTCCTCCAGCATCTTATCAAGCTCTTCCCTCTCTTTCCGAGCTTGTTCCTGAAAGTGGTAGACAAGATCAAAAACTCATAGAGATCCAAAAACATTCAACTTATATATATATATATATATCTGTAAGCATGTGTGTATTCACGGGACTTGCTTAATGACACCCACAGAAGAAGTAACCTTCAACTGTGAGAACAAAAGCCAGTGAAACAGTGATCAATATAAGACAACCTAACTGGGAAATAAATAGCACCGATGGTAAGATGATGATGATATTATTCAAATCCAGGTTACTTTCCATGCCAAATGCTACCAATACTAAGCTGACATGCTATATGTATTAAGTATGGGACTCATTATAAGCAGTTGATTGCCAAAGCAAACAGGCATCCTGGATTCCTGGTTAAATATCTTAGGTAATATGCAATTTGATCTTCATTTTTTCTTTTCTATGTTCTTCAAGAAAAGCATCTTCAAGTAAGAAAAATCCTACAAACAATTAAAGTTAAAACGAAAATTGCACAATCATTTCAAGTTCATTTTGCTTTCAAATATTGCTGGAGATGAAAGGGGTAAGAATATGGTCAGAAGTCAAGTTTCTTACTTCTTTATGTCTTGCTTCAACGAGAGCAGCTTCCTTCTCCTTTTCAAGTTGAGCTTTAACATCATCAAAAAGTTTTTTGCGACCTTCTTCTATCCGCCTCTCTATTTCTAAGTTAACTTCACTTGAATTCAACCTCTCCTCCACATTTTTCCGAATTGCCTCCTCAAGTCTTTTTGCAGTCTCTTCTTCCAACTGTTTAAGTTCTGCCTCCTGTTGACGCCTACAACATTCAAAACGGACATTAAACCATACAAGAAAATTTTGGGCAGCAGAAAAAAAATTGAAAAGCACCACAGCCCACATAATCCTTACAACACAATCATACTCATATATACAATATTTCTTACAAATAACTGTTTGCGGGAGTTGATAAGAAAAAAATACCTAATTTTTTCTTGCTCCTGTTTCTTGAGTTTTTCTGCAGCATTTTTGCGCTCAGTTGAGGTCAGACGGGGACTGGGAGACTTGGGGGCTAAAGGAGGAGGAGACAAAGAGGTACTCCTACTTCTATGTCGTCTATGTCGTTTCAGGGATGCCGGAGATCGACTCTTTCGCCGCCTGTAACTTGGTGAACGACTTCTATGGCGACGAGGGGAGCCACTTGAACGATTTTTTCTATATTTCCCAACAACAATTCCAATATCACAAACCAACACTGAGTTTAAATTTAAGGCGATAAAATCAGGAAAATGCAAATATTAATGTGAATGGAACTTTTGCTTGTTCGCATATTTACTTTAAACTCACCTGGATGAATAAGGAGACCGGCTTCGATCTCTCCGGCTTCGACCTCTGCTGTAGGAAGGCGACTTTGATATGCTCCGTCCCATTTTGTAATATATTTTTTTGTATTTTTGTTTTTTAATCTCTACCATTTATAGAGCCATAGAGGCCAGGTTTCACCAAAATTGTATGTCAAAAAAACACGGGTAAATAAATACGGGTGTGCGCTTATTAAAATCAAAATAAAAAAATAAATAAAAAAAATTTCTTTCCTGTTTTTTTTTTCTTTTTCTGCCCTCCTCCCCAATCATTTTTTTCCCTCTTTTTTTTTTAATTTTATTTTTTATCGTAATAAGAATCCTTTATGATGATTATATAGTTTGAACTATACTCAAATTATAGTTTCATTCATGTTATTTTGCTGTTCTTTTAATTTATCTCCTTATCCAAAAATTTTCTTTTAAATTTTTTTTCGCTTGATTTTATTTTACCTTACTATTGGAGAATTTGCCACAATATTTCACATTACATCGGTTTTGTTCACAATACTTAGATTATAACTTTTTACCATTTATCTGCTTTTATGTGCAATTGAATCGTAAGAGATCAAGTCTTTCTCAGATCCACTATATTCTTCAGGTTCTTCAAGACCAAATATGATGGATTTGATAACGGTGGTTATTTCGTTTAGTATAGTTTGAACTATACTCAAATTATAATTTTGCATCATGTTATTTTGTTGTTCTTTTAATTTATCTCCTTATCCAAAAAATTTCTTTTAAATTTTTTTTTCGCTTGATTTTATTTTACCTTACTATTGGAGAATTTGCCACAATATTTCACATTACATCGGTTTTGTTCGCAATACTTAGATTATAACTTTTTACCATTTATCTGCTTTTATGTGCAATTGAATCGTAAGAGATCAAGTCTTCCTCAAATCCACTATATTCTTCAGGTTCTTCAAGACCAAATATGATGGATTTGATAACAGTGGTTATTTCGTTTAGTATAGATAGTTTGTTTAGGATTATTGGCACCATTAGAGTTTTGGTTATTTTGGTTTTGTAGGTTTGATTATAATGTTGCATAATTTCAATAATGTGTGTTTGTTAGCTATAAGCAAGAATTGAAATATCGATATCAACAGATATATCGCTAGTCAAATTTACGGATATCTCGCCCCAAATATCGATATCAATATTGATATCGTTCACAGTCAACAAAAATGATGGTTATATAGGATTAATAAAATTATAAAATGACTTTGATATAATAAATATATCATGAATAATATTATGCAATATAATTCTGACGATAACTGATAATATAAAATCTTAAATATAAATATAAATTGAAGTGAATTACTATAATTGAATGTTAATATAGTTAAAAACATGACAATAAGCATTAAAAAAATTTCAATGGAAAAAAATGATAAAATAAGTCCAAATATATTTAAAATTGGAAAAAAAAGATGAAAAAAATAAGGCCAAACTTTATTCAAAAATTGGAAGAAATTGATATATTTAAAATTGGAAAAAAAAAGGCCAAAATTAGTTCAAAAATGGAAAGAAATGGTTATAAAAAAATTTAAATAGACTTAGGAGCCTAGGAAAGAATGGTAGCCACAAAATCAACTCAGTTAAGACACACGTGTTGCAAGTTTAAAGCGCGTTTAATATATAACTCATAATCAGCGATAGTCATCTTCTTTCTTCAAGGGGTCTGTAACTCGGGTTTTCCGACTCGGCGACTTGACCCGACTCAAACTCCTTCGCTTTACGCCCAATTTTCACTAATTAATATCATATCTCAATCGTTTTGACCCCATAAAGAGATCTGTGGGCTCGTAATAAGACAATTTGGTGAAATATCGGTCAATTTCCTTCGCCCCTTTAGGTGTCGCCCCCTCCAAATTCCGAACGAAATGTTTAATATTTTCATCATTGGCTATAAATACGACTTAGTAGGCATTAGTCATGTCATATTGACTTTGTGAGTCTTACTATTATAACTTGATTTTTATGGTATGGTTATACTCTTATTTATGATATACAATTATATCAATTTGATAAAATAAAAAAAACTGATAAAATTTTAATTATTTGGTGTTGTTTATTTTTTATTAAAATATATATGAAATTGTTCTGATGTAAAACATTAATAATAGTTTACCACTTTAGACATAAAATTTATTGTCATTTTATTTACAACTAGCCTCACCGCATGCGCGGGCATTTCAACGCACTACGCGTGCCAAGAGTCCAACATGCATGCCTTCATAAGTAAAATATAAAAATCGTAATGAGATGTCATATATTATAAGAGAGTAGATAATGATCAGTAATTTGAGACAGAAAAATAGCGGCATACGCTTAAATTCTTTAAAAACATTTTACCGAATGATTGCTCTTAGACATAGTAACAGTTGAAAGCAAATCCCCTTCCCACAATCTCACCAGCACAAAACCATGCAAAGCACTCCAGCCCAAACAAAGCAGCCAACATCTTCAACCTTCAGCTCCTGACTGTTCTTCCACAAATGCTTCACATAGTTAACTTGCTTTCAGAATGATTTGGCGCGGCCAGGAATACTATATAGGGTAAAAGAAATAAGTCAGATAAAAAGAAATGTCAGACAATATAGCATAGACATTTATATGCATACAAATCAATAGAGAAAGATGTCTCAGGTTATTTCCCAATAGCCAGTGTGTCATTAAAGGTGGCTTGCAATGGAAGTTCTTAGCTAAAGTGAAATACTGAGTTATTTGGGTACTTTAAAGAAGGAAAAAAAAAGGAAAGAATGTATCAAATGCTTTCTTAGTGATAGGTTCTCAAATCCAAAAGTAAACCCGAATCTTATTAAAAAAAAACAACCAAACCATTGAATGATCATGAATAAATTGCAATTCAAAGACTTATCCAAATAAAACCCATGGATAAATTATTTTCCAAGCCAGTTGACACTTGCATGAGAGGGTAGCTACATTAGCAACATAGACCACACCCCTTTTTCGAGAAAGCTTGATTCATGAAACAAAATAAAAACTCACCGTTGAAAGTAAGGAAGGGCGGGTTGCTGCCTTGGCTCTTCTTCTTCCGAAATCCATGCTTAGGTAAATTGTAAACCCAAATGTACTGATGAAAATCCAAACCCAGATATGAGAAGAATCAAATACATGCAATAAAACTAAACTATTAATTCATTAGAACAAATTTTAAACCTGACGTGGAATTGATGATACACTAAGGACATGTGCATGAGAGAGGACATGAGCAGAGCCTCAGCAGAGTCATTCTTTCCCTCAACTTATCCATGTACAACCCACCTAGAAATCAACACAAACATGAAACCATAATTTCTGAAGCAATGTTTGGATGTAGAAAGAAAGAAGCTAACATTCGCAACTCGGCCCTGAGAGGAGTTATGATGAGTTTACCGTCTTCCCTTGACGCAGCTGAAGAAGCCTCTCGCCGCTTAAGAGGCGAATGTTGTCCCACTGAAGCCATTTTTACCCAGAATGAGTAAAATTGTATGCGCAAAGCCCTTCAATCAAACTAAAAGGTCGATTTAAATGTCTTAGATGCCTTCAAATTCGAACTAAACTATTTTCATAAAGTTATTCGTAAATCTAAGACTAAAATCAAAATGAAGCATGCGCAAACGCCCCTTTATCAATGTAAGATAATGAACCCTAAATTGAGAAGTACATTAAAAAAGTCAAATATATAAATAAATCCCAAATTTCCGCTTAAGAGGCGAAGGTTGTCCCATTGAAGCTGTAGGATAGTTATCCTTATCACAATACAATTAGGAGTTAGAGAACTAACTGTATAGCTTTATCTACAAACCTTGTCTCTTCTCTCCCATGTCTCTGCCTTAGTTTTTGTCAAACTCTTTAAATCAAATTATCTCCTATGCGAGAGCCAAATCAAACCATTTCATATTAGTCAAAATGACTGGTGCTTCATTGATGGGTCTCATCCATCCCCACTTTCCACTCTAACCTCCTCTGCCTCTGTTGAGTCTTCTCCTCTCTCTGCCACCTCTTCAGACGTCACTTCCTTGACCCACTCCAATCCTGCTTACCAATACTTGTTCCAAATCAATCAGATCCTCATCAACATGATTCGTGCAACCTTGATTGAACCTATTCTTTCCCAGGTCGTTGGCTTTCAGACCTCCCATGAAATTTGGGAGTGTCTTCGTCAAAACATTTCCCAGCATTCCTTTGCTAATGCCACCAATCTCCGTTTCCAACTCACGTCTCTCACCAAAGGTTCAAAACCATCACTGACTACCTCACTCAGGCCAAATCCCTCGCTGATTTCCTTGCTTCAATTAACGAACCATTTTCCTCCACCGATTTCTTCACTACTATTTTTCGAGGTCTTAGTCCCAAGTTTGGAATGATGGTAACTATGCTCTTGAATTTTCCTCCTCTTCCAACATTTTCGGACTTGCGCGCACGCCTCTTGTGTCAGGACCCGTCCCAATCCCCCCGGGATTAACGCGGGACGTTCATGATCCCGTCTGACACGGAGTGTCAGATAAGAGAAATTCCGACTTTAGCCCGCTCGGGGCTTCAGAGCACGCCAGGATCCGGAGGAGGTATATGACGTCCCGGTCTCTGCTACCGCCCGCATCCGCGATCAACTTGAAGGGTAGTCAAAACATTTAAAAGTTGTGAGTGGACAAAACAATAATTTATAGAAAACATTTTCATAAAGACATTTGTACCCTTCACTAAAAAGCATGCATGCATTCGAAAACCATTTATCCAAAAGAACCATATGTGGGAACTAAGCCCAAAACCATAATGAAACCAACCATACGGGCCACTGCCCGAATCCATGTGGGACTGAGCCCAAAACCAGTACATATGCCATATAACATATACATATAAATCATGCTACCAATCCTATCACGGTATCTAAAGCTATGTGCGTGCTACCTGGGGTCTCAAAGCTCAAGTCTCCCCAGGATCCACCCAGGTCAATGTCCGTAGATCAATGACCCTCCCTGGGGGTTATAATCCATAAGCCTTCCTGAGAGTAAGGTACCCAACGGGGGCGACTCCACTCAGTTAGTGCTCGGTGACTACTCAGGGTTTCAT
The DNA here is from genome assembly GCA_032719365.1 of Prinsepia uniflora. Taxonomy (NCBI): domain Eukaryota; kingdom Viridiplantae; phylum Streptophyta; class Magnoliopsida; order Rosales; family Rosaceae; genus Prinsepia; species Prinsepia uniflora. Next base: position 46,602,999 of record CM064870.1, on the reverse strand, counting down.
CCAGGCCAACGACCCTCCCCGGAGGAGACAATCCATATAAAGGAAGGTATATGAATACATATATACATTGAAAACGTTCTCAAAACCTTCCAAAGGATTCATGCCCGGTTCCCATAAACTGTCATGAACCCGGAAATCCATTTAGGGTCCTCGACCCTAAATCATAAACCTAAAGTAACTGGGCCTCGTGCCCGAACTCATGACTCAACTGGGCGTCGTGCCCGATATCTCAAGGTCAGTCACGATTCCAATCGTAGTGATGTGTGCAACCATCCGTCCACGACCACCCTCAATCCTGGTATGTCGCCGTGAACGAATCAACCGACGCGACCAGCACTAGATCATGGTACACTCATTACCGATCGATATCCTGAACCGTCAGCACTCCGAAGTCGAGCCTCCATTGGTTTCCCGACAACGGATCGTGCATCGTGACCTCTCCAGAAGGAACACATTCTAGTCTGGAGGCGAGCGTCGTATCGTCCGTCGCTGTGCACAAAACACTCGCCGCGACCACTTAAATATCTGCCCAATCAGATATCGCCACATCATCCCCGTCTCGTAATGCGTGCATAGTGAAATCAAACGTTCATGAACCATAACTTTCCCGTCCGACGTCTGATTTCAGCGTGCCGCCTGTCTACGGATTCATATCGACCCGATCTACGTAATGGTCCTCCTCCCTCGGCCATTGGACCCCCAGATCAAAAGTTAACATTTTACCCAAGATTAGGGGCAAAACGGTCATTTTGCATCGTTCATCTGATTTCGCTCAACTAATCACCAATGATTCTCACTAATCCTTGATTAGTCACTAATCTAATCCTGGAATTCATGACAGATCGTTACAATCTTCCCTCTTTAATTAATTTTGTCCTCGAAATTCCAACCGACCTAATTCCACAACCAACTGTGGAATTCCATATGTCCCTCGACTTGGGCGTTCTCGTCTAACCATACACATCCGCCATAAGCCCCGTACTAGTCGGTACGCACTACCACTAGAGCCCCCAAAAGCTCCAATTCACCCTCGAGAACTACGCATCAGCTCATAAGCCTCACTCGAGACGAATGTCGACGTCACACCTGTCACTCACCCTGGCAGGTCAGTTACACTAAGTTGATTTTATATCCTTATAGTTTAACTTCCTGACACGTTCCAACCTACACCCAGAAAGTTACAATATGTACTATCACTAAGGTTATCCTCTTCAAGCTACCATCAAGTCGACTTTTCAATCTGATGGTTCTTCTTATCTGACAACTGAAGCTGATATCCTATTCAGCATACAATTCGACAGTTATCTTCCTTGCTCCCACTGAGCGATATCTCACCTCCTATCACTCTGTGACCTACGATGAAATCTGGACTCACTCTGAGTCTCAACTGTCTCACGATACTATCTCCTCTGCTCATAGCTTAGCATAATCAGCAAGGCAATTCACCCTACTGATTACCAGACCTCGGTCACTCACTTGTCACCTCCAGTGACTCCAAGTACTTTCTGCTCTTCGAATCACTCAAATTTGACCCACAGCCTAGGTGTTTAGTCTTACACCTTATTTGAACCCTTAGCTGTCAAATCACTTATCGTCATCCCACTTAGGAGAGAATCAAGGAGAATCCAAGATGATGACATCAAAGTTCATCCTATGTCATCCGCCGACATCCAACATCATCTGCTAAAGAGCAGAAAACGAGAAGTCTCCTTCATCGACTTCGAAATCGAGAGCAGTTGCAACCATGTTGGAAGCCTACCTAACTTTTCCAATTACTGAACTAGAAGTTCTCTTTCTCCAACCTTTCTGACCAACGATGACTGTCGATAACTATTGTAATGACTCATTCTATTTCTCACAATCAAATTTCTCTTCAAACAAGCCTACCCGAAACTCAGGAGGTATGGTCAATCGCAATCAACCAAACCAACCTGAAATGGATTCTCAAGTCTTCAGCTCATCCGGACACTATCCACGTGTCCGTGACTACCACTTATGCACATCCAAAGGATGTAAACTCATCCTAACCTGATGTAACGCTCGACTGAAGAGTCACAACAGACTCCTGCTGTGATTTTCAGTCAAATCTCTGCATACCACCATATCCGACCAATTCGGACCAATTCTGACCAGTTGGTCGCTAATCCCCACGACAGTACTCGATCCTCACGTCTCAACTTCTGCTGGATCCAATCCAGCCCATCACTATCCGTGACCCACTCACACACCACAGATACCGAACATATGCCCATCTCGACGGAGTCACATCCCGACTCGTGACTCATCGTCATCACAATCACCGGCATCAGCACCAGTATCTGTACCAACACCAGCACCAGCACACTAACATCAGCATCTAGTGTGCCAAACAGACAACTCTGGATCTTTGCTCATACCGAGCAACGATCCCGTACCTCTACTCACATTGGAGTAACTCTGCCTCCCTCATACCCAACAACTCTGGGTACAGTCACCCTGACAACTCATACGAGAAAAAGAAACGTCCCCTGAACGTCCTCGATTCCTAACAACGGTAACTACAACCACTCTCGGTAGTAGTACTTGCCATAGACTCGTGCAGACCTAACCACCAGACATCGCTATCGAGACTTAGCATCCAACGAAAACAATCGCCTGCTACGGTGTCACCCCTAACCTCTGTCGAACCAGGTCTTCTGGTTCGAACCGGACCGGATCATTCTAGACCGGTCTAAGGCCCCATTTCATTCATTTTTGATCCATTTCGTTCCATTTTGATTCCTATAAGTTCCTAACCTTAAACCCTATCGATTTAAGCTTTCAAACATACAAAACCGAGTCGAAAATGTACCTCCAAGATTGAAGAACGGACCGGCCACCTGGAAGTGTTTCCCGCCGTCGATTCCGGCCGTCCCATCCCTCGAAACCAATCCAAAACTTCCCCTAAGATCACCAGAAACACAACCCAACCTTTAGAACAAAAGGAAAACCCCTAAAACTCGTAGTCCAAAATTCAAACAACTTATCTATGGTTTCGGGTTTTCCTCCACCGTGTCCACAGCCGTGGCCCTGCCATCAGTCCCTTTCCAGTTCTCAGTCTCTAATCCGTTCAGTCACACATTCCTCACATCTCTCACACAAACTCAAAGATGAAAATGGTGGTGAGGTGATTATGTCATGTGTTTGTTTGCTCAAAGAAGAAAATGGAGAATGGGGGAGTTTCGGGTTTGTGAATGGACAGAGAGGATGACTGATGATCAGGTGAGAGAGAGGAGGAAATGGATGATGGAGATGAGAGATTAGATAAGATGAATGGTTAGGATGAGAGGTGGGTGAAATTAAATTATAAAATAGTTTAGGATAATAATATTTAATTAGGATAGATCCACTTTTTTGGGAGTGACAAATGGGATGAGTGACCCTTGTCACTCATCCATGGGTCCCACTTAAATATCTACCCAATCAGATATTGCCACATCATCCCCGTCTCGTAATGCGTGCATATTAAAATCAAACTTTCGTGAACCATAACTTTCCCTTCCAACGTCCGATTTGAGCGTGTCGCCTGTCTACGGATTCGTATCAACCTGATCTACGTAATGGTCCTCGGCCTTCGGCCATCGGACCTCCCGGGTCAAAAGTCAACATTTTGCCCACGATTAGGGGCAAAATGCTCATTTTGCATCGTTCGTTCGATTTCACTCAATTAATCACCGATTAACCTCACTAATTCTTAATTAGTCACTAATCTAATCCCGAAATTCGGGACGAGTCGTTACATCCTGTGCTTCGGTAACTGTCCTCTACATACCTTCCTATACCGCTCTCTATTCTGCCTTCTATACCGCTCGTGGCCGACGTAGGTCACAGTGTGGCTTATGCTACCCTTATGCTGCTCGATCCTTCTCACACTATGGGTTTGGTCGCTCTTCTTATCATAACCCATCTACAGGTCTGTTGTATTCCTCTCTAGCCCAAATCGTCAGGCCCAATGGACCTCGATGCTGGTTTTGTTACCAACTTGGCCATCTCTCCTCCAATTGTCCACAACTTCTCGCTTTTGCTGATCATGATCTTTCCCAAACGTTTGCATGCCTTCACATCAACACTGTCCCTAATCCTAAATGGTATCCAGACACTAATGCCACCAATCATATGACCCCTGCTTCTGGCCCACAACCGACTCCTCCTACATCCACCCACGGGCAAGTCATGGTTGGCAATGGTAACACTTTCCCCATACCTCACACTAGTACAATCTCTTTTCCTACTAGTACTTATACTTTCAAACTTTCTGATGTCCTTCTTGCTCCCTTTTAAAAAAAAATTGTTATCTGTTTCTCAGTCTACTCGCGACAATCAAGTTAGCGCCACTTTCTATCCCACTCACTTTGTTATTCGTGATTTACGTTCTGCTGTGATTCTCTTTCAGGGCCCATGTGAGGGAGACATCTACTCCATCACGCCACTTTCTTGGTCGTCCCCTGTTTGACCTCGTCACTAGGCCCATCTTACGACCCACAATGCTTCATCCTCTATTTGGCATCAATTCCTTGGACATTCATCACACCAATTTCTTCACCATATCACTTCTGCTACCAACTTAGGACACAACTTTTCTATTTCTTGTTCTTTTGTAAGAATTTTGCCATTGGGAAATTTACTAGACTCTCATTCTCACGTGTTCTACACTCATCAATAAAACCATTTGATTTAGTTCATTCTGATGTATGGATGTCACCTATTCCTTCTGTTTCCAGTTATGTTACTGATGACTTTACACGTTTTACTTGGATTTTTCCCATGCATCTCAAGTCTGAGGTTTTCACTCACTTCCCAAATTTCATTCATTACATTGAAAATAAATTTTCAACTACCATCAAAAAATTTCAAAGTGATGGAGGTAAAGAATTTTCCAACCACTCATTTTTCAATTTTTGCTCCCATAAAGGCATCCATATTCATTTCTCATGTCCTCACACACCTTAACAAAATGGTTTAGCCGAACGTAAACACAGACACATCTCTGAAATAGGTCGTACTCTTCTCCTCACTGCCAACCTTCCTCATCAATATTGGCTGAGGCTCTTTGAACTGCAGTATACCTCACCAATCGTCTCCCCAACCCCATTCTCAATTGGGTCTCCCTTTATTTTAAACTTTATAGTCAATCCCCTAACTATCGTGAACTCCGAGTCTTTGTGTGCTCTTACTTTCTGTTTCTCGGTGATTACACCACTCACAAAATTTAGCCTCACTTTATTTCTTGTGTCTTTTTGGTTACAGTGATTGACATTCTGGTTATCGTTGTCTCCCTATCTCCACTAGATGTGTCTATATTAGTCACCATGCCATCTTCAATGAGAAATCTTTCCCATTCGCTAATCCCACTACCAATCACACTCCATCACGTGATTTTATCTTTATCCCTCTTTTATCTCCTCCACCCGTGACTTTTTGCCCACTTGTCCACCCATCAAAGCTCAACGTTCCTCACAAATACCTAGCCCCACACATGGCCCACCTCCCCAGTCATTAACTTCATACAGAGTTTCATCTCCCCCCAACAACTCCTCACCACACTCTTCCCCCAACTCTGATCCACTCTAGTCTCCCAGTTCCCCAACATCAGCCAACTCACATCACCTTACCCCACCGCTCCCCCTTAATACTCACCCTATGACCACCTGAAGTAAAACCGGTATTTTTCAACCCAAAAAGACTTTCTTTGCTTCACTATACCCCATTTCCAAAGCCTTTAACAAAATTCTCACACAAGACGCAGAATGCAAATACTACTATTAGGCCTCTCACTCTCCTCTCTTGCGAGTAGCCATGCATGCTGAATATCAAGCTCTTCTTAAACAAAAAACCTAGTCTCTTGTTCCACTTCCTCCACATGCCAATACCATTGGATGCAAATAGGTCTTCCGCATCAAACCACATGCTGATGGCTCTGTTGAACGACACAAAGCTCATCTGGTCGCTAAAGGATTCCACCAGCAGCTTGGTCTTGAGTACAATGAAACCTTCAGACTCGTTGTCAAGCTTACCACTGTTCACATTGTTCTCAGTCTTGTTGTCTCCTTCAGCCTGTCCATTCGATAGTTGGATGTCAAAAATACCTTCCTCCTTGGAAACTTAATGGAATAGGCTTACATGCTCCAACCCCTGGCTTTGTGGATCCGCACTGCCCCCATCATGTATGCCACCTACACAAGGCTCTCTATGGCCTAAAACAAGCTCCTCGAGCCTGGTTCGAACGTTTTAGCTCCTTCCTACTTTTTTCTGGTTTTATACAAAGCAAAACAGATTCATCCATTTATTATCACCACTCTTGCATTATGTTTCGTTTAGTCTATGCGGATGATATTATTTTAACAGGAAACACACCCGCAACATTTGAGGCTTTCATGACCATCCTCTCATGTAAATTTGTATTAAAGATTTGGGGCCCCTGCATTATTTCTTGGGGGTTGAGGCTTCTTCCACCCCAACTGCACTTCATCTCACCCAAACCAAGTACATATTGGATATTATTACTCGAAATGGTCTCACTAACTGTAAACTAGCCACCACTCATATCGCCTTAAAGCAGCTTTTATCCACCATTAGTTGTCACGACCCGACCTTCTCCAACATGATATTGCTCGCTTTGGGCCCAACTCTCATGGTTTTGTTCTCGGAAGCTCACATGAAACTTCCCAATGGGTCACCCATCTTGGGATTGCACCAGCCTCTACTCGCTTAACTTTGGAGTTCCCTAAAATCCAAAGCCATTGAGCTCCCAAAAGGCCTCCTTTGAGTCAGAGATGCGCAGTAGCCACTGGCCAACTCTACCTAACAAGATATTGTCCTCTATGGACTCACGGACTCCCGAACCCACCCGCTCTGCCCATAGGGTTTTGTTCCCGGGAGCTCACGTGCAATTTCCTAGTAAGTCACCCATCTTGAGATTGCATTAGCCTCAACTCACTTAACTTTTGAGTTCCCAAGGAATCCAAAACCAGTGAGCTCCCAGGAGGCCTCATGTTGGATAGATGCGAGCCCACACATATAAGGCGCATCCCCCAAATTTTCCCGGGCGATGTGGGATTGCCAACCATGCCTTCAGGGCTCGGGTCCTCACAGTCCACCATATTTAGGGCTCAGCGTCCTCGCTGGCACACTCAATTCCAACAGGGGTTGGGCTCTAATACCAAATTTTCACGACTCGACCTTCTCCAATATGATATTGTCAACTTTGGACCCAGTCCTCATGGTTTTGTTCTTAGGTGCTCACGTGCAACTTCTCAGTGGGTCGTCACCCATAGTGGGATTGCTGACAAGACCCGTCCCGATCCCACAGGGACCACAAGGGGACGTGCCCTGCTCCCGTCTGACACCAAAATAACGTTCCAATTTTAACCTCAAAAGTTCAAATGAATAAATAACCAATTAAAGTTATACATCAAATCCGAAATAAACCTATGTCAGACAAGGGATAAAGTTCCAAATTACAAATTGCGAGCACGACTCTAAAATAAACCTGCGGGAAAACCACCCAACAGGAGATCAGGTACGCGGAAGTAGATCTATGCCTCAGCCTCAGGATCCTCCTCTACCTCAGTAGCACAGCCTGGAGGGGTTACCAAAACATTAAGGGTGAGTGGGCCGAAACTCAAGTTTATAAAAACAGTTTAATAAGTAAAACATATAATTTACCCCTCCGTTTTCCAAACATGCATGCATCAGAATTTAAAACCATAAATCATATAGTATGAACCATAAGGCATGTAATAAAATCATAAGATAATTTTAGCTACTGCACTATACGCTCCGATCCTGACATCCCAGATGCCTGACGTCCCTGACGTCCAATAAGGTCACAGTCTCAAGGCTACGCGTGCCACTCGGGGTCTCAATCCCGAATCAAATCCCCGAACCCTGTCTGGGTATGGTATGTCAAATGCCTAGCGTCCTGACGCTCGACGTCCCTGACGTCAAATTATAGCAATCCTACTCTTCAGTCATTTTACGGTCCAGTTCCTCCGTAGAATGACCCCTCGCAGGCAATGCGCCATGACCACTCCGGGGTACCACATCCGGAGGAGACAGTATCACAAGAATGGATCTATACAGTGCAGTACCAAATACATTTTATCGATATCCACATGCAGAACATAGATATATATATATATATATATAGATCAAATCCAAAACCAATCTTTAAGTTTCATCAAACGGGTCTCAAACCCAAATACCGTGAAACGTGCCATAACCATAATTTCAATATCATCAAAACCGTTTCATGATTCCAGCATGTGAATATGTAAGTAAATCAGAAAACATTTAAGCATGCAAGGGTTTAATGAAATCGGGCCCACTCACAATACGATCCCGCGGTGACTCTACGCGTACGGACCCGTACCGGGATTATCGTACAATTCATGTCAGTCCAAATCACACGTAAGGGTCACTATTAGTCTTACACATTTATCCAAAAGGTCCGAAACAGAAACCGGCTCGGGGAAACCGTCCAACACGTTTCCCGAGATAACCGGCCCTCAACTGACCCTCCTAAACTATCTCAGATCAACATGGTTAATTCATAAAAAAATGTTCAGAATGATGAGAGGAACAAAAGTCATGTTGATCGTGATCGGAGATAAGGTCCAACGCGCCCTCACGCGCCGCCCAAAGTGGCTGCGCGTGAAAGTCACGCGCCTGACACTGTAGCTACAGTGTCGCCACCTTCACCCGTTTGTCTGTAATACGGGCCTGCCACCCGCGGCTTGACCCGGTTAATTAACCCTTAATTTCCACTTGATTTCACTCGTAGTTGATCCTAACCTGTTTATTAACTATCTAATTTAGGTTCTGAGACATTAATCAACCTCAACAAGTCCCCGATCGACCCATCGACCCGTGATCAACCAAACGGGTCAATCACCAGAACTTCCTGGTTTCTAATTCAATCTCCAATTAACTTCACAAGAAGCATAATAGGATCAAAATGAACTAAAATGAACAATCAATTGTGTCTGAAAGTACCTGAAGGTTGTCGTCCCAAGCTCTGCAACTTCACTGAAAACGGCAGCCTCTGTCCCAGCTCAACCGTGGCTGGTTCCCCTCCATTTTGATGTGGTTGAGTTCCAAATACTCCCAGAAGACTAAACCAGGCTTTGGTTTGGTCCAAAAATCACTAGAAATCAAAACCCGAATTTCCCTCCAATTTTCCCCGAAATGGTTTCTCTAGTTTTCCTCTCCAATTCTCAGTTTCTTCAACAGTAGAATGAAGCTCACTCAAATTCCACTCAGTTTAAACTATCAGTGCTACCCAACAGCTCGTGGAAACCCAGCCTGGCTGAGAAAGTTTCCCGAAATGCTTCGAATCTTCAATTAACAAATTGACCGTGCTGGGTGGATGAATCAGACCACGTTTGATGCTTCCAAAAGTTTTAAACAATCCATACTTTCCAGCACACCCTTGAATAATCAATTGTGCACTCAAAACCACCGCACATGGTGGTGCCACCCATGTTCCCCCGCGGTTGCTACAATAACCAGGGGTAAAATGACCAAAATGCCCCTGGTACAAAAATTACCAAAATGCCCTTCACTTTCTAGACCCGTAACTCAGCCATACGAAGTCCGATTTCGGCGTGCCGCCTGTCTACGAACTCAGGGCATCGAGACCTACCCAACGGTCCTCGAGTCGTGTGAAAATTAGTTGCCAAACGAAAAGTCAACATTTTCGCCCCATCGTCCAAATTACGGTAATGCCCCTGAACTTCCGATAGTCATAACTTTTTCCCTGATCGTCCAAATTGGACGTGCCACCTGTCTATGAACTCGTGACGTCCCGAACTACGTCACGGTCATTGGTCAAAGCCTATTTGACCCACCAATCAAAAAGTCAACAAATTGGGCAATACAATTCACAGGGATAAAACCGTCAATTCATACATTAAATTACATTATTAAAATCCTCGAATTTCCGGGGTGTTACAATTGCACCAATCCCTACTCGCTTAACTTTGGAGTTCCCTAGGAATCCAAAGCTAGTGAGCTCCCAAAAGGCCTCCTGCTAGATAGATATGTGCCCACATATATAAGGCACTTCACATTTCCCTCCCCGAGCTATGTAGGGTTGTTCACCATTCTGCTTAAGACACGGGTCTTACAATCCATCCCCCTTGGGGCCCAACATCCTCGCTGGCACACTTTCGGTCGAGATCCAGTTTTGATACCAAATTGTCACGACCCGACCTTCTCCAACAGGATGTTGTCCGCTTTGGGCCCAGCCCTCACGGTTTTGTTCTCGGGAGCTCACATGCAACTTCTCAGTGGGCCACCCATCCTGAGATTGCACCAGCCCTTACTCACTAAACTTTGGAGTTCCCCAGGAATCCAAAGCCAGTGAGCTCCCAAAAGGCTTCCTTTTAGATAGATACGTGCCCACACATATAAGTCACTTCGCCTTTCCCTCCCCGAGCGTTGTGGGATTGTTCACCACTCTTCTCAATACATGGGTCTTACAATCTACCCCTCCCCTCTTGGGGCCTAGCGTTCCCGTTGGCATATTTCTGGTCGAGGTCCAACTCTAATACCAAATTGTCACGACCTGACTTTCTCAAATAGGATATTGTATGCTTTGGGCCCAGCCCTTACGATTTTGTTCTCGGGAGCTCACGTGCAACTTCCTAGTGGGTCACTCATCTTGGGATTGCACTAGCCCCTACTCACTTAACTTTGGAGTTCCTTAGGAATCCAAAACCAGTGAGTTCCCAAAAGACCTCTTTTTAGATAGATACGTGTCCACATAAATAAGGCACTTCACATTCCCCCCCCTCCCCCTCCCCCCCCAAGTGATGTGAGATTGTTCACCATTCTTCTCAAGACACGGGTCTTACATTAGTGGCACCCTCATCTTTGATGCCACCACCCATAGTCAACTCGTCGATGCCTTGTTGTATTTGGCTCTCACCTAACCTGACATCTCCTTCGCTGTCCAGAGTATTGTTTAGTTCATGAACTGCCCCAATAATTTTCATCTCACAGCCATCAAATGTATTATTTGATACCTCAAAGACAATCTTGGCACTGGCATTCACCTTCAACGTGCTGCTTTATCACTGAAACTGCTCGTCTTCTCAGATGTTGACTGGGTTGGCTATCTCAACACTTGTCGTTCGGTCTCTAGCTTCTGCATCTATCTTGGGCCCAGCCTTGTTTCATGGTGTGCTAAAAAACAGTGAACGGTCTCTTGTTCCAGCTCTGAAGCCGAGTACCGTGCTCTTGCCTACACTTATGCCAACACCATTTGGATTCTTAGCCTTCTTTGTGAGCTTCACATGCTGCCAACCTTTCATGTTCACTTGCACTATGATAATCTCAGTACCACCTACATGGCCACTAATCTAGTCTTCCATGCTCGCCCAAACATATTAACTTGGACGACCACTTTATCTGCGAACGGGTGGCTTCTGGAACTCATCAAGTCCACTTTGTTCCCTTCATTGCACAACTTGCTGATATTTTCACCAAAGGATTATTTGCATATCATTACGCTTATCTTGCCTCCAAACTTGTCACCCAATGGGTGCCTCATTTATGGGGGGATGTAGGATAGTTATCCTTATCACAATACAATCAATAGTTAGAGACCTACATGTATAGCCTTATTTACAAACCTTGTAATTGTTGTATACTCTGTATAAATAGCCATTGGCTTATGAATGAAAATACACAGAAGCCATTCTATTTTACCTAGAATGAGTAAAATTTACCTTGATTCTTCATAAGGAGAGCATTCTAGACACTTGTCACATCATACAATAGCTCCAATGTAAAATTACCAAAATACTCTTTACACCAAAATTACCATAATGCCCTTATTCATTTTTTACCTATATTGTATCTATTCAATTTTCGATTTCAGTATGCCACCTGTTTATGAACTCAGAATTCTGAGGCTTACCTAACTTTCCTCATGAAATTTCCAAAAAGTGTCTGGATCAAAAAGTCAACTTTTTGACAAAATCGTTGTTTCTTTTTTATTTTTCCAAATTTATTTTCTCTCGAATTTCTAGGCCATTACATCACACCCTTTGCCACGACCTCTGTAACCCCTAACTTGCATTATCAAATCGATTTTCATTTGGCATACATACAAATCAAATTGAAATTTCAACCGAACTTTTAAAAGTTTGTCCAACCCATTACTTGTTTCAAACATAGCAACAACCTTAACACAAACCCAACTTTCTTAACTCAAACCCCCAATTTATCCAACGTGGTGTTTTTAGCTTAAAGTCCTAACTCATGTTAACCACCAAAAATTTGAAACCACCAAGAACATCTCTAACCACCAATTCCTTTGAAACCCATAAATTTTTTCATAACCAAACCAGTTTAAATTCATAACCAAATCAATTTCTCTCTTACCCGACCATCTGGACAAACCAGAAATCTCTTGCCTAGGTTTTCACTGGTCCATGAAGTCTTAATTGTAGCAACCTTCCCACAAAGGCATCTTCGCTGCTGCTCCCACCCTCCACTCTCTTTTATATCTCGACCTTGCTACCGCCCCTTCCTTCTCAATTCGACTAGACAGTAGCGACTAGATTGGGTGCAATCTTCAAGCCCTATTTGCTACACAACTCCTTCACAAAATGACTGAAATACCCACCTAAAAACTGCCATATATATGCGACATGTGCACACTTCACGAAGTTTAAAACGGAATCAGTTAACGGTTTTTACGTTATTGTTTTTGGTGCATTTTGAGGCAAATTTCGGTTCTTGGTGCAATTTGAGAATAATTGGTTTGTTCTGAGTGCATCTTAAATAATAAGGCATGAAAACAATCCAACCCAATCTAATCCAATCTTATTAACCAAACATAGTCTCTATGTTCTCAAGCTCACGTGCTGTCCAAGGCTTGTACCGGATCGGTGGAGCAAATGCGACTCGTCAAGAGGACTCAGCAGCAGCTATGAAAGCAAGGCATTACATAAAAAACAGACAGTTGGGGAGTGTGAGAGACAAGGGGTGTTCCCGATCGGAGCACAAAAAATATCCATAGACATCTAATTAAGTGCGAGTGTTGCAGTTGTATGTAACATATTACAGGCGGATATATGATGTGATTACTATTTATACAGAAAGCAGGCAGAAACCCCCAAGAACGATCTATTTAAGAAGGGTCTACTTTTCAGAAAATGAAACATGTCCCTTATACACGTTTGCTTGAATGCTTGTGTGTGTGTGTATATATATATATATACTTCGTTGTCCAACTACATATATAGTAGCTAGTGATGCCGAAGATAGCTGGAGATGATGTAACATTTTTACTGCAAAGCATTTGAAACAGAGTAAATAAAGTCCAAGAAGCCGGTTCCCTTGAGAAGTCCTTTCCCAGTCAAAAGTTCAAAATCTAACAACAATAGGAACCCAATCGCAGCTGCCTTCCCATTTATTACTTCATTTCTTGTGGTGAAACCGAATGCCACTTCCAGACCCTCATCAACCACCATTTTCACCTGCGAATAATGATTTTGATTATCAATTTGTTCATCAATTCATTCGTTCATTTATGCTAGTTGCCTAGTTGGTGTACCTCGTCCACATTGACATCCGCAGCTGTGAAACCAGGCTGAGCTTTGCCACTGAACACAATCTCCGCAGCAGCATCTTTATCATCATCAGATTGGAAAGCATCATCCAGGCTGATGTATATGTTTTGATCATCAGTTTTGACAGGGTAAACGAAAAGACTCCTCAACGCAGGTGTCAATGCTCTCAGCACTGGATTTTTCGGGTACCATTCTTTGATGGATCCATTTCTAAGATCAAATGTGCTATCTGTTGATGGGCAAACAATACACCCATCCTACACCACAACAACAACCATTGCTATTATAAATATCCAAATTTAATTAGCAAATTAATAACATGTTAGATTCTTACCATTTATAGACAAAATTGATTTGATAAAATAAACAAATAAAATGTGGCTAGCTTGCCTGGGTGAGCTTGGCATTTAGAAGGCCTTCGCTATAAGCCCCTTCAGCGGGGGACCTATTCTCGATAGCAAACACTTGATCCTTGTACCACAGCAACAGAATCGCTTCCCCGTCCTGAATTATCACGCGCCGCTCCCCCTTGGGCAGCGCCGCCAGTGGCACCACCGGCACCCACTTCTCTCCTCCTCCACCTGATGACGCCGACGACGACCCTTCCGCCACGGACACCTCCACTGCCTTGCACACTCTCCCACGTTGGGCAGAATGGTAATTCCCTATAATATTTACGGAGAAGATTTGGGAATTGTGCGGCAGTTTCTGCGAGGCTAGTAGCAGTAGAGGCCGGCGGGTAGGACAAGTACTTTTGGTAGAAGGATGGTAATTTCTCGGCACCGCTGGCGCAAAGGGTGAGGAGGTTGCCATGGCGATGGAACACGAAACACAGACTACTCTAGTGTTGGTTTGTTTGGGTAGAGGATAGTGACGAGAGGAGAGCAAAGTGAAGGATCAGCATCCTTCTTCACATAGGACAACCGGATATTGGATAATTCAAACCTAAAAAAAGCTATGGTCCTTGTGCCCACTGATGCAAATGTCGGACATATCGCCGATATTTCGGACGATATGTCGCCATTTCCGACCACCGGCATGTAAGCAGGGGGTGAAGATAAATTTTCCCCTAAAATCGGTGGTTTCGGTCTATATCGGCGAATATCGGCGATAATTGCCGATATTGGCCGAAATTACCGATTTTTCACATTGAATTTGAAACCCAGGAACCGGCCGAGGCCTTGACGTCACCGAGCTTGTTGAAAACCAAGAAGATAAGGGAGTTCGAAAGGCGATCGAAGTGGCCATCATCGATGGAGGAAGGTTCTGGGTAAACTCTGGAGGAGAATGTCACGCAAAGACTTTCACTTGGGGTTTGAAGGCTTGAGAAGGGGAAAGAAGGAGGTCAGATTGAGGTCGAGGTTAGTAGATCTGAGAGGGGAAATCACATGGCAGATTCGAATTTCCAAAGAGAGATGAGATTGAGAGAGAGAGAGAGAGAGAGAGGAAAATGGTGAGAGGAGATGATTGTTTTCCGCCCCATGCCTCTGTTTCTAGAGGAAAATGGTGAGAGAGAGAGATGAGATTGTTTGTCGCCCATGCCTCTGTTTCTAGAGGATAATGATTTAGGGGTAGGTGTTAATTAGTAAGTATTAGTATATTGGGCTCACCGTGGGGTTGGGCAAACACTAATTTATCATCCCTTTTTTAAAATTATATATTTTGTCAAATCTCTATTCATATTTCATATTTTATTTTTATTTTTTTTTGCTCTACCATTTTTCCATACAAAATATTTAAATTTTTATTAAAAAAATAATAATTGATGCTTGAAATTTAAAAACTTTTGAATTTTACCCTCTGAGTTAATTTTCCTCATCATAATTGAGGGTTACCAAAAAAAAGTGGGGCTAGTATTTATTTTTATTCCAGTTACCAATGGACTAATGCTTCAAGTAAAAATATTTAATTGTTAAATGTAATTTCATTAATATTATATTTTACTATTACAAGTGTTTTTTGCCTCGAAAAGAAAAAAACACTAAGAGGAAATGCCTCTTAAATAGCAATCAGTAACAAAATCAAGTCTACAAGCCGAAATATCAAAGCACTTTGAGGGAGAGATTTGCATTACTCGAAGATATCAATGACCTTGTGTCCCAGCCCACAAATTAAAAGGCAAAAGATGAGAGAGAGAGAAGAACGAAGTTTGGGATTAATTTTTTAATACTTTAGTATTTAATTAATTTTCATAAAACTATTGTCAAATCATCCTTTAGATAAAAACTATTCATAAATTTTTTAGTGCATCAAGTTAACAAGTTTGGGATAGACGAGAAAAACGAAGGCCAAAAGTTATTTTTGGTCCACGCAATTTATTTAATTTTTCATTTTTATTTTTAATTTTTCTTAATTTTAATCTTAACTTTTTATCATCATCAAAGTCTAACTAATATATGTTCTAATTGAAAAAATTTAAATAACGTGATTAGAATTTGCTCCTTGATAGATAGAGACCAATCCAATTTTCAATATAGTAGACACTCTACTTATTTTTAATGAAATTAAATGTGTAAAGTATTCTTAGTACAATATTATCAATAAAATTATGTTTTAATTTAAGTTTATCTTTAAGGTTTTATATTGTTAGTTATCGTCAGACCTATATTCTATCATATTATTATCATATATTTATTATATCAAAGTCATTTTATAGTTTTAATTAGTCTTATATAACCATCATTAGGTACTTAAGTTTTTCTCAAAATTTCATTTCAAATTTCCAACTTTTAGACCGAATTTCCGTCATTTTTGTTGACCGTAAACGATATCGATATCGATACCGATATTTGAAGCGAGATATCCGTAAATTTAACTAGCGATATATCCATCGATATCGATATTTTCATCCTTGCTTGTGCCCCCAACGATATTATTGTTTCGCCTTTCAATTTCATTTTTTCCTCGATTCATTTTATTACATTTTTGTTGGCCACAAATAGGCATGCCCTAAATCTAAGGTAGGTAATTTTTGATATAATACGATAAGCGATTCGACACCTATATAAAATTTATTCGTGCCAATTCGCATGATTAAAATTTTAGGTCATTTTTGATTCAACTCGTTATGACACGTTTAATAAACGGGTGGATTTCGGATCAATATGTTAACCCGTATAATGACATATTAACCCGTTTAATAAATGGGTAGATTTCGGGTTAACAAGCTAACCCGTATATTGACTTATATATTGACTCATTTAATAAATGTATCATTTCTAACTCATATATTTAACCATTTACATACCTAAATACCTATTAAATTTTATAGTTTAAATAGGTTAAATATGTTAAACAAGTTAAACGGGTCAAACAGATTATATGTTAATTGGGTTTTGAGTACGACATGTTTATTAAATGGGTTACACATATTACAAGGGTTACGTGGGTGATTAACAGGTCGGGTTTGGGTTGGACATCCTTGACATGATTATTATACGGGTCGGGTTCGATTTGAGCATATTTGGGTAAAACATAATTCATGACACGACCTATCAGGTTGACTTTAATCGCCGATGATTGGCGCGTGAAGGCGTGTGGGCATGAATTTCGAGGTCAAACCAATCATGTTCGAAATGTTTCGACGTTCTGAATCCAATGGTAGTGGTTTCAAGTCGATCAGAGTTCATTTGATATGTCATTTAGAGATTTTTAGCCTCGGGACACGTTGACCATTCCGGGATGTGTGATGGTCTTTGATATGGACTTGTATAGGTTGATAGTGACCATTGAGTATGATTTGAACATGTCTGGACGTCCCGGAGAATATGGATTAGCCCCGGAGTGGCTTACGACGCAGGTTTCAGAGCGTGCAGTCTGGACGGTCTGTGGGTGGACATTTGCTTTATAAATATGATGCATACATAACTGTTTTATATGTTTTATGGTCATGATTTGAGATGCATTGATTGCATGATGTTTTAGATATGATTGGGCATTTTCGTAGAAAATGTCGTTATATTGCACGTGTTGAAGCGTTAAATATTCCAACTGTCGATTACTCGTTGACCAATCACCAAATGACGCGTGTCCCTCTTTGTGACCTATCAACTTAAGTGGATCGCGGGTTTTCCGTTAGTACGGGCACCGGTGTGGTGCCAGCCTAAGGTTCTCCGACGGTCAAGTTAGTTACTTTGTTCGTAAGAGGAAATAGTAAATGGTAAGTTTGGTAGAGTAATTATGAATAGTAAATATTAGTTACCTTTATTGGGAAATGTGTACCTTTTATGTATGGGTAGGCAGGATGTTCAATTCCCATAGTTTCGATGTGGGACAAACGCCCATCGATTTACGTGCCGACACGTGTTACGTAGATCGAGGGTGGATAGACTTCCACGTGGCATCCCGCATTGGGCCCGGTGTTAGGGCTGTGTAAGTACGGTAGTTTTGGACCTTTGAACGAAGTCTGGGCTTTAAGTATACGGCCCAGTGGGTCTGGTCAGATAAGGTGTCAACAGAAGTCCCCCAAGTCATTGACTGAGGTGGAATTTCTCAGTCGGGGGCTTGTCTCATTCTCTCAGACCCTGGTGGGAAGTATACCTGTAGTCCCCCAAGTCCCCTGGTGGGAGAGTCCACCGAGACAGTCTCGGTCACGGCTAAGAGGTGTAAAAGAGGTCGGTCAATATTGTTTTGGTAGGTCGGTGGTGGTACCATGGTCGGTAAAGAGGGCCAATAAGCTGGCTCGGCAGTTTCTGGTACCAATCGGTGTATATAAGTCGGTGTCGAGGTCAATCGGCTGCAGGGGAGTGGAGGACACTGAGCGGTGTATGTGGCTCGGTGGCGAGGTCCAACGTCTGCAGGGGAGTTGAGGGCACCGAGCGGTGTACGTGAGTCGGTGTCGAGGTCCAACGTCTGCAGGGGAGTTGAGGGCACCGAGCGGTGTACGTGAGTCGGTGTTGAGGTGAGGAAGGACGGTTGGGCTTCCTCGGATAGATGGTTGACACGTGTTCGGTAAGATTGATTGGTCGCAACACGTGTTTGCCACTGAGAGGGGTGACGCCTCGTAGTATGTGCACCAATTTCTATAAATATGAGGAGCTTTCACCGATTTGCTCAATTTGTGTTTTTGAGAAAATTGGGGAAACTCTGTCGAACTAGGAAAGCGATTTCCGATTAGCTCTCGACGGTGGTGTTTATGGTGGTGATTTCCGACCAACAATCCTCTATGAAAGAACATGGTAAGCATTCTTTCAAGTATAGTTTTTCGATTAAAGTAGCAGGTTATGAAGAACTGTCCATGAACTTGGTGAAGTTTGTGGTCAGATCGTCCTAGGTCCGAGTCGGTCTTCTAAGTTCTGTTTCTCCTTTTTTTGTAGATGTCTATCGATAGTGACTCGGTATCCGAGGGTAAGTGCTACGACTCACAGGGCGGTGAGTCGTCAGGTAGTAGTGAGGACGAGGCCCACTCGGCTGAGGCACAACATAGGGCACAGTCGGTGCATAGTATGGCTGAGTCATCCGGTAGGACAACGGAGACTTGTGCAGAGGTTGAGCCGACAAGTAGATCGAGCGGTGGTAACCTCTTGGTGGATGCCGAGACAATAGTCAAGGTGGGCATTCACCGAGCGTTGAAGCTGACCCATGGCCGAGACAAGGGCGCTGTGCGGCTGAACAAAGTAAGACCGACCTGTGATGAGTCGGCCCCGGACGTCGTTCTGATTGAACGTGCGGCCTTCACTGTTGACGAAATGGTTAACAAGGAGACCGAGAAGGGCTTGATGAAGATGAGGATCGAGTTCAGCGTTCCTGAATCAGTGACGATGAGACTGCCAATAAAAGAGGAGAGACCGAGTAACCCTTAGGCTGGTATGGCGTTGTTCTATACCGTGCTGGTTCACTATGGGGTGAGGCTGCCCCTGCACCCCAGGCTGCGAAGGATGGTGTAGAAAATGAGGGTGGCACTCGGTCAGCTCAATCCTAACGTGTGGATTGTACTATGCTCCCTCTATACAGCCTTTAGATGGGCCAAGCAACCTCAGCCAACCTATGCCCAACTCATGTACTTTTATAAGTTTGGGTTTCAACAGCAGAGTACCGGGTGGGTCTTCGTCCGTCATTGCAAGAAGAGCAAATGGGGGGGGGGGGGGGGGCAGTTCATCCTGAACATACCGACTTCCCAGAAGTCATACAAGACTAAGTTTTGCCTAGTCCGTGGTAACTAGGAAGGGAACACCGAGGGACATCCAATACCGTCCAAATTTCAAACTCAAGGTGGATAAGTGTAGCATAGGCCGACCATTTGATGTGATTGTTTATATTTTGTATGCTCTAAGTATGGCTATGTTGGCTGACTGATTCTCGGTGTGCAGGTTTGTTCCCCGAAGAAGAGATCTCTCCTGAAGAGAAAGTCATTGTTCACCGTGTCAGGACCCGACCCTCTTCTGTCAAGTCCCGATTCATCTAGCACGATATTGTCCGCTTTGGGCCTCGCCCTCACGGTTTTGTTTTCGGGAGCTCACGGTGCAACTTCCCAGGGGGTCACCCATCTGGAATTGCACCAGCCTCAACTCGCTTAACTTTGGGGTTCCAATCCCCCCCAAAGCCACTGAGCTCCCAAAAGGCCTCATGCTAGATAGGTGCGTGCCTACACCTTTAAGGCACACCACCATTCCCTTCCCAGACCATTCCCCACTCGCAGGAGTGTGGGATTGTTCTCCGTTCCCTCCAGGACACGGGTCTTACAATCCACCCCCCTTAGGGCCCAGCGTCCTCGCTGGCACACTTCCCGGTCGGGGTCTGGCTCTGATACCAAATTGTCAGGACCCGACCCTCTTCTGTCAAGTCCCGATTCATCTAGCACGATATTGTCCGCTTTGGGCCTCGCCCTCACGGTTTTGTTTTCGGGAGCTCACAGTGTAACTTCCCAGGGGGTCACCCATCTGGAATTGCACCAGTCTCAACTCGCTTAACTTTGGGGTTCCAATCCCCCCCAAAGCCACTGAGCTCCCAAAAGGCCTCATGCTAGATAGGTGTGTGCCTACACCTTTAAGGCACACCACCATTCCCTTCCCAGACCATTCCCCCCTCGCAGGAATGTGGGATTGTTCACCGTTACCTCCAGGACACGGGTCTTACACACCGAGTGAGGGAGATCTTGGACGACCTTAATCGGAACCGACGTTTCCTTCGGTTACCTGGGTTCCAGTTTAAAGCCGGCCTCATCGAAACCGACGAGGGTAAGTGTTTTTTTGTGTTGTTTATATATATATATATATATATATATTGACCAGTTGCTCGGTGTTTCAGTTCCGTATCACCTTGGTAGCCGTATTTTCAAAGACTGTGAACAGCTGAGGATGAAGGCCAACAAAACTTCTCGGGAGTCCGCCTCTTTGTCAAAGGCTGCCGAGCACCTTGAGCTCCTACTCAAGAGGAAAAAAGATCGAGCTGACAAAGAACAACATGAGTGGGCCGACCGTGCGAAACAGGGCCAGTCCTCGAAATCGAGGCCATAAACTCCTCCTCGGTCATCGAAAAGGAAACAGGCCGTCATTGAAGGAGACCGAGTTCTTTCTCCTGACCCCAGGCGGGCGAAGGCTATAAAGGAGGCCGAGACGATCCTGTCGGCTCAGGAGCAGATTGGGGGCAAGAGGACCATGTCGGCCCCAGAGTTCAACCCTCCACCGCCCCCCCCCCCCCCTCGGTTGGATGCGAGGATCTTGGAGATGCTCCAGAGGAGGGGGGACGTGAACCTTGGTGTATTCACCGAGGGAGAGGCAATCGGCGAGGGGTCCAGTGTCGAGGCCACCCTCTGCTGTTCGAGGAAGATGGTGCCGTTTCTCAACGGAGTCTGCCAGGGGGCCTCCACTCCCTTAGAAGAGTTGGTCGAGGTTTAGTGCTGGTCGGCTGATCAAAAGATGGAGAAGGCCCTACTACTTCTCAGCAATGTAAGTGGTTTTTTCTAATTTACAAGTGTTGTATATAGGCCAAGTTGAGTGTATACTAAGTTGTGTCACGTGCAGGCCCTCGGTGAAGTCTACCTCCATTTTGGGAATGCCCAGAGGAGGGTGTCGGCTGCTCGGCGGGAATAGGATCGGTTGAGGAAGAAGCAGGAGGAGCTCACTCCCAAGCTTCAAGAGGCCGAGAGGGCTATGAAGGAAGCGGCCAGCCTCACTCGCAAGTTGGAAGCCGAGATGTGGAAAACTCATGAGGTCCTAGCCTCCAGGGATCAGGTGAAGGCCGACCTGGAGGCCAAGGAGAAGGACCGACTACAGCACTGGAAGGAGCTCTGTCGGGTGAAGTAGGCTAGGGAGGCCAACCTGGAAGAGGCGAGGAAGGTTGCAGTGGCCGTGTTCAAAGCTTCCGAGGAGTTCGACAAGCTGAAGAACGAGTACGCTGCTAACTGTGAGCAGGAGTTCTTCCGAAACCTTTTCCTGCACAACCCCAGTCTGACCGTGAAGACCCCCCAGCTCGGCCAGGATATCATAGCCGACATGTTTGACGACGAGTTGGGGGAGGAGGAAGAGGAGGTTGTGCAGCCAAGCTCCCAGCCAGAGGCCGACCCAATAAACCCTCCAAAAGAGCCAGAGGTAGAGGTGGAGGTAGCACCACAAGCCGAGCAGCAGATGGAAGAGTTAGTTTAGGACATTCTTGTAATTGTTTAAATTTGTTGCAATTTTGTAATGCTCTTGCAGACCGAGCTTAATGGGTTTGCCCAGTGAATGAAATCTGATTTGAACCATCGAATAAGAGTTGTAGACCGAGTGGGCCTTTAACTTACCTGTTTGTCTGAGTGTCGGTGTAGGCCGAGTAAGGCTGTACACCGACACTAATGTTTAAGTCAAAAAATACCAAGTGTTGGGGTATAGGCCGAGTAACCCCGTACCCCGAATCGTGTTTGAGTCTAAGTGTTGGTGTAAGCCGAGTAGGGCGGTGCACCGACTCTAATGTTTGAGTCAAAAATACCAAGTGTTGGGGTGTAGGCCGAATGAGACCGAACCTCGACTCGTTTGTTTGAGTCAAAGTGTTGGGGTGTAGGCCGAGCAAGACCAAACCCCGACTCGTTTGTTTGAGTCAAAATAGCAAGTGTTGGGGTATAGGCCGAGTGAGACCGAACCCCGACTCGTTTGTTTGAGTCAAAGTGGTGGGGTGTAGGCCGAGCAAGATCGAACCCCGACTCGTTTGTTTGAGTCAAAATAGCAAGTGTTGGGGTGTAGGCCGAGTAAGACCGAACCCCGACTCGTATGTTTGAGTCTAAATGTTGGTGAAAGCCGAGTAAGGCTATACACCGACTCGTATGTGTGAGTCAAAATAGCAAGTGTTGGGGTGTAGGCCGAGTAAGACCGAACCCTGACTCGTATGTTTGAGTCCAAATGTTGGTGCAAGCCGAGTAAGGCTATACACCGACTCGTATGTGTGAGTCAAAATAGCAAGTGTTGGGGTGTAGGCCGAGTAAGACTGAACCCCGACTCGTATGTTTGAGTCTAAGTGTTGGTGTAAGCCGAGTACGGCTGTACACCGACTCGAAAGTTTGAGTCAAAATAACAAATATTGGGATGTAGGCCGAGTAAGACCGAACCGACTCGTATGTTTGAGTCTAAGTGTTGGTGTAATCCGAGTACGGCTGTACACCGACTCGAAAGTTTGAGTCAAAATAGCAAGTGTTGGGGTGTAGGCCGAGTAAGACCGAAGCCCGACTCGTATGTTTGAGTTTAAGTGTTGGTGTAAGCCAAGTAAGGCTGTACACCGACTTAAAATTTTGAGTCAAAATAGCAAGTGTTGGGGTGTAGGTCGAGTAGGACCGAACCTCGACTTGTATGTTTGAGTAAATGTTAGCTTTAGGTTACAAATGCTGGGTAAATGGAAGAGTTCATAAATAACGGGCGCCATAATCGGAAAATTACAGCAAGTTATAAGATGAAGAAAAAATACAATGTTCTAAATGAAGTATTTCTTCATGTGGTCGGCATTCCATGGGTGGCCAAGTTTTCGCCCACTTGAGTCTTCCAATTCATAGGTGCCGGGACAACAGATTCTTGTAACCCGGTAGGGACCTTCCCAATTGGGGCCGAGAGTTCCGACTGAGCTGTCCTTGGTGGCGAGGCTGACCTTCCGAAGGACCCAGTCTCCTTCCTGAAAACCCCGGTGTTTGACTCTGGCATTATGGTAATTGCAGAGCCGCTGCTTGCAGGCAATGTTCCTAAGGTTAGCCTGCTCCTTGTGTTCTTCAATGAGGTCTAGACTGAGTGCGAGCTGATGGTTGTTTTGTTCAGGTTCATAGGTCGATACTCGGTAAGAAGTTTCGTTCAGTTCAGCAGGGATGACTGCTTCCGTTCCGAAGGTCAGTGAGAAGGGGGTTTCATTTATCGATGTGCGGTAGGAAGTCTGATATGACCAGAGTGCGTTGGGGAGGATTTCAGACCACTTGCCCTTGGCCTCGTTCAGCTTCGTTTTCAGCTGTGCTTGATGATTTTTTGATGGCTTCTACCTGTCCATTGGATTGAGGGTGAGCCGATGAATCGAAGCAGAGACGGATATTGTGTCTGTCACAAAAGGCTCGAAAGCGTGCGTTTTTGAATTGCTTTCCATTGTCGGTGGCAATTATGTGCGGGAGACTGAAACGGCAAATAATGTTCTGGAAGAAGAACGTTTCAATCTGGGCCGTGGTGATAGAAGCCAAAGCCTTTGCCTCTACCCACTTTGTGAAGTAGTCCACTGCTACCACCGCATACTTTGTCTTGCCCTTCCCTGCTGGCATTTTCTCGATTAAGTAAAGTCCCCACTATGAGAAGGGCCAGGGGCTTACCATGGGTGTGAGGTTTTCTGGAGGTAAATGGAGGAGAGGGGTGAACTGTTGACATTTATCACACCGTTTGGTCAGCTCTGCCGCATCCCCATGCATGGTTGGCCAGTAGAAACCATGTCGGAAAGCCTTATGGGCCAACGATCGTGGTCTAGAGTGATTTCCGCAAATACCGGCATGTATCTCTTCCAGAATGGCTTTGCTTGTCTCCGGGACGACACATTTTAGGAGGGGCAGAGTAAAGCCCCGCTTGTAGAGTTGGCCAGTGATGAGTATATATCGTGCTGCCTTCCGCCGGATCTTTTTTGCCTCGGTCTTGTCGGAAGGGAGAGTTTCGTTTGTGAGGAACCCCAGCAGCAGGGTCATCCACGTGCAGTCAGTGTCTAATGCACAAACCGCCGAGCATTGGGTGCTAGGTTGATTAAGAATTTCTACCAGGACCTTGCGGCTCTGTTTCTCATCGAGGGAGGAGGCAAGCCGGGCAAGAGCATCGGCGTGACTATTTTCGGAGCGTGGAATCCGGGTGATAGCATAATTGTGGAAACCACATAGAAGAGACTTTGCCAATGCTCTGTATGCCGCCATGGAAGAGTCTTTGGCCTCGTATTCGTTATTGATCTGGTTGACGATAAGCTGTGAATCGCTATATATTCTAATCTTCTTTGCCTCCATGGTCTTAGCGAGGCAGAATCCTGCAAGGAGGGCCTCATACTCTGCGGCATTGTTGGAGGCCTTGAATTGAAAACGAAGGGCGTATTCCATTCGGACCTTGTCCTGTGTGGTGAGGACAAGTCCGGCTCCGGACCCATTGTGGCAGGCCGACCCGTCGACGTAGAGGAGCCAAATCGGCCGAGCAGGGTTGATCTGGGGGCTTTCTTAATCCAAAATATGTGTTATGGATGGAGGAACGGATGGTGTGACCTCATGTGCGGCCACCGCTGGAACGTAGGAGAATTCGGAAATGAAGTCCGCCACGGCCTGTCCCTTCTAGGCTGTGCGTGGAGTAAAGGCAATGTCGAATTCGCTGAGTTCTATTGCCCACTTGAGTAATCGCCCTGATGTTTCGGGCTTCCGGAGTACTTACCGGAGTGGTCTGTCGGTCATGACAATGATGGAATGAGCCTGGAAGTATGACCTAAGCTTTCTAGAGGACGACCTTGTTGACGTAGTACACCGGGTGCTCAGTGCCATCCTTACGCTTAACTAGTACCGAACTGGTGTTAGAAGCGGAGACAGATAGGTACATGTAAAGGGTTTCCCCGGTGTCGGGTCTCGCCAACAATGATGCTCTGCCCATGTATTCCTTGAGTTCAGTGAAAGCCTTAGTACACTCCTCCGTCCAGGTAATGTGCTTGGATTTGCTTTTTAGGCTTTGAAGAAAGGCACACACTTGTCGGTGGCTTTGGAGATGAAGCGTGTAAGGGCTGCGACCCGGTCGGTTAGGCTTTGCACTTCCTTCTGGGTTCGCGGGGGCTCCATATCGACTAGGGCCTTGATTTTTTCTAGATTGGCCTCAATACCTCTCTGACTAATCATGAAGCCCAGGAATTCCCCAGAGTGGACTCCGAAGACGCATTTGGCTGGGTTCAACCTCATCCGGTATCGTTTGTGGACGTCGAACATCCGAGAGAGATTGGGGATGTGTAGGTCAGTCGATTTACTCTTAACGAGCATGTCATCCATGTAAACCTTCATTGTTTTCCCAATCTGGTCGTCGAACATGAAGTTTACCAGGCGCTAGTAGGTGGCCCCTGCGTTCTTGAGTCCGAAAGGCATGACATTGTGGTAGTATAAGCCCTGGCCTGTCCGGAAGGTTGTGTGTATCTGATCTGTCGGATGTATAAAAATTTGATTGTAGCCTGAGTAAGCATCCATGAAGCTCAGGAGCTCATGCCCTGCCGTGGCGTCGAACAGTTGGTCTATCTTTGGTAGAGGAAAACTGACCTTGGGGCAAGCGTTGTTTAAGTCGGTAAAATCAATGCATATTCGCCATGCCCCCGAGGGTTTCTTGACGAGGACAACGTTGGCTACCCAGGCGACATAAATGGCCTTGACAATTTCTGCCTGCATGGCCTCGGTCCTCTCCGCATCATAGAGGTGACATTTCTGCTTGACAGGCTTGTATGCCGAATCGATACTGAGTCGGTGGCAAATAACATCGGTTGAGATGTCGGGCATGTCGGCGTAAGACCATGCGAAGACTTCAGAGTTGTCCTTTAAGAAACGAATTAGCTGTGAGCGTAGAGCGGGAGATCGTGCTCTACGCTCTACCCTGTGAGAGAGCACGATCTCTTCGACTTCCTCAATGGGTTGCGGATGTGGTGTCGCCGAATGGTCCCGGGGGTCCTCGATTGGGCCGTCTTGTATTCTCTGTGTGTCTTGATGGTTGACAGGGTCAGCCTCAAACGCCGATTTTGTCACTGCCATGGTTTCCTTTGGTGGTTGGATCAGGGTGTTAGAGTTGCACGCTCTTGCGGTCATTTTGTCACCTCGGACTTGGCCAATCCCCATAGGGGTTGGGAACTTTACCAGAAGTAGGTGGGTGGAAACGACTGTCTTCATTTAGTTAAGTATTCCCCGCCCGAGAATGGCGTTGTAAGTCGCGGGACAGTCCACCACTAGGAAAGGTGTGAGCACGGTTGCCCTCCGTGGATGTGACCCAAGGGAAAGTGGGAGGGTGACTGTTCCGTGCGGGACGATAGAGTCCCCAGTGAAACTATAGAGCGGCGTAGGGGAACGGTCCAGGCTAGATTCTGGGATACCCAACTGTTTGAATGCTCACATGAATAGGACATTGACAGAGCTTTCGGTGTCGACTATCACCCGTTGTAAGTCGAAGTTTGATATTTCTGCCATAACGACAACGAGATCGTCGTGAGGATAGATGATCCCCCGTTCCCCCTCTTTAAAAATGTGATGGGTTCCCACTCAAGTCGGTTTGTCTTCTTGGCCCTTCCCTCCTCGATGCTAAAAAGCTAGTGATTCTGTTTGGTGGCTCTCAAAAAGTTCTTCTTTGCTAGGTTGGAAGTGAGAGGGCAAGAAATGGATGGCCCTCTCGAAATTGTATTGATTTGTGGGTTGCGAGGTGGAGGTGGTGCGTGCTGGAGAAATTGGTTGATCTTCCCATCTCGGGCCAGAGCTTTCACCAGATCCCGGAATGCAACGCATTAGTCAATGCTATGGCCATTGTACTTGTGGTATTGGCAGTAAATTCCTGTGTCTTTGCCAAGCTTGCACTTCGCTGGCGCCCAAGTAGACTTCGGGATCATGTGTTCCACGTTGAGGATGACGTTCTCATAGGGAGTATTGAGGATGGTGTAGGTCTTGTACTTGGAGCGAGGAATTCACTTTTCTCCATTGTTTGACAGCTCCCCCTGCTGTCTATCTTGGTGATTCAGGTTTTTACCCTTCTTTCCTGGGCTATACAGGTTGTTTCTATGGCGGTAGTCTTTCCGTTTTCCCCCATAGCTCTGTTGCCCCTGCTCTTGAGGGCACTGTCCTGAGCCTTGCTGATCCGGGACGCATGGTATGTATGTTTTTACCCAGTCGGCCCTGGCAGGTTGGTAAACATTGGCTGCGTTGGACTTTTGGCTTAGTGTTTCAGCCTTGGCGTGGACCGCCGCCTGTTTCATAATTTCATTATATGTTGTCCAGCCTTGGGTGTGAGCTGCGTACCTGAAGGGGGAGTCTTGGAGTCCACCCTCGAAGGCCGTAAAAGCTGCTCGGTCGTCTATCTCCGCGCACCGGGAGTATTCGTGACTGAACCTCGCTGTGTACCGCTACATCGATTCGTGTTTGCCTTGTTTTAGCTGAAAAAGGTCTTCGACCGAGGACAGACGGTCGGTCTGGATCATGAATTGGTTCATGAAGGTGGATGTGAGCTGTTCAAAAGAGTCGATGGACCCGGATTCCAACTTGTAGAACCAATTGATCGTCGCCTCGGTCAGTGTGGAACTGAAGATGAGGCATTGTTCCTCATCTGCGAGGTTTTTAAGGGCGACAGCTGAGTAGAAATTATTCAAGTGATTCCATGGGTCGTCCTTCCCGGTGTAAAGAGGGATTTTCAGGGGCTTTATCTCGTGATTGATTCTGAACTGGTTGATTTTTTCTGTAAAGGGGTCCGGGCTGGTTTTCGACCTGGCTGGTCTTGCTACCCGAGTTGTCCCGGCTTCGAGTGTCTGGACTCGATCCATGAGGTACTGGACGAGTGAGTTGGTTCTGGATTGCTACGTGGCCCCTTGGTTTTTTTGTTCGATCCACCGAGTATCCCTGGGTGTCTGGTCGCGGCCGTTCCTATATGACCAGTCGGCGTCCCCCCGGCTGGGCGGACTCTGGGAGCCAATTCCCCCATGACCGACCTACCTTGACCGATCGGTGTCCCTCCAGTTGGGCAAGTTTCAGGATTCACTTCCCCTGTGACCGACCGGCCTTGACCACTTGGTGTCCCTCGGGCGAGGTGGTTCTTGAGATTTATCGTTTTGTTGGCCGTTCTGCCCTGACCGCTCGGTACTCCGTCAGTGGGTTGGTTTAGGGTGAGTACGGTGCGTAAGGCCTAGATGGGTTGACCGCTCGGTGTCATCGCGAGAGGACCTCAATGTTTGCCTCTCTCGGTGTGAGTGGTCGGTCCTGTGGCCCAGCTGCCGAGCCAACTTGGCTATACTATCGGCCTCTAAGGATGAGTCGGTGACGGGGATGGGGTCTCCCGTTGAAAAGTTCCGCGGCTGTCGCCTGGACGGGACCACCGAGCGGTGATGTGTGCTCGGTGGTGATGTCTTTTTCCTACTTCCGGACGAGGGTCGGGTCGGCGCGACTGGTAATCATTGACGGACCGATTCCGTCCCCCTCCCTCTCTGAGGGCATCACGGGCGTCTCAGTAAATCCTAGTGTCACCGGGCTGGCTACCGGGGATGATCAACATATGAGCGTGTTTCTTGCTTGGCTAGGCGTCCGCTTGCCTACCTTTATGTGGCTCGGCGGCCGTGTGTTCTTTTTCTTTTCCCGCCAGTCGGCGATTTCTTTCAGCACACTTGGCGCACTCGGCCACCACCTTGTCAGCCTCAGCCTTACCGACGCAAGCTCGGTGGGCAGTGAGTTCTGCCTGCGTGACCCGTAGCTGTTCGGCCACCTCAGTGTATCGATCGTCGAGTGCATGACATCTTGATTCGGCCTGGGTACCCTTGGTTTTGACTTCGGCCATGTCGGTCTGGAGTCTCTCGATTATCTGTAAAAAGTTAGGAGATGGGTCTCTCATGGTTCTGGGGCCTTGCCCGGGTGTGATCTCACCGAGATCGTGCTCGCCCTGCATGTTTTAGTGTCGACGAGTTTGCTTTTGGCGTAATAGGTGGATGAGTTTAACTCGGTCTGGTTGAGCGTAGGTAAACTTAGTCAGTTTCCCATAGACGGTGCCAAACTGTTGAAGCGTTAAATGTTCCAACTGTCGATTACTCGTTGCCCCATCACCAAATGACGCGTGTCTCTCTTCGTGACCTGTCAACTTAAGTGGATCGCGGGTTTTCCGTTAGTACGGGCACCAGTGTGGTGCTAGCCTAAGGTTCTCCTACGGTCAAGTCAGTTACTTTGTTCGTAAGAGGAAATTATAAATGGTAAGTTTGGTAGAGTAATTGTGAATAGTAAATATTAGTTACCTTTATTGGGAAATGTGTACCTCTTATGTATGGGTAGCCAGGATGTTCAATTCCCATAGTTTCGATGTGGGACAAACGCCCATCGATTTACGTGCCGACACGTGTTACGTAGATCGAGGGTGGATAGACTTCCACGTGGCATCCCGCATTGGGCCCGATATTAGGGCTGTGTAAGTACGGTAGTTTTGGGCCTTTGAATCGAGTCTGGGCTTTAAGTATACGGCCCAGTGGGTCTGGTCAGATATGGTGTCAAAAACACGTATTTCGAGATTTTCATTTTATATGATATTTAGGCTTAGGTCGAGTTTTATACATACATGTGTTTGATATGATTTTGATGGTTTCATGGAGAGGCGTGAAATCAGGGATTTGATTTATGGTTTTAAAGGATTTCACGGAGATGCTTGAAATCGGTACTCGAGCATAAGTCCCAGTTGGATGTTGACTTTAACTTGGATGATGGTCAAAGGTGTTTTGGAAAAGTATTTGAAATGTGGAATGGTTTTCGGATTTGGAAATATCTTTCTGGCGTATGTTCAAGTTGATTTATAGTTTGACTTAAAGTATAGTCAAACGTGAGGTATATCGGGCTGTGACCCAATTATGAGATTTATGAAAGATATTTCGGGCATGAGACCCAGTTGTGGATTTTATAGGATTTGAGAAATACTGGGTTTATGAAGTGTTGATAGACACTGTTTACGGGCTTGTGACCCATTTGATGATATTTCGGGCTTGTGACTCTATTGATGATATTCAGGCTTGTGTCCCTGTTGATGATGATAAGATTTTGAGTTTAAAGACTCGGATTTTATTAGAGGGTCTCCGGTTGTGAATATGTTTCCTTGGAGAGCACTGTGGAGATAATGCTTGCCTCCGAGGTACGGAGAGGTCACGATGCGCTTGCTGTCGAGCAGCCGAGAGAGGTGGCAGCCGAGGGAGGCTAGACTCAGGAATGCGGTATATGAGATCGGTCGTTGATATGTTCACGATGATCTGGAAATTGTCGGCTGGTGATATGTTCACGGCGAAATGCTCAGGATCAAAGTAGTCCTTGAACTTATGGGCACGCGTTGCTGGGATTAGAATCGTGACTGATGATATTGATGATATGAGATTGATTATAAAGACTCGGATTTTAACACCGCGATTTGATTTGGGCTGAGATCCCACATGTCGTTGATTTGGTTTTGGGGCTAAGACCCTAACGAGGAAATGGCTTTAATTGAGAAGCATTTTTCATTGGATGTGATTTGAAAAGCAATGCGTTCTACTTTTGAGAAAGTGTTTGAAATACTTGTTTTATGATGCATGCATGCTTTTACGTGAATGGTATAAATGTCATTTTCGATAAATTATTTTGATAAACTATTTATTTTTGTACACTCACAGCTTTTATGTTTTGATACCCTTCAGGTTGATCGCGGATGCGAGCTGTAGCAGAGATCGAGACACATCCCACAATAATCCAGGGGGATTGGGATGGGCCGAGTCAGTTGTGGTGATGGCGTGATGGAAATGGTGGTAGCAGTGTGGTGGTGGTAGTTGTGGTGAGGTACGAGTAAGGATTGAAATATCGATATCAACAGATATATCGCTAGAAAAATTTACAGATATTTCGCTCTAAATATCGATATCGATATTGATATCATTTACGGTCAATAAAAATGACAGAAATTTAGTCTAAAAGTTGGAAATTTTTAATAAAACTTTTGGAAAAACTTAAGTACCCAATAATGGTTATATAAGACTAATAAAATTATAAAATGACTTTGATACAATAAATATATGATGAATAATATGATACAATATGATTCTGACGATGACTAATAATATAAAATCTTGCCCCCCTTCTTATGTGCCGTTGGCCGAATTCAGCGACATTGGCCGATATTTTCATCATTGGGTGCGAGTAATAGCTGCAGCGGCAGTGTGGTGGGGGTGACAGCGACACTGGTGGTTCTGGTATTGTGGTCGTGGTAACAGTCAGAGCTAGCCCTGACCTAGGGTAACTAAGGCGACCGCTTTGGGCCTAAGGACTAGCAGGGCCCAAAACTTTTCAAAAAGTTATATTTTTATGGGAATTTTTTTTAAATATTTAAATTGAGTTAGAAGATTCTAAGTTTAATATTTTATTAATAAAATGGGCCCATATTCTTAAAAAGATAAGAGTTATTTTAGTTGATGCATTGTTAATTTATGTCGAGTATTATTTGAGCATGCCTTATAAAGTAAATAGAACTCTAACTCATATACAAGCATATTTTTATATACATTTTCATTTTTGGCTATTGAATGAATATTGAGTCAACACCAAAATTGATAGAAACTATAAGACCTACACTTGGAGCATGGTGAGCAATCCCACATCGCCCGAGGGGAAATGGGGGATGCGCCTTATATATGTTGACAGGACCCGTCCCAACTGGACGTCAAAAATAGTGCCCGGTCCTGCTCCCGTCTGACAAGTCAACTAAAGATCCAGAACTACCCTTCAGTGCTCGCTAGATAAGGGATAACTGCGCTGATTTCTGCTGCTACCTCTGCCTCACGATCAGTCCCGAACGTTGTACCACGGTCTGGAGGGTCACAAAACATAAAAGGTGTGAGTGGACAAAAATGACTTCTGATAAAAACATTTGCCAAAACACATTTCTTTCCCTCCAGTTTTCACAAACTTGCATGCATAACATAAAACATGAGTAATAGTATGAAATCATTCTCGTATGAACAGTGGACCGAATAAAATCAAAACATATTTTCCCATGGTTCGTAAAACTCATGTTCACCAAATCAGTTCATGTTATAAAACATCAAATCCCGGCTCTCAGACCAAAACATAATCACCTGGCCACAAAGACCAAGAACCCGTACTCAATACCAGTACGTCATCACCAATAACATCAATCAGCACTAATCACAAGTGCACAATAAATATATCAATCCAATCAATCCGCACTACTCACAAGTGCATAAACTATCACAATCACATCTGCACTACTCACAAGTGCACAATCAAACCATCAACTGCACTACTCACAAGTGCTGCACTACGCGTAGGCCAATATCCAGTCACACTCTCGGGAACAGACACCTCTGGGCTCAACCCCCTCGGGCTCAGTCACCTCTGGGCAAACACATCCCCAGGCTCAAACCCATCCGAGTGGTACATCCAGGCTCAGTCTCATCCGAGAAGCTGACTACCATAGGATCAACTCCGGATCCTACAATCACATCCCCCAAGCTCCGGTCGTCTGGGTAATCCCCCCCCAAGCTCCGACCATATGGGAATATCACAATCACAATGAAAACCATCTCGGGAATTACATCCCAAAATATTTCAATCAAATCTTGTCTTCATACAAAGTCAAGATCATTCCCGACTGTGTCTCAAAGCCCAAAATACCTTTTACACATAAACCGTTAAAATCACATTTTAAATCAATAAAATAATCCGGAAACCATCATTGACTCACCAACCAAGTCAAAATATCATTTTAGAAATCATTTAAACTCCGGGCCTAGCCCAAAACATCATTTGCACGTTCCTCGTAAAACGTGCCCGAAAGACTGATTAAAATAATCATAAAATCACAATAAATCGTTAATTTCACAATTTCACAAGTGACTCCAAATCTGAGTCAAAATCACTATTCACTTGGATTCTCATGCCCAAAATATCATTATCACGCAAATCCATGCGTTGCAACCTCCGTTGCCATTTTCACGTAAATCCACGAAACTGACCCTTGACTCATTCCCGAGTCACCACATCATTTTTCAATCCATGACTTAATAATCCGAGTCCAAACATTATTTTCAATCAATTTCAATCCCGGACTCATAAAACAAGTCCAAACATCATTTTTATCAAATTTCGTAATTTCTCGAAAATCGTGCCCAAAATAATAATATAATAATCATAAAATCGAGAAATTACCGGATTGAAACATCAATCATGCCAAAGCATATAAAATCATATAATAAGGCATTTAAATCATATATGCATGCATCACGGTTAAAAAACAAAGTCCAGTCACACATACCGTCCAAAACGGTTCGTTTCCGAGCTACACGTTTTTCCGTAAAATCTGGAAATCACAACTCCTGTCCAAAATCATTATAAAGGGTTACTAACATATCAAAATACATCATATAATTTTCCCCAATTTTTCTGGAATTTAAATACGTATTTAACTAGTAAAACAAAACTTCGGATACGCGGAACATTATCGAAACAATATCCGATTTCCTCGAAACCAACGTTAAAATGTTTGTTACACTGAGAGGGTCAAAAGTCATGTTGACCTCCCCTTGAGACTAGGCCGGACGCGCTCTCACGCGCCGCCGTGAGTGGCTGCGCGTGAAATCCACGCGCCTGCTACAGTACTACCTTCCTCGCCCGTTTGTCTGATAAACGGGTCCTTTAACCCGCAACACGACCCGGTTCAATGTCTGTCAATTCTACACCGTTTTCATCAATTCAAACGTCCGTTAGCATCGAATTAGTTTGAATTAAGGATTTGTGAACTTAATTACAATCGACCTTACCTCAATCCTCACGATCAAAGATGAACACTCGAAGAACATCCGGCCACTGTTCATCATTCGAACTCCTTCAATTTCAATCGATTTCCTTAAATTGATTCAACCAGAAGCTTCAATGAACTCAGGTAAACATTTTCCCCAACTCAATTGAATCAATTCATGGCTCAAACTCCACGACTCAAACTCGATTCTTCGAAGAACAGCCATACACTGTGCAATGATGGAGCTTCATCAATCTCCAAAGTTTTCCTTCAATTGATCCTTCCAGAAGCATCGTGGGATCCTCAGAAACATAATCCCCAGTTCAATTTCATCAATCGAAGCCTCAAATTCCTCGACTCAGGGTCGAAAATTCGAAGATTTCATTCCTTCTGTTCTTGCTTAAATCGACACCAATTCCCTTCGTTCTTGTTGAGATCGACTCGTATTGATCCCAGAAAGCTAAATGAAGCTTCAATTCCACTCCTCACGGCCCAATTCTTCCATTTCGAATTTTCCCTCCAAAAATCGAAATTTTTGATTCTCACTCTCCAGCATCTCTCTGTCTCTCGTGTTTGCACAGCTGCAATTGTCTCACAAAACTCTCAATTTTCCCCTCAAAACCGGTTAAGGAAGGTAGCCAAATCTCTCAATTCAGATGCTCCAATTTTGTTCACGGTTTTGAGAAACAGAGAGGATTAATGGAAAATAAAAGATTAATTTAGTTTAATTAATTAATAAAACATAATAATTATGTTTTCCCCAAAACATGGGATCTGGTTTCATGCCTGAATTTAGGGGATGGGTGACACTTGTCACTCATCCAAGTGTGTTCAGTCACCGGGTACTGTTCATATTAAAATATTATTTTAATCCCGGTTCATTCGGTTAATCGTGTCCGTTCCCGTGACCATAACTTCGTCGTCGAATCTCCGATTTTGACATGCCGCCTGTCGTTGGATTCGCATCGACGAGACCTACGTAACGGTCTTTGGCCCTCGTCCATCGGACCTCCCTAGCAAAAAGTCAACATTTGGCCCCTAATATGACCAAATTACCAAAATACCCCTCAACTTCCGAACGCCATAACTTTCACCTCGAATGTCGGAATCGAACGTGCCACCTGTCTATGAACTCGTGACGTCCCGAACTACGTCACAATCATCGGTCAAAGTCCGTTTGACCGCCCGAACTAAAAGTCAACATTTTACCCACGCTAGGGGTAAAACGGTCATTTTGCACGTTTTGTCCGATTTCACTCAACTAATCCCCGATTAGTCATTCTAATTCATAATTAATTAATATTCAATCCCGATATTCGGGACGGGTCATTACATATGTGGGTTCATCCCTATCTAGTCGGATGCCTCTTGGGAGTAGGGGAGTTGGACTCCGGTGTTCTCGGGAACAAAACCCTACAAGCATGGCCGGTTGGACTAGCAAGGCTTAGAGGGGACAATATCCGGTTAGATAGAGGAAAATCTCTATATTAGAGGATTCCTTTTGGAGGTGGGACCCCTAGGAGCAAATTAGGGCGGGTAGGGGCCCACGTGCTTATGGGTTGGTTAGACCAGCAAGGGCGACGTGTAACGGGGCCCAAAGCGGACAATATTCGACTAGAAAGAGCGGGGCATGTGATGTCAGCTACTGACGGCAGTAGGAGACGTCAGCTACTGACGGCAGTAGGTGACGTCAGCTACTGACAGCAGTAGGTGACGTTAGCTGGTGACGTCAGCGTTGATCAGGCACGTGGGAACTTTGACAAGCACATGTGTCACGTGGGCTCGAATTTCAAGGTAAACCCAATCTATTTCAAAAGGTTTCGATGTCCCGAATCCAATGGTGGTGATTTTAGATCGATCAGAGGTCTTTTGATGGTAGTTTGGGAATTTTTCTCCTTGAAAAGCGCATTTGGGATGTGTTTTCGATTTTGGGATTTTTGGAGGTTTCATGTATGGACTTATATAGATTGTTGGTGACCCCCGGGTGTGACTTTGATAGGTCAGGACGTCCCAGATGCTTCAGATGAGTGTATAGCTCGGATTTCGGGCGATCGACGATACTGTGAGTGGACATTTACTTTCATAACTCTGATGCATGCATATTTACATATTTTCCTGGTTTTATGACATGGTTTGGATGTCTATTATATGGGTATATGATATTATATGATTTTTGGATAAATTTTGGGGTTTTGGTATATATATGGATATTCGGTTGTGGTTTTCTGGACATAGGTTTTACTGGTGATTTTGGAAACCAGATTTTGGGCTAGTGCCCAGGAGGTAAATGTTTTGGGCTAGTGCCTATGTCAAAATGTATTTTGGTTTTCTTTATGGTTTTGTTTTTTGTTTGGGTCAACTTCAGGCGATTAGATCGTTATTCCGGAGTTGGACTTCGAGGATTCCCAAGGATAGGCTCAGACGTGGATAGAGTTGGACTTGACACGTGTCGATAGAGTTGGACTCCACATGTCCACCGGTAGTACATATGGGATGCTAGTTGGACTAACGAGCTGGTTGGGCCAGCAGGGCCGACATGTGGCGGGGCCCAAAGCAAACAATAATCGACTAGAAGGGGCGAGGCGTGACAATTTGGTATCAGAGCCCAACCCCAGCCGGAATTGATTGTGCTAGCAACGACACTGGGCCCCAATGAGGGTGGATTGTAAGACCCACGCTTGGAGCATGGTGAGCAATCCCACATGTACCCAGGGAGAAATAGGGGATACGCCTTATATGTGTGGGTTCGTCTCTATCTAGTTGGATGCCTCTTGGAAGTGGGGGAGTTGGATTCTTGGGCTCCCAGGAACAAAACCCTGTGGGTAGGGCCGGTTGGACTAGTGGGGCCCAGAGGGGACAATATCTGGTTAGGTAGAAGGAAATCTCTATACTATAGGAAGCTTTTTGGGGGTGGGACCATCAAGTGCAAATCTGTGCGGGCAGGGGCCCAGCGTGTGGGCCGATTGGACCAACAGGGCCAACGTGTGGCGGGGCACAAAGAGAACAATATTCGACTAGAAGGGGTGGGGCGTGATAGAAACAATTATCTAAATGGAATTAGAAAGCTGTCACCTATATATATACATTAATATTTGATAAAATTTCTCTATTTTCTTTATAAAAGTATTATAAAACGACTATATTTTCGATCTATGTATAACTAATGTATTCAAATTCTTGAAATTTTTATTTGAATTTACTAGAAAGATGAATTTGCATATATATATATATATATATTATTTTATGTGTAATATAAACTAGAAGGGCGCTTTTAATTTTTTTTTCACTAGATCCCTAATCTCTTGGACCTGCACTGGCAAGTGTGATGGGGTCATGGTGGAGGCAATAATGTGGTGGCGTTTGATGTGATAATGGTGGGGTGGGGTGGTGTGGCAGTGGCAGTTGTGATGGTGGTGAGGTAGTGATGAATGTAATAGGGTAGTGATGGTGAATGTGGTAGTGGTGGTGGTAATGGCTAATTAATTCATTATTAATTATCTTTTTAAACTCTCACCAACCCAATTAACTAAAATATTTTGAAAGGGGAATCCGCAAAACCTACATTCACCAAATAATGAGGACAAGCCAATAAAGTTGAACTTCTCATATAATAATACTCAAAAATTAATTTAGAAAACTGCTAATGAGCTTCTTTATATAAACTCGTAGTAATAAATTCATGAAATATAGTAGGGGCGGTGGTTGTAGTGGTGGGGTGGTGAAGTGGTGGTAGTAATGGTGATGGTGATGATAACTATAATAATATTGTTGGTGGCCTTTCACTTGGTATTTTATGTATTTTGTTTCTATATTTCTTTGAGTTGTATCCAAAAATTTAGAAAACATTAACTTGATGTTCCATAAAATGTAAACAAATTATTGTATTATGTATTTTCATTTTCTAAATTTATTTTTCAAAAATGAGTTATCAAATCCGTTTACAACTATTTTTGTAACTTAAATATGAAAAAATATTATGCAATAAGATATTACACAAACGAGCCCTTTGAACTTTAACGTTAAGAGTAAAATGACAATATAGTAGCATTTTAGCATCCAATTTACATTAGTTTGTCTAGCCAAAATACCTCTAGCCAATTAAAAAAGAAAGAACCTAAAAATAGTCTCATTCACCCCTTGATTAAAAAACATTTGTCAATTAATCCTTGATAGGGACTTAACTGTTATTGGTACAAACCAACATGTGTAAGGTTTTGTTACAAAAGAGCTTCATATGTGTGGAAGTATAACTATTCATTAAATATTGTATTTAATTTTTATATTCATTCGATGTGAGATTCTTCAACATTCTTCCTAAAATAGGACCACTATATAGTGGGCTCCATGTGGAGACTGGAGACAATGTCACATCGGGTATTAAGCTTATAAGATCACCACATAAGGGGTTACATGTGGGGCTTATGCAACATTAGTCTTTGTATATAGAAAATAGGCTTATTAGTTTAAATGCACCATAAATTCGCATATTAGTCACACTTTGAACCTTAAACTAGTTATTACTTCACTTATCAAACGACCGAGTTGAGCCACTAAACACCATTTCCATTATAGTTGTTAAGTGGCTGATAAGCCTTGAATTAAGCATCATTTTATACCCTTTTATACTTATCTTTTAATTTTTAAATACTAAACAATAGGAGAAAATAATTTATTTTGTGAGAAATGTGCAGAATTAGATTAAGTACGGAATTACAAGAATTTAGGCGAAAGAATCACCTCAATCGGAGTTATATTGAAGAAGTTATGATCGAATGAAAGGAAGCCACCAAAAACCACTCAAGAATTCGGTAGGGACCTACCGAATCCAAAATAACAGCCCAGAAATATATTCGGCCAGCGCTTACCAAATGCCTTTGTAAGTCTTCATCGCGCGTCCACCGAACACCCTTCCAGCCCTTCCTTGCACTGTTGACCAGCCGTTGAAGAGCAGCCTGTAGCGTTTTTGGATCGGAAGGATAAAGTTTTACGGAGGAAGACGGTTTCCCTAGTTAAAGTCTTGTGGAGGAATCATCAGGTAGAAGAAGCTACATGGGAACCCGAGGCCTTAATGCGTGAGCAGTACCCTTACTTGTTTCACTGAATTTCAGGGACGAAATTCTTTTTAGGGGGTTAGATTGTAACAACCTGTACCTTCCAGAAGGGTACAAATGTAATTTTATAAGATATTTGTGTATAAAGGACGATTTTTCCCTTATGAATAGTATGACAAAAGTTGACTTTTTGATTTGTTTGTTGAACGAGCGTTGACCGTTGACCATTGACCGTGACGTAGTTCGGGACGTCACGAGTCCGTAGACAGGTGGCACGTCTGATTTGGACAATCGGAGAAAAAGTTATGGTGTTTGGAAGGTTAAGGGCGTTACCGTAATTTTAGGAAAATTTTGACTTTTTATTGGACTTTTGGTTTTCACGTAGACCGAGGACCGTTAGATAGGTCTCGACGTCCTGAGTACAATGACAGGCGGCACGCTGTTATCGGATGTCGGATGGAGTAGTTATGGGTCTGGAAAGTTGAAGGGTAAAATGGTAATTTTTGGACCTAGGGGCATTTTGGCCTTTTCACCTTAGGGCCAATCAGATAAGGCCAAGTGGTTTTGTGGGATTGGATATTTATCCTGATGTCCATGGAGAATGGGACACGTGTGTTGACACTAGAGGTTTGTAGGAGAAGTATAGATGTGCACGGTCACAAATTGTCCAAACTTAAACCCGTGCAATCGTCCATTTTGCAGAAAACAGGGAGAGTGATTGTTGATCGATTCCCAGTCGTTAAGGACATTGAGGTTGAGTGAGTGATCACAGGAGGTTCAGTGGGAGTGTGTTCGTGTTGAAGTGAATTAGAGTGAGGTTGTGCGGGTGTGAGGTGTGCAGAACTTAGAAAAACAGAGAGAAGTCGAGAGTTGTGGTGCAGCCAAAGACGATCGAGTTGAGTCAAATAAGTTCAAAGGGAAGCTAGGACGGCTGAGGGAGACCCAGTGGACACCAAGGTGCACGGCGGTGCGAACGGCGGAGGTAAAATCGACGGTAAGCCCAAAATCCTCTGTTTTTCCCGTTTTAGTCATTTCAAAAGTCGTGACTTTTGAGGCTGAGTCGATGGTTTCTGTGAGTTGTGTGAGACTCAGTAGGTTCCTAGGAGTCGATTAAGGTTGATGCCGTGACAGGGGAGTGTCTGGTTGGCCGGGAACCGAAACAGGGGTTTCGGGGTTTTGGTTTGAGCTTGCAGACAACGGCTTAGAGGCCGTGATTCTTAGATGTTAGGATTGGAAAATGGTTACTGAGAATTAGACGAAACTTCTGGGATTGAAAGGGTTGGATTTGAGCAAGGAATGAAGGAGAACTGGTCACATTGGTTCAGTACAGTTGAACCGGCTGACTCGAGGTTGAAGACGACACTGTAGCAGGCGCGTGAAGCCCACGCGCAGCCACTTTGGGCGGCGCGTGGGGAGGATTCTGAGGAACCTTCCAACATGGTTTTGAGTCTAAATGTTATAACGAGTCTATTGGGACAGGTTTCAGATTGATCAGATGTCGTTTCGGGTTAGTTCGAGGATCCGAACAGTTTAGGGTTTTAATTTAAATTACGTATAAATTCTCAAAAATTGGGAAACTTAGGATTAGCATATTTGAAGTAAATGTGACCCTATTTTGTGACTATTGACAGGACGAGAGACGCCTGAGACGGTTGAAGAGCGCACGGAGCGCGATTGACGCTTTCAGATCTGTGAGTGGACTTTTTCTTTTTCAACGAGCATGCCTAACTGTTTTATTTACATGTTTTATGACTTTACGTATGTTTTTATGATTATTTCTTATGTTATATGTGGTTTGCATAATTGCACGTTTTTCGAGATATTTATGAGTTTTAGCATGTTCTACGAGACATTCACTATTTCTGATTTCGATGCCATGATTTCGGGGTTTCAATTTATCTTTGTTTTCTATTGATTATAAATGGATTTTTAGACACGAATTAATGATCAAAGTTTTCGGTTTTAGAATCGAATTTCAGAAAGCGGAATTTGGTTTTAAGGTTGAAAAGTGAAATTCTGGATTTGGGTTCGGAATGACGGTTCTGGATGCCGGAATGACGGTTCTGGATGCCGGAATGACGTCAGACCAGTGATTTCGGATTCGGGTTTGGATATGGACATAGAAATGGTTTATGAATGGTTTAGATTGGATTTGCTGGATCTGGTTGGGTTTAAAGACCCAGATTATAAATGACGGGGGACGGGCCCGGATTGAGTTTAAAGACTCGGATATATTGCTATTACCCCCGTAGGCCTTTTGAGTTTAAAGACTCAGATTACATTTGAGGCCTGGTTTGAGTTTAAAGATTCGGATAAACCCAGCAGGTTTGATCGGACTTTGACACTAGTAGATCTTGTTTTTTTTTTAATACGATTTTAGAATGATTATTATATTGTTATTGTTGAGGTTTTTCTGATACTTGTTAGGCATGCATATTTTATGTTAAAACGGAGGGGAAATTCTGTTTTGTTCTTAAAGTGTTTTAAAACTTTTCATTTTAAATGGTCCACTCACACTTTTCTGGTTTTTAAATTTACCGAACAGGTCGTGGTGAAGATCACAGTGGTGAACGTTGAGGCAAGGACAGAGGCATAGAGCTTGCGGTGTTTTCCGTTGCGTGATTAGCCTTGTAGGACTTTTGTACCTGTTTTGTATAACACTATGCTCTGTGTTACTGTTGTATTACCTTTTATCCATGGTCTGATAATTATACTTATGGTTAGTTGGGGTTATTTTAGTACTTTAAGTGTGATTGTCAGGCGGGAGTAGGGTTTGTCCCGGATATCGAGGTGATATTTGGGATGGGTCTTGACAATTGGTATCAGAGCATAGGTTTGTCGGTCTGTGTTGGTACGCGGTCGTATTTAGGTCATTTTACTAACTCTATGCCTCTTTCAGCGGACGATCAACCATGCCTCCGAGACGTGATCCCCATCCACGACCTGAAGACGCGGCGAGAGAAGTAGAGAGTGCTTCTATAGAGCGAGCTCAGCGTCTAGGGGCTACGACGTTCAGTGGTGGGGCAAACCCAGAGGAAGCCCACCGGTGGATCACCCGACTTGAGCGGATTTTCGGGGTGATGCATTGTCCTCCAAAGGACCGTGTGTTATTGGCTACGTTCCTGTTAAATGGTGCAGTGTATGAGTGGTGGTATACACTGGAGTTGTCAGGTTGGGATGCTCATACCGTGACGTGGGAGATGTTTCGGGAACTGTTCTTAGATCAGTATTACCCCCGCTCTTTCCG
The DNA here is from genome assembly GCA_032719365.1 of Prinsepia uniflora. Taxonomy (NCBI): domain Eukaryota; kingdom Viridiplantae; phylum Streptophyta; class Magnoliopsida; order Rosales; family Rosaceae; genus Prinsepia; species Prinsepia uniflora. Next base: position 46,560,185 of record CM064870.1, on the reverse strand, counting down.
AGATGCCAAGGAGGCGGAGTTTCTTCAGTTGAAATAGGGGAGTATGACAGTAGCTGAGTATGAGCAGAGATTCCAGATGTTGTCCCGATTTGCTCCTGTATTTGTGGCTACCGAGGCTGAGAAGTGTCGTCGGTTTGAGTTGGGACTTCGTGGAGAGATACGAGCCATTGTGACAGCCGGCTCATTTGCTACTTTCAGGGAGCTATCAGACGCTGCCATGAGAGTGGAGGCCAGTTTGCCTGCCCGGCCACAGTATTCGGGTAGTGTGCGATGCCATGAGTATTCTTTTCCTGGAGCGTCGAGTCAGAGGAATCCGAAGCGGGGTAACTACGGTGGTACTTCATCTTGGAACCTACATTGGAAAAAGTGACAGGACCCATCACAATCCCCCCGGGATTAGTGCGGGATGACCCTGCTCCAGTCTGACACGAAGTGTCAGACAAGGGATATTTCCGACCTTTGCCCTCTCGGGCTATCAGAGTACGCCAGGATCCGGAGGAGGTATGTGATATCTCGGTCTCTGCTACAGTCCACATCCGATGTCAACCTGAAGGGCAGCCAAAACATTAAAAACTGTGAGTGGACAAAACAAGAGTTTATAAAAACATTTTAACGAGAAGACATTTGTACCCTTCACTAAAAAGCATGCATGCATTCAAAAACCATTTATCCGAAAGAAACCATATGTGGGAACTAAGCCCAAAACCAAAATTGAAAGAACCATAATGAAAACGACCATACGGGCCACTGCCCAAATCCATAAGGGACTCGGCCCAAATCGTAAGAAACCAACTATACGGGCCACTGCCAAAAACCTGTGTAAACACACATCATATATCATATATAGCATACATCACATATACATATAATTCACACAACCAATCCTGTCATGGTTTCCAAAGCTACACGCGTGCTACCCAGGTCTCAATCCGAGTCTTCTCAAAGTCAAGATCAATGTCCGCAGACCACTGACCCTACCCGAGGTAATAGTAATCATAGCCTTCCTGAGAGTAAGGAACCCAACTGGGGGGTAACTCCACTCAGTCGGTGCTCCGTGACTACTCCGGGTCCACCCAGGCCAACGACCCTCCCCGGAGGAGATAATAGAAGTAAAGGAAGGTATATGAATACATATATATACATAACATAAGCATTCATGCCCGGTTCCCTTGAACCATCATGATCCACAACATCCATTAACCAGGGTTCATGCCAGTTCTCATAAACTGTCATGAACCAGAATGACCTGACAAAGGTTCATGCCGGTTCCCATAAACCGTCATGAACCACAATAACCTTTCCAGAGTTCATGCCGGTTCCCGTAAACCGTCATGAACTTGGAAATCCATCAAGGGTCCCTGACTCGAAATCATCAGTGTAAAACAACTGGGTCTCATTCCCGAACATATGACATCAGCTGGGCACCGTGCCCGATATCTAAGGGTCAGTCACGACTCCGATCATAGTGATGCGTGCAACCATCCATCCAGGACCGCCCTCAATCCTAGTATGTCGTCGTGAACGTATCAACCGACGTGACCACCACAAGATCATGGTGCACTCATCACCGATCGATATCCTAAACCGTCAGCACTCCGAAGTCGAGCCTCCCCAGGCTGCCCGACCCCGAATCGTGCATCGTGACATCTCCGGAAGGAACACATCTCAATCCGGAGGCGAGCATCGTATCGTTGATCGCCGTGCACATAGCACCCGTCGCGACAACGATTTAGACCCGAAGGTCGTAAATAGCGTCATATGCCCGAGACAAAACCAAATGGGTCTCATACCCGAGTTTATCCTTTTGGAAATCCAAAACCATTTCATTTAGACCAATAAAGACATACAAACCCGTATAGGCACCGTATAAGGCCGAAACCTCGAAATACGTGCCTATACGTAACCACACATCCAAATGCACTCATGGAATCACAAACAAGTATTTAAAACATATAATAAACATTTATGCATGCACCAATTTAGAAAACACGGTACACTCACAAACCGTCCGAGCTGCCGCCTCGATTTGCGTGTCATAGGCTCTCCCGAGCCGATCACCATCACCGGGACTCCCAAACCTGTCCAAATTTTAATATAAGGTTACTAACTACTTAATTAACCTCCCATTAAAGCCCCGTAATTTTCCCGAACTTTTAACTATTTTTAAACCCTTCCTAAACCTTCCGATACCTCGAAACCTATCGAAACGATGTCCGATTGACACGAGACCAGTCCCAAAATCTTCGTTACATCGAATAGAAGATTTCCCGTGTTGAACACTTTCCCAAATTATGGCCCATGAGCCCTCACGCACCCCTAGAAGGTCTAAAATACTGTTCATCGTCTTCAACATTCAGCTCACTGTTCACTGTACTATTCATGATACTGTTCATCCGTCGGTTTTCTCGGGTTTTTGGACCGATTTTAGGTCCATTTCATCTCCTTTTAATCCTAATATGATCCCAATCCTATTTCTAATCTTTTAGACATTAAAAACTGAAGGAAAAATCACCAAAACCGTGCCTTCAAGCCTGGCTATGGCGAAGGTGTTTTCCTCCGCCGTTCATGGCCATTCCCGGCCGTCCTCTGCCTCGAAACTAATCCTACAAGTCTCCTAGGGTCCCCAGAAACCATTCCTAATCCTTAGAATCGAACAAAAACTAACAAAACCGAAAATTGAAATTTTGGACATTTCCTTACCTCAAGGTTCACTCCGCCGTGGCCAGCCGCCGTGAGCCACCATGGCCGGCCGTCGTGTCCTCCTCATCATCCCAGTCCTGCCCTCACTCTCACACGGTCACACTTGATGGAGGTTTGTGGTGGTGTTGTGTGTTTGAAGAAAATGAAAAAAATGGAAATGGAGGGGTTTTCGGGTTATGAAGAAAATAGAAGAAATGAAGATGATGAAGATGATGCTTGATGGCTGATGAGAGAAGTGAGGATTAGATGGATGGTGTAGATTTGAGAGATTATGTTAGATGGAGGGTTAGGATTGATTGTTAGAAAAGATTAATTATAAAAGTAATTAAATAATATTATTAAATTAAATAGATCCACAATTTAGGGGATTGGGTCAATGGGATGAGTGACACTTGTCACTCATCCATGGGACCCACTCAAAATATCTGGCCAATCAGAATTTGCCAACTCAGCCCCGCCTCGAAGTACGTGCATAGTGAAATTGAACTTCCGTGACCTATAACTCTCCCGTTCGAAGTCCGATTTCAGCGTGCCATCTGTCTATGGATTCGTATCGTCCCGATCTACGTAAAGGTCCTTAGTCCTTGGCCATCGGACCTTCCGGTCAAAAAGTCAATATTTGACTCCATTTAAACACAATTACCAAATTGCCCCTAAACTTCCGAACGTCATAACTTCCTTCTCGAACGTCGGAGTTGAACGTGTCACTTGTCTATGAACTCGTGACATCACGAACTACGTCACGGTCATCGGTCAAAGTCCATTTGACCTCTCGAATGAAAAGTCAACGTTTTACCCACACTAGGGGCAAAACGGTCATTTCGCATCGTTCATCCAATTTTGCCCAACTAATCACAGATTAGCCTCACTAATCGTGATTAGTCACTAATCTAATCCTGGAATTTGGGACGGGTCGTTACAACCTTCCCTCCTTAATTAATTTCATCCTCGAAATTCCAACCGACCTAAGTCCAACCGTTCATCTCTCCTTAATTAGTTTCATTCTCGAAACTCCAACTATCCTAGTTCCACATCCACCTCGTGGAAAGTATAATCGACCTTGGAACACGTGTACACTAGTACACCCACTAGCCAACATAAAACTCGTCTGTGACCAGACGTACACTAACACTCACGTCGTATCGACTACATTCAACGTTGTCGAATGACAGTAGTCATACGTTCCGAATTGACACTACTTGTCAAATCTACCATTTCGATGACACAACCAACTAGATGGTTCCTTGCTCAACCACTAACTATCCTGACGTCTGATCCCACTGGGAGTCATCAAACCTCACACCACGATCCACGCTGGCACCTCCTACAAACTGTCACCACTTGACAGTCGTCAATTGAAAACTGTCACTATACTCACTCGTGGTTACACTAACCACCAACTCACTCAACCATGGGTAAACACTTACCCACAAAGCATTTCACTCAATCTGTGTGTAACTTGACCCATCAGAAATACCATGATCCACTGCACAATATCCAATGTCTAGTTCACGACATCGACTAATCCAATGGCATCGGAACCAATCTGTCTACCAACATGCTCACCAACATACCACTAATATAACCTATATACCGTCACCGGGACCACAAGTCTGCCCGGTATCGTACCTCGAACAACATACAAGGTACATACAACTAGCCATCAATCAGCCTACAACCACCTAGGTTGTAGCCAATCACGTTTCTATAATGGAGTTCATATGTCCAATCCAGCATCAGACAAATCGAAACTCCAACTCAACAACCATTCCCAAGTCTGAATTCGAATCCGCAATTTCGTAAGAAATCCCGAATCCAAACCTAGAAATCATATCCATAATCATGTCCAAATTCGAATCCGAAATCATCATTCCGTAAACCGGCATTAGGAATGACCATTCCGAACCAAAATCCATAAAAAGAAAATCCACAGTCAAGCTCTAGAATCAAATCCTGAATCGTCACCCAGAATCCGATTCCAAAACCCAAATCCAGAAATCCTCTTTCATGTTCCAAAATCAAATCCTGAATCGTCATCCAGAAATCTGATTCCAAAACTCGAAATATCGTTCAAGTCTACCGAGACGCACCAAATCATGAACCTATCGGTTACGTACTCAATACATTCGATTGACTTCATAGGGAAGCCAATCCCAACATCAATACATCTCTAAGGCTGACCATATCCGAACTCATCGGAAAACTACTCAACTGAGTAATATACCATACGAGATTCACTTCGAAAAGAAGTTCAGCCCTAACATCCTCCACTCAAACATCCAAGTAAGAGCGATAAACTCTCCACCTATCTGGATCATCAAATCACGATCCAGATCCATCACTACGTCACCCGACCATAAACGACACGATCCAACATCATCTGCCACCAAGTAGAAAATGAGAAATCTCAGTCACCTAACTTCGATATACTCAACTCCGCCTGATGACCCAAGACAAATCCCAGGTTCACCAACCAATACACGACCAGTGTACTAGTGGCAACCGACAAAATCTACATCATCAACATCAGTTACCTTGGTAGAACCTGAGAAGTCACCCAAAATGACTTCAAAATACCCAATACCAATACGGAAAATCCGCATTCCCCTCGTCACCTCAATCGCAACCTCTCGCAATTCCGAAGTTCCAACAAGATTGGGAAACAACATACTTGGACATCAACCACATGTCCTGACAGGACCCATCCCAATCCCCCCGGGATTAGTGCGGGATGACCCTGCTCCCGTCTGACACGAAGTGTCAGACAAGGGATATTTCTGACCTTTGCCCTCCCAGGCTATCAGAGTACGCCAGGATCCGGAGAAGGCATGTCATATCTCGGTCTCTGCTACAGTCCACATCCGATGTCAACCTGAAGGGAAGTCAAAACATTAAAAGCTGTGAGTGGACAAAACCAATGTTTACAAAAACGGTTTATAAGAAAGACATTTGTACCCTTCACTAAAAAGAATGCATGCATTCGAAACCATTTATCCGAGAAAGACATATAGCATACATCATATATACATATAATTCACACAACCAATCCTGTCACGGTTTCCAAAGCTACGCGCGTGCTACCCAGGTCTCAATCCGAGTCTTCTCAAAGTCAAGATCAATGTCCGCTGACCACTGACCCTACCCGAGGTAATAGTAATGATAGCCTTCCTGAGAGTAAGGAACCCAACTGGGGGGTGACTCCACTCAGTCGGTGCTCCGTGACTACTCCGGGGTCCACCCAGGCCAACGACCATCCCCGGAGGAGATAATAGAAGTAAAGGAAGGTATATGAATACATATATATACATAAGATAAACATTCATGCCCGGGTTCCCTTGAACCGTCATGATCCATAACATCCATTAACCAGGGTTCATGCCGGTTCCCATAAACCGTCATGAACCAGAATGACCTTTCCAGAGTTCATGCCGGTTCCCATAAACCGTCATGAACTTGGAAATCCATCTAGGGTCCCTGACCCGAAATCATCAATGTAAAACAACTGTGTCTCATGCCCGAACATATGACTCAACTGGGCACCGTGCCCGATATCTAAGGGTCAGTCATGACTCCGATCATAGTGATACGTGCAACCATCCATCCAGGACTGCCCTCAATCCTGGTATGTCGCCGTGAACGTATCAACCGACGCGACCACCACAAGATCATGGTGCACTCATCACCGATCGATATCCTGAACCGTCAGCACTCCGAAGTCGAGCCTCCCCAGGTTGCCCGAGCATGAATCGTGCATCGTGACCTCTCCGGAAGGAACACATCCCAATCCGGAGGCGAGCGTCATATCGTCGATCGCCGTGCACATAGCACCCGTCGCGACCACGATTTAGACCCGAAGGTCGTAAATAGTGTCATATGCCCAAGACCAAACCAAATGGGTCTCATACCCGAGTTTATCCTTTTAGAAATCCAAAACCTTTTCATTTAAATCAATAAAGAAATACAGACCCGTATAAGCACCGTATAAGGCCTAAACCTTGAAATACGTGCTTATATGTAACCATATACAAATGCACCCATGGCATCATCAAACATGTAATAAAACATATAATAAACAATTATGCATGCACTAATTTAGAAAACAAGGTCCACTCACAGACCGTCCGAGCTGCCACCTCGATTTGCTTGCCATACGGCTCCCCGAGCCGATCACCATCATCGGGACTCCCAAACCTGTCCAAATTTTAATAAAAGGTTACTAACTACCTTATTAACCTCCATACCAAAGCCCCGTAATTTTCCCGAACTTTTAACTATTTTTAAGCCTTTCCTAAACCTTTCGATGCCCCGAAACATATCGAGACAGTGTCCGATTGACACGAAACCAGTCCCAAAATGTTCTTTACATCGAATAGAAGATTTCCCGTGTTGAACACTTCCCCAAATTATGGCCCACACGCCCTCACACACCTCTAGAAGGTCGAAAACACTGTTCATCATCTTCAACCTCCAGCTTAGTATTCAATATACTGTTCACGACACTGTTCATCCGTCGGTTTTCTCCAGTTTTTGGACCGATTCAAGGTCCATTTCATCCCATTTTGATCCTAATATAATCATAATCCTATTTCCTATCTTCCTAGCTAATTAAAACTGAATTAAACACCCAAAATCGTGCCTATTCAAGCTTGGCTATCGCAGAGGTGTTTTCCTTTGCTGTTCATGGCCATTCCCAGCCGTCCCCTGCCTCGAAACTAATCCTACAAGTCTCCTAGGTCCCCAGAAACCATTCCTAATCAATGAAAATCACCCAAACACTTTAAAACCCGAAAACAAAATTTTGGAACCATACCTCACGATTTCGACCTCCCCCGTGGCCGCCGCCGTGAGCCACCATGGTCGGCCGTCCGTCGTGTCCTCCTCATCATCCCAGTCCTGCCCTCACTCTCACATGGTCACGCCCAAGATAAATAATTGTGAGGTGTGGTGTTTGAAAATGGAGGATGAAGAAAATGGTTTGGGGGGGGGGGGGGGGGGGGTGCGGGTTTGAAGAAGAAAAGAAGAAGAAGATATCTGATGGGAGAGGGAATTAATGGATGGTTGGGATTTAGAGATTAGATGAGAGATGGAGGGCTAGGATTGATTATTAGAAAAGATTAATGATAAAAGTAATTAAATAATATTATTAAATTAAATAGATCCACAATTTAGGGGATTGGGTCAATGGGATGAGTGACACTTGTCACTCATCCATGAGACCCACTCAAAATATCTTGGCCAATCAGAAATTGCCAAATCATCTCCGCCTCGAAGTACGTGTATAGTGAAATTGAACTTCCGTGACCTATAACTTCCCCGTTCGAAGTTCGATTTCAGCGTGCCGCTTGTCTATGGATTCGTATCGTCCTTATCTATGTAATAGTCCTCGGCCGTCGGCCATCAGACATCCCGGTCAAAAAGTCAACTATTTTGCCCTTTTAACCAAAATTACCAAAATGCCCCCAAACTTCCGAACGTCATAACTTCTTCTACGAACGTCGGAATTGAACGTGCCACCTGTCTATGAACTCATGACGTCCTAAACTACGTCACGGTCATTGGTCTAAGTCCATTTGACCGCCCGAACGAAAAGTAAACATTTTGCCACGACTAGGGGCAAAGCGGTCATTTCACATCGTTCATCCGATTTTGCCTAACTAATTACCGATTAGCCTCACTAATCGTGATTAACCACTAATCTAATCATGGATTTCGGGACGGGTCGTTACATGTCCCCTAACCAATTTAACTCTATCTGAGATCCACTCCTGAACCACAGATACCGAACATATGCCCATTGCGACGGATGTGACTCAACGTCATCATAATCACCGGCACCAGTACCAGCACTAGTACCAACACACAAGCATCAACATCAGTATTAGCATCGGCACACAGACATCAGTATCAGTATCAGCACCGGAACACAGGGTGCAAAACTGACAACCCTGGATCTCCGCTCATACCGAGCGACGACCCCGTACCTCTGCTGGAATAGGAGAAACTCTGCCTCCCTCGTACCCAACACCTCTGGGTACAGTCACCCTAACAACTCATACGAGAAAAGGAAACGTTCCCTAAACGTCCCCGTCTCATTCTGCGATCGCACTCAGCCGTAACCGAGTCGAATCCAGAATCACCGCTCGCACATATGCGTTACTCATGCACCTCGTATCATCATCACGACTGACAATCCCATCGTCACAATCGTCACGGTAACCTGAGTCTACTCGACCTGATAAGACTCGACTATGTCCATAAATAGTAGTGTCTGGCACAACCTCGTGCAGACCTAACTACCAGGCACCTCGATATCCAGACTCTGCATCAAACGGAATCAACCGTTCGTACCAACTACTCCGTATCCCCACTTCGGGATTCCATCGACAAGTACCAGCCCTGATAACTTGCCCAACCAATCACTAACCAGTCGTAACCCGACTAACCAATGTCGTCTACCAGGTCACCCACGACCTTAGCTGCACCAACAATCTATCATAACTACGGTAGTACGACGACCAACTAAGTCTAACCGATAAGTACAACCTCGACTGCGAAGTGCAGTCCCATCGCAAGCTGACATGACTAGACCGACTAACGAATCCAAATCCAAACAGTCGTCCAAGTCAAACCTCTCGTCAAATTTTCGAATCATACACCCAAGGTATGGTTCCACAATCAGGCCCTAGGGTAACTCTGAATCCAACTGAGAAAACCAGTAAAATCAACAATCTGACCGACTCCGCGGTCCCGACATCGTAAAGACGTCAATCCAATCCTACCGTAAGATCAACTAGGATTCCACGAATCTGACTGCTAACTGCCAACTGCAGTAAATCCATCTCACGATCAAATCGATCCTTCGTGAAGATGATCCCAACTAACTGTTTCAAGATCCAAAACTCTTAACGTAATACTACGTTCACCATTCGTAGGGTTCCACACTGTCATCCACGACAGAACTATGGCAACCCCGGCATCCAGTGCCGAACCAAGACATACCACGATTCCATCCTACTAACTATCATACCGGCATCCCAACATCAGGTTGATAACGAACTGTAGCCCATTGAGATATCACATCCTCGACCTCCGTATGGAGTATCGCGCAAAATACGCTCTGGAATTTAGAGTAACATGAGCAACCATGCTCTGATACCACGTTGATAGGACCCATCCCAATCCCCCCGGGATTAGTGCGGGATGACCCTGCTCCCGTCTGACACGAAGTGTCAGACAAGGGATATTTCTGACCTTTACCCTCTCGGGCTATCAGAGTACGCCAGGATCCGGATGAGGTATGTGATATCTCGGTATCTGCTACAGTCCACATCTGATGTCAACCTGAAGGGCAGTCAAAACATTAAAAACTGTGAGTGGACAAAACAAGAGTTTATAAAAACATTTTAACGAGAAGACATTTGTACCCTTCACTAAAAAGCATGCATGCACTCGAAAACCATTTATCCGAAAGAAACCATATGTGGGAACTAAGCCCAAAACCAAAATTAAAAGAACCATAATGAAAACTGTAACGACCCGTCCCGAATTTCGGGATTAGTTTTGTGACTAATCTTGATTAGCGAGGTTGAACGGTGGTTAGTAGGGCGGAATCGGACAAAATGTGCAAAATGACCGTTTTGCCCCTGGTCGTGGGCAAAATGTTGACTTTTTGTTCGGACGGTCAAATGGACTTTGACTGATGACCGTGACGTAGTTCGGGACGTCACGAGTTCATAGACAGGTGGCACGTTCGATTCCGACATTCGTAGAGAAAGTTATGGTGTTCGGAAGTTGAGGGGTATTTTGGTAATTTGGCTTATTAGGGGCCAAATGTTGACTTTTTGATCGGGAGGTCCGATGGGCGAGGGCCAAGGACCGTTACGTAGGTATCGTCGATACGAATTCAACGACAGGCGGCATGCCGAAATCGGAGATCCGACGACGACGTTATGGTCAAGGAAATGAACTAACGAACCGAGGCCGGGATTAAAATAATAATATAATATTGAATAGTGACCGTTGACTCAGTACACCTGGATGAGTGACAAGTGTCACTCATCCCTTGAAACCAGAATCCTTGTCTTAGGGGAAACATCATTATGATGTTTTATTATTAATTAAATTAATTAATATTTATTTTCTCCATTAATCTCCTTTGTTCTTCAAACCGTGCAAAATGGGGGAATCAAATTGGAGAGAGTTTGCTGCTTTCTCTAACTGGGTTTGAGGGCAAAATTGAGTGCTTGTTGAGACTAACTCAACTGGGTAAACACGGGAGATTGAGGAAGGCTGAGGAACTGAAATTCAAAGATTTGGATTTTGGGGGGGAGAGTTCGGATTTTAAACTTGAGGCCGTGAGGATCGAAATTGAGCTCACATTCAGCTTTCTGGGATCAACACGAATCGATCTGCAACAAGAACGAAGGTAATTGGGGTCGAATTGAGGAAGAACAGAAGGATGGAGGTCTCTGAAATTTCGAAGCTGAGTCGTGGAATTGGAGGCTTCGTTGGATGCAATTGAGGTGGGGAAACTACTTCTCATGATCCCACGATGCTTCTGGGTTCATCAATTGAAGGAAACTGATCGAGATCGATGGACCTCCATTGATGAACAGTGACGGTGCTCGAGTTTGTGTCGTGACGATTGAACACTGGATTGAAGCAATTGGGTTGGGGGAAATGATCTACGGAGTCCATGGAAGCTTCTGGTTGAATCAATTTCAGGATATCGATCGAAATGGATGGGGTTCGAAGGATGAACAACGGACGGGTGTTCTTGGTGTTCATCATCGAATCGTGGAGTTGTAGGTACGGTCTTGTGTAATCAATGTTACAGAACTTAAATTAAACTTAAAACGAAGCTAATGGAATGATCAATTGTTGTAATTAAGGCTGAATTGACAGATTTGGAACCGGGTCGTATCGCGGGCACACTGGACCCGTTTACCAGACATACGGGTTAGATGGTGACACTGTAGCAGGCGCGTGAGTTTCACGCGCAGCCACTCACGGCGGCGCGTGGCGGCGCGTGGACACGAATCTCGAGGTGAGGTCAACATGACTTCTGTCCCATTTAATGTAACAGACATTTTGGAATTGGTTTCGGGTCGATCGGACACCGTCTCGATAGTGTTCGGGATGTCCGAAGGTTTTAAATTAAGTTTAAAAATAAGTAACAATTCGGGAAAATTACGGGACTTTGATAGGATGTTAATGATGAGGTTAGTAACCCTCTAATGTAATTTGGACAGGATTGAGAGTCCCGGTGATAGTGGTGTGGCCCGGGAGGGCCGGTGGCACGCGTATCGAGGCACACGGTTAAAACGGTCTGTGAGTGGACTTTGGTTTTATAAATCCTATGCATGCTTAAATGTGTTATATGGTTTATATACATGATTTCTATGATGGTATTTGTGAGCATTGATTTTGGATATGTTGCACGTATTTCGAGGTGTTTTCCGTATTTCACGTATATTGGGATTAACGGTTTATTTGTGGTTTTGTGTGTTTGTGGTTAAATAAATAATATGATGAAATGGTTTTGAAATTGGAAATATGAACTCGGGCTTGAGGCCCACTTGTTTTGGAAATTTCGGACTTGGAGTCCATTTGAGAATCGGGCCGGGGGCCCAGTTGGTTAATGAAATCGGGCCAGGGGCCCAGTTGGTATGAAATCGGGCTGAGACCCATTTGAGTTATATGATCGGGCCAGGGGCCCAGTTGATTTGTGAATTCGGGCCGTGGGCCCAGTGGGTTTATAAGTCGGGCTGCGGGCCCAGTTGGTTTACAAATCGGGCCGTGGGCCCAGTGGTTCATAAAATCGGGCATGAGGCCCAGTTGGATAATAAATGTGATTTTGGGTCAGGGACCCTATGTTTTATAATGGTGATTTTGGGTCAAGGACCCTAAATGGAATTATGTGGTTTTATGGAAATTTCGGGCAGGGCCCAATGATAATAATGTGATAAAAGGATTTAATAAAACTGTTTTCCATATACCATATGGATACAAGGATATATGATGGTCTCCTCCAGATGTCTGGGACACTGGGGAAGTCACGGTGCATTGCCTGCGAGGGGTCATTATACGGAGCAGCCGGACCGTATGATGACTCAGGAGCAGGATTGCTATGATTGACGTCAGGGACGTCAGACATCAGGGATGTCAGATATATGGACCCGGAGAGACCCCGGGCAGCACGCGTAGCTTATGAAACCGTGAGATATGACGTCAGGGACGTCTAGCGTCTGGGACGCTAAGCATCTGGGATGCTGGTGATGGTAATGGTAAAATATGGTTTAATGAATAAAATGGCTTATTGGTTGGATATGTGTTATGTGGTAAAAATGGATTATTGGTTATGATATGGTATGTAGGGTCGGGGACCCTAAATGGTTTTGGATTTTTGAATTGATGTTCACCTATGGTCGTGGGTGGTGACCCACATGGTTTTAATATGTATGGTGGTGGTATTCCACGGTTTTGGGCTGAGTTCCCACACTTGGTTTTTGGTTAACGGTTTTCGGGCTAAGGCCCTAATGGCTCGGTTGAGCAAACGTTTTGGTTACTGGTTTTTGGTGGCATGCATACTTTTTTATTGGAGGGCATAAATGTCTTATAAATGTATTTGGTAAACTTATTGGTTTTTGTCCACTCACAGCTTTTGGTTTTAATGCCCTTCAGGTTGATTACGGATGCGATTGCAGCAGAGACTGGGACATTGCACACCTCCTCCATCGGTCCTTGCGCACTCTGGATGGCCCGTTTGGGCAGTAGCTCTTGGTTATCCCTTGTCTGACACCCCTTGTTGGACGGGAGCAGGGCACATTCCATGGTAATCCCGGGGGGATTGGGATGGGTCCTGTCAACTTGGTATCAGAGCACGGTTGCTCTATTTGTGCGCGCAGGTCGAGGGTGTGATGTCTCATTGGGCTGCAATTCGTTATCAACCTGATAGATAGTTTTTGGGTTTGGATAGTGGATGGAGTGTGATTGGCCCGATACGCCGTGCGATAATGTGATTCGACCCAAGTGGGGTTGATTATGGTGAACTGGTATAGTGGGACCGTCGGTTCGGTCATGTGATATTGGATTGTTGTGCTGCTAGGTGCAGCCAGTTTCGGGGAACCTCATGTGAGTAATGGTCAAAAATGTGAACCCTTGTGGTGGTTTCTAGTGTGAGGGATATTGGTTCATCGGAGTTGGCCGATGACCTAGTGGTGGAACCCACGTTGATGGGATGGTAGGATTGGATCTGACGTCTATTCGATGTCTAGACCGCGGGGTCGGTCAGGTTGTGGGTTTTATATTACGGAAAGCTGTTTGGTTCGGTTGAACCATAGGGTGTGATTGTGGAACCCTAATACTAAAAAGGTAAACCTTAATTGTGACTAGTGGATGAGAACTTGTGCTGCGACGAGTGGCTGAGGTCATGGATGACCATGTGGATGGCTCTGGTGAGTCTAGGCAGAACTATGGGATTCGATGTACGGATACGGTTCTGAGATAAATTGTGGAATCCCGTGTTGGATCGGGTATTGGTGTGATGTGTGGATGCGGATCTCGATAGCAATGACAGTTAGTCGGAAGTCATATGGAGATGACTGGCTATCGAGGGTAATCAGTGTGGTCATAATACTTGGGGACGTTCATAGTGGTACCTATAGTCGTGAGGTACGGGATCGTCGTTCCGTATGAACGGAGATCCAGGGTTGTCGTATTTGCACACGGTGTGCAGTATGGATGTTTGCGGGGTTGGTACTTTTGTGCTGATGCTAGTATGGATGCCTGTGTGCTGATACTAGTGTTGCTGGTAGTGTGTGGGTGCTGGTACTAGCGCTGGTGCTAGTGTCGGTAATAGTGTTGACGATGAGCCACAAATTGGGTGTGACTCCGTCATGATGAACGTATGTTCGGTCCTTGAGATTCGGTGGTGGTTGAGTGATGGACTGGATGGGATCCAGTTAATATTGTGCTGTGTTGGGATAAGTCCCAATAGCGGTGAGATAACCAGTAAGGAGTGGGTTAAAAAGGGTGTAATTGAGACTTGAGTAATCTTGGGATGACGTCCCCTACGTCATGATAATTGGTGGATTTGGGGGAGTTGTTGGCAACTCCAAAATTTGTGCGATTTTATGTTTTTAAATATTCCTAAAAAGTACATAGAAATGATTAAAACTGGAAAAGACGAGGAAAACCATTAGTGGTATAAAGGTAGGAATTTGTAATTGAGGACTTGGGAAACCGAGTGTCGAACCGGTAAAGGTCGGGATGTGCGAACGGAACAATAACGGATTGATTGTGGACACGGGGTTGTCCAAGTGAATTGAGGAGGTAGGAAGTCTAGTGGTTAGACTTGACGTCTTGTTGGGAGCATGTCTGTTTCCAACATGGTTGGAACCTTAGTGTCGAGGAGAGTTGTGATTGGGGAACGAGAGTGGTGCTCGTTTTTGGTGATTGGTATTCCGAAGTCATTGGGGTTGACTTCTTGCTTTCTGCCCTGGCAGACATTGACTGTAGTTACCAGTACGTTGAGCGTGTATTGGTTGGTGAGCTCTTGTGTGTTGCGAGGTCATTAGGAGGAGCTACGTGTTCGAAATTAGGTAAACGAGATTTTTCATTTTCTGCTTGGTGGCAGACGATGTTGGGGTACATGGCGTGGTGAGTGCAGTAAGTTTTGTTGCATCCACGTAGGATGAGTATTGGTGTCATTATTTTGGATCATCCTTGGTTTTCCTAGGTGGAATGACAAGGACTGATACAAGGTAATCCGTGAGAATCCGCAGTCTCGACGTGTCTCGTCGTTGACTGATCTGTCTAGTTGTGGGAGACGGTTGTCGATCGTTGTGGCAATCTAGGAATTGACGTTATTGTCAGGGACACAGTGTCTATCTGGGTCGTGATCTTGATGATTCAGATAGGGGGAGAGTATATCACTCTTACCTTGGTACGTGAGTCGTAAATGACGAGATTGAACTTCTTTTCGAAGGGCCCGTAGGGTATTCTACTCGGGTGAGTAGGTTTTCAAGGTAGTTGAATTTTGTCAACCTTAGATGTGTGGAGGTTGGATTGGCTTCCCTATGAAGTCAATCAAGTGTATTGAACGGGTAACCGATAGGTTCGGTTTTGGTGTGTCTTGGTAAATGTGAACGAGATTTCGGGATTTGGAATCGAATATCTGGGTGACGATTCAGGATTCGATTTTGGAACTTGAAAGTATATTTCTGGGTTTGGGTACGGAATGGTTATTCCAAATGCTAGCTTACGGAATAATGATTTCGGATTCGGATTTGGAAATGAGTTAAACTGTGATGTCTGGGTTTGGATCCGAGATTTCTTACGAAATTGCGGATTTGGATTCGGAATTGGAACTAGATGTTGGGTGGAGTTTCGTTTTGTCTCATGCTGGATTGGGCAAACGTACTCCATTGTTGGAACGCGTTCGGCTATGACCTAGGCGGTTGTAGTCTGGTTATTAGGTAGATGTGTGTACTTCGTACATGGTTCGAGGTACAATACCTTGTAGACTTGTGATGTCTAGTTACGGTATACGGGATATACCCGAGGTGTGTTGGTGAACGTGTTGGTAGTCGGATTGGTTCCGATACCATGGGATTGGTTGTGGACCGGACATTACTATGCAATGGGTCATGGTAATTCCGATGTGTTTAATTACACACAGGTCGTTTGAAAGGTCGGTAATCGTTTACTAAGTTAAGTACGTTGGTGGCATGTGTAGCCACGAGTGAGTCTAGTGTCAGTTTTCGACTGACAACAACTGTGTGGTGACAGTTTGTCAGGATGTGTCAACTTAGATTGTTGAGTGGGGTCAGCTGACTCCTAGTGGGAGTGGGAAAGGAACCGTCGAGTTGTTGCGTCAACGAGAGGGTGGATTTGACAAGTGGTGTCAAATTCGAAACTAGTAGTTTCAGTCATTCGACGGGGTCGAATGTAATCGTTGCGTTTTGAGTACTAGTGGTACGTTTGGGTGTAGACAAGTTTTGTCTAAGTAGTTGGTGTGCGGGTGTACACATGTTGCGTGGTCGATTCCACTTTCCACGAGGTGTTTGTGGAATCAGGATAGTCGAGTTTCGAGAGCGAAACTTATTAAGGAGGGAAGTACGTTGAGATTAGATCGGTTGGAATTTCGAGGACGAAATTTATTAAGGAGGGAAGATTGTAACGACCCGTCCCGAATTCCGGGATTAGTTTTGTGACTAATCTTGATTAGCGAGGTTGAACGGTGGTTAGTAGGGCGGAATCGGACAAAATGTGCAAAATGACCGTTTTGCCCCTGGTCGTGGGCAAAATGTTGACTTTTTGTTCGGACGGTCAAATGGACTTTGACTGATGACCGTGACGTAGTTCGGGACGTCACGAGTTCATAGACAGGTGGCACGTTCGATTCCGACATTCGTAGAGAAAGTTATGGTGTTCGGAAGTTGAGGGGTATTTTGGTAATTTGGCTTATTAGGGGCCAAATGTTGACTTTTTGATCGGGAGGTCCGATGGGCGAGGGCCAAGGACCGTTACGTAGGTATCGTCGATACGAATTCAACGACAGGCGGCATGCCGAAATCGGAGATCCGACGACGACGTTATGGTCAAGGAAACGAACTAACGAACCGAGGCCGGGATTAAAATAATAATATAATATTGAATAGTGACCGTTGACTCAGTACACCTGGATGAGTGACAAGTGTCACTCATCCCTTGAAACCAGAATCCTTGTCTTAGGGGAAACATCATTATGATGTTTTATTATTAATTAAATTAATTAATATTTATTTTCTCCATTAATCTCCTTTGTTCTTCAAACCGTGCAAAATGGGGGAATCAAATTGGAGAGAGTTTGCTGCTTTCTCTAACTGGGTTTGAGGGCAAAATTGAGTGCTTGTTGAGACTAACTCAACTGGGTAAACACGGGAGATTGAGGAAGGCTGAGGAACTGAAATTCGAAGATTTGGATTTTGGGGGGGAGAGTTCGGATTTTAAACTTGAGGCCGTGAGGATCGAAATTGAGCTCACATTCAGCTTTCTGGGATCAACACGAATCGATCTGCAACAAGAACGAAGGTAATTGGGGTCGAATTGAGGAAGAACAGAAGGATGGAGGTCTCTGAAATTTCGAAGCTGAGTCGTGGAATTGGAGGCTTCGTTGGATGCAATTGAGGTGGGGAAACTACTTCTCATGATCCCACGATGCTTCTGGGTTCATCAATTGAAGGAAACTGATCGAGATCGATGGACCTCCATTGATGAACAGTGACGGTGCTCGAGTTTGTGTCGTGACGATTGAACACTGGATTGAAGCAATTGGGTTGGGGGAAATGATCTACGGAGTCCATGGAAGCTTCTGGTTGAATCAATTTCAGGATATCGATCGAAATGGATGGGGTTCGAAGGATGAACAACGGACGGGTGTTCTTGGTGTTCATCATCGAATCGTGGAGTTGTAGGTACGGTCTTGTGTAATCAATGTTACAGAACTTAAATTAAACTTAAAACGAAGCTAATGGAATGATCAATTGTTGTAATTAAGGCTGAATTGACAGATTTGGAACCGGGTCGTATCGCGGGCACACTGGACCCGTTTACCAGACATACGGGTTAGATGGTGACACTGTAGCAGGCGCGTGAGTTTCACGCGCAGCCACTCACGGCGGCGCGTGGCGGCGCGTGGACACGAATCTCGAGGTGAGGTCAACATGACTTCTGTCCCATTTAATGTAACGGACATTTTGGAATTGGTTTCGGGTCGATCGGACACCGTCTCGATAGTGTTCGGGATGTCCGAAGGTTTTAAATTAAGTTTAAAAATAAGTAACAATTCGGGAAAATTACGGGACTTTGATAGGATGTTAATGATGAGGTTAGTAACCCTCTAATGTAATTTGGACAGGATTGAGAGTCCCGGTGATAGTGGTGTGGCCCGGGAGGGCCGGTGGCATGCGTATCGAGGCACACGGTTAAAACGGTCTGTGAGTGGACTTTGGTTTTATAAATCCTATGCATGCTTAAATGTGTTATATGGTTTATATACATGATTTCTATGATGGTATTTGTGAGCATTGATTTTGGATATGTTGCACGTATTTCGAGGTGTTTTCCGTATTTCACGTATATTGGGATTAACGGTTTATTTGTGGTTTTGTGTGTTTGTGGTTAAATAAATAATATGATGAAATGGTTTTGAAATTGGAAATATGAACTCGGGCTTGAGGCCCACTTGTTTTGGAAATTTCGGACTTGGAGTCCATTTGAGAATCGGGCCGGGGGCCCAGTTGGTTAATGAAATCGGGCCAGGGGCCCAGTTGGTATGAAATCGGGCTGAGACCCATTTGAGTTATATGATCGGGCCAGGGGCCCAGTTGATTTGTGAATTCGGGCCGTGGGCCCAGTGGGTTTATAAGTCGGGCTGCGGGCCCAGTTGGTTTACAAATCGGGCCGTGGGCCCAGTGGTTCATAAAATCGGGCATGAGGCCCAGTTGGATAATAAATGTGATTTTGGGTCAGGGACCCTATGTTTTATAATGGTGATTTTGGGTCAAGGACCCTAAATGGAATTATGTGGTTTTATGGAAATTTCGGGCAGGGCCCAATGATAATAATGTGATAAAAGGATTTAATAAAACTGTTTTCCATATACCATCTGGATACAAGGATATATGATGGTCTCCTCCAGATGTCTGGGACACTGGGGAAGTCACGGTGCATTGCCTGCGAGGGGTCATTATACGGAGCAGCCGGACCGTATGATGACTCAGGAGCAGGATTGCTATGATTGACGTCAGGGACGTCAGACATCAGGGATGTCAGATATATGGACCCGGAGAGACCCCGGGCAGCACGCGTAGCTTATGAAACCGTGAGATATGACGTCAGGGACGTCTAGCGTCTGGGACGCTAAGCATCTGGGATGCTGGTGATGGTAATGGTAAAATATGGTTTAATGAATAAAATGGCTTATTGGTTGGATATGTGTTATGTGGTAAAAATGGATTATTGGTTATGATATGGTATGTAGGGTCGGGGACCCTAAATGGTTTTGGATTTTTGAATTGATGTTCACCTATGGTCGTGGGTGGTGACCCACATGGTTTTAATATGTATGGTGGTGGTATTCCACGGTTTTGGGCTGAGTTCCCACACTTGGTTTTTGGTTAACGGTTTTCGGGCTAAGGCCCTAATGGCTCGGTTGAGCAAACGTTTTGGTTACTGGTTTTTGGTGGCATGCATACGTTTTTATTGGAGGGCATAAATGTCTTATAAATGTATTTGGTAAACTTATTGGTTTTTGTCCACTCACAGCTTTTGGTTTTAATGCCCTTCAGGTTGATTACGGATGCGATTGCAGCAGAGACTGGGACATTGCACACCTCCTCCATCGGTCCTTGCGCACTCTGGATGGCCCGTTTGGGCAGTAGCTCTTGGTTATCCCTTGTCTGACACCCCTTGTTGGACGGGAGCAGGGCACATTCCATGGTAATCCCGGGGGGATTGGGATGGGTCCTGTCAACTTGGTATCAGAGCACGGTTGCTCTATTTGTGCGCGCAGGTCGAGGGTGTGATGTCTCATTGGGCTGCAATTCGTTATCAACCTGATAGATAGTTTTTGGGTTTGGATAGTGGATGGAGTGTGATTGGCCCGATACGCCGTGCGATAATGTGATTCGACCCAAGTGGGGTTGATTGTGGTGAACTGGTATAGTGGGACCGTCGGTTCGGTCATGTGATATTGGATTGTTGTGCTGCTAGGTGCAGCCAGTTTCGGGGAACCTCATGTGAGTAATGGTCAAAAATGTGAACCCTTGTGGTGGTTTCTAGTGTGAGGGATATTGGTTCATCGGAGTTGGCCGATGACCTAGTGGTGGAACCCACGTTGATGGGATGGTAGGATTGGATCTGACGTCTATTCGATGTCTAGACCGCGGGGTCGGTCAGGTTGTGGGTTTTATATTACGGAAAGCTGTTTGGTTCGGTTGAACCATAGGGTGTGATTGTGGAACCCTAATACTAAAAAGGTAAACCTTAATTGTGACTAGTGGATGAGAACTTGTGCTGCGACGAGTGGCTGAGGTCATGGATGACCATGTGGATGGCTCTGGTGAGTCTAGGCAGAACTATGGGATTCGATGTACGGATACGGTTCTGAGATAAATTGTGGAATCCCGTGTTGGATCGGGTATTGGTGTGATGTGTGGATGCGGATCTCGATAGCAATGACAGTTAGTCGGAAGTCATATGGAGATGACTGGCTATCGAGGGTAATCAGTGTGGTCATAATACTTGGGGACGTTCATAGTGGTACCTATAGTCGTGAGGTACGGGATCGTCGTTCCGTATGAACGGAGATCCAGGGTTGTCGTATTTGCACACGGTGTGCAGTATGGATGTTTGCGGGGTTGGTACTTTTGTGCTGATGCTAGTATGGATGCCTGTGTGCTGATACTAGTGTTGCTGGTAGTGTGTGGGTGCTGGTACTAGCGCTGGTGCTAGTGTCGGTAATAGTGTTGACGATGAGCCACAAATTGGGTGTGACTCCGTCATGATGAACGTATGTTCGGTCCTTGAGATTCGGTGGTGGTTGAGTGATGGACTGGATGGGATCCAGTTAATATTGTGCTGTGTTGGGATAAGTCCCAATAGCGGTGAGATAACCAGTAAGGAGTGGGTTAAAAAGGGTGTAATTGAGACTTGAGTAATCTTGGGATGACGTCCCCTACGTCATGATAATTGGTGGATTTGGGGGAGTTGTTGGCAACTCCAAAATTTGTGCGATTTTATGTTTTTAAATATTCCTAAAAAGTACATAGAAATGATTAAAACTGGAAAAGACGAGGAAAACCATTAGTGGTATAAAGGTAGGAATTTGTAATTGAGGACTTGGGAAACCGAGTGTCGAACCGGTAAAGGTCGGGATGTGCGAACGGAACAATAACGGATTGATTGTGGACACGGGGTTGTCCAAGTGAATTGAGGAGGTAGGAAGTCTAGTGGTTAGACTTGACGTCTTGTTGGGAGCATGTCTGTTTCCAACATGGTTGGAACCTTAGTGTCGAGGAGAGTTGTGATTGGGGAACGAGAGTGGTGCTCGTTTTTGGTGATTGGTATTCCGAAGTCATTGGGGTTGACTTCTTGCTTTCTGCCCTGGCAGACATTGACTGTAGTTACCAGTACGTTGAGCGTGTATTGGTTGGTGAGCTCTTGTGTGTTGCGAGGTCATTAGGAGGAGCTACGTGTTCGAAATTAGGTAAACGAGATTTTTCATTTTCTGCTTGGTGGCAGACGATGTTGGGGTACATGGCGTGGTGAGTGCAGTAAGTTTTGTTGCATCCACGTAGGATGAGTATTGGTGTCATTATTTTGGATCATCCTTGGTTTTCCTAGGTGGAATGACAAGGACTGATACAAGGTAATCCGTGAGAATCCGCAGTCTCGACGTGTCTCGTCGTTGACTGATCTGTCTAGTTGTGGGAGACGGTTGTCGATCGTTGTGGCGATCTAGGAATTGACGTTATTGTCAGGGACACAGTGTCTATCTGGGTCGTGATCTTGATGATTCAGATAGGGGGAGAGTATATCACTCTTACCTTGGTACGTGAGTCGTAAATGACGAGATTGAACTTCTTTTCGAAGGGCCCGTAGGGTATTCTACTCGGGTGAGTAGGTTTTCAAGGTAGTTGAATTTTGTCAACCTTAGACGTGTGGAGGTTGGATTGGCTTCCCTATGAAGTCAATCAAGTGTATTGAACGGGTAACCGATAGGTTCGGTTTTGGTGTGTCTTGGTAAATGTGAACGAGATTTCGGGATTTGGAATCGAATATCTGGGTGACGATTCAGGATTCGATTTTGGAACTTGAAAGTATATTTCTGGGTTTGGGTACGGAATGGTTATTCCAAATGCTAGCTTACGGAATAATGATTTCGGATTCGGATTTGGAAATGAGTTAAACTGTGATGTCTGGGTTTGGATCCGAGATTTCTTACGAAATTGCGGATTTGGATTCGGAATTGGAACTAGATGTTGGGTGGAGTTTCGTTTTGTCTCATGCTGGATTGGGCAAACGTACTCCATTGTTGGAACGCGTTCGGCTATGACCTAGGCGGTTGTAGTCTGGTTATTAGGTAGATGTGTGTACTTCGTACATGGTTCGAGGTACAATACCTTGTAGACTTGTGATGTCTAGTTACGGTATACGGGATATACCCGAGGTGTGTTGGTGAACGTGTTGGTAGTCGGATTGGTTCCGATACCATGGGATTGGTTGTGGACCGGACATTACTATGCAATGGGTCATGGTAATTCCGATGTGTTTAATTACACACAGGTCGTTTGAAAGGTCGGTAATCGTTTACTAAGTTAAGTACGTTGGTGGCATGTGTAGCCACGAGTGAGTCTAGTGTCAGTTTTCGACTGACAACAACTGTGTGGTGACAGTTTGTCAGGATGTGTCAACTTAGATTGTTGAGTGGGGTCAGCTGACTCCTAGTGGGAGTGGGAAAGGAACCGTCGAGTTGTTGCGTCAACGAGAGGGTGGATTTGACAAGTGGTGTCAAATTCGAAACTAGTAGTTTCAGTCATTCGACGGGGTCGAATGTAATCGTTGCGTTTTGAGTACTAGTGGTACGTTTGGGTGTAGACAAGTTTTGTCTAAGTAGTTGGTGTGCGGGTGTACACATGTTGCGTGGTCGATTCCACTTTCCACGAGGTGTTTGTGGAATCAGGATAGTCGAGTTTCGAGAGCGAAACTTATTAAGGAGGGAAGTACGTTGAGATTAGATCGGTTGGAATTTCGAGGACGAAATTTATTAAGGAGGGAAGATTGTAACGACCCGTCCCGAATTCCGGGATTAGTTTTGTGACTAATCTTGATTAGCGAGGTTGAACGGTGGTTAGTAGGGCGGAATCGGACAAAATGTGCAAAATGACCGTTTTGCCCCTGGTCGTGGGCAAAATGTTGACTTTTTGTTCGGACGGTCAAATGGACTTTGACTGATGACCGTGACGTAGTTCGGGACGTCACAAGTTCATAGACAGGTGGCACGTTCGATTCCGACATTCGTAGAGAAAGTTATGGTGTTCGGAAGTTGAGGGGTATTTTGGTAATTTGGTTTATTAGGGGCCAAATGTTGACTTTTTGATCGGGAGGTCCGATGGGCGAGGGCCAAGGACCGTTACGTAGGTATCGTCGATACGAATTCAACGACAGGCGGCATGCCGAAATCGGAGATCCGACGACGACGTTATGGTCAAGGAAACGAACTAACGAACCGAGGCCGGGATTAAAATAATAATATAATATTGAATAGTGACCGTTGACTCAGTACACCTGGATGAGTGACAAGTGTCACTCATCCCTTGAAACCAGAATCCTTGTCTTAGGGGAAACATCATTATGATGTTTTATTATTAATTAAATTAATTAATATTTATTTTCTCCATTAATCTCCTTTGTTCTTCAAACCGTGCAAAATGGGGGAATCAAATTGGAGAGAGTTTGCTGCTTTCTCTAACTGGGTTTGAGGGCAAAATTGAGTGCTTGTTGAGACTAACTCAACTGGGTAAACACGGGAGATTGAGGAAGGCTGAGGAACTGAAATTCGAAGATTTGGATTTTGGGGGGGGAGAGTTCGGATTTTAAACTTGAGGCCGTGAGGATCGAAATTGAGCTCACATTCAGCTTTCTGGGATCAACACGAATCGATCTGCAACAAGAACGAAGGTAATTGGGGTCGAATTGAGGAAGAACAGAAGGATGGAGGTCTCTGAAATTTCGAAGCTGAGTCGTGGAATTGGAGGCTTCGTTGGATGCAATTGAGGTGGGGAAACTACTTCTCATGATCCCACGATGCTTCTGGGTTCATCAATTGAAGGAAACTGATCGAGATCGATGGACCTCCATTGATGAACAGTGACGGTGCTCGAGTTTGTGTCGTGACGATTGAACACTGGATTGAAGCAATTGGGTTGGGGGAAATGATCTACGGAGTCCATGGAAGCTTCTGGTTGAATCAATTTCAGGATATCGATCGAAATGGATGGGGTTCGAAGGATGAACAACGGACGGGTGTTCTTGGTGTTCATCATCGAATCGTGGAGTTGTAGGTACGGTCTTGTGTAATCAATGTTACAGAACTTAAATTAAACTTAAAACGAAGCTAATGGAATGATCAATTGTTGTAATTAAGGCTGAATTGACAGATTTGGAACCGGGTCGTATCGCGGGCACACTGGACCCGTTTACCAGACATACGGGTTAGATGGTGACACTGTAGCAGGCGCGTGAGTTTCACGCGCAGCCACTCACGGCGGCGCGTGGCGGCGCGTGGACACGAATCTCGAGGTGAGGTCAACATGACTTCTGTCCCATTTAATGTAACGGACATTTTGGAATTGGTTTCGGGTCGATCGGACACCGTCTCGATAGTGTTCGGGATGTCCGAAGGTTTTAAATTAAGTTTAAAAATAAGTAACAATTCGGGAAAATTACGGGACTTTGATAGGATGTTAATGATGAGGTTAGTAACCCTCTAATGTAATTTGGACAGGATTGAGAGTCCCGGTGATAGTGGTGTGGCCCGGGAGGGCCGGTGGCACGCGTATCGAGGCACACGGTTAAAACGGTCTGTGAGTGGACTTTGGTTTTATAAATCCTATGCATGCTTAAATGTGTTATATGGTTTATATACATGATTTCTATGATGGTATTTGTGAGCATTGATTTTGGATATGTTGCACGTATTTCGAGGTGTTTTCCGTATTTCACGTATATTGGGATTAACGGTTTATTTGTGGTTTTGTGTGTTTGTGGTTAAATAAATAATATGATGAAATGGTTTTGAAATTGGAAATATGAACTCGGGCTTGAGGCCCACTTGTTTTGGAAATTTCGGACTTGGAGTCCATTTGAGAATCGGGCCGGGGGCCCAGTTGGTTAATGAAATCGGGCCAGGGGCCCAGTTGGTATGAAATCGGGCTGAGACCCATTTGAGTTATATGATCGGGCCAGGGGCCCAGTTGATTTGTGAATTCGGGCCGTGGGCCCAGTGGGTTTATAAGTCGGGCTGCGGGCCCAGTTGGTTTACAAATCGGGCCGTGGGCCCAGTGGTTCATAAAATCGGGCATGAGGCCCAGTTGGATAATAAATGTGATTTTGGGTCAGGGACCCTATGTTTTATAATGGTGATTTTGGGTCAAGGACCCTAAATGGAATTATGTGGTTTTATGGAAATTTCGGGCAGGGCCCAATGATAATAATGTGATAAAAGGATTTAATAAAACTGTTTTCCATATACCATCTGGATACAAGGATATATGATGGTCTCCTCCAGATGTCTGGGACACTGGGGAAGTCACGGTGCATTGCCTGCGAGGGGTCATTATACGGAGCAGCCGGACCGTATGATGACTCAGGAGCAGGATTGCTATGATTGACGTCAGGGACGTCAGACATCAGGGATGTCAGATATATGGACCCGGAGAGACCCCGGGCAGCACGCGTAGCTTATGAAACCGTGAGATATGACGTCAGGGACGTCTAGCGTCTGGGACGCTAAGCATCTGGGATGCTGGTGATGGTAATGGTAAAATATGGTTTAATGAATAAAATGGCTTATTGGTTGGATATGTGTTATGTGGTAAAAATGGATTATTGGTTATGATATGGTATGTAGGGTCGGGGACCCTAAATGGTTTTGGGTTTTTGAATTGATGTTCACCTATGGTCGTGGGTGGTGACCCACATGGTTTTAATATGTATGGTGGTGGTATTCCACGGTTTTGGGCTGAGTTCCCACACTTGGTTTTTGGTTAACGGTTTTCGGGCTAAGGCCCTAATGGCTCGGTTGAGCAAACGTTTTGGTTACTGGTTTTTGGTGGCATGCATACGTTTTTATTGGAGGGCATAAATGTCTTATAAATGTATTTGGTAAACTTATTGGTTTTTGTCCACTCACAGCTTTTGGTTTTAATGCCCTTCAGGTTGATTACGGATGCGATTGCAGCAGAGACTGGGACATTGCACACCTCCTCCATCGGTCCTTGCGCACTCTGGATGGCCCGTTTGGGCAGTAGCTCTTGGTTATCCCTTGTCTGACACCCCTTGTTGGACGGGAGCAGGGCACATTCCATGGTAATCCCGGGGGGATTGGGATGGGTCCTGTCAACTTGGTATCAGAGCACGGTTGCTCTATTTGTGCGCGCAGGTCGAGGGTGTGATGTCTCATTGGGCTGCAATTCGTTATCAACCTGATAGATAGTTTTTGGGTTTGGATAGTGGATGGAGTGTGATTGGCCCGATACGCCGTGCGATAATGTGATTCGACCCAAGTGGGGTTGATTGTGGTGAACTGGTATAGTGGGACCGTCGGTTCGGTCATGTGATATTGGATTGTTGTGCTGCTAGGTGCAGCCAGTTTCGGGGAACCTCATGTGAGTAATGGTCAAAAATGTGAACCCTTGTGGTGGTTTCTAGTGTGAGGGATATTGGTTCATCGGAGTTGGCCGATGACCTAGTGGTGGAACCCACGTTGATGGGATGGTAGGATTGGATCTGACGTCTATTCGATGTCTAGACCGCGGGGTCGGTCAGGTTGTGGGTTTTATATTACGGAAAGCTGTTTGGTTCGGTTGAACCATAGGGTGTGATTGTGGAACCCTAATACTAAAAAGGTAAACCTTAATTGTGACTAGTGGATGAGAACTTGTGCTGCGACGAGTGGCTGAGGTCATGGATGACCATGTGGATGGCTCTGGTGAGTCTAGGCAGAACTATGGGATTCGATGTACGGATACGGTTCTGAGATAAATTGTGGAATCCCGTGTTGGATCGGGTATTGGTGTGATGTGTGGATGCGGATCTCGATAGCAATGACAGTTAGTCGGAAGTCATATGGAGATGACTGGCTATCGAGGGTAATCAGTGTGGTCATAATACTTGGGGACGTTCATAGTGGTACCTATAGTCGTGAGGTACGGGATCGTCGTTCCGTATGAACGGAGATCCAGGGTTGTCGTATTTGCACACGGTGTGCAGTATGGATGTTTGCGGGGTTGGTACTTTTGTGCTGATGCTAGTATGGATGCCTGTGTGCTGATACTAGTGTTGCTGGTAGTGTGTGGGTGCTGGTACTAGCGCTGGTGCTAGTGTCGGTAATAGTGTTGACGGTGAGCCACAAATTGGGTGTGACTCCGTCATGATGAACGTATGTTCGGTCCTTGAGATTCGGTGGTGGTTGAGTGATGGACTGGATGGGATCCAGTTAATATTGTGCTGTGTTGGGATAAGTCCCAATAGCGGTGAGATAACCAGTAAGGAGTGGGTTAAAAAGGGTGTAATTGAGACTTGAGTAATCTTGGGATGACGTCCCCTACGTCATGATAATTGGTGGATTTGGGGGAGTTGTTGGCAACTCCAAAATTTGTGCGATTTTATGTTTTTAAATATTCCTAAAAAGTACATAGAAATGATTAAAACTGGAAAAGACGAGGAAAACCATTAGTGGTATAAAGGTAGGAATTTGTAATTGAGGACTTGGGAAACCGAGTGTCGAACCGGTAAAGGTCGGGATGTGCGAACGGAACAATAACGGATTGATTGTGGACACGGGGTTGTCCAAGTGAATTGAGGAGGTAGGAAGTCTAGTGGTTAGACTTGACGTCTTGTTGGGAGCATGTCTGTTTCCAACATGGTTGGAACCTTAGTGTCGAGGAGAGTTGTGATTGGGGAACGAGAGTGGTGCTCGTTTTTGGTGATTGGTATTCCGAAGTCATTGGGGTTGACTTCTTGCTTTCTGCCCTGGCAGACATTGACTGTAGTTACCAGTACGTTGAGCGTGTATTGGTTGGTGAGCTCTTGTGTGTTGCGAGGTCATTAGGAGGAGCTACGTGTTCGAAATTAGGTAAACGAGATTTTTCATTTTCTGCTTGGTGGCAGACGATGTTGGGGTACATGGCGTGGTGAGTGCAGTAAGTTTTGTTGCATCCACGTAGGATGAGTATTGGTGTCATTATTTTGGATCATCCTTGGTTTTCCTAGGTGGAATGACAAGGACTGATACAAGGTAATCCGTGAGAATCCGCAGTCTCGACGTGTCTCGTCGTTGACTGATCTGTCTAGTTGTGGGAGACGGTTGTCAATCGTTGTGGCGATCTAGGAATTGACGTTATTGTCAGGGACACAGTGTCTATCTGGGTCGTGATCTTGATGATTCAGATAGGGGGAGAGTATATCACTCTTACCTTGGTACGTGAGTCGTAAATGACGAGATTGAACTTCTTTTCGAAGGGCCCGTAGGGTATTCTACTCGGGTGAGTAGGTTTTCAAGGTAGTTGAATTTTGTCAACCTTAGACGTGTGGAGGTTGGATTGGCTTCCCTATGAAGTCAATCAAGTGTATTGAACGGGTAACCGATAGGTTCGGTTTTGGTGTGTCTTGGTAAATGTGAACGAGATTTCGGGATTTGGAATCGAATATCTGGGTGACGATTCAGGATTCGATTTTGGAACTTGAAAGTATATTTCTGGGTTTGGGTACGGAATGGTTATTCCAAATGCTAGCTTACGGAATAATGATTTCGGATTCGGATTTGGAAATGAGTTAAACTGTGATGTCTGGGTTTGGATCCGAGATTTCTTACGAAATTGCGGATTTGGATTCGGAATTGGAACTAGATGTTGGGTGGAGTTTCGTTTTGTCTCATGCTGGATTGGGCAAACGTACTCCATTGTTGGAACGCGTTCGGCTATGACCTAGGCGGTTGTAGTCTGGTTATTAGGTAGATGTGTGTACTTCGTACATGGTTCGAGGTACAATACCTTGTAGACTTGTGATGTCTAGTTACGGTATACGGGATATACCCGAGGTGTGTTGGTGAACGTGTTGGTAGTCGGATTGGTTCCGATACCATGGGATTGGTTGTGGACCGGACATTACTATGCAATGGGTCATGGTAATTCCGATGTGTTTAATTACACACAGGTCGTTTGAAAGGTCGGTAATCGTTTACTAAGTTAAGTACGTTGGTGGCATGTGTAGCCACGAGTGAGTCTAGTGTCAGTTTTCGACTGACAACAACTGTGTGGTGACAGTTTGTCAGGATGTGTCAACTTAGATTGTTGAGTGGGGTCAGCTGACTCCTAGTGGGAGTGGGAAAGGAACCGTCGAGTTGTTGCGTCAACGAGAGGGTGGATTTGACAAGTGGTATCAAATTCGAAACTAGTAGTTTCAGTCATTCGACGGGGTCGAATGTAATCGTTGCGTTTTGAGTACTAGTGGTACGTTTGGGTGTAGACAAGTTTTGTCTAAGTAGTTGGTGTGCGGGTGTACACATGTTGCGTGGTCGATTCCACTTTCCACGAGGTGTTTGTGGAATCAGGATAGTCGAGTTTCGAGAGCGAAACTTATTAAGGAGGGAAGTACGTTGAGATTAGATCGGTTGGAATTTCGAGGACGAAATTTATTAAGGAGGGAAGATTGTAACGACCCGTCCCGAATTCCGGGATTAGTTTTGTGACTAATCTTGATTAGCGAGGTTGAACGGTGGTTAGTAGGGCGGAATCGGACAAAATGTGCAAAATGACCGTTTTGCCCCTGGTCGTGGGCAAAATGTTGACTTTTTGTTCGGACGGTCAAATGGACTTTGACTGATGACCGTGACGTAGTTCGGGACGTCACGAGTTCATAGACAGGTGGCACGTTCGATTCCGACATTCGTAGAGAAAGTTATGGTGTTCGGAAGTTGAGGGGTATTTTGGTAATTTGGCTTATTAGGGGCCAAATGTTGACTTTTTGATCGGGAGGTCCGATGGGCGAGGGCCAAGGACCGTTACGTAGGTATCGTCGATACGAATTCAACGACAGGCGGCATGCCGAAATCGGAGATCCGACGACGACGTTATGGTCAAGGAAACGAACTAACGAACCGAGGCCGGGATTAAAATAATAATATAATATTGAATAGTGACCGTTGACTCAGTACACCTGGATGAGTGACAAGTGTCACTCATCCCTTGAAACCAGAATCCTTGTCTTAGGGGAAACATCATTATGATGTTTTATTATTAATTAAATTAATTAATATTTATTTTCTCCATTAATCTCCTTTGTTCTTCAAACCGTGCAAAATGGGGGAATCAAATTGGAGAGAGTTTGCTGCTTTCTCTAACTGGGTTTGAGGGCAAAATTGAGTGCTTGTTGAGACTAACTCAACTGGGTAAACACGGGAGATTGAGGAAGGCTGAGGAACTGAAATTCGAAGATTTGGATTTTGGGGGGGAGAGTTCGGATTTTAAACTTGAGGCCGTGAGGATCGAAATTGAGCTCACATTCAGCTTTCTGGGATCAACACGAATCGATCTGCAACAAGAACGAAGGTAATTGGGGTCGAATTGAGGAAGAACAGAAGGATGGAGGTCTCTGAAATTTCGAAGCTGAGTCGTGGAATTGGAGGCTTCGTTGGATGCAATTGAGGTGGGGAAACTACTTCTCATGATCCCACGATGCTTCTGGGTTCATCAATTGAAGGAAACTGATCGAGATCGATGGACCTCCATTGATGAACAGTGACGGTGCTCGAGTTTGTGTCGTGACGATTGAACACTGGATTGAAGCAATTGGGTTGGGGGAAATGATCTACGGAGTCCATGGAAGCTTCTGGTTGAATCAATTTCAGGATATCGATCGAAATGGATGGGGTTCGAAGGATGAACAACGGACGGGTGTTCTTGGTGTTCATCATCGAATCGTGGAGTTGTAGGTACGGTCTTGTGTAATCAATGTTACAGAACTTAAATTAAACTTAAAACGAAGCTAATGGAATGATCAATTGTTGTAATTAAGGCTGAATTGACAGATTTGGAACCGGGTCGTATCGCGGGCACACTGGACCCGTTTACCAGACATACGGGTTAGATGGTGACACTGTAGCAGGCGCGTGAGTTTCACGCGCAGCCACTCACGGCGGCGCGTGGCGGCGCGTGGACACG
The DNA here is from genome assembly GCA_032719365.1 of Prinsepia uniflora. NCBI lineage: Eukaryota > Viridiplantae > Streptophyta > Magnoliopsida > Rosales > Rosaceae > Prinsepia > Prinsepia uniflora. The sequence goes on along the minus strand of CM064870.1, from coordinate 46,528,497 downwards.
AATCTCGAGGTGAGGTCAACATGACTTCTGTCCCATTTAATGTAACGGACATTTTGGAATTGGTTTCGGGTCGATCGGACACCGTCTCGATAGTGTTCGGGATGTCCGAAGGTTTTAAATTAAGTTTAAAAATAAGTAACAATTCGGGAAAATTACGGGACTTTGATAGGATGTTAATGATGAGGTTAGTAACCCTCTAATGTAATTTGGACAGGATTGAGAGTCCCGGTGATAGTGGTGTGGCCCGGGAGGGCCGGTGGCACGCGTATCGAGGCACACGGTTAAAACGGTCTGTGAGTGGACTTTGGTTTTATAAATCCTATGCATGCTTAAATGTGTTATATGGTTTATATACATGATTTCTATGATGGTATTTGTGAGCATTGATTTTGGATATGTTGCACGTATTTCGAGGTGTTTTCCGTATTTCACGTATATTGGGATTAACGGTTTATTTGTGGTTTTGTGTGTTTGTGGTTAAATAAATAATATGATGAAATGGTTTTGAAATTGGAAATATGAACTCGGGCTTGAGGCCCACTTGTTTTGGAAATTTCGGACTTGGAGTCCATTTGAGAATCGGGCCGGGGGCCCAGTTGGTTAATGAAATCGGGCCAGGGGCCCAGTTGGTATGAAATCGGGCTGAGACCCATTTGAGTTATATGATCGGGCCAGGGGCCCAGTTGATTTGTGAATTCGGGCCGTGGGCCCAGTGGGTTTATAAGTCGGGCTGCGGGCCCAGTTGGTTTACAAATCGGGCCGTGGGCCCAGTGGTTCATAAAATCGGGCATGAGGCCCAGTTGGATAATAAATGTGATTTTGGGTCAGGGACCCTATGTTTTATAATGGTGATTTTGGGTCAAGGACCCTAAATGGAATTATGTGGTTTTATGGAAATTTCGGGCAGGGCCCAATGATAATAATGTGATAAAAGGATTTAATAAAACCGTTTTCCATATACCATCTGGATACAAGGATATATGATGGTCTCCTCCAGATGTCTGGGACACTGGGGAAGTCACGGTGCATTGCCTGCGAGGGGTCATTATACGGAGCAGCCGGACCGTATGATGACTCAGGAGCAGGATTGCTATGATTGACGTCAGGGACGTCAGACATCAGGGATGTCAGATATATGGACCCGGAGAGACCCCGGGCAGCACGCGTAGCTTATGAAACCGTGAGATATGACGTCAGGGACGTCTAGCGTCTGGGACGCTAAGCATCTGGGATGCTGGTGATGGTAATGGTAAAATATGGTTTAATGAATAAAATGGCTTATTGGTTGGATATGTGTTATGTGGTAAAAATGGATTATTGGTTATGATATGGTATGTAGGGTCGGGGACCCTAAATGGTTTTGGATTTTTGAATTGATGTTCACCTATGGTCGTGGGTGGTGACCCACATGGTTTTAATATGTATGGTGGTGGTATTCCACGGTTTTGGGCTGAGTTCCCACACTTGGTTTTTGGTTAACGGTTTTCGGGCTAAGGCCCTAATGGCTCGGTTGAGCAAACGTTTTGGTTACTGGTTTTTGGTGGCATGCATACGTTTTTATTGGAGGGCATAAATGTCTTATAAATGTATTTGGTAAACTTATTGGTTTTTGTCCACTCACAGCTTTTGGTTTTAATGCCCTTCAGGTTGATTACGGATGCGATTGCAGCAGAGACTGGGACATTGCACACCTCCTCCATCAGTCCTTGCGCACTCTGGATGGCCCGTTTGGGCAGTAGCTCTTGGTTATCCCTTGTCTGACACCCCTTGTTGGACGGGAGCAGGACACATTCCATGGTAATCCCGGGGGGATTGGGATGGGTCCTGTCAAAAACGACCATACGGGCCACTGCCCAAATCCATAAGGGACTCGGCCCAAATCATAAGAAACCAACTATACGGGCCACTGCCCAAAACCTGTGTAAACACACATCATATATCATATATAGCATACATCACATATACATATAATTCACACAACCAATCCTGTCACGGTTTCCAAAGCTACGCGCGTGCTACCCAGGTCTCAATCCGAGTCTTCTCAAAGTTAAGATCAATGTCCGCAGACCACTGACCCTACCCGAGGCAATAGTAATCATAGCCTTCCTGAGAGTAAGGAACCCAACTGGGGGGTGACTCCACTCAGTCGGTGCTCCGTGACTACTCCGGGGTCCACCCAGGCCAACGACCCTCCCCGGAGGAGATAATAGAAGTAAAGGAAGGTATATGAATACATATATATACATAACATAAACATTCATGCCCGGTTCCCTTGAACCGTCGTGATCCACAACATCCATTAACCAGGGTTCATGCCGGTTCTCATAAACCGTCATGAACCAGAATGACCTGTCAAAGGTTCATGCCGGTTCCCATAAACCGTCATGAACCACAATGACCTTTCCAGAGTTCATGTCGGTTCCCGTAAACCGTCATGAACTTGGAAATCCATCTAGGGTCCCTGACTCGAAATCATCAGTGTAAAACAACTAGGTCTCGTTCCCGAACATATGACGTCAGCTGGGCACCGTGCCCGATATCTAAGGGTCAGTCACGACTCCGATCATAGTGATGCGTGCAACCATCCATCCAGGACCGCCCTCAATCCTGGTATGTCGCCGTGAACGTATCAACCGACACGACCACCACAAGATCATGGTGCACTCATCACCGATCGATATCTTGAACCGTCAGCACTCCGAAGTCGAGCCTCCCCAGGTTGCCCGACCCTGAATCGTGCATCGTGACCTCTCCGAAAGGAACACATCTCAATTCGGAGGCGAGCGTCGTATCGTTGATCGCCGTGCACATAGCACCCGTCGCGACCACGATTTAGACCCGAAGGTCGTAAATAGCATCATATGCCCGAGACAAAACCAAATGGGTCTCATACCCGAGTTTATCCTTTTGGAAATCCAAAACCATTTCATTTAGACCAATAAAGACATACAAACCCGTATAGGCACCGTATAAGGCCGAAACCTCGAAATACGGGCCTATACGTAACCACACATCCAAATGCACTCATGGAATCACAAACAAATATTTAAAACATATAATAAACATTTATGCATGCACCAATTTAGAAAACACAGTCCACCGAGCCGATCACCATCACCGGGACTCCCAAACCTGTCCAAATTTTAATAGAAGGTTACTAACTACTTAATTAACATCCCATTAAAGCCCCGTAATTTTCCCGAACTTTTAACTATTTTTAAACCCTTCCTAAACATTCCGATACCCTGAAACCTATCGAAACGATGTCCGATTCACACGAGACCAGTCCCAAAATCTTCATTACATCGAATAGAAGATTTCTTGTGTTGAACACTTTCGCAAATTATGGTCCACGAGCCCTCACGCACTCTTAGAAGGTCAAAAATACTGTTCATCGTCTTCAACCTTCAGCTCATTGTTCACTATACTATTCATGGTACTGTTCATCCGTCGGTTTTCTCGGGTTTTTGGACCGATTTTAGGTCCATTTCATCTCCTTTTAATCCTAATATGATCCTAATCCTATTTCTAATCTTTTAGACACTAAAAACCGAAGGAAAAATCACCAAAACCGTGCCTTCAAGCCTGGCTATGGCGAAGGTGTTTTCCTCCGCCGTTCATGGCCATTCCCGGCCGTCCCCTGCCTCGAAACTAATCCTACAAGTCTCCTAGGGTCCCCAGAAACCATTCCTAATCCTTAGAATCGAACAAAAACTAACAAAACCGAAATTTGAATTTTTGGACATTTCCTTACCTCACGGTTCACTCCGCCATGGACAACCGCCGTGAGCCACCATGGCCGGCCGTCGTGTCCACCTCATCATCCCAGTCCTGCCCTCACTCTCACACGGTCACACTTGATGGAGGTTTGTAGTGGTGTTGTGTGTTTGAAGAAAATGAAAAAAAATGGGAATGGAGGGGTTTTCGGGTTATTCAGAAAATAGAAGAAATGAAGATGATGAAGATGATGTTTGATGGCTGATGAGAGAAGTGAGGATTAGATGGATGGTGTAGATTTGAGAGATTATGTTAGATGGAGGGTTAGGATTGATTGTTAGAAAAGATTAATTATAAAAGTAATTAAATAATATTATTAAATTAAATAGATCCACAATTTAGGGGATTGGGTCAATGGGATGAGTGACACTTGTCACTCATCCATGGGACCCACTCAAAATATCTGGCCAATCAGAATTTGCCAACTCTCCCGTTCGAAGTCTGATTTCAGCGTGCCGCCTGTCTATGGGTTTGTATCGTCCCGATCTACGTAATGGTCCTTGGCCCTCGGCCATCGGACCTCCCGGTCAAAAAGTCAACATTTGACTCTATTTAACCACAATTACCAAATTGCCCATAAACTTCCGGACGTCATAACTTCCTCCTCGAATGTCAGAATTGAATGTGTAACCTGTCTATGAACTCGTGACATCACGAAATATGTCACGGTCATCGGTCAAAGTCCATTTGACCTCCCGAATGAAAAGTCAACATTTTACCCACGCTAGGGGCAAAATAGTCATTTCGCATCATTCATCCGATTTTGCCCAACTAATCACAGATTAGCCTCACTAATCGTGATTAGTCACTAATCTAATCCTGGAATTTGGGACGGGTCGTTACAAGAAGGCTACGAATTTGAGTTTTCTTCTTCCCCTAAACACCAACTTGAAAGTGAATCCAAAACTGAGATGGCCAACCACGAACGTAAGTCTCTTCTTCAATGTACTTGCTCAAATGAGTGGAGCATAGGACCCTCCTGCATTGTTTTTCCTCTACCCACGGAAAACAAAATGGACATTGAGCTTAAGAGTGTATTCCTTCATAGATTACCTACCTTCTATGGACTTTCTAATGAGGACACTAACAAACACCTAAGGACTTTCCAATTCGTGTGCAATAGCATGAAACCAAGTGATGTTGATGATGAACTTCTACAACTTAAGGCCTTTCCCTTCACTTTGGCAGATAGGGCCCAATCTTGGCTCATGGACTTGCCCGCCAATCATATCACTACTTGGAAACAACTTACAGACTTGTTTTTGGCTAAGTACTTTCCCGCTTCTATGATCGCTACAAAGAGGTGAGAGATCACATCCATTACGCAAGCACCAGATGAAACCTTTGAAGACTAACCTAATGAATTACTTCTATGATGGTCTCTACGTCCTTCACATGGTTTCTCGGAGACTAACCTAATGAATTACTTCTATGATGGTCTCAAACCCATGAACCGAGAACTTCTTGTTGCAACTTCACATAGGGCATTTATAGACTTAGATGAGCTCGAAGTAAGACAGTTACTTGAGAGTAGAGCCACCAATGATGCCCAATATGACATGTCTCGCAAAAAGGGGGTAAGTGCACTTAATTCCAGAGGTGCGTTGGATGAAAAGATTGAAAAACTCCAATCTATGCTTGAACAAGTTTTGGAGTTAGAAGCCAAAAGGGCTATGCAACTTAAGGGACCTACGTGTGGCGTGTGCCAATTGGATGGACACCTAAGTGATCAATCCTCTCAAGTTACAAACCCAAATGATGACCTTGAACAAGCTAATGCCTTAAGAGGATATCAAGGGGGCCAACAGTTTAATAACTTTAACAACTATGGACAAGGAAACCGTGATCATTCGAGATTCAAGTGGAGCAACAATGAAGGATGTTTGAACCTTCCAGCTCAACACCAACAAGGGTATTCATGGCAACAATTCATGCCAAGACCACCGATGCCTCACCAACCTATGGGTATGTAACAAGCTCATTCGGTTCATCAATTCTCTAACCCAGATTATAATAAGATGTTTGCACAATTATCCACTTCAACTCAAGTCCTTTTGGATAACCAAAAGCAAGCAAAGGAGACGTTGAACACTCATGGCCATGTCATTTCTGAAATGAAGAAGAAAATTGGTCAAATTGTCGATTTCATGGGCCAAGTAAAAAATACAGAGAAGTTGCCTTCACAAATTGTTCCCAACCAAAAGAACAATGCTTTTGAGCATACTAGTTATGTTACAACTTGAAGTGGAAAAATTTTGCACGACCCTATGCCCAAGGAAAACCTAAAATCAAGTTCTATAGATGCTAGGAAGGAAAGTGACGAATTTGTCAAGAATGAGTATGATAAGATCACCATTCCGAACAAGGAAGTGACACCAATTTCAACACCATCTAGCCACGACAAAGGTAACAATCCTATCTCTTCAAATTGTATTCCTACTAACACCTTGTTATCTCGTGCACCATTTCCAAGCCGATTTGCCAAAACTAAGAATGAGAAGTATGAAGAGATCCTTGACATATTCCGAAAGGTACAAGTTAACTTGCCATTAATTGAATGCATCAAACAAATACCAGCTTATGCTAAGTTCCTCAAGAAGGTATGCACTCAAAGACGACAAACAAAAGAGAAAGAAGTGGTTAAGGTAATCGAAATTGTTTCTACAATCATTCAACGAAAATTAGCACCAAAATTGAAAGATCCCGGGAGCTTTTCAGTTCCCTGCATAATAGGTAACAAGTCCTTTGATAATGTCATGCTAGATTTAGGTGCATCAATCAATGTTATGCCATACCATATATATGCATCAATGAATCTAGGTGAATTAAAGAAAGACAATGTGATTATTCAATTAGCAGATTGTTCTCACGCATATCCAAGGGGATATGTAGAAGATGTTCTTATGCAGGTCAATTATCTTATCTTTCCAGCTAACTTTTATATACTTGACATGAATGAGAGTCATTTGGAAACACACCGTTGCTCTTGGTATGTCCATTCGTGAGGACTACAAGAACAAAAATAGATGTCCACAATGGTCTTCTATCCATGGAATTTGATGAGGGAGATGATTGAGTTCAACATCTTCAAAACAATAAGGTATCCTAATAAGGTATCCTAGAAGGAGAAGGACTGACCCAATTTGGGAATGAAGTCTTCTTATATGTACTAATTGAGGTCCTTGAACCCAGAATCCTTGAATCGGTCATAGCCCTAAATAAAATTCCGTGATATGTAAGTCCTCCTATTCCAATCACTTTTGGTACTAATAAAATGCTTCCATCTATTGTCCAAGTCCCTGAACTGGAACTCAAGGTACTTCTGGAACATTTGAAGTACGCATTTCTTGGAGATAATAAGACTTTACTCGTGATCATCTCTTTATCCTTGGATCATGATCAAGAGACAAAACTTCTAATTGTACTCAAGAAGTACAAGACCACGATTGGATGGACACTTTCAGACATCAAAGGAATCAACTCTGCCACTTGTGTTTATCGTATCCTTCTTGAAGATGATGCCAAACCCACTTGGGAAGCAAAAAGAAGACTTCTTCCACCTATGATGGAAGTAGTTAAAAAGGAGGTAATCAAACTTTATGATTGTGGTGTTATTTACCTTATTTCAGATAGTCGTTGGATATCTTCTGTGTGGATTGTTCCAAAGAAATCAGGAATCATTGTAGTAAAGAATGTCGAGAATGAATTAGTGCCTCAACGAACCATCACCAGACATACAGTTTGCATTGATTATCAGAAACTCAATGTCACCACAAGGAAATACCATTTTCTTTTGCCCTTCATTGACCAAATGCTTGAGAGACTCGCATGCCACTCCCACTATTGCTTCCTTGATGGATACTCAGGATACAACCAAATAAGCATCACTTAGGAAGAACATGAAAAGACCACTTTCACGTGTGCTTTTGGTAAATTTTCTTATAGGAAGATGCCATTCGGTTTGTGCAATGCACCAGGTACATTTCAATGTTGTATGCTTTCCATATTCTCTGATTATGTAGAAAATATTATTGAAGTATTCATGGATGACTTTAGTGTATTTGGAGATATTTTTTACGCATGCATAGAAAACCTTGAACTTATATTGCAAAGATGTGTCCATTCTAGGCTAGTACGTAACTGGGAGAATGTTATTTCATGGTAACTCAAGGGATAGTTTTAGGAGATATTGTGTCGGCTAACGACATAGAGGTTGATAGAGCTAAAGTAGATCTTGTGCGGTACTTACCCTCTCCCACTTCGGTAAGAGAGATCCGTTCGTTCCTTGGACATGCCGATTTCTACCGGCGATTCATCAAAGACTTCTCATCAGTTTCTAGACCCTTATGTCGTTTACTCCAAAAGGAAACCACCTTTCTGTTCAGTGCCGAGTGCAAAGAAGCCTTTGACAAGCTTAAGGAGTTGCTCACCAATGCCCCTATCTTATGTGCCCCAGATTGGTCTTTACCATTTGAGCTCATGTGTGATGCCTCCGACTCTGCAGTAGGAGCTGTCGTAGGACAAAAAAAGGACAAGAAGCTCTACGCCATTTACTATGCCTCTAGGACATTGGATGAAGCTCAACAAAACTACACAACCACTTAAAAGGAACTACTTGTAGTAATCTTTTCTCTTGATAAGTTTCATTCTTACTTACTTCAATCCAAAGTTATTTTGTATACAGATCATGCTGCTTTGAAGTACTTGATGACGAAGAAGGATGTCAAATCAAGACTTATTTGATGCATCCTCTTGCTCCAAGAATTTGATATTGAGGTAAGGGATAAGAAGGGAGTAGGGAATGTTGTTGCTGACCACCTATCCATGATCATGAAGAATTAGAAAAATGGCATCATACTTGAGACCTTTCCGGACAAACAACTCTTTGGACTTCAGATAAGCACTTCTGCCACCCCTTGGTATGCTTATATTGTGAACTACTATGTGACTCAACAATTCCCAAATACCATGCCTAGATATCAATGTGATAAGCTTAAACATAATGCTAGAACTTACTTACGGGATGAACCTTACTTGTGGAAACAATGTTCTGATTTAGTAATTAGGAGATGTGTCCCGAATAATGAACATAATTCTATACTTGCATTTTGTCATACTGAAGCATGTGGGGGACATTTTTGATCCAAGAAAACTGCCCTTAAGGTGGTAGATTCAGATTTCTTTTGGCCTTCTTTATTTCGTGATGCTCATGCATTTTGTGCTACATGTGATAGATGTCAAAAATCTAGTAATCTAGGACCTAGAGATCAAATGCCACAAACTTATATACTTAATGTCAAGATTTTTGATTTGTGGGGTATCGACTTCATGGGTCCATTCCCTTCTTCTTTTGGTTTTGAATATATACTTCTTGATGTGGATTATGTATGGAAATGGGTGGAAGCTAAAGCCACCCGTATTAATGATTCCAAAGTTGTTGCAGCTTTCCTTTGCACTAACATCTTTTCTAGATTTTGCATGCCCGAGAGTTGATCAGTGACGGGGAAAGCCACTTTTGCAACAAAAAAATCACCGCCTTACTAAAGAAATACGGGGTCAACCACAGAGTATCAACACCCTATCACCCTCAAACCAATGGCTTAGCTAAGGTTAGTAATAAGGAGATTAAGAAGATACTTAAGAGAACTGTTGGACCCTCACGAAAGGATTGGAGTACTAGGTTAGATGATGCTTTGTGGGCTTATAGAACAACGTACAAAACTCCCATAGGTATGTCCCCATTTCGGTTAGTCTATGGCAAAACATGTCATCTTCTAGTGGAACTAGAACACAAAGCTTGGTGGGTAGTAAAAAATTTCAACATAGACCACGATGAGGTAGGAATGCATAGGAAGTTACAAATTTGTGAACTTGGAAAAAATTTAGAATGATGCATTCGATAATTCATGGACTTACAAAGAACGAAACAAAGCCTTACATGACAAGATGATCCATGGAAAACAGTTTCACGTTGGCCAACGAGTCCTTCTCTTTTGCTCACGACTTAAACTTTTCCCAAGTAAGCTTCGTTCTAAATGGGATGGACCGTATATTGTTACTCATGTTTTCCCTCATGGGGCTGTACATATTCAATCAACGAAATCAGGAAAGGAATTCAAAGTCAATGGCCATCGTCTGAAGCCTTACTTCGAGGGCTTCAAGGAGTACAATAAGGAGGAGATACGCCTCCAAGATCCTGCCATTCAGAATGAGTAAATGAAGCATCTAGGTTACGCTGAAAGGACATTAAACTTCAAGCACTTCTTGGGAGGCAACCCAATGACGGAGAAGTGGAGAAGCCATCAAACAAAGATTTGCTTTCTAAAACCCTTCACTCTCTTTACTATTAGTTACTTTATGTCTTTTCTGCTTTCGTTTCGTAACTCAATTCTCCCTACTTAGATTCTATGCTTTCACTTTCATACATTGAGGACAATGTCAGATTTAAGTGTGGGGGAGGTGTGTACAACTTTATTGAGTCTTATTTTTTTTTAAACAAAATAAAAACAACGAAAACCCAAAAATATTTTCATGGGTTTTTGTGACGACCCGTCCCGAATTATCAGGATTAATTAAGAATTAATGACGGATTAGCTGAAAATTAACGGAAATTCAGGGCAAAATTATGATTTTGCCCCTGAATGAGGGAAAAAAGTTGACTTTTGACCCGGGAGGTCCGATGGTCGAGGGCCAAGGACCGTTATGTAGATCGAGTTGATGCGAATCCATAGACAGGTGGCACGTCAAATTTGGACGTTCGACGAGAAAGTTACGGTTTACGGAACTTCCGAGGAACTATTTACGATGACACGTTTTACGAGGCAAAAAGGGGACTTTTAATCTAAGTGGGGCCCATATCTTTTGAACATGCCCAACGGATGAGTGACAAGTGTCACTCATCCATTGCCCATTCCCTTACATTCATGCACCACCACCCTCATATGTTCCATTCATCCAAACCAACCCGAAACCCACAAACCGTGCAACCCACCCCTCACAAACACCCCTCAACCTCACTTGATGAGCATGAATCATGAAGGAAAAAGGGAGAGGAGACCGAGACGTGCTGGACGGTGGCAGGATCGGAGTCTGCCGTGCACGGTAGTCGTGAAACCGCAAAGGTAAGCTTTTTTCGTTTGAAATTTCCATTTCGGGTTTGGAACGTTGGGGGCTGTTTCTGAGGATTGGGGAAGGTTTACTGAGTTATTAGGGACGTTTAGAAGGGGGTTTAGACATTGGAGAAGGGCTGAGCAGTCCTGAGAGTGGCCGGGAAAAACTGGGCAGTGAAAGGGGGACTTGAACAATCGATTTCTAATCGATTTTCTTGATTCTAATTGTGTATATTGGTAGGTTTTGATGAGACAAATAGATTAGTATTGAAAGTGAAGAAAACAGACGAAAAATGATGAAGGAATGGACCTGCACCAGAATTGCAAGTGGACTGGTCGGACCCGGGGTGCCGAAGGTAGGGGACAACTGTGCAGAGCGCGTGAGCCACATGCGTAGCCCCCTTGGACGGCGCGTGGGGGCGCAGGGGTGGTTCCAACATGTAATTTCATCTATTAAATGTAACGAACATTTTGGGACTGATTTCGTGTCGATCGGACGTCGTTTCGATATAGTTTGGGACTTCTAAAGGTTTAAGATCGACATTAAAAATAGTTAAAAATTAGGAAAAATTACGGGGCTTTAATGAGGGGTTATTTAAGTAGTTAGTAACCCTCTATTACGATTGGATAGGTTCGGGAGCCCCGGTGACGGTGATTGGCCCGGGAAAGGCTTATGGCGCGCTATCGAGGCGCGGCTTCGGACAGTTTGTAAGTGGACTTATTTTATGAATTCGATGCATGCATAAATGTTTTATATGCTTTAATGGACATGTTTTATGATACCATGAGTGTATTTGTTTGTGGCAGTTAGTATCGACGTATTTGCATGCTTTTCAAGGTTATTAGCTTTATGTCGTGCCTATACGTACTGTGTTTTCAATAATGATTTGATGAAAGGACTTCGGATTTAGAAATATGGGATAGGGCATGAGACCCATTTGATTTATGAACTCTCAGACTTGGAGTCCATTTGAATTGATGAGAAATCAGGCCGAAGGCCCATTTGAGTTATACGATCGGGCCGAGGGCCTCGTTGGTTTACAAATTCGGGCTTAAGGCCCCGTTGACTGTGGTATCGAGCTTGAGACCTTGTTGGTTGTGAAATCAGGCTTGAGGCCCCGTTGATTTATGGTATCGGGCTTCAGGCCTTGTTGATCGTGAAATCGGGCTTAAGGCCCCCTTGGATTGTGAAATCGGGCTTAAGTCCCAGTTTGGTTTATGAAATGAGAATTCGGGTTTTAGAACCTACTGAACTATAGATTTAGGTCGAGGCCTGTGAAAGTGGATTTGAATCGGATTCGAGGAATCCCGTTGAGATTCGAGTATGAGACCCAGTTGAATTGAGATTTGAAAGAAAATATTTTGAGAAATGTATATACCCTCCGACATGAGTTGATTGGTCTCCTCCAGCCGTCGACCTGGAGAGTCACGATCCACTACCCGGAATGAGTAATCCCCATAGGGAGCATATTCTAGGAGTGGGAGTTATAATATGGTCTCGCACTGGGTCCGGAGACAGCCATCCAGACGTCGTAGATCTTAGATGTTGGACAGAGCCTCCCAAATATAGAATTCTTGGGAGTAGAATCGAAGTGAGACCCCGAGTAGTATGCATACTATTCTAGATGAATCGTGACATATATCAAGGATTTTTTTCCCTAGGGGCTGTGTGCCCCAAGTTGGCATACGAGATGCCGAGGATGGGTTATTTGTTCCCTAGGGGCTGTGTTTCATAGGGGCTGAGACCCGCATGACCTGATTTAGGCAGAGTCCCACATGATTGGTTTTTGGGCTGAGTTCCCATGTACTTGATTTACTGTGTTGGGCCAAGGCCCTAATGATTTTGTGAAAGTTTTGATAAATGGGTTTCGAATGCATGCATGCTTTTTAGCGAAAGGTATAAATGTCTTTTGATGAAATGTTTTTATTAAAATATTTATTTCGTCCACTCACAGATTTCAATGATTTTAATGTCTTTCAGGTTGATTGCGGATGCGAGCTGTAGTAGAGACCGAGATATCACATCCCTCCTCTGGATCCTGGCGCACTCTGGAAGCCCTGAGTGGGCTGAAGCAGGAATTTTTCCTGGCCTGACACTTCGTGTCAGACGGGTTCAGGCACATCCCACGTTAATCCTGGGGGATTTGGGACGGGTCCTGACAAGTGGTATCAGAGCGTGTTTTGCTCTCAGAGTGATGCGGAGGTCGAGGATGTAATGTCTCTGCAGTAGTAACACCCCGTCATCAACCTGATAGTTAGGGTATTATTACGAGGATTCGATAGAATCGACCTTAGATAGATTATGTTTGACCCAAGGTGAGATGGTTCAGGGTCTAATTGGCATGGGATGCTGCGTTTCTCGAGAGATGTGATCCCGAGTAGGATCAATGCGCGTGTGAATCTAACAGCTTAGTACCGTCGTGTTACTGGAGATAGGATTCAGTGGACCAGTAGACATAGTATGATGACCTGAGAGTCGGAACCGTCGAGTGGTCATGCTGGATATGGAATAGAGCAAAGTGGAACCATTTAAGGTCGGACGTTAGGGTCATCCACGATAGAACTGCAAGGATCAAAGATTGTACTGCTAGGAGCAGTCAGGTGCACGATGACCCTAGTTGAAACTGGTTGGAGTAGGAATGTTGGTCCTATTTAGCAGGAGATGCCCGGGGTAGTTATGGTTTGACGCTGCACAACCACAATGTTAGGCACGGATTAAGGCCAAGTTCTTGTGGAGGCCAGCGACTAGGAGCCGTATAGGAACAAGGGGACTAGAACCTCAGATTGTGGTTGCTGGTTGGTTGGACACTAGTATCGGAGTACGACGACTCTTCGAAGTCGAGCGCGAGGGATCACTCGAGATGGACATACTACAGGCTACAACCGGGTTCGCGATAACCCTAGTCAGGGATTGATCGGACGAGTGACTATGAGAGTGGAACTTGTGGACCGATTCCCGAGGTGGACCGATTGGTGGATACAACGTGTTGAGAGGTTAGTACTGGAGGCGAGTTGACCGTATGGATTTGGAGTCTCGATAGGGGAATGCTCATGAGATTGGTCTGCACACGGTTGTGGCAGACGCTGCTATCGATGGGCGTGATCGAGTCTTGTCGAGTTGGATAGACCCAGGTTACCGAGGAAACTGAGGTAATGAGATTCGTCAGTCATAATGAGGATACGAGGGTGCATGAGTAACGCACAGTACGAGTGAAGATTTTGGATTCGACTCAACTACGACTGAGTGCAATGGCGGAATAAGACGTTGACTTTGGAAGTTATCATGCCGCCTCCATGGAGGTGACAGTATTGAGTGAGAGTTGACGCTGATTAGTTGAACGGTAGCCGATAGTGATCGAAAATTTTCGAATGACACTGGGTGTGTCTAAGTAAGGTAAAACCAGTGAGACTGTGGATGATGTCTGGTGTGGTTGTTGTGCCTAGAGTGGAAGACAGATTGAGTTCAGGGCACTGAGCCTGATGGAGAGGATCCCGAGTAACTCAGTGCGAGGTACAGGGTATGCTTGGTTAGGTGACCAGTTTCTCTAGCGATGCGAGACTTGAGACACGAGGGTTTGCTCAGGGGTATAACCATAGATGTCATACATTCCACATTCTTTGGATGTGCATAAACTGTATTCATAAACGCGTGGATGGTGTTCGGTTGAGCGGAGGACTTGAGAGTCCATTGCGGATTGGTTTTGGTTGACTATGGATGACCATACCTCCTGAGTTGAGACCTTGGAAGTTGTTTGCCTAGAGGACGCGGGAATGCTCGTGTAATGACTGAGCTCAGTAATCGAAAAAGAAGCATGTTTCCAACATGATTGGAACATCGGAATCAAGTAAAGTTGTGTTTGAGACAAAGAAAAGGATGCTTGATTCCAAAGTCGGTAAAGAAGATGGGTACTCCGAGGTCGGTAAAAAAGACTTCGCGTTTTTCGCTTTTTAGCAGATAATACTTAGTGTCGCAGGATGAGCTAGGATGAACGTTGATGTCATCATCTTCGACTTTCCTCATGTGGGTCGATGAGGAAGGAGATGACAGATAGAGGGTCTAAGGAAGATGTAAGAACGAGACACCTAGACTATGAGTCAAATTTGAATGACTGGAGGAGCAGAAGGTATTTAGAGTCACTAGATGTGACGAGTGAGTGTCCGAGGTAGTGGACCCACCTTGGATCGGGTCGTGTGGTGATGATCAGGATGATCGAGATGATCGAGGTGTTTGGGGTACCTTGAGGCAAGTGGAACGAGGTCTGGTCGTCGTTAGAGTGAATGGCCTTGTTGATTATACTAAGCTAGGAGCAGAGGAGAATCATATGGTAAGACTGTTGAAGAATTCCTTAGCATAGTTGGTGAGATGGCAAGACAGAGATTGGATACGAGAATAATATGAAACGAGGATGATACGTAGATATCGATCAGGAAGAGATGAATAGCTAATGCCTCGAATTGGATACGAGGATAGAGATGGTGATGGATTGAGGCTGGCTCGGGATAAACGTTTGGGTGTCAAGCCATAGTCGGAGTGAGAAATTATAGGAGTTGGACGTTGGTTTATCTATCCCTGGAGATGGTC
Source organism: Prinsepia uniflora (assembly GCA_032719365.1). Classification (NCBI taxonomy): domain Eukaryota; kingdom Viridiplantae; phylum Streptophyta; class Magnoliopsida; order Rosales; family Rosaceae; genus Prinsepia; species Prinsepia uniflora. Next base: position 46,513,029 of record CM064870.1, on the reverse strand, counting down.
AGGTGACCACGATTACTCTGAGAAGACGTTGAGGATAGTGAGGATTGTCACGTGTTTGGACGTGGCTAGAGTGCAGTCCTGGAGTAGGCCGAGCAGTACCTCGACGGTTGATTTGTTGTGGGTGCACCGGTGTATTGTGCACGTTAGACATGCGATAAAGATCAGACTAGTAACAAATCGATGAGTACTATGATCGGATGTGGTCCGACCTATTGGTATAATGATTGGACGTCGATTGTGTATCGACGGGATGAGTAGTACGGCAGTTGAGACTCGAGGTAAGTCCAGATGCCAGCAGAGATCGCTGAGTGATGTGAGATACGATACAAGGACTCGAGGGTGAGTTGAGATTAGTGTAGCGCAGCGAAAGCGCAGTGGAGCTGGGAGTTGCCGGTTGGTCATGATGGTTGTCACGTATCGTCGTATCGGTATCTGATTGCGTTCGGATTGGTGTGATTTGATGTGAATCTCACTGGAGTCAGCAAGGATCGTTGAGGGAGTCAGTTTACATATGAGAAAACAATAGTGTTGGTCGACGTGATTGTCAAGGTCGGTAGATGCCGCAGGTCTGAGGATGACCTGCGAGATGGGATTTGTGTCATTGTGATGGCGGGATCTATAGCATGTTGTCTAATCGGATGCTCAACAGGGTGTCAGCTCTAGTTGTCGGATGAGAAAGGTCGTCAGACTGAAAAGCTGACTTCGATTATCAAATGAGAAGAACCATCAAGCTGAAAATCCATTGGAATGACAACTTAGTATAACCGACCTGTCAGAGTGAGTGACAGGCTAGATCGACGAGTGTCGATGTCTCGAGTGAGACTTACGAGCCGATGTGTGGCTTCTCTAGAATTGGATTGGAGTTTTGGAAGTTCCGATGGCAGTGCGTACCAACGAGTACGGTGGTTGTGTCGGACGTGTATTTGTACAGGAGAATACCCGAGTAGAGGGGACATGGTTGGATTCTACAGTTTGGTTGTGGAATCGGGTCAGTTTGAATTTCGAGGACGAAATTCATTAAGGGGGGAAGATTGTGACGACCCGTCCCGAATTATCGGAATTTATTAAGAATTAATGATGGATTAGCGAGGTTAATCGGGGATTATCCGAGGATTAACGGACGTTCAAGGCGAAATTACGATTTTACCCCTAAATTAGGGCAAAAAGTTGACTTTTGGCCCGGGAGGTCCGTTGGCCGAGGGGCAAGGACCGTTACGTAGATCGAGTCGATATGAATCCGTATAGAGGTGGCACGTCGAAATCGGACGTTCGACGGGAAAGTTTATTGAGTTAGTAGGGACGTTTAGAAGGGGGTTTAGATGTCGGATAAGGGCTAAGCAGCCATGAGGGTGGCCGGGAAAAACAGGTCAGTGAATGGGGGCCTTGAACAATCGATTTCTAATCGATTTTCTTGATTCTAATTGTGTAGATTGGTAGGTTTTGATGAGACAAATAGATTAGGATTGAAAGGGAAGAAAACGAACGAAAAATGATGAAGGAATGGACTTGGACCGGTTCCGCCGAAGGTAGGGGACAACTGTGTAGAGAGCATGAGCCACATGCGTAGCCCCTTTGGGTGCGTGAAACATTTTTTGGGGGTGGTTCCAACATGTAATTTCATCTATTCGATGTAACTAACATTTTGGGACTGGTTTCGTGTCGATCAGACGTCGTTTCAATATAGTTCAGGACATCAGAAGGTTTAGGCTCGACTTTAAAAATAGTTAAAAATTCAGAAAAACTATGGGATTTTAATGAGGGGTTATTTAAGTAGTTAGTAACCCTCTATTACGATTTAGACAGGTTTAGGAGCCCCGGTGATAGTGATTGGCCCAAGAGAGGCTTATGGCGCGCATATCGAGGCACAACTTCGGACGGTCTATGAGTAGACTTGTTTTATGAATTCAATGCATGCATACAGACGGGATCAAGCACGTCCCACGGTAATCCCGGGGGATTTGGGACGGGTCTTGACAATTTTAGTCTTTAGTCTTGAGTCTTTTTGTTTAATTCAGTGTTTTTAATGAGTCATAGGATGCCCTTTAACCTATCGATGATAAAAATGACGGATAAATGAAGACAACATGGCTAAAAGATGATCACCACAACTTGAATTCATTTGTTAATGGTTTATGATTAAGTGTTTATGACTTGTAGTAGATGATGCATGTTAAATTGGTACAGAACGAGCATGTTAAGATATGTATGAATCATATGAACCCTATGTGAGCTTTAGAGCCTTATATACTTCTTGATTGAGTAATTCATCGGAGTTCTTCGTTTAAATTGATATGCATATGCCTCATAACTGCTTGTCATAGCTTTTAATGAACTCTAGAGTACTAGAACTTATTCTATATGATTTTCAAAGCTTTTAAGTCAATAAATTCTCTGATTTTGGACATGATTAAGGAAAAAGGGTTAGCACCACTTATCCAAATATCCGAGCCCTACTTGATCACAGAAGTGTGATCCCCCTAGTTTGCTCACTTTGAGCCTACATTAAGCATTTCTTTCATCACCCTAAACATCTCTTCACATAAGCCTAGTATAAGACATCCTTTACCCTTATTCCTTGGAGTTGGTTGAAGATTTGAAAGATGGCATAAGATACAAGAAAGTAATTTGATGAATAAAGACTTATATGTAAGTGTAGGGAATGACTTGCTCAAACTATGTTTGTATTCATTGCATTACCTCTTGAAAAAAAAAACAAAAATAAATTTAATGAAGAAAAAAAATATACAATCAAGAACAAAAGTTCTATGAGGTGCAAAATTTGAGTTTTGAGCTAAGTCCCCTATGCTTGTGATTTGGAACAATGAAGATTAAGGACCTACATGAAGAATTTCGGACCCTTGTCCCAATTGCAAGTTCAAAAGATGCTGATAATGAAGATTAAGGCCCAACAAGTTTATACTTGGTCGATGACTATAGAAAACACTTATGTCTATGTGATGGAGCCTTTGGTTGAGTCATGGAACAAAATTTAACACCGCTATCCTAAAAATCCATGCCTTTACACCTAACCCCATTACAACCTTAAATTAAGACCTTATGATCCTTGAGACAAGTAAATTTTGATTAGTTGAGTCTATCACTTGAGTGAGCTTATGGTTTTGGTTCATTTGTGCAAGTATGTTCACTATCTTATGGTTTATTTTTGAAATTTTTATGAAGTAACTTACAAACTATTATGTGAGCATCTTTTTCACATAACTTGAGTGCAAATACAAACCTTATACACATTGAGTGGAAATCAAGAGTGCTTATCCTGTGAGTTGATTCATACTTGTTTTATTCACGTTGAGATACATTTCACCAAATTTACTCATTGTCTTACTCGTCAAGGCATTCTGTTATGATGTATTAACTTTTAAATTTCATATGCTATATAACTTCTTAGTGTAAATATTTGATGCCATACTTATGTTAATACAATTTGAACAAATGGTTAAGGGATTAGTAGTTTTTGATTTTAAGAAAAAGAAAGAAAAAATGAGTTTTCAAAGTCTTAGTTGGTTTTGGTATTTGCTATGGACTAGCAAAGTCTAGTGTGGGGGTATTTGATAAGCCTTGAATTAAGCATCATTTTATACCCTTTATGCTTATCTTTTAATGTTTAAATACCAACCAATAGGAGAAAATAATATATTTTGTGAGAAATGTGTAAAATTGGATTACACACAAAATTACGAGAATTTAGGAAAAATAATCACCTCAATTAGAGTTATATTGAAGAAGTTATGATCGAATGAAAGGAAGCCACCAAAAACCACTCAGGAATTCGGTAGGGACCTACCGAATCCAAAATGGAAGCCCAAAAATATACTCAGCTAGCGCTTACTATAACAACATGTCCCAAGTTTATGGGATTAATTAAGGACTAATTGAGGATTATCGAGACTAATCGGGTATTAGTCAAGAATTTTTCGGACAATCAATGTAAAATGACGATTTTACCCTTGGAATGGGTAAAATGTTAACTTTTAACCTGAGAGGTCGAATGAACGTGGACCGAGGAAAGTTACGTAGATCAAGAATATACGAGTTCGTAGACAGGTGGCACATCGAAATCGGACGGCCGATGGAAAAGTTATGGTTCATGGAAGAAAAACGACATTATTCACTCTTTACAAGGGAAGTGTACAAATGGCCATTTGGGATTGGATGAAAATCTGGGTGGACCAATTGATGAGTGACAAATGTCACTTATCTAATTTGCCCATTACCCCAAATATTTTGGGATCTCATATTTTCATCTCCTTTTTTTCTCTCTAACCTGAAACCCACACAAACCCACCCCAAAACCATTTTCATCATCTTCAACTGAGACTAGAAAGGGGGAAAGAGATTGAGGGTGAGTGAGAGACTAGAGACGGCGAGGAACAAGGCAGGACCGCCGTGGACAGCGGAGGAACCCGCGGAACAGGTAACTCGAAACCGTTTTAGACTTTGAAAATTGGTTTTCAATTTTTGGACATTTGGGAAGGTTTCTAACGTTTAGGTTGTGTTCCTCATGTTTGTATGAGTGTTTGTTGACCAAAAGCAAGGATTGGAGAGGCTCGAATCGATGGGAAAGCAAGGTTGCAGGTGGCCATCACTGTTCATCGTTTGGAAGGTATAATTTCGACCCTTTTAGCTAGTTTTGGATTCACATAACACTTATAGGAATCAAGACAAGTCGATAGGGACAAAAATGGCACGATTTGGTGGCTGGACAGTCGAAATACGGCCAGTTCAGGTCGCGGGTCTAGTTGACCCGTTGCAAAGAACCTGGTCAACCCGACTGGAGGTAGACGATGATGACATCATCGGGTAACGTCATCATCTGTTAGGTTGTCAGGCCACGTGGCCAATGGGGTGCTACCATGTGACAGTTGTTAGGTCCATTTAGCATGTCAGATGTCAAACGCGTGGACCAATTAGGGGCTGACACGTGGCACATGTCAGACCTGACTCTTGTTAGCCCTGTCAGGATGACGTCATTATGACGTCAGTCGTTGACTTTGACCGTTGACTGTGACGTCAGGGTTGACTATTGACTAGAGTTGACCAAAAGTTTGATCGGCATGTGGGGGCACGTGAGGGCACGTGGGCATGAATTTCGTGGTGAGACCAATCTCATTCGAATGGTTTCGACATTTTGAATTGAATGGTGGTGGTTTTAGGTCGATCGTAGATCGTTTGGTTGGTCAAATTGAGATTTTTAGCCTTGGAAAGCGTGTTCGAGACACGTTGACTTTTCCGGGAGTTTTGAGGGTTTTTAATTAGGACTTGTCGAGGTTATTAGTGACCTTCAAGTGTGTTTTAGAAGGGTCCGGACGACCCGAAGAGGTTGAATTAGCCTGGAGTTGCATACAGCGCAGCTTGGACGGTTTGTGAGTGGACATTTGATTTCTAAATAAGATGCATGCATAACTATTTTATATGTTTTATAAATGTGATTTGAGATGCCTTGTGTGCGTATGATTGTGGTGGTTTGGTTTTGTCATACAATGTGGTGTTCCACGTATTTTGAGAATTATATTTTATGTTGTACCTTGGGCTTAGGGTATAAATGGTTTAAGAAGCCATATGATGCATATAAGTGTATCTCTTGGTCTTAGAGTATATTTTCGAGAATTCACTGTGTGTTGATTTGAAAAGCCATATGATTTGAAAGAATTTTTTGTTATAACTAGTTTTCTGATGCATGCATGTTTTTTAATGAAGGGTATAAATGTCTTTTCGAGAAATGATTTTTGATAAACTGTTTATTTTTGTTCACTCACATGTAGCAGAGACTGAGATATCACATGCCGCCACAGATCTTGGCGTACTCTGGAAGCCCCAAGAGGGTTTAGGTGTATCCCTAGTCTGGCACAGGGTGTTAGACGGGAGCATGGAACATCCCGCGTTAATCCAGGGAGGATTAGGATTGGTTGTGTCACTTACCGAATGCTCTTGCAAGTCTTTAGTGCGTTTCCACCAAACGCTCTTCCTTGAATCGTTGACCAGCCGTTGACTGCTTTATTCTAGCCCAAATTTTGGTGGGTTTCCACCGAATCGTTTCCTGGTTCAAATTCTAGCACCTAATTCCTTCTTTCTTGTGAAAACTTTGTCCAATTCAAGTTAGGATTTGTTTGTTTTTTCCCAAAGGGAACCTTATTCATTTAGGACTTTATTATTAATTAGTTTAATCCTTGTCCTTTTAGAATTTAAATTGCAAACTCCTATTTATTTGCATTCATAGTTTTATAAAATAGAGGGTATAAATTTGTGTTTTTCAAAATATGTTTCCTAAAGGTTATTTTCGTCCACTCACATTTTTATGGTTTTACTTGCCCTCCAAGTCATGGCACAAAGACGGGGACCTTCTTGGCAGCGGAGGCATAAGTTAGATAATGTGAACTTGTTGACGTTTAGGGTAAATAAAGTATTATGAATTATGTTGTAAAGCTCATGATTTATAGATAGTTACAAGAGCGGATGTATAAGTATCCATAGTATGACAATTAGATGGTTTTATCGTTATTGTTTAATCTTTTGAGATTATTTTTTATGTTAGTCAGACAGGAACTGGATCCCACGCGGTTATCTCGGCTTTTTGAGAGGGGTCTTGTCAATTTGATATCAGAGCGTAGGTGTATTATTATTGACTGTACTTGTGAGGTGCATGATGTGTACTAATGACGATGCCTCCGGGATGAGATCTCTGTGCCCAGCCTGAAGATGAGGTAGAACAAGCGAGAGAGGGTTCGTACATTGTGAGAGTCTAATAGTTAGGGGCTACTATCTTTACGGGCGAAGGGAGCCTGGAACAGGTAGAATAATGGATTATTCAGATGGAACGAATATTTAAAGTTATGAAGTGCCCATCAGAAGATCAAATGCTAATAGCCATCTTTCAGTAAGTGATCTTGGTTATAAATGGTGGCGGAGGTTACAGATGTCGGGCTAGGAAGTGCAAACTATGACGTAGGAAAATTTGAAAGAAAATTTTCTAAATCAGTTTTGCCCTCGTTCATTTTGAGATGCTAAAGAGCTGGAATTCCTGCGGTTATAACAAAGAAGTATGACGGTGGTTCAATATGAGCTTAGTGTTCTTGAGTCTAACCCAGTTTTCTTTGGCATTTGTAGCAACCAAGGCAAACAAGTGCAGACGATTTGAGTTGGGTTTACGAGGTGAGATCCGGGTTACCGTGACAGTGGGTTCATTAGCTACTTTAAGGGAATTATCAGATGCCATTATTCGGGTAGAGTCAAGTTTGTTGATGCAACACCAGGGAACAAGTTCTAGTAAAAAATGTGAATGTTTTTATACGGGTACTTCGATTCAAAAAATTCCAAGAAGAGATAATATTAATACTTGATCGTCTAGTAGTGATGGTGCGGGTTCAAGTAGCAACGAGATTTGATTAGGTGGTACCCAGAGTTTGGAACCGTGATCACAAACATTTATTCCATCTAGTCGAGCTTTAGTTCATTCGACAAATAGACATGAAGGTAGATTCCCTACGATTCATTATTTTGGTGTAGGAAACCTGGGCATATTAGTAGACATTACCCGAATCGCTCAGAGGGTGGTATGATAGGACATGACCCAGCAGATTATAGTCAGACTTCTGGCATACCAGGAAGAAATCAAACCCCAACAAGTGGAACCAAAAATAGATCGAGTGGATGTGGCTAGTCTTTATGGCCACAAGCTTGAGTGTTTAATGTGACATGACCAGAGGCTCATGAGTCACTAGGCCTTGTGACAGGTATGCTATTTATCTTGGGTTATACTTTTTGTGTTTTGGTAGATCGTGGAGCTATACCTTTGTTTTTTTGGGGAATTATGAGAATTGACTCAGGGCTCGAATATCTGGATATTTGAGAAGGAGTTGGGCATGAGTTAGAATATTGAATTAAATTTAATTGTTTAAATTTCGAGAAAGAAATTATTTTTGGACAATAGATTGTCACGACCCAAAATCTCGAGAAAAAGTAAAATTGGAAAAACGGAAAGGAAAATTACAATTTTGCCCTTTTGGGTCCGATGTTGAATTTTTGACTTGGACATTTTTGGGATGCTTCGTAAGGACCGTTATGAAGGTCTCGAACTCCTGATTACGTAGACAAACAGTATGCTGAAAATGGAGTTCAGATGAAATTGTTTGGAGTTTAAATAGTGCAAGGGCATTTTAGTAATTTGGCCTAAAAGTTAATTTTGTAATTGTGTACAAGAGATAAGGTGATGTTGACACTTGTCTAGACCCTCATGTATATTCCTTGTGCACCGAATTACCTTGTAAAACATTATATAAATGTGCATGCGTGAATTGAGAGTGTGTGAAAGAGTTTGAGAGAAAATCCATGGAAAAACCGTGTGTGTGAGAGAAGAGGGAGAGAAACAGATAGCTAAGTAGTCAGGAAGAGGATATAGAAGTGGAAAGAAAGAGAAAAAAAGAAGAATAGAGCCTATTTAGCTCATACTCGAGAGCTAAACAAGAACTAGAGAAGGAGGAAATTTGAGTTTTGAAGGCACCATAGAATTTTTGGGTATAGGAACTTGGACGGGGCTTACTAAACTTCTTTACACGTTCCTATGACCCTAATAAGTTGTTGGTTCAAATTTTTTGACGTTTAAACAACCCAAAAATCGAAGGACCGTCATTGGGCGAATTTCGAGAGTTTGGGCAAAGAAATACTATATGTATTTCATACTTTTGAAGTTATAGATTTACTTTAGGGTTAGTTTAGTAAATTTTGGTCATAAAAAGGAAGAAAAGGGATGAAAATTGACGGAAATACGAACGAGTAAGGGTCGCCGGGTTGGCAACACGAAACTAGGGAATCAGGTGAAGGAGATGATGAATAGTAACTAGTGCATGGCCACCACGCGCAGGGGAAAGTGACGGCACGTGCCATCGTGTTTCATTTTCTGGTCAACATAGTTTTTCATGTTTTCGACGTTACGAATCCAATGACGCAGATTTTGAGGCAATTAGACATCGTCTAAAGGTAGTTTTAGGTGTCCGAAGTGTGTAATTAATTTTAAAATTCGAGGAAATTTCATAATTAAATCTCAGGAATTAGAAATTGTATTAAGAGGTTCTGTGGGACTTTAGTAACCTAAAATTATGTTTTTTTGGATAGGAGATGTAGCCCGCGAAGTCAGCGAGGAACGTTCAAAAGATTATGAGTGGACTTTTATTTTTATTAAAATATTTTACATGAATTTTTACGTATTTTAAATGCTTTTCTATGTGATTTTGGTGATATTTGGATGATTATAGTTTTTATATGATTTTTGGTAATTTTTATAGGAATTATCTAAAGTGCACGTTTTACGAGATTTACCTTAAAATATGTTTTGTCTTAGGTCGGGTTTCAAATTTTGGATTTAGTTAAAATGATATATGTGTGTCATAAATATATGTTTTGTCAATATTTTTGATGTGGCATGTTGTGTTTTGGACAACCCTCCTCAGGAAACTTGTTGGTTGGTTAGTCTCAGACGTTGAGCTGAGCTCCAGATCTTGAGACTAGCATTGTAATGTCTCAAACGTCGAATTGGGCTCCAGATCTTGAGTCAGTTTCCACTCGGACGTCAAGTTGGACTCCAAATTCTAAGTGGCTTGCCTACTAGTAGTGCGATTGATGTGATGATTGATATTGACCATCGAGGATGGGTTGATTGTGTGTGATTATGGTGACGTACTGATGCTATTGTTTGTATACAATTTTCACTTATTTCGAGGTTTCCACGTATTTTGAGGTCATGAGCTATGTTTTATTTTAAATGAGATTTAATGGTTTTTCATTTGCACGCATAGTTTTATAAAACGGAGGGTATAACCGTATTTTTCAAAATATGTTTCCCAAAGGTTATTTTTGTCCACTCACATTTTTACGGTTTTACTTGCCCTCGAGGCCATAACACGAAGACGGGGACCTTCTTAGGAGTAGAGGCATAAGTTAGATACTGTGGACTTGTTGACGTTTAGGGAAAATTTTTGCATTTTGAATTATGTTGTAAAGCTCATGCTCTGTATATTGTGATAAGAGCGGATGTATCAGTATCTCTGGTCTAATAGTTAGATGGTTTAATTGTTATTGTTTAATCTTTGAGGTTATTTTCAATGTTTTGGGTGTTGACTACTAGATAGGAGCATGATCCCTCATGGTTATCTAGGCTTTTCAGGAAGGGAACTGCAATCAAACTTTCAAGCAATGTGGAGACTGAAAATGAGATTGTTGATATGAGGAAGGTGAGTGCAAGGAGAAGTTGGCCAAATAAGCAGATTCAGTCTTCTTCTACTGATAGTGATTCAAAGACTGAAGTTGATGATGATCATGAAGATAATGAAGATAATGAAGATTTTGAGTTGGTTGCTAATGATTACAGGCAAAAGGATGAGGTTAACATAGATGAGTATGATGAGGTCATGTTTTCATCATTTGTGGATGTTGAAGATGGTGGTGAGGTAGCCCAAGAGGATGAAGCACCTAATTCTCCAAGGCTCAATGTATTTGAGTCGGAAGCATGTGGTAGTGAGAAAGATGAGCCTCCTAAGAAATTGTCAAGGAGTAGGAAATCTATTGGGCCATTTAGAGAGTTTAACACTGAGGTTGATATGAAAAATCCAAAGTTTACTCTTGGAATGAAGTTCTCAAGTGCTACACCTTTCAAAGAAGTTGTGAGGAGATATTTTGTCAATGCTCAGAGGCATATTGTGTTCAAGGTGAATAAAGCAGACCAAATTAGGTCTAAGTGTGTCGATGCAGAAGTATGTCTTTTTGTGATATATGCCTCTAAGGTAAACATGAGGAAGTACCTGCAAGTCAAAATTTATGATAGATTACATTTATGTGGCCAAGTTACAATCAATTATCATGCCAACACAAAGTGGATAAAGATGAAATACATAAGGCTGCTCACAAGCAAAAAAGTGGGATGTTGGTGAATTTCAGAAGTTGGTTAATCAAGAAACTGGATATTGACCTGGTAAAACTCAATGTTATAGTGCAAGAACGATGACCTTTCAGATTCTTGATGGGACATACTTGTCCCAATTTAAGAAGCTTAGGGACTATTATGAAGAGCTAGTTAAATTAACATCAGGATCATAGTGAAAATTAAGGCAGAAATGAAAGGTGTGGACATTTTAGATTCTTAAGGGTATATGTTTGCTTGGGTGCTGCCAAAGAAGGTCGGCTGAATGGTTATAGGTCTTTCATTAGGCTGGATGGTCCTCACCTAAAATTTCCCAGTAGTGGGAAAATATTGAGTGCTAACTCATTTGATGCGAACAATGGCTTGTTCTCTATGGCGTATGCCATTATGGAGGTTGAGTGGTACTCTTCCTGGAAGTGGTTCCTTTAACTATTGGTAGTGGATTTGAAGATTCAAAACAGTGAAGGATACATTTTCATCAATAATAAGTAGATGAGTTTACTTGAGGCTGTGGGACAGTGTAACGACCCGTCCCGGGAACTGGGGTTAAGGAAGTGTTTAAGGTGAGATTAGTGAGCTTAATCGGGGGTTAGTTGGTCCCGCTAAGGTCGTTAGCCTAGAATGACGATTTTGCCCCTGGTTCGGGCAAAAAGGTGACTTTTAGTTCGGACGGTCAATTGGGTATTGATCGATGACCAGGATTTAGTTTAGGACGTCACAAATTCGTAGACAGGTGGCACGCCCGTTTCCGACATCCGAGGATGAAGTTATGATGTTCGGAAGGTTGAGGGCATAACCGTAATTTGGCTAAACTAGAGGGAAAAGTTGACTTTTTTTACGATCGGGTTTTGACATGTTGACCTAGGGCTGTTAGGTAGATCTTGTCGTCCTGAGTTCAACGACAGATGGCACGTGTTTATCGGAGTTAGCATGTGTGAGTTACGGGTCTAGAAAGGTAGTGGCACAATTGTAATTTTGGGTTCAAGAAGGGGCATTTTGGTCTTTTGGCTGTGGGGCAGGGTGCAACCGGATTTGGACATTTGTCCAGGCCAGAGAGGAGATTTTTATGTGAGGCTTGAGGGGATGGTGACACGTGGGGCTTGACTAGAGGGTTCTAGGTGTGTGCACGGTCCCAATTATTTGGGCTGTGTTCGTGGGTGTTCGAAGAACAGAAAACAGAGGGGGAGATTGAGAGAAAATTGAGAGGTGATCGTGAGTGTTGGTGTGTTCTGGTGAGTGAGGAGTGACTCAGAGATTGAGACGGAGACAGTGAGATGGTTAGGAGGTGCAGTGGTTGTGTGTGGGTGAGATGTGAGCCACGGGAAAATCACAGAAAACAGAGAAGTATTGGGAGATCGTGGTGGTGGTGTGGCAGGTAATTCCTTCTGCCCGTGTAAGTGCTCTGTCCTGCCGTGATTTTCAAATGGAAAGTCGTGAAGTCTGGGGTTGAGTCGAGAGTTTTGGTGAGCTAGGTGAGCTTCAGGGAGGTCCTAGGAATCGACTAAGGTAGCTACCGTGACGGGGGGTGACCTGGTTGGCTGGATCGTGAAACAAGGGAAGTGTTCGGGTTTTTGTTCGAGCTTGAGTCGACGGGTTGTAGGCTGAGTCGAGGTGTTTGGAGTAGGGCAATGGGTAGCTTAAGGTTGGACGATGGAGATGGTGAAGAGAGGAGCAGTTTTGGTGGCGGGACGGCGGAGAACCGGCCACGCCGGTTCGAGTTGCAGAGACTGGTTCGAACCGGGTCGACCAGAGGTTGCTGGTGACACTGTAGCTGGCGCGTGAGGCCCATGCACAAAATATCCAAGCCCACTCATCCACTTGTTCCTATCTGATTGGGCCTTAAAGGAAAAAGACCAAATTGCCCCTAAGTGTACAAATTACAATTTTGCCCTTCAACTTTCTAGACCCGTAACTATTTCGTCCGACGTCCGATGACAGCGTGCAGCCTGTCGTTGTACTCAAGACGTCGAGACCTATCCAATGGTCCTCGGTCTAAGTGAAAATCACCAGTCCACTTAAAAGTCAACATTTTCCTCAAATAGTCAAAATTACGATAACGCCCTCAATTTTCCGAACGTCATAACTTTTTCTCCGATTGTCCAAATCGAACATGCCACCTGTCTACGGACTCGTGACGTCCTAAACTACGTCCCGGTCCATGGTCAACACTCATCCAACCTATAAATCAAAAAGTCAACTTTTGACACACTATTCACAAGGGCAAAAGTCAACCAGGTAGCTTCTTCCACCTGATGATTCCTCCACAATACTTTAACTAAGGGAACCGTCTTCCTCCGTAAGACTTTATCCTTCCGATCCAAAATCGCTACAGGCTGCTCTTCAAAGCTCAAATCTTCCCTAAGCTCAACAGGTTGTGCTTCCAGAACATGTGAATCATCCCGTATATACTTCCGAAGCATAGATACATGAAAGACATTATGTACCTTTGCCAAGTCTACTGGTAAAGCCAATCGATAAGCAACAGGACCAATGCGCTCTAAGATCTCATAGGGTCCAATGTAACGAGGACTCAACTTACCTCGCCTGCCAAACCGTACGATTCCCTTCCAAGGAAATAACTTCAAGAAAACCCAGTCTCCTACTGCAAACTCCAGATCTCTGATCCTACGGTCGGCGTAGGATCCTGAGCCGCCTTCAGTCGATCTCTAATCAGTGCCACTTTTTCCTGTGTAAGATCTACCAGCTCGGAAGTAGTCAATCTCCTCTCACCAACCTCGGTCCAACACAACGGAGTCCGACACTGTCGCCCGTAAAAAGCCTCGGAAGGAGCCATCCCAATACTCTCCTAATAACTGTTATTGTAGGCGAACTCCATCAAAGGTAAATGTGACTCCCAAGTACCCTGAAACTGTAAGACACACGCTCTCATCATATCCTCGAGAATCTGGATAGTCCGCTCAGACTGTCCATCAGTCTGAGGATGGAAGGCAGTACTGAAATGCAGTTTTGTCCCAAAAGCTTCCTGTAAGCTCTACCAAAATCGGGAAGTAAATCTCGGATCTCTGTCGGATACTATCGACTCTGGTGTACCATCTATCCATTATCACCCATACACCATCGTGTCCCTTCGGTGTCCTGGGAAGCTTAAATACAAAATCCATCGTCAAGTGATCCCATTTCCACTCGGGGATCGGCAAAGGTTGCATGGCTCCATAGGGTCTCTACCGCTCGGCTTTTACCTGTTGACAGATCAAGCATCTACTGACATACTCTGCAATATCACGTTTCATACATGACCACCAGTAATGCTCTCGAAGTGTACGATATATCTTGGTACCACCAGGATGCATCGCATAAGCTGAACAGTGAGCCTCATCCAGTATCACCTTCTTCAATGTTTCATCCTCGGGGACACACAACCGTCCATCCTTAACCAAGGCTCCATCCTCGCGAATCTCAAAGTCCTGTCTCTCTCCAGCCTCGACCTCAATCCGTATGATGCCCAAAATGGGGTCCTCAAACTGAGCATCAATAACCTGATCAATCAAAACAGGTCGCACGTGGAAACTCGCTAGGAGTGCTCCCTGACCATCCACAATCAACTCTATTCCAAGTCTACGGAGCTCAACCAACAAAGGTAACCGGACTGTCCTCAGATGCGACAAAGAACTAGCTGACTTCCTGTTCAAAGCATCGGCTACCACATTAGCCTTTCCTGGATGATACTCGATAGTACAGTCGTAGTCCTTAAGCAGCTCTAGCCAACGACGCTGTCTCAGATTTAAATCCTTCTGAGTAAACAGATACTTCAAGCTCTTATGATCCGTGAAAATCCTGCACCTCTCGCCGTACAAATAATGTCGCCAAATCTTCAGTGCATGAACCACCGCAGCAAGTTCCAAGTCATGTGTAGGGTAGTTCATCTCATGAGGTTTCAACTACCGGGAAGCGTAAGCAATCACTTTCCCGTGCTGCATCAACACACAGCCCAAACCCTGTATGGAAGCGTCACCATAAACCTCAAACTCCCCACTGTCGTCTGGAAGGGCTAACACAGGAGCCGATGTCAACCGCCTCTTAAGCTCCTGGAAACTCTGCTCACAGTTCTCATCCCAGTCAAACCGAACTCCCTTCCAAGTCAGCCGTGTCAACGGAGTAGCAAGAATAGAAAAACCCTCAATAAAGCGCCGGTAATAGCCTGCTAAACCCAGAAAACTCCTGATCTCTGTCACCGTCTTGGGCTGTTCCCAATTTGCTACCGCCTCAACCTTCTGAGGATCCACTCTGATGCCCTCGGCTGAAATCACATGACCTAGAAATCCAACACTGGTCAACCAAAACTAGCACTTGCTCAACTTTGCATACAATTGATGCTCTCTTAGGGACTTAAGCACTATCCTCAGATGCTTCTCGTGCGCCTTCGCACTCTTCGAATATACCAAGATATCATCAATGAAGATAATCACAAAATGATCCAAATACGACCAGAACACTCGGTTCATGAGATCCATAAAAGCTGCTGGGGCATTAGTCAATCCAAAAGGCATCACAACAAACTCATAGTGACAGTACCTGGTCCGAAAGGCCGTCTTGGGTACATCCTCATTTTTGACCCGTAGCTGATGATATCCGGAGCGAAGATCAATCTTCGAAAAGTACTGTGCTCCCTTCAGTTGGTCAAACAAATCATCAATCCGGGGTAAGGAATACTTATTCCGAATAGTTACCTTATTCAACTGTCTGTAATCAACACACAATCTCAAACCTCCGTCCTTTTTCTTGACAAACAGTACAGGCGCTCCCCAAGGTGACATACTCGGTCGAATGAATCCCAGATCAACCAACTCTTGTAACTATGCCTTAAGTTCCCTAGGTGCCATGCGGTAAGGAGTCTGTGAAATGGGCTGCGTACCTGGAAGAAGATCAATCGTGAACTCGATATCTCGATGAGGTGGTAATCCTAGCAATTCCTCGGGAAAACATCGGGAAACTCCCGCACCACTGGAATATCCTCCGCCCTCACTAGCGTAACACATGTATCCACCACGTGAGCTATGTAACCCTAGCATCCCTTACGCAACAGCTTGCTAGCCTCAAGTGCCGAAATAACTCCGGTAGGGAGTGCACGCTGATCCCCCTGAAACGTGGTCTCCGGTAACCCCGGACTCCGGAAGGTCACTCTCCTATCAAAACACTCGATAGAAGCATGATGCCTCGTCAACCAGTCCATGCCCAATATAACATCGAAGTCCCGCAGATCCAACAGTAACAAGTCCGCCACTAACTCAATCTCACCTACCATCACCAGACACTCTCTAAAAACCTGAGTCACTACCAACACCTCCCCAGTAGGTGTACTCACCCCTAAGGCACAATCCAAGGTAGACACCTCCCTCTCCGTCACCAGACTACAACTCCGGGCTATAAATGAGTGAGTCACCCCGGGATCTATCAAAGCAAAAATAGTGTGACCAAGTATGGTAAGTGTACCTGTCACCACTCCCGGTGCTGATCTGGCCTCCTACTGGGTCATAGCAAAAACTCGCGCCTGCGGTCCTGATGACCTACCGCGCCCTCTAGAACTGCTCGTGGCACCACCGCCACCTCTAGAGCCTGCTGTCCCTGACACAGATGCAGTACTCCGCCAGGGTTCTGCTGTACCTCGGCCTGCTCCACCCTCTTGGGCTAATAACGGGCACTCTCTCCGAAAGTGGCCACGCTCTCCACAATAATAGCAGACATCTCTACCGGGTCCACCAGTCTGTCTCCTCGTAGAAGCAACAGAAGTAGCACTCGCCTGAGGAGTCGGCTGTGCTCTAGCTCCCCGAAATCCAAAGCCATGAAAACTAACTGGTCGGCCAAACCGGGCTCCACCAGCGGATGAAGTACCGCCATAGTTGCCCCTCTTCGGGGTTCTCTGACTCGACGCTCCAGGAAAAGAATGCTCACGGTGTCGCACACTGCCCGAGTACTGTGACCGGGCAGGCAAACTGGCCTCCACTCGCACAGGAGCGTCTGACAACTCCCTGAAAGTAGCAAATGAGCCGGCTGTCACAATGGCTCTAATCTCTCCTCGAAGACCCAACTCAAACCGATGACACTTCTCAGCCTCAGTTGCCACAAATGCAGGAGCGAATCGGGACAACATCTGAAATCTCTGCTCATACTCAGCCGCTGTCATGCTCCCTTGTTTCAACTGAAGGAACTCCGCCTCTTTGGCATCTGGAAAAGAGCGAGGATAATACTGGTCCAAAAACCGCTCCCGGAAAGTCTCCCAAGTCACGGTATGAGCATCCCAACCTGACAACTCCAACGTATACCACCACTCATACGCTGCGCCATCTAACAGAAAAGTAACCAACAATACACGATCTCCTGGAGGACAATGCATCACCCCAAAAATCCGCTCAAGCCGGGTGATCCATCGGTGAGCTTCCACTGGGTCTGCCCCACCACTGAACGTAGTAGCCCCGAGCCGCTGGGCTCGCTCAATCGACGCACTCTCCGCTTCTTCAGGTCGTGGAGGGGGTTCACGTCTCGGAGGCATGGTCGAACGTAAGCTGAAAGAGGCATAAAGTTAGTAAAACAACCTAAAAACGACCTCGTACCGACAAACCGACAAACCTATGCTCTGATACCAATTGTCAGGACCCGTCCCAAATATCACCTCGATACCCGGGACGAACCCTGCTCCCGTCTGACAATCACACTTAAAGTACCAAAATAACCTCGACACAACCATAAGCATAACTATCAGACAAGGGAGAAATATAATACAACCGTAATTCAGAGCATAGTTATACAAAACAGGCACAAAATCCTACTAGGCTAATCTCGCAACGGAAGAACGTTGTAGGCTCTATGCCTCGGTCCCGCCTCAAAGTTCACCCCAGCGCTATCACCACGACTTGGAGGGTAAGTTAAAACCAAAAAGTGTGAGTGGACTAAAGAAATAAAAGGTTTAAAACACGATTAAGCATAAAACAGTTTAAAGAAAACAATAAGGTTTTTCCCTCCGTTTTAAAATATGCATGCCTAACTAAGTATCAAAAAACCACAATATAAAATAATATGATAAGAATGCTACTATCGTATCATAAAACCAAGTCCGAAAATATCAAAATCCGATCAAACCTGCTGGTTCTATCCTAGTCTTTAAACTCAACCAGACCTCAAATGTAATCCGAGTCTTTAAACTCCCGAGTCCTTAAACTCAATAGGCCTACGGGGGTATTATCATGAATATCCGAGTCTTTAAACTCCCGAGTCTTTAAACTCAATCCGGGCCCGTCCCCCGTCAATCAGAATCCGGGTCTTTAAACCCAATATCCAGATCCAGCAAATCCGATCCAAACCAATTTAATATCAATTCTAAATTCACATCCGAACCCGAATCCGAAATCCCCGGTTCGAAGCCCTTTTGGCGTTCAGAACCGTCATTCCGAACCCAAATCCGGAAATCCACGAAATCGAGTTTAAACCAAAACCGGGTTTACCATAATCATGTCTCAGAATTCATTTATAACCATCAGAACACAATTAGAAATTGAAATCTCCAAGTATAGCATCAAAATCAGAAATCCAGCTTTTTCTCGAAAAACGTGCGAAAACCCAAAAAGGTCTCGAAATACGTGCAAGCATAGCAATCACATATAATCATCATAAACAAGCATTAAAACATACTTTAAACCATAAAACATAACTAAAACTAGCTAGGCATGCTCATGAGAAAGAAAGAGTCCACTCACGAATCCGAAAGTATCAATCGCGCTCCGTGCGCTCCTCGACCGTCCCAGGCGTCTCCCGTCCTGTCAATAAGCACCAAATAGGGTCACAATTACGTCAATTATGCTAACCCTAATTTCCCCAAATTTTCGGGAATTTATACGTAAATTAAATTTAGACCCTAAACCGTCCGGATTCCCGAACTATCCCGTAACATCGTCCGATTAACCCGAAAATTACACCAATGGATTCCTTATGACATTTAGAACAAAACCCATGTTGGACAATTTCCCAAACTCCTCCCCACGCGCCCCCACGCGCCGCCCAAAGTGGCTGCGCGTGGGCCTCACGCGCCTGCTACAGTGCATCTTCAACCTCGAGGCGCCTGCTACGCGCCTGCGCGTGGGCGTGACCGGTTCTCCTCCGTTCCTCCACCATTCTTCCCCATTTCAATTCCAATAGCTTCGTCCAGTCCCCTGCAACCAAACCCAGTCCTAAAATCCAGAAATCACGGCCTAAAACCCCTCGTCTTCATCCTCGAAAAACACTGCCCGTGAGCCCTGTTTTGGCCACCGACCACCCAGGTCCTCCCCCGTCACGACACCACACTCAAACGACTCCTGGGACCTTCAGGAGTCTCACCCACCTCACAGCATCCCTCGACTCTAGCCCAAAGTCCACGATTATTGAAAGCAAGAAAACGGGAAAACAGGGGATTTGATGCTTACCTTCGAGTCGTCCACCGCCGTCTGCACCGCCGTGTACCACGGTGTCCAGTGAGTCCCCTGCCGTCGTCCTAGTCTCTTATTATCTTGGTTTGCACCACAACACGGCAGAACCACCACCACAATCCCACGGCTCCTCTGTTTTCTCAGAACCTCAGCCTCACCACCACCGTGTCTCCGTGCACGATCTCACTCCCAAAACTCGATCACCAGCTCCCTCTCTTCTCTCTGTCACTCTCACAATTCACAGAACCCTCACCCACGCACAGAATCGATCACCGTTTCTCAATTCTTCACTCTCTGTTTCTCTGTGTCGAAGCCCAAATGCACGGTTCCAATTTGAACGATTTGTGGCCGTGTGTATAATTAACACCATAGAAGCCTCTAGTGCTATCCCACGTGTCCCCTTTTCCATGGTCATCAGCACAAAATATCCAAGCCCACTCAGCCACTTGTTCCTATCTGATTGGGCCTTAAAGGAAAAAGACCAAATTGCCCCTAAGTGTACAAATTACAATTTTGCCCTTCAACTTTCCAGATCCGTAACTATTTCGTCCGACGTCCGATGACAGCGTGCCGCCTGTCGTTGTACTCAGGACGTCGAGACCTATCCAACGGTCCTCAGTCTAAGTGAAAATCACCAGTCCACTAAAAAGTTAACATTTTCCTCAAATAGTCAAAATTACGATAACGCCCTCAATCTTCCGAACGTCATAACTTTTTCTCCGATTGTCCAAATCGGACATGCTACCTGTCTACGGACTCGTGACGTCCTAAACTACGCCACGGTCAATGGTCAACACTCATCCAACCTACAAATAAAAAAGTCAACTTTTGACACACTATTCACAAGGGCAAAATCGTCCTTTTATACAACTCTTTTACAAAAATTACATTTATACCCTTTCTGAAGGTACGGGTTGTTACAGCTATGATTGAGCGAGCCCAGCGGCTTGGGGCTACTACTTTTCGTGGTGGGCCAGATCCTGAGGAAGTCCAGAGGTGGATAACGAGACTTGAGCGGATCTTTGCAGTGATGCATTGCCCACCGGAGGATCGAGTGTTACTGGCTACTTTCTTGTTGGATGGTGCGGCGTACGAATGGTGGTATACCCTCGAGTTGTCTGGCTGGGACGCCCACACTGTGATCTGGGAGACGTTTCGAGAGAGGTTCTTAGATCAGTATTATCCTCGTTCTTTTCGAGATGCCAAGGAGGCTGAGTTTCTGCATCTCCAACAGGGGAATCTGAGTGTGGCTGAGTACGAACAGAAGTTTCAGATGTTGTCTCGGTTTGCTTCTGCGTTTGTGGCTACTGAAGCCGAGAAGTGCCGTAGGTTTGAGTTGGGCCTGCGAGGTGAGATTCGAGCCATAGTGACGGTTGGCTCGTTTACTACCCTCCGAGAGTTGTCGGACGCTGCGGTGAGGGTTGAGGCTAGCTTGCCAGTATGACGCCGGGAGCCACCTTTTTCAGGAGCTTTGAGTCTGAGGACACCGAAGAGAGGTAACTTTAGTGGAGCATCGTCGTCGGGCGATGATCGTTTCGGTAGACCTGGTAGTTTCCAGAGTTTAGGATTTCGAAGTTACCGAGCACAGCCGACTCCGCAAGCTAGCGCGACGTCTGTTGCGTCGACAGGGAGACCGAGTGGTGGACCAGGTCAGGATGTTTGTTTCTACTGTGGGGAGCAAGGTCACTTCCGACGTGAGTGTCCACTGTTGCCATAGGAAGGTGGTGTAGGCTGAGGAACGGCGGAGCCTGGACAGAGTACAGCGTCAGGGACAGCGGGCACTAGAGGAGAAGGTGGTGGTGCCACTAGTAGTTCGAGGGGACGTGGTAGATCTTCGGGATCTCAGGCCCGAGTGTTTTCGATGACTCAGTAGGAGATTCAGTCGGCACCAGGTGCGGGGACAGGTATTTTTACTATCATTGGTAGTGTTGTACATACTTTGTTATTTGTTGGATCCCAGGGTAGAGTTTAGAATTGTCCCTAGGTGACCTGGAGTATTACGGTGAGTTCCGGTGAAGGATGACGGAAGAAATGAGAAAGGAGTGACTATAACTAATCGATATGAGGTTATTGAAGGAGAGAACCCACAATCTAGAGTTTGCCTTTAGGACTTTGTAGATTTATCCGACAAGTGCTCGAAGTAGCAGCCGAGGGGCGTAAGGGAGTGAGCCGAGGCAGGATTCCCTTTGGATTAGGATTCGAGTTGGTTTCGGAAGGTGTATGTGGTGGTACGTGAGGATGTACTCTATGAATTCTATTGGGTACTCCATATGAGGTATTCTAAAATACCTTTGTTTTCTATTCATAGAGTTTCCCTTGCGTACACCATAAAGTTTTAGTGGTAAACTGGTAGTTGGGGTTAGAGTGGAATACCCAAGGTGGAGATGATAGACAGGAAACCCAGGAGTGGTTTTTGTTAAGCTAGTATTGATTACCGGGTAGGAGACCCTAGGTGCCGGGAACGAGCTATGGAATTTCGGGGACGAAATTCTTTTTAGGTGAGTAGGTTGTAACGACCCGTCCTGGGAACTGGGGTTAAGGAAGTGTTTAATGTGAGATTAGTTTGCTTAATCGAGGGTTAGTTGGCCCCGCTAAGGTCGTTAGCCTAGAATGACGATTTTGCCCCTAGTTCGGGCAAAAAGGTGACTTTTAGTTCGGGCGGTCAATTGGGTATTGACCGATGACCAGGATGTAGTTTAGGATGTCATGAATTCGTAGACAGGTGGCACGCCCGTTTCCGACATCCGAGGAGGAAGTTATGATGTTCGGAAAGTTGAGGGCATAACCGTAATTTAGCTAAACTAGAGGGAAAAGTTGACTTTTCGTACGATCGGGTTTTGACACGTTGACCTAGGACCGTTAGGTAGATCTTGTCGTCCTGAGTTCAACGATAGGCGGCACGTGTTTATCGGAGTTAGCATGTGTGAGTTACGGGTCTAGATAGGTAGTGGCACAATTGTAATTTTGGGTTCAAGAAGGGGCATTTTGGTCTTTTGGCTGTGGGACAGGGTGCAACCGGATTTGGACACTTGTCTAGGGCAGAGAGGAGATTTTTGTGTGAGGCTTGAGGGGATGGTGACACGTGGGGCTTGACTAGAGGGTTCTAGGTGTGTGCACGGTTCCAATTATTTGGGTTGTGTTCGTGGGTGTTCGAAGAACAGAAAATAGAGGGGGAGATTGAGAGAAAATTGAGAGGTGCCCGTGAGTTTTGGTGTGTTCTGGTGAGTGAGGAGTGACTCAGAGAGTGAGAGGGAGACAGTGAGAAGGTTAGGAGGTGCAGTGGTTGTGTATGGGTGAGATGTGACCCACGGGAAAATCACAGAAAACAGAGAAGAAGTGGGAGATCGTGGTGGTGGTGTGGTCGTGTGTTGGTGGTATTGGACTCGACAGGGAACAAGGACGACTCTGTGGACCTCAGGGAGTGCGGTGGTGAGCACGGCGGTGGTGAGCACGGTGGCGCTCGATGGTAGGTAATTCCTTCTCCCCGTGTAAGTGCTCTGTCTTGCCGTGATTTTCAAACGGAAAGTCGTGAAGTCTGGGGTTGAGTCGAGAGTTTTGGTGAGCTAGGTGAGCTTCAGGGAGGTCCTAGGAATCGACTAAGGTAGCTACCGTGACGGGGGGTGACCTGGTTGGCTAGATCGTGAAACAGGGGAAGTGTTCTGGTTTTTGTTCGAGCTTGATTCGACGGGTTGTAAGCTGAGTCGAGGTGTTTGGAGTAGGGGAATGGGTAGCTTAAGGTTGGACGATGGAGATGGTGAAGAGATGAGCATTTTTGGTGGCAGGACGGCGGAGAACCGGCCACACCGGTTCTAGTTGCAGAGACTGGTTCGAACCGGGTCGACCAGAGGTTGCTGGTGACACTGTAGCTGGCGCGTGAGGCCCAAGCGCAGCCACTTTGGGCGGCACGTGGGGGTGTGTACGATGGTTCTTGAGGACGTTGTCAACAAGTTTTTTGGTCTAGGTGTTGTGACGAGTCCATTGGAATTGGTTTCGGGTTAATCGGACGTTGTTTGAGGTTAGTTCCGCGAAGGTGAAGGTTAAGGGTTCCGGTTCGTTACGTTTAGGACCCGGGGATTTTTGGGGAAAATTAGGTGGACCTTCGTAGATGTGTTAGTAACGTACTTCGGTGATTGTTGGCAGGATTGGGACTTCCCGAGGAAGCTGAGGAACGTACGAGACGTTCGGGACGCGATTGAGGGCTCGGTACTGTGAGTGGACCCCTTATCTAAACTCGAGCATGCATAACTGTTTTTCTCTAATTGTTTAATGGTTTTATATATGATTTCATGATTGTTGAATATGCTATGTTGGTTTTACCTAATTGCACGGTTTTCGATAAATAACGTAATTGGCACATTTTACGAGGAATGTCGATTTCTGAGTATAATGCCTTGGTTTTGGGGTCTTTAAAGGATAACTAGTTTTGAATGCTTATCAAGGGATTTTGGAACATAATTTCGATGATTAAGGTTTTCGGTTTTAGAATCGGATTTCGGTAACGAGGTTTGGTTTTAAAGTTGAAAAGTGGATTTCCGAATTTGGGTTCGGAATGACGATTTTGGACGCCGGAAGGGCTTCAGACCGGTGATTTCGGATTCGAGTTTGGATATGGGCTTCGAAAGGGTTTTCAATGATTTGGATTGGATTTACTGGATCTGGATATTGGGTTTAAAGACCTGGATATTGTGATTGACGGGGGACGGGCCCAGATTGGGTTTAAAGACCCGGATTGAGTTTAAAGACTCGGGAGTTTAAAGACTCGGAAGTTTAATGACTCGGATATATTGATATTTCCCCCATAGGACTGTTGAGTTTAAAGACTCAGGAGTTTAAAGACTCGGATATTATTGAGGCCTGGATTGAGTTTAAAGACTCGGGAGTTTAAAGACTCAGATAGATCCAGCAGGTTTGATCGGATAATGATGGCTTGGTATTTATGTTTTATGATACGGTTTTATGATGCTTATGATTTGAGTTCTATAAATGTTTTTATAATGATTCTGCAAATGTTTTTATGATGATCTTACATGATTATAATTGTTTTTAGTAACTGGGTTATGCATGTGGGTTTTCAAAACGGAGGGCTAAAACCCTGGTTTTATTATGAAATGGTTTTCGGAACTGATTTTACTATTTATGGTCCACTCACACCTTCTGTTTTTAAATTGTCCTCTAGGTCGTGGTGCCAGAGCGGGGTTTCAGCGTCGAGGCAGTATCGGAGGCATAGAAGTTACGAGAGCGACCCCGAAGTGTTTTAAATTGTTCGTGTGCGTGTATCTAGTTACCGGTTTCCTTTCTTTTGTATTTAGTACTATGCTCTGTAAACCTTTAACTTCGGAATGTTTTGTATAGTTTCTTCTGCATCTGACGGTGTAGTTTAGTCATTATCTTAGCGTTGTGACGGGGTGTCAGGCGGGAACAGGATTTACCTCGGTTTTCGGGGTGAAACCGGGGTGGGTCCTGACAGACAGTTATTTCCAAGAGCAACACATATGTATTGTACCAGACACATGTATGCAAACTTCAATGCCCATCACAAGGGGTTAGCACTGAAGTAGCAGTTCAAAAAGATCTCGGAAGAGATTGAGTGTAGCAATGACGCCAAAAGAAAATCCTTACCTCGTAATAAGTGATGACCTCCATCGTGAAGGTACCTAAATCTTTGTTCAATACATTTCATGAATGTCAAGGGTTCGATTTCTAAAATCTAACGAGTAAGGAGGTGTTCGAAGGAATAGGGATGTCACTCCACTACTAGAGTGGCGTTCAGAGAATGCAGGCGTGAGATTATCTAAGAGAGGGTTTAAGCAATTGATGAGGGAAAAGTGGAGTAATAAAGTAAAGTGAAACCCTTCGACTTAGGGTCAAAGTATGAGTCACTTACTCCCGAGTATAGAATAAAACTTAATCAAGGAGTAAAACTCACCACAAACAAACTAGTTAAGGTGTGCCAGAAAAAAGTCAAAACGGCATGCGTGAAAAACGATAAGAATTCTCCAAACTAGGGTCTTAGTAAGTTGGGGAATGAGTTCTGGTCAGTTAATCCAATTTCCAAACAGGGGTTTAATACAACAACCTTGAAAGTTAACGTTCAGTTTGTAGGTCAGCAACCACGTCCGCACTATACCAAAATGAAAGTTTACGATAGTAGTAGGACCACCAAGTCTGCTAGTTCGTTCAACTAACCTTACAAAAAGTTTCCAAAGCATGGCCAAAATCCCTCAAGTAACGTACTAGTTTAGCTAGCCAAAGGTAGAATTCGTCGACACCTAATGATTTTCTAAAGGTCACTTCCACCAAAGGGGTACAAGTCAAGGTAGGTTCCAATACCACAAAATGAAGGTCATTATTCAACACCCGATTTCAGATCATCTCGTCGGAAGATATGTGCAGGGTTAAGATAAGATTGTCACTTCTGACTACAGAATGAGCATCATGCTTATACTCAGAGTTAAATGGAGATTGAGTACGTCACTGTAACCCATTCGACTTGGAGTGTACGAAAATGGATAGAATTTAGACCAAACACACTCAAGAAGATCCTCAATAAGAAATCCAATTCAAAGTACCAGTTCGTAATAAGCTGGAGTATCCAATTCCAAGGCAGGGTTGGGGAAGAAGGTCCAATCGTGAACATACTCACAATTCTTAGTGAATCTCGTTCTTACCATTAAGTGTTCAGAGGTGTCATAATTACCTAGTCCTCACATTAGCGCAACAATGCACTAATAGGGACAAGTGTACACTACTCAGGAGTAACCTAATGCCCAGGGCGAAAGACTAATCGAGTCAGAAAGAAATGTAGT
Source organism: Prinsepia uniflora (assembly GCA_032719365.1). Lineage (NCBI taxonomy): Eukaryota > Viridiplantae > Streptophyta > Magnoliopsida > Rosales > Rosaceae > Prinsepia > Prinsepia uniflora. The sequence goes on along the minus strand of CM064870.1, from coordinate 46,486,879 downwards.
GATCGAGTTCAGTTAAGGGTTGCCTCAATTCTAAATTTGGAATCAGTGATCAAAACAGTGCAACAGTACAGTCATCGAATTTACAACAGTAAGAAGAGGGCTAGCATTCAAGAAGTGAAAATTCGTCACCATCCAGTAGCCATCGAAAAGCATGGGTGGCTAACCCCTCAACTTCCTAACACACGAATCAAAGTTGTCAAAGGAAGGTCTAACCCTTGATCACAAAGGGTTCAAATAATATTCTAATCCTCGACTCCAGGGGTCGCCAAATCGAACATCACATTCGAGTAAAAAAAAGGATGTAATGAGAAGCTACTAGCTTTAGGATGGGACTGGTAGATTAACACCCAATCCTAAGGGAAGATTATGACTGTAAGGCAACTTGCACAAATGGGGCATTCAAAGTCAAAATTAAACAATTCGCATCTGAAACGCCCAAAACATGAAACATCCCCAAAAGTCAAAGTTTCCAAGACGAAAAAAATTGTTCCTGAAAATAGAAGTTAAACTTAATGATTTCGAAATTTCCTTTTTCTTTTTTAAACGTTCGTTTGTAAAAGAATGGATGAGTCTCAGACTTGCCTAAATCAGGAGGACACGTAAATCACTAAGAGAGGGTGAGGAACTGTAGGGCCAAAAATCGAGGCACAGTGCCAAAACATGAAATTAGGTTAGGGGCCTAAAAAAATGTTAGCAAAATCTGCAGGGAGATAAAAAAAATTATCAAAACTGAACTGCTCTCCAAAAGTTAAAGGTAGTAACGGGAAACGACTCCAAAATTGTGGTCTAAAATAGTTTAAGCATAAGTGACGAAGAGGAAATGTGACCCCTGGTTGTAGAAATGTGTGATTTGGTAAAATAGAAAACTGAGTTGTAAAAAGGAAATTTAGAAAACAAGTTAGGTGAATGTGAATAATGCCAAGATGTATCACATCATAAAATGTGCTGCAATCAAGTCACCGATATTTCTTTAGGTAAGCCAAAGCTATGTGAAAAGTAAAACATCTTAATGCTGGAAACCACACCAAAAGGTAAACGTCACTAGTAACCCAGTAGTAAAACAAAAACAATAGTAGTGAGGAGAAATCAGGTAGTGAATCTGTTAACTCGTTTAAAATTCCTGGAAAGGCAATGCCCTAGTTTAAAATGATTCTCAAGGAAAGAACGTATCAAGCAATAAACACCTAGACCAGGTAACTTGTGGTGTTTCCAAGGTTCATACCACGAAAGTTTGGGTCATCCAACGACAAATGATGATATGGTTCCTAATCTAATGGTGCAATGACCACAAATCATAAAGAACAAATAAGGGGGTAATTAGGAAATTTTTCTCCCAAACTACGGGGAGGTCCATAACGACTAGACAATAAATAGCCTACGATGGGTTGCACAATCTCGATCCCGAGGTGGAAGCCTAATGAACATTAAAAATGAGAAATAATATGCATAGTAGCCTTCAAAGGTATCACAATCCCTTGAAGAAGACTACTTGTGAAAAACCCGCGCAAGAACCCTAAAGAAAGTTCCAAAGTTCTAAATAGGACGACCTCACGAGTCAATTCTAATGTAGCGGTTCCCAAAAACTTCAATTAACCAGTTCAACTTAAGTACCCAAGACGGTTCCAGGGATTTCGTCGTAAGGAAAACCGCCAAATGAGTCCATAAATTACCTTTGAATTCAACAAAACATCTCGTCGAATAAATCGTTCACACCACCCATACGAGCCCCAAGCTCGCAAGCATCACCCGAACGCAAAATTCGATGGAAGAAAATCTAATTAAACTCATAAAAAAAGGCTGAAAAAATAAGTCGATGACAGGACTAGTCCCAACTGGACTTTGATAACTGTGTCCGGTCCTGCTCCCGTCTGACAAGTAAACTGAAGTCTCGAAACTACCCCTCAGCACCTGTCAGACAAGGGATAACTGCACTGGCTTCCGCTCATGCCTCCGCCTCTCGATCAGCCCCAAACGTTGTGTCACGACGTGAAGGGTCATCAAAACAGAAAAGGTGTGAGTGGACAAAAATAAGATCCTTTGAAAATACATTTCAAATAGACCATTTTCCCCTCTAGTTTATCAAACCATGCATGCATAGGGTAAAACATATGAATAACAATCACCGACTTTCAAGCCAAATCACATTAAAACGCTAACCTGGCCACAAATACCAAAACCCGTACTCATTACCAGTACGCAAAGAAATCACAATCAACATCAAATCGCACGACTCAAGTGCACAATCAATCACACAATCAGATTTGCACTACGTGTAGGTAATATCACGTGCCTCAGTCATCTGGGAAGCCACCCCTAGTTCCAACTATCCAGGCACACATATCCCCGAGCATCAGTCGTCTGGGAACCACCCCGAGCTCCGACTGCCTGGGCCCCGAGTGCCAGCCGCCTGGGAATACCCCCTAGCATCGGCTGCCTGTGAACAATCACAATTATATCCCCCGAGCTCCGGTCGTCTGGGAAATACCCCTAGCTTAGACCGTCTGGGAACTCACAATCACAATGAAAACTATCTCGGGATTACATCCCAAAATATTTCAATCAAATCCTTGACTTCAAACCAAGTCAAAATCATTCTCGACAGGGTCTCAAGCCCAAATGCCATTTACACGTAAATCCGTAATATCTCATTTTAAAACATTAAAATAATCCAGAAATCATCCTTGACTCACCAACTAAGTTAAAATATCCTTTCTGAAACTTTTTTTACTCCGGGCCTAGCCCAACACATCATTTGCACATTCTTCGTAAAACGTGCCAAAAAGACCGATTAAAATAATCATTAATCGCAATTAATCATGCCAAATCACCATGACATTATTGCAAACCAAAATCAAGCAATCAATCGTGTCAAATATTTGACTATGCATGCATAACAGTTTATAAAACAAACGTCCACTCACACACCGTCCAAATCGCTCAATTCTGAGCTGCACGTTTTTCCGTAATTTCTGACATTTTCTAGGAATCATGAATCCTGTCCAAAATAATCATTAAGGGTCACTAATGACTGAATTAATATCATATTAATTTCCCATAATTTTTTGGGAATTAATTACGAATTAAAAACGTAACATAAGCCTTCGGACCCTCAAAACAATATCGAGACGGTGTCCGATCGACTCGAAACCAACGCTAAAATGTTCGTTACATTGAATAGAGTAAAACAAATGTTGACCACACCTTGGAAATCGATCCCACCCACCCTCACGAGCTGCCACAAGCAGCTGCGCGTGAAGTCCACACGCCTGCTACAGTACCCCAGTTACTGTTCATCGTCACCTCTACCCGTTTCCCCTGCAAACGGGTCCTGCAGTGCAACCCAGTCCAATCATGTTCAATTCTCGGTTAATTTCCATAATTGATCAAGCTAATAACATCGGTTTAAGTCTAATTAAAGTTATGTAATCTTAATTACATGGAAACTTACCTCAATTCTTCCATTCGATCTCAACTTTTCGATGAATACCCGAGCACTGTTCATCCTCCAATTTCGTTCAAACTCGATTGTTTTCTTTCAATTGATACATCAAGAAGCTTCGTGGGATCCTTATAAACATGTTTCCATGGCCAATTTCAGCCTTCAACCCCTCCAATTACTCTAACACAATCTCGAATTTTCTAGAGGATTGAGGGTTCTGTTTGTGATCAAAGCACCTTCGTTTTCCTTTTTTTTTATTGGGTTCAACTCGGTTTGAGATCAATAAGCTCAATCCAATGTCAATTGTGAGGTTTAATCCCAAATTCAAGATTGATCAAATTGAATGTCAACGTTCTGGTTTGGGTATTCTCTCACGATTTCAACACCTTTCTTCTCTGGTTCTCTTCCTTTTCTTCTTCCCAATCTCACTTCCTCTCTATCACTCTCAACTTGATCGATCAGGAAGGGACTACTGGCTGTATGATTGTTTTTGGTCTCTGTCTCTGTTTTTCCCCCCAAACTGATGCTTGAACACGGTTAATAAGCCTATAATCATCACCCAAGCCACTAACCTTCTAATTATGGTGACAGATGTCACAATGTGACAAATCCTCATCCAATTCAGCGAGGGACAGGTGTCCAATTGCTGCTAATCCCTCTGATGAGTCATCAAACAGGCAAAAAGACCAATTTTCCCTTCCGTGCATAATTACTAGAATGCCCCTCATAGTTCTAGACCCGTAACTTCCACGTCCTAACTCCGATCGACACATGCCGCCTGTCTACGGACTCAGCGTCTCGGGACCTACCCAACGGTCTTGACCAAAAGTCCAAAAGACATCCCGAACAAAAAGTCAACTTTTGCCCCCCATAACCAAGGGCAAAATCGTCATTTTACATTCAAACTTTCGAATTTACATTTCTCGAATTTTCGGGGCGTCACAGTCGAACTCCGATTTAACTTGCGAGAACACGCGATCAACCCGTAAACGAATTACAACTAACGTCAAACGACGTAATTAACTATTCGATGAGTGGCTTTGACACCGGATATCAGGTTATATGATCATTAAGCCTCCAAAAACTAATGAGCCATCCTAGAACCAAGCTCTTATACCAAATTGACACACCCTGACACGAATAAGTCCACTTAGGGCATGAAGATCGAGGCGTGCTGGCCGATATTTGGACGTCATCGTCTAGAATCCAGATGATGAAAGCTATTTAGAGAAAAAATGTTGTGTTTGGGGTGGTCGAGTGAAACCTAACCAGTGAAAACTGATCACATTTCACCCAATAGCGGAAGCTTAAAGCATGGACATAAATTAATGATCATATGCTACATACTACCTGCAATCACTCGATTACAACGCCGGTTCACTCTAAGCCCGAGAGTGAGTGTTAGAGTAGCCACGCGTCTCCACAAAATATGTAAGCGCCAACGAGACCTGAGGGGTTTAAAAACAGATGGGTGAGTGGATTCAGAAGCTTATTTCAGTGTAAAACCATTTTCAGTAAAAAAAACTTTAACCCCTCGTTTTATTTAAAATCTCAAAATCATTCATAACCAAGCTTGCACGTAATACGAGAAATGATAAAAACGGTATTAACGATAATTAAATAATAGTTTAAATAACACAACCAGATGAGCCATGCAGAAATCATAAATACGTCACAATGTCAACCCACATTGCTCTTGAGTCGCTTGAGTCTCACACTCGTAACATATACTGGGTATCTTACTCGCGTATCTTGACCACGTGAAGGATTGGGTGCAATGCAACGTCACCTCGAGTCCCCTAGAGCTCGGGGACATGAATAGTGCTTTTTAACTAGTATAGCGAGCAGCACAGGTGAACGATCATGTGGAGGATTGGTTTGCAGCCTATAGACGGGTACTAGATGCCAGCGACTCCTGAGTGGGTTCTAACATCCAACTCAACAATGCCACGGGGACTAATATGCAATGTAACACGTGACTCAACTCGGTGCTTACCATGCATAACCATCAATCAAGGCACCATTACTACACTCATAAAATTGTCATAAGATAGTCACTCATGCATATTCCACAAATAGCCCCAAACATAAAATCATGCATACTCAATGTTCCAAATGGCGCTAGCCGCTACTAGGGCGGCATGTGGGGGCTTACCTATGCGGTTTTTTTTAAGGACAAAAATTAATAAATTAGGTACTACATAATTACATATACATAAACATATAATACATAATTCATTTCAAATACCAATCTATATCAATATTCAACCACAATATCACAAATTCACAATATGATGATGAAAATATCAAGGTGAAAAGTAATTACTTAATTATAGATGTATCATTTAGAGTTAGCATAGTAATGAAATTGAATTTAAGTGGATATTTGATCCATCAAAAATTCACAATATGATAGAGAAGAGACAATGAGATTGGCCCACTCACCATCCACTTTTTTTCTTGTTAATTAAATTAATTGTCTTTGTGACTTTGTGTTATGTCCTTGACTCGAGCAATTGGAAGATAAAAACTAATGGGAGAGAGACCTATTTAAAAGACCAAGGTGGATTTTTTTAGGGAAAAAATCAATAAATTTTGTTTGACAATGGAATTTCTAATTTTTAATTTGAATTGTTAAATAACAAGTGCAGCCGCCTAGGTCCGCCTAAGTCCGCCTAGGTACACCGAACCCGCCTAGAATTCGAGTAATAGTGCAGCCGCCTTTCTCTACCGCTGAAGCCAAAGTCGGGGTGCCACACTCCCGCCTAGCCCACCATTTTGACCATTGTGCGTACTTGATACGTGCCATAATATTTACATCGTAAAAAGTGCAAGTAAGTAGCATAACGTAAGTAACTCAAACATACTGCACAACTAATCAAATAGTGACTCATGCATGCTCTCTAGGTATCATAAAGATAACATCGTAAAACATGCAAGAAATAGCATATTAAATAAGTTAAGGGAATGTGGGTGCACTCACACTAGTCGGGGAGTCGGATCACCCGAAAAATCAAGCTAATCACGTGCTCCTAACCGGTCTAACCTGTTGAGTTCTAAAACCTAGTGTATTCATTATAATCGAGTAGGGAAAGTCTCGATTTTTACCTGAAATTCGGCGATGACATCTACCGCCATCACGCCTTGCAACAAACACCTCAAAAAACGAGTAAAAAGGAAATCTAGAACCCAATTAGCATAGTTAAACAAGCTCAAAAGGTCGCTCTTACCTCCACAAATGTCAAATCCACTAGTTGAAGCTGGTCCAAAATGTGTCTGAATCAGGTCACATATTCCACGATCGTTCCTTGCATTAAATTGCATGCAATTGAATAATGGAGTAATTCCATGTGCGATTGGGACAGTGGTTAGGTTTAATAGGATCAATCTTACCTAAAAAATGCCTCAATTTTGGTGAAATGCAATCGGGCCTAGGTCGGGCAAGATTCGGGTCTCTCACCACAATGGTTATTTACGGTGCATATCGACGAGGCTAGCTTCGTCTTGATGAGGAGAGGCTGTTAGTCGAGGTTAGGGCACATTGGTTGATCGAAAATGACTTCACAAAGGGAGGAAAAATGAACGGTGCTAGCTTTTGACACATCCGAAGGGCTAGGTGTGTTTTCAAGGGAGTAGGTGGTGGACAGCCAGAGTGGGGCAACCGTCGCAGATCTCGTAGTGGAGGAGGCCACATCATGGCTTCGTTGGAATCATTGGTTGGGGGAAAATTAGTGAAGAGAACGATTGTGCGTGTGCTGGTTTCTGAGTGTTCGAAGCGTGCGACTTGAATGCGTGGAACTAGTGACAACAAAATGGGTTTGGGTTTGGGCTTCTGACCTTGGACCTACCTAACCAATTTAGCTTCAAAAGTATCCACAAAAGCTTGGGCCAAAATTTTGAGCTTCAAACAAATAAAAAATGGATGTGCTTGGATGTTTCAAAAATTGGCCTTTAGGGCCTCAAAATGGAACAAGGCTAACCTAACAAGTACCCGATACATAGTCAAGGTCTAAGGGCACCCACAAGGGTGAAATGGTAATTTCACACTTTTGGTTCCTAAATTTTGATATGAGATGTATCGCCAAAGCTGGGCTATGTTTTCTTAGGATAAATCCACACACAGACGTCTAGAGTTGTGCTCTATTTTCTTAGGATCGATCCACACTCGGACGTCTAGAGCTAGGCTTTATTTTCCAAGGCGCCACTCGGACATCCAAAGTTGGGCTCTGTTTTCCCCAGTGATATGGCCTACCGATAGTGCGGATATGATATGTTGATTGAGATTTTGGCATTGAAGATGGGTTGGTTCGGTATGCTTGGTTGGTTCAGTATGGATGGTTCAGTGTGATTGTTGTTAAAGTGCTTGATAAGACTTTATGTTGAATGGTTTTTCTAATGTGGCTGGATTTCTTGTATTATTGGCTCGTATTTTGAGGTTCTTGACTTATGTTCTTGTTTTCCTTGAGATTTAACGATTTTTCGTATGCATGCATAGTTTTTATAACATGGAGGGAATTACTTGTGTTTTCAAACTATGTTTTTAAAATCTTTCTTTCATTCACTCGCACGTTTTCTTGGTTTTGAAACCTTTCAGAGCCATTGCACGAGAATTGAGAATGCTAATGAGGCGGAGGCATAAACTGAAGAATAAACAAGTATCCCTTATTTGACAAGGTTTCAAGAGTAAACTTGGTATTTCTGTTTACTTGTTAGACGGAAGTAAGTCCCGGGTGTGGTTTACGAGGTGTTTCAGGTTTGGGTCCTATCATTCAACAAGTTAATACTGCCAACTATGTAAGACCCGTGTCCTGGAGGGAACGGTGAACGATCCCACATTCCTGCAAGGGGAATGGTCTGGAAGAGGAATGGTGGTGTGCCTTAAATGTGTAGGCACACACCTATGTAGCAAGGGGCCTTTTGGGAGCTCAGTGGCTTTGGGTTCGGTTGGAACCCCAAAGTTAAGCGATTTGAGGTTAGTGCAATCTCAGGATAGGTGACCCCCTTGGAAGTTGCACCCTGAACTCCCGAAAACAAAACCGTGAGGGCAAGGGCAAGGAAGCCCAAAGCGGACAATATTGTGCTAGATGAGTCGGGACCTCACAGAGGAGGGTCGGGTCCTAACAGAATGGTATCAGAGCTAAACCCCGATCGGGAAGTGTGCTAGCGAGGACGCTGTGTAACGCCCCGGAAATTCAGAAAATGTACTATTGTAAAATATTGAATAAAATGTCGTTTTTACCCATGTGTCTCGTATGGTCAAATTGTTGACTTTTTTATTGAAGGGTCGAACGGACGTTGACCGATGACCGTGACGTAGTTTGGGACGTCACGAGTTCATAGACAGGTGGCACGTCCAATTCCGACATTCGTGGCGAAAGTTATGACGTTCGGAAGCGTAGGGGCATTATCGTAATTTGGACGTTATAGGGGGAAAAAGTTGACTTTTTGTTTGACAATTGGTTTTCACACGAAGCCGGTGAACGGCTAGATTTCACAGTTAGGGAGGATGGAGGCTTGCTAAAAGAAGGACGGTTGTGTGTGCCAGACGTTGAGGCACTAAAGAAGGAGATCTTGGACGAGGCTCATAGTTCGGCCTACGCGATGCATCCTGGTGGGACCAAGATGTATCGTACATTGCGAGAACATTATTGGTGGCTGGGTATGAAACGAGAGATTGCCGAGTTTGTCAGCAGGTGTCTGATTTGCCAACAAGTGAAGGCTGAGAGACAACGACCTTATGGAGCCTTGCAACCCCTACCTATTCCGGAATAGAAATGGGATAACCTAATGATGGATTTTGTGTTTGGACTTCCTAGGACACCCAGAGGTCAAGATGGAGTTTGGGTGATTGTGGACAGGCTTACAAAATCAGCTCATTTTTTGCCGGTGTGAGAGAACTTCAGGATGACACAGTTGGCTCAATTGTTTATCGATAAGATCATCCGGTTACACGGTACTCCGGAATCCATAGTTTCTGACAGAGACCCGAGGTTTACTTCTCGGTTTTGGCAAAGTCTACAGGAAGCCTTTGGGACAAAACTACGTTTCAGCACTGCATTTCATCCTCAGACTGACGGCCAGTCTGAACGGACCATCCAGATATTGGAAGATATGATGCGAGCTTGCGTTTTGCAACTTCAAGACACTTGGGAATCACATCTAGCCTTGATGGAATTTGCCTATAACAACAACTATCAGGCGAGCATTGGGATGGCTCCTTACGAGGCCTTGTACGGACGGCAGTGCAGAACCCCATTGTGTTAGACGGACGTGGGTGAAAGGAAACTAACGAAATCCGAATTGGTGGAATTGACAACCGAGAAGGTCAAACTCATCCGATATCGGCTCAAGGCAGCCCAAGACAGACAAAAGAGCTATGTGGACCATCGGATTCGAGATCTTGAGTTTGCGGTCGGAGATCAGGTATTTCTGAAACTGTCCCCTTGGAAAGGTGTAGTGAGATTGGGCAGGCGAGGAAAGTTGAGCCCTCGTTATATTGGACCTTATGAGATTACTGAGAGGATTGGCCAAGTTTCCTACAAGTTAGCATTACCGCCAGAACTTTCGAAGGTCCACGATGTTTTCCACGTGTCGATGCTGCGGAAATATGTGTTTGATGCATCGCATGTTCTGGAGGAACAACCTATTGAACTAAGAGAGGACTTGAGTTTTGAAGAACAGCCGGTACAGATTTTGGACCGAAAGGAGAAGGTGCTACGTCGGAAGACCGTTCCTCTGGTAAAGGTTCTCTGGAGGAACCAGAATGTGGAGGAAGCCACATGGGAACCCGAGGCGCAGATGCGAGAACAGTTCCCCTATTTGTTTCCTTGAAATTTCGGGACAAAATTTCTTAAGGGGGGGAGATTGTAACGCCCCGAAAATTCGGAAAATGTACTATTGTAAAATATTGAATAAAATGACGTTTTTACCCCTGTGTCTCGTATGGTCAAATTGTTGACTTTTTGATTGGAGGGTCGAACGGACATTGACCGATGACCGTGACATAGTTTGGGACGTCACGAGTTCATAGACAGGTGGCACGTCCAATTCCGACGTTCGTGGTGAAAGTTATGACGTTCGGTAGCCCAGGGGCATTATCGTAATTTGGACGTTATAGGGGGGAAAAAGTTGACTTTTTGTTTGACAATTGGTTTTCACACGACTCGAAGGCCGTTAGATTCGTCTCGAAGCCCCGAGTACAACGACAGGCGGCACGCGTGAAACGGACATCGGATGACCGAGTTACGGGTCACGGAAGTTGGAGGGCATTTTGGTCATTATTTCCCTGAGGGCATTTTGGTCATTTGCACGGCGGTTACTGTAGCACCATCGTGAAAAATAGAGTGCACGGCCATGCCGTGGTGTTTTGTGCGTGCAATTGTTTATGGCCTTAGTGGAATGAAACAGGCGTTTAGTTTATGTAATTTGAGGTAATGGGTGCTTGGTTGGGCAGTGTTCAGAGCACGGGAGGAGTAAAGAATGGCCATGGTTTCTGTATTTGCGGGAAACCGTTTTCAGAGTGTCTCCCACGGGTTGCTGGCCGCATTGATCGATTAACGGTGTGCCTTTGAGTCTGGGAGTTCATTTGGAATCGTTCTGCTGTGGAGAGACTGAGAGGGATTGAGAGAACCCGTGAAGAACCATTTTTGGGTTTTTGGGGGGAAAAATTCAGAGTTCAATTTCTACGGGTTTTGGGACCAATCTAAACACTGAGGAAGCTTTCTAGGAGTGACAGGAACACAACCGTGCAAGAGTTGAAAGGATTTGATCAAGGATTGCTCAGGAACTCAAGTTCCAGTTCAGAGAAAAACCAGTTTGGAGGGAAAATCGAAGATCAAATTGTGAGGCCATTTGCGTGAAACCAAGGGCCGTATTAGTCTTCTGGGAGCAAAAGGAAACCGACCACATCGATTTCGAAGGACATCACTCACGAATTGGCCAAGAACTAAGGACCCTGGTTTTGAGAATTGTCGAGCTTGAGGACGACGACTTCCAGGTTAGTTTGGGGTCAATTGATTGGATGTTTTGGTTCGGCTAGGTCCCCTTAAGCTACTGTCTGAGTTAATTGGATAATGGAACTGTTTTGGGTGAGTTCTAGATGAAGACTCGTTCGACTGTTCGAGCTTGGGTTGATCGATCTAGGGACAGTCGAGGTTAATCATCAATACAGGCCTAAAATTAATGGATTAGAGAAGAAGTTAGGATAAAAAACGAGAGGAATTGATGGAGAATTGAGGGTTTGATGGTTGGGTTGAGTCGCGGGTAACAGACTCGTTTAACAGGCTATTCGGGTGAGGGAGAAGACACTGTAGTTGGGCGCGTGGCCTTCACGCGCAGCCACTTTGAGCGGCACGTGACGGCGCGTGTGAAGTCATCTCCGGTCACGGCTAACATGAAACTTATTCCTTTCAGTCTAATTAACATTTTACCTTTAGGGTTCGAGTCGATCGGGAGTCGTTCGAGATAATTTCGGGAGTTCAGAAGTTTAAGTCCTTAAGGTTTATTTCGTCGAAAAATCCGGAAAAATTAGGGAAAATCATACGAGTTATTTGAGGATGATTGTAACCCTCCTTGTACGTTTTTACAGGCCCGGACATTTCCGAAGCTACTGAGGAGCGCACGGGGCGCGATTGACGCGTCCTAAAACTGTGAGTGGACTTTTGGTTTCCAAACTGTGCATGCATGACTATTTTACTTAATTATCCTGTGTTTTCACTTATGATTATATGATGATAAATATGCTATTTCGGTTTTACGTGGTTTCACGCTTTTCAGATAAATATCGTATTTCACGTATTTCGAGGTTACAGTTTTCGCCTATGCATGAATGATGTTTTGATGAAGTCATTGGATATGATTATGCATGTTACGTATTTATGACGTTTGATTATATATGTGAAGTGATTTCGGGAATTTCATGTTTTGATATTGCATGTGAATTCGGACACAAGTCCTATTTTGACAAGTTATGATTTCGGAATGAATTTTTGGAAAATGGATCATGAAGAATTGTGTTATAAATGGTTTTGGGTTTAAAGACCCAGTTGATTGTTGGATCTGGTTTTGGGTTTAAAGACCCGGTTAATTGATGACGGGGGCGGGCCCAGTAAATTGAGTTTAAAGACTCGGTTATTGTGATACCCCCGAGGCCTATTGATTATGCTTTGAGTTTAAAGACTCGTTGATATCCTGGGAAGGTCTGATATTGAGTTTAAAGACTCGGATGGATCCAACGGCTTACTTGTGATTATTGATTCACTTTTACTTGATTTGCTTAATTGACGTTAAAATGACGATTTCTGGATTTCGGTAATATTATATTGTTTTACATGAGCTATGATAGTTTTTTTGTAGTGTTTTCCATGTGTTTCGGAAAAAGTAATTTCGAATATTTGGTTATGCATGCGTGTTATAAAACTGGAGGGCGAACCCCGATTTCCTTAAACTGTTTTCTGTTAACCTTTGTTTCGGTCTACTCACACTTTGTTGTTTTAACTACCCTCCAGGTCGCGGTACAAGTTCGGGGGCTAGCGCCGAGGCAGAGGCAGAGGCATAAAGTTTTCCGTTGCGGAGTAGTTAGTTCACAGGGTAGGATTTGTTCTTTAACTTGTTTTGTAATATTGTGCTCTGTGAAACTATGGACTTGATGTCCAGTCGGTTGTATTCGTTTAATCTCCCTGGTCTGACAATGAGTGCGATGTATTATTATTTGGTTTTCCGATTTTCTGGTGTCGATTGTCAGACGGGAGCAGGATGCTTCCCGATTATCGAGGCGATAATCGGGGTGGGTCCTGTCACGCTGGGCCCTAAGGGGGGTGGATTGTAAGACCTGTGTTCTGGAGGGAACGGTGAACGATCCCACATTCCTGTGAGGGGAATGATCTGGAAGGGGAATGATGGTGTGCCTTAAATGTGTAGGCACAAGCCTTTCTAGCACGAGGCCTTTTGGGCGCTCAGTGGCTTTAGGTTCGGTTGGAACCTCAAAGTTAAGCAAGTTGAGGCTAGTGCAATCTCATGATGGGTGACCCCCTAGGAAATTGCACCGTGAACTCCCGAAAATAAAACTGTGAGGGCAAGGGCAAGAAGGCCCAAAGCGGATAATATCGTGCTAGATGAGTCGGGATGTAACGACCCGTCCCGAATTCCGGGATCAGTTTAGTGACTAATCTTGATTAGTGAGGTTGAACGGTGGTTAGTAGGGCGAAATCGGACAAATGTGCAAAATGACCGTTTTGCCCCTGGTCGTGGGCAAAATGATGACTTTTTGATCGGGTGGTCAAACGGACTTTGACCGATGACCGTGACGTAGTTCGGGACGTCACGAGTTCATAGACAGGTGGCACGTTCGATTCCGACATTCGTAGAGAAAGTTATGGTGTGCGGAAGTTGAGGGGTATTTTGGTAATTTGGCATGTTTGGGGCCAAATGTTGACTTTTTGACCGGTAGGTCCGATGGACGAGGGCCAAGGACCGTTACGTAGGTCTCGTCGATACGAATCCAACGACAGGCGGCATGCCAAAATCGGAGATTCGACGACAACGTTATGATCAAGGAAACGAACTAACGAACCGAGGCCGGGATTAAAATAATAATATAATAGTGAATAGTGACCATTGACTGTACACATCCGGATGAGTGACAAGTGTCACCCATCCCTTGTTTCCAGCTCCTTGTTTCCCTCCAAACACCATCATTGCTACATCATCATTATCTAATCCACCATTTCCCCTAATTTCCTCTTCCTTGTTCCTAAACCGTGCACAAAATTGGGGGAATCAGATTGGGAGAATTGGCTCCCTCTCTCTGCCCTTCCTGAGAGAAAAATGAGAGAGTAAGATGTTTGATTTAACTGGGAAACACGAGGGTTTTGTTGATGTTTCCTAGCTTATACACTACTATTGTAGTAATGGTAATGCACAAGTAAGGGTGTCGAACCACAGAGACTGATTAGGCTTCACAATTACCTCTAAATAACCCTATAATGACTCAATTAACTAGTGGAATTAAAAGAACTGAAAATAAAACAGAATTGTGTTTTGATTTGTGATATGTAAGGACGTTAAACTGAAATTAAAACTTTAAGTAAATGAAGATAGATAGAAAAGATTGAGAAAAGTATGGAGATGGAAGCTAGGGTCTTGACTTCACCTATGTAACCTTGATTCTATGAATACAGTGACTAAAGTACCTGATCTTCCAAACCTGCTCTAAGGATCGTTTTCACTTAAGTAAGATAGGCCATGGCATGTGGAACACTATCTAGTCCTTCTAATTGCAACCTAAGTATGGCATGTACTTTAGATTACTCCTAGAAAGCCTTTAAGTATGAGAAAAGAAATAAATATGACCAAACAGATTCAGTGGCATGGCATGTACTCACTAACCCTATTCTTTCATTCATAAATCAATTAAACTTAGGCATGGCATGTGCTCTAAATCTAACTAGGCATATGGAACCCTAATGGTGATCAAGCACTAGAATCACATATGAATCAATAATTAAAATGAATGAAACAAAGAAGAGTTTGCAGAAATCAGAATACTTCAATCATAACATAGACTGAGTTTACATGGTTACATCAAGAACCCTAGATGAGAAATTAGCTACACATGTATCTAATCAACATAAAAGCATCAATTAAAGACATGGATGCAGCAAACTCTAAGTAGAAGGCAGTCTTCTTCTCCAGAACTGAAAAGGGCTTCTTCTTCACACACAAAGATGATGGATGACGAATTTGATGAAGGAATTTTGGAGCTTTTATGATGAGAGATTGAGGTACATGGGAAAGAGATGCAAAAGGATGGAAGAGGGGAGATGGTTATGGAATTCTTGAGGTTTTCTCACTGGAAGAGAAGGGGAATGAAAAAGAAGAGCAGATCTGATTTCTTTGTTGTGTGTAGAGGCTCCCCTATTTTGAGAGTGAAGAGGGCTTAAATAGGCAAGAAAGCATGAGGGAAAATAAGGAAAGACATGTAATATGCTACTATTCACGTGAATAGTGTCAGGTGTGCATAGTGATTCCTGAATAGTGTCTGGCCTGCATTGTGATTCCTGAATAGTGTCTGGCCTGCATAGTGATTCCTGAATAGTGACAGCTTTTTGTTTTCCACATTATTTTTCCTTGCTCCATAAGTAAGCTCTTTCAACTCCGAATTTCCTCCTTTTACACCGAAAACATTCTAATTCGACATAATGTCCAATCCTGCACAACTCTCACAAAAATTATCATTTTCTCCTATGTGATGAAAGATATTAGTAGTACATCAAAGATAATAATGCATGGAAAAATGCATAAAATATGACCTAACAAAGACCCCCAAACCTATCATTTGCTAGTCCTCAAGCAAAACAAATTACATAAGCACAATTAAATTAATGACTCGATCCTCCTATGATAGACCATTTAAACCCCTAGGTGTGCCTAGTAGGAGGAGTTTTGTCTCCTGAGGGTTTAACAGATGTGACACCCACAAACACCATCAAGACTATTGAAAAAACAAGGGTTAAAACATTATGGAAACAAAGTAAGGTGAACCAATGAAACCTTAGTCATACCTTCACCTTCTTGAATTCACCATGCCAGCAACTAATTAGTGTGCAAGTGAACACTTTTACTCTAAGTTTCAAGGCTTCATAGGTATCATTTTCAAACCTGAAGATAGAATTCGTCTCAACTCTAAGTCTCACAGATTCACTCAATCACTCGAACCTAAGGTTTAATCTCTCCATCAAACATATGTGAGTGAAGTTATGTAATATGAAAGCAAGTATTCTCACATATGAAGTATAAGAAAAAATGGCACAATTTCAAGATAGATCTCATGAGAGAATCGAAAACTAAGAATTAGATAGAGCACATACCTCCCAGCATTCATGTCATTGCCCAAGTGATCAACATAGGTCTTAATCTAAATAGGTTGTAATGACGCTTGGTTGAGGGAAAAATGAAAAAAGGATAGGAACAACAAGTAACTTAGAATCATACCACAGGCTCTTGAAAAATTCCTTTGCACAGCTTGATGTTATTCCCAGCATCTGCTCACTTTAAGTTGAATGGAAAGATCTTTTCTCAGATCATACTTGAACTTTTTCTTTTGCTTTTTTTTTTCTCATCTTTTTTTTTTCCTTGAAGTTTTAATTCATTTAAGTTCTCTTTTCTTTTGATATGAACTTCTTTTGATCTGAGCTACTTTTGATTTTTCATAAACTTTTGATTTAACAGTGGCCATACTTTTCCTTGCATCGAATTTCCACTTTCAGCAACCTTGGCAGATTCCAAGCTATAGGGTATGGTCACAATTAAGCTAGGTACCTCAAAGAGAGATACAAAAGGGAAGGAGTGATGTAGGTTATGAAAGAAATGGCTACATGTGTTTGGCTACAAAATGGCTAATGGAGCTCACAAAGGTCGGGTTTAGAGAAGGCTTTTAGAAGGTTATGCACACAAAGCCTAGCATCACTTCAAAAGGGCTACTCCACAAATGAAGAGCATGTGATATCTGAAATTATGATAAATTCTTAGTAATCAACCAAAAATGATAATGAGATCAGATTAGAGTGAATTAGAAAGAAAGAATTGGAGCAGAAACAAATTAAACCCTCTCAAGAAAGCAAAAGAGGTCAGAAAGAACACCTAATCAGAAGACTAATCAAGGATTCCTTCTAACTGACGATTGTATGCCTTAGTTTGCATAAAGATTCCATTACAATGTTTCAACAATGCTCTAACAGACTGACTCTTTAGCACCCAAAAATTTGCAATTCCTTACCCCCAAACCTAAACTAAACATTGTCCTCAATGTATAAAATAGAAAAAAAATGCATGCAATGCAAAGGGAGTATCAAAGCAGAGAAAGAAAAGAAGTAATTAAGTTAAAAGGCTTAAAAGATAGAACCTGGTTGGGTTGCCTCCCAACAAGCGCTGTATTTAATGTCTAGGCAAGACGTGGTTGCAAATGGGCTTAATGGAATGGAAGAGTATCCACCATATGTGCAATGGGAACACCCATATCAGACATCACGTACGGCTTTAATCTGTGGCCATTAACTTTGAAACTGTTACCATTGCTGAGATTCTTTATTTCAACTGCTCCATGAGGATACACTTTGATCACTTTGAAAGGTCCAACCCATCTAGACTTAAGTTTACCTGGAAAGAGACGTAAACGAGAGTCATATAATAAAACATTTTGATCAGGGAAGAATACCTTTCTCGTAAGAGCTTTATCATGGTAAAGCTTGGTCCTTTCTTTGTAAATCTTTGCACTTTCATAAGCCTCATTCCTTAGCTCCTCAAGCTCATTGAGTTACAGCTTTCTTGACATTCCAGCTTTTGTAAATTCCATGTTAAGCTTCTTGATTGCCCACAAAGCATGGTGCTCCAACTCCATTGGCAAATGGCAAGCTTTCCCAAAAACAATTCTGTAAGGGCTCATCCCAATAGGAGTCTTATAAGCTGTTCTATAGGCCCAAAGTGCATCATGTAACTTTGTGGACCAGTCTTTCCTTGTCGAATTCACAGTCTTCATTAGAATATTCTTGATCTCCCTATTGCTTATCTCCACTTGGCCAGAAGTTTGGGGATGATACGGTGTGCTCACTCTATGTGTGATTCCATACTTCTTCATCAAGGCTTCAAATGGCTTGTTGCAGAGGTGAGTTCCACCATCACTGATGATAGCTCTTGGCATTCCGAACCTTGAAAAAATGATGTCCTTGAGGAAGTTAATCACCACTCTATGATCATTGGTCTTTGAAGCAATTGCTTCCACCCATTTAGACACGTAGTCTACTGCCACCAGGATGTAATTGTAGCCAAAAGAGGGTGGGAATGGTCCCATGAAATGGATGCCCCAAACGTCAAAGATCTCCACAACCAAAATGTTATGCAAAGGCATCTGATTTCTGCTGCTGATG
Source organism: Prinsepia uniflora (assembly GCA_032719365.1). Taxonomy (NCBI): domain Eukaryota; kingdom Viridiplantae; phylum Streptophyta; class Magnoliopsida; order Rosales; family Rosaceae; genus Prinsepia; species Prinsepia uniflora. The sequence goes on along the minus strand of CM064870.1, from coordinate 46,468,519 downwards.
TTGCCCACTCTTTGGCACCTATCACACTTAGCACAAAATTTAAAAGCATCTTTAAACAAAGTAGGCCAAAAGAAACCAGATTGAAGAACCTTGGCTGCTGTCTTCTTGGCACCAAAATGACCCCCACATGCGAACTCATGACTGAAATTGAGTATGCTTTCTTGCTCAACCTCAGGAACACATCTTCTAATAATCTGATCTGGTCCATATTTGAAAAGGTAGGGCTCATCCCACATGTAGTGCTTCACTTGTGAAAAGAACCTTTTCTTCTCCTGAAAGGTTAGATCATCTCTAATAATACCACAAGCAAGAAAATTAACAAAATCAGCATACCATGGTTCATCATCTTGGATGGCAAGAAGTTGTTCATCAGGGAATGATTCATTCAAGGGCAACTGTGCATTTCTGTCAATTGCTTCACTTTTCAAACGTGATAAGTGGTCAGCAACTACATTCTCTTTGCCGCTCTTGTCTCTTATTTCCAAATCAAATTCTTGTAATAAGAGGATCCATCTAATGAGTCTTGGCTTGGCATCCTTTTTGGTCATTAGGTATCGTAGAGCTGAATGGTCTGAGTAGACAATGACTTTTGATCCTACAAGATAAGATCTGAACTTCTCCAGAGCAAAGACAACAGCAAGTAACTCTTTTTCTGTTGTGGAATAGTTTAGCTGAGCATCATTCAATGTCCTGCTTGCATAATAAATAACATGAGAGAGTTTTCCAATTCTTTGGCCTAGTACTGCACCAATAGCAAAATCAGATGCATCACACATCAATTCAAAGGGTAAAGACCAATCTGGAGCCATAATAATTGGAGCAGAAGTTAGTTTCTTCTTAAGCCTTTCAAAGGCCTACAAACATTCGTCATTAAAGTCAAAAGAAGTGTCCTTAGCTAACAAGTTACATAACAGACGAGTTATTTTTGAAAAATCCTTAATAAAACGTCTATAAAAACCTGCATGACCTAGGAAGCTTTGAATTCCCTTAACAGATGCTGGGGGAGGTAGTTTAGAGATCAAGTCAATTTTTGCTTTATCTACCTCTATTCCCTTGCTTGAAATTACATGACCTAGCACTATACCCTTCTTAACCATAAAATGGCATTTCTCCCAATTTAAAATCAGATTGGTGTCTTGGCAACGTTTTAGAACTAATGCAAGATGATCAAGACATATATCAAATGAGGAACCAAACACAGAAAAATCATCCATGAAAACCTCGATGAACCTCTCAACCATGTCAGAGAAAATGGCCATCATGCATCTTTGAAATGTAGCTGGTGCGTTACACAAACCGAATGGCATCCTCCGATAAGCAAATGTGCCAAATGGGCAGGTAAAGGTCGTCTTCGCTTGGTCCTCGGGTGCAATTGGGATTTGGTTATAACCTGAATAACCATCAAGAAAACAGTAGTGTGAGTAACCAGCTAATCTTTCAAGCATTTGATCAATAAAAGGAAGGGGAAAATGATCTTTTCTAGTCATAGCATTTAACTTCCTGTAATCAATGCACACCCTCCATCCTGTCATGACTCTTGTTGGGACAAGTTCATCCTGATCATTTTTTACGACAGTCATGCCACTCTTCTTTGGTACAACTTGAGTAGGACTAACCCACTTGCTGTCAGAAATAGGATAGATGATCCCAGTGTCAAGTAGCTTAAGTACTTCAGCTCTAACCACTTCTTTCATGTTGGGATTGAGTCTTCGTTGAGGTTCACAGCTGGGTTGGCTATCCTCCTCCAAAAGTATCCTATGCATGCACATAGAGGGACTGATTCCTTTGATATCTGCTATAGACCATCCAATGGTGGATTTGAACTCTCTCAAAACTCTTACTAGCTTTTCTTCCTGCAAAGAGGTCAGATCAGAAGCTATGATAACTGGAAGTGAATTTTGGTCACCCAGAAAGATATACTTAAGATGAGAGGGAAGTAATTTAAGCTCAAGCTTTGGTGGTTTGATGATTGAGGGTATGAGATGATCAATGGATGGCTCGAGTGGCTCAAGGGGGACTAAATAGTTGTGAGGATATGACTTCAAAGCCTCCAAAGCAGAAACTTCCTCTTCCAACTCCCATTCATCTTCGAAGTCATCCAGAAAATTGGTCAAGACAATCTCTAGTGGGTCTTTAGGGGGGCCTTGAGAAAATTTGGTGAACACAAAAGAATCCAATATATCAACAGAGAAACAATCTAAAGAAGAATACGGATGAGTTAAAGATTCAAACACTCTAAATTGGACAGTTTCTCCAAGAACTGTCATTGTGAGCACTCCATCATGCACATTTATGATTGTCCTTGCTGTGGCCATGAATGGCCTCCCAAGAAGAATAGGTAACTCACGATCTTTGATTGGTGATTCTTCCATGTCAAGCACTACAAAATCAGCAGGTATGATCAATTTATCAACTTGAACTAGAATGTCTTCAACTATACCTCTTGGATACTTTACTGAACGATCAGCAAGTTGTAAAGAAACTGTGGTCGGTTTCAACTCTCCCAAACCTAGATGCAAGTAAACCGTGTATGGCATAAGATTGATACTTGCACCCAAGTCTAGCATACCCTTCTCAATCTTCTTGTCCCCAATGGTAATAGGTATGGAGAAGCTGCCAAGATCTTTAAGTTTGGGTGGAAGCTTTCTTTGAAGCACGGCAGAGACATTCTCGGAGACTAAAACCTTCTCATGTGGTTCATATTTCCTCTTGTACTTGTTCAATTCTTTAAAGAACTTGCCATAGGCTGGAACATCATCAATTAAATCAAGTAAAGGCAGATTAATATTAACTTTACTGAGAATGTCATAAAGTTCTTTGAAGGCCTTATCCTTGTTGCATTGAGCAAGTCTTCTTGGAAAAGGAATGGGTGGCACGTAGGGCTCGGGAGCCTTGTGTAAAACAGGTTTATCTTTGTTAGTCCTAAGAGGTACATCAGTAGCTTTCTTGGGTGCTTGTTCCGCCTCTCCTTCCTCCCCACCTGCATTCACAATTTCAGAAGTATTAGGAAGATCGTAGTTAATACCATTATCAATAACCTTACCACTTCTAAGTGTTGTTATGGCTTTTGCTTGCTCCTGATTCTTTTGAAGCAACTGAGTTTGACTTGGAAGCTTCCCAAGTTCTCTCTGGTTAAGAGCAGTAGCAAGTTGTCCAACTTGGGTCTCAAGCTTTTGAATGGTGGCAGCTTGGTTTTGGAACAAAGTGGAAGTGGTTTGCATGAACTTCTGTAATGTCTCCTCCACAGGATTGCTTGGGAGAACTTGGTAGTTGTTAGGCTGCTGCTGAGCATGGCTTTGATTCTGATTTCCACCCCAAGAAAAGTTAGGGTGGTTCCTCCATTCGGGGTTGTAAGTGTTTGAGTATGGATCATTCCTTTGCCTTGAATTATAGCAATTCATCATATTGGCTTGCTCTTGATCGTAATCAGCATATGTAGCACTTTGAGAGGCATGAGTTGAGCCTAACTTTGAAAGCACAGCGTCAAGTTTCCTTTCCAAGTTATCAACCTTGAAAGAAACGTCATTAGTTGAATGAACTTCATATGCACCACCACTCTTCCCTCTTGATTGATGCATATTAGAACCCAGCATCTCAAAGAGTTCTTGAGACTCCTCTGGACTCTTTTTTCTTTAGAGCACCACCAGCTGCATTATCACACATTGATTGACATGTAGGGGTTAATCCGTCAAAGAAAATTTGCATTTGAAGGTAAAGAGGTAACCCATGGTGTGGACACTGCAGCAATAGTCCTCTAAATCTTTCCCAGCATTCACTAAATGTTTCAGTATCATCTTGTCTGAAATTGAAAATTTGAGCTCTTAGGGTTGCTGTCTTTTGGGGGGAAAAGAACTTGTCCATAAACTTCTTTACAACCTCATCCCATGTCTCTAAGGACTTAGGCTTCAAATGCATGAGCCAAGCCTTGGCCCGTTCCTTCAATGTGTAGGGAAAAATCCTACACCTCAAATCATTCTCCGAAAGTCCCTGCAAGGGCAATGAATTAACAACTATGTAAAACTCTTTAATATGAGCCAATGGATCCTCATTAGGCAAACCAAAGAATGAAGGAAACATAGAAAAATATGAAGATTTAAGTTCATAGTTCCTTGCTGCCTGTGACAGTACTACGCATGAAGGCGAATCAGGGATTATTGGTTGAGCATAGAACTCCAAAGCATGGGTTGCAGCCTCAGCCATCTTTTCTTCAATTTCTTCTTCAAACTCTTCTGACTCTCCTGAAAGAATTGAGACAGAAGACTTATCCTTGATGATTTCTTGAAATGCTCTTTTAGCTACAATTTTTGTAGTAAGATTTCCTCTTGTTTCCCTGGATTTCCTTATCGCTACTGCAACGGAGTCTAGCAAAGGCGTACTGGACATTCAAAACCTGACACACAAAGATATGAATAACTCAAGCTGTAAACAAACTAAAACAGAAAACAGATTATAGGGCTAAGTTGGTAACCAATTGCAAAGGACTTAAATCAGTCCCCGGCAACGGCGCCAAAATTGTTGATGTTTCCTAGCTTATACACTACTATTGTAGTAATGGTAATGCACAAGTAAGGGTGTCGAACCACAGAGACTGATTAGGCTTCACAATTACCTCTAAATAACCCTATAATGACTCAATTAACTAGTGGAATTAAAAGAACTGAAAATAAAACAGAATTGTGTTTTGATTTGTGATATGTAAGGACGTTAAACTGAAATTAAAACTTTAAGTAAATGAAGATAGATAGAAAAGATTGAGAAAAGTATGGAGATGGAAGCTAGGGTCTTGACTTCACCTATGTAACCTTGATTCTATGAATACAGTGACTAAAGTACCTGATCTTCCAAACCTGCTCTAAGGATCGTTTTCACTTAAGTAAGATAGGCCATGGCATGTGGAACACTATCTAGTCCTTCTAATTGCAACCTAAGTATGTCATGTACTTTAGATTACTCCTAGAAAGCCTTTAAGTATGAGAAAAGAAATAAATATGACCAAACAGATTCAGTGGCATGGCATGTACTCACTAACCCTATTCTTTCATTCATAAATCAATTAAACTTAGGCATGGCATGTGCTCTAAATCTAACTAGGCATATGGAACCCTAATGGTGATCAAGCACTAGAATCACATATGAATCAATAATTAAAATGAATGAAACAAAGAAGAGTTTGCAGAAATCAGAATACTTCAATCATAACATAGACTGAGTTTACATGGTTACATCAAGAACCCTAGATGAGAAATTAGCTACACATGTATCTAATCAACATAAAAGCATCAATTAAAGACATGGATGCAGCAAACTCTAAGTAGAAGGCAGTCTTCTTCTCCAGAACTGAAAAGGGCTTCTTCTTCACACACAAAGATGATGGATGACGAATTTGATGAAGGAATTTTGGAGCTTTTATGATGAGAGATTGAGGTACATGGGAAAGAGATGCAAAAGGATGGAAGAGGGGAGATGGTTATGGAATTCTTGAGGTTTTCTCACTGGAAGAGAAGGGGAATGAAAAAAAGAGCAGATCTGATTTCTTTGTTGTGTGTAGAGGCTCCCCTATTTTGAGAGTGAAGAGGGCTTAAATAGGCAAGAAAGCATGAGGGCAAATAAGGAAAGACATGTAATATGCTACTATTCACGTGAATAGTGTCAGGTGTGCATAGTGATTCCTGAATAGTGTCTGGCCTGCATTGTGATTCCTGAATAGTGTCTAGCCTGCATAGTGATTCCTGAATAGTGACAGCTTTTTGTTTTCCACATTATTTTTCCTTGCTCCATAAGTAAGCTCTTTCAACTCCGAATTTCCTCCTTTTACACCGAAAACATTCTAATTCGACATAATGTCCAATCCTGCAAAACTCTCACAAAAATTATCATTTTCTCCTATGTGATGAAAGATATTAGTAGTACATCAAAGATAATAATGCATGGAAAAATGCATAAAATATGACCTAACAGGTTTGAGTGTGGGTTGAATTTTGGATTTTTGATTTCGGGAAAATGAGAGGGAAAATTCGAATTGAAGGAATTGAGCCGTGAGGATCAAATTGGAGATTACCTTCAGCTTCCTGGGAGTGCCACGATCAGTTTTGTCGAAGGAACGAAGGGATTTGGCCACCAATTGGCTCTTATCACACTTGGTGACAGAGGAGGAATTTCGAAGTTGAGTCGTGGAATTGGAGGCTTCGTTGGATGAAATTGAGGTGGGGAAACTGCTTCCCATGATCCCACGATGCTTCTGGGTTCATCAATTGAAGAAAACCGATCGAGATTGACAGAACTCCATTGTTGAACAGTGACGGTGCTCGAGCTTGAGTCGTGACGTTTGAGCACAGGTTTGATGCAATTGATGTGGGGGAATTGTTCCTCAGGGTCCGTTGATGCTTCTGGAATCATCAATTGGATGAAACCTGCAGCAATTGAGGGAGTTCCATGATTGCACAGTAACCGGGTGTTCTTCGTGGATCATCGTTGAATCGTGGAATTGTAGGTAATGTTTTGTGTAATCAACGTTACAGAACCTTAATTTAACTTAAAACGAAACTAATGGAATGATCAATTGAAGGAATTAGGATCGAATTGACAGGATTGGAACCGGGTCGTCTCGCGGGTAAACTGGACCCGTTTACCAGACATACGGGTTAGGACGATGCACTGTAGCAGGCGCGTGGGTTTCACGGGCAGCCACTCACGGCGGCGCGTGGCGGCGCGTGGGCACGAATCTCGAGGTGAGGTCAACATGACTTCTGCCCTATTTAATGTAACGGACATTTTGGAATTGGTTTCGTGTCGATCGGACACCGTCTCGATATTGTTCGGGATATCCGAAGGTTTTAAATTAAGTTTAAAAATAAGTAAAAATTCGGAAAAATTACGGGACTTTGATAGGACGTTAATGATGAGGTTAGTAACCCTCTAATGTGATTTGGACAGGATTGGGAGTCCCGGTGATAGTGGTGTGGCCCGGGAGGGCCGGTGGCACGCGTATCGAGACACACGGTTAAAACGGTCTGTGAGTGGACCTTGGTTTTATAAATTCTATGCATGCCTAAATGTTTTATATGGATTATGGTTGTGATTGTGTGATGTTGATTTGGTTGTTGGTAAATTGTACGGTTTCACGTATTTCGAGGCGATTTACGTGCTTGCACGTAAATCGAGGTTTTCCGGTTTTACATGGATTTTCCATATTTATGACTTGGATATAATGTGATGAAATGGTTTTGAAATTGGAAATATAAACTCGGGCTTGAGGTCCAATTATGTTGGAAATTTCGGACTTGGAGTCCATTTGAAAATCGGGCTGGGGGCCCAGTTGGTTAATGAAATCGGGCCAGGGGCCCAGTTGGTATGAAATCGGGCTGAGACCCATTTGAGTTATGTTATCTGGCCAGGGGCCCAGTTGATTTACGAATTCGGGCCGTGGGCCCAGTGGGTTTATAAGTCGGGCTGCGGGCCCAGTTGGTTTACAAATCAGGCCGTGGGCCCAGTGGTTCATAAAATCGGGCATGAGGCCCAGTTGGATAATAAATGTGATTTCGGGTCAGGGACCCTATATTTAATAATTGTGATTTTGGGTCAGGGACCCTAAATGGAATTATGTGGTTTTATGGAAATTTCGGGCAGGGCCCAATGGTAATGATGTGATAAAAGAATTTAATAAAACTGTTTTTCCATATACCATCTGGATACAAGGATATATGATGGTCTCCTCCAGATGTCTGGGACACTGGGGAAGTCACGGTGCATTGCCTGCGAGGGGTCATTATACGGAGCAGCCGGACCGTATGATGACTCAGGAGCAGGATTGCTATGATTGACGTCAGGGACGTCAGACATCAGGGATGTCAGATATATGGACCCGGAGAGACCCCGGGCAGCACGCGTAGCTTATGAAACCGTGAGATATGACGTCAGGGACGTCTAGCGTCTAGGACGCTAAGCATCTGGGATGCTGGTGATGGTAATGGTAAAATATGGATTAATGAATAAATGGCTTATTGGTTGGATATGTGTTATGTGGTAAAAATGGATTATTGGTTATGAAATGGTATGTAGGGTCGGGGACCCTAAATGGTTTTGGATTTTTGAATTGATGTTCATTTATGGTCGTGGGTGGTGACCCACATGGTTTTAATATGTATGGTTGTGGTATTTCACAATTTTGGGCTGAGTTCCCACATTTGGTTTTTGGTTAACGGTTTTTGGGCTAAGGCCCTAAGGGCTCGGTTGAGCAAACGTTTTGGTTACTGGTTTTTGTGGCATGCATACGTTTTTATTGGAGGGCATAAATGTCTTATAAATGTATTTGGTAAAATTATTGGTTTTTGTCCACTCACAGCTTTTGGTTTTAATGCCCTTCAGGTTGATCACGGATGCGATTGCAGCAGAGACTGGGACATTGCACACCTCCTCCATCGATCCTTGCGCACTCTGGAAGCCCCGTTTGGGCAGTGGCTCGTGGTTATCCCTTGTCTGACCCCCCTTGTTGGACGGGAGCAGGGCACATTCCACGGTAATCCCGGGGGGATTGGGATGGGTCCTGTCACGGGACCTGACAGAGGAGGGTCGGGTCCTGACAAACTAGGGACAAGCCTATAATAACATTGCTTGAGAGAATCAGAACATATTTGATGATGTTGTACTATACAAGGAAGTAGGTAGTTGTGAATTTTTGGGGGAGGCAAAGGGGGAAGGAGGGAGGGGGTGTCATCAAACAGGTCCAAGCATATGGTATATTTTGGAGAAGAAATAGAAAAAATGCCAGTGGTATGTTACAAGGCATCCATGGAATGAAGTATTCGAAGTTAATCATCAAAGTGGGAAGTAGTTTAGAGTGGAGTTGAAATCCAAGAAATGTTCATGTAGAGAATAAGACCTATCTGAAATCTCATGCCCATATGCTTGTGTATCAATTGCCAAAATGCATAGGAAACCAGAAGCTTATCTACATGAATGTTAAAGCAAAGAGGCTTATATTAGATGCTATGACAAGATCATTGAGCCAATGACAAGTGAAGCCCCCAACATACCAAGACAACTAGGTAGACCAAGGAAAAGCAAGAAGAAGTCTACTGGTGAAGCATATTTACGTCAAAATCAAACAAAGCCTGAAAGTTTCCACACTAAAATGAAACGCAGAAATTATGGTAAATTGGGGCTTGGCTTAACAAATGCAAGAGATAAATCACTTTAGTTAAGAATGCTTATTTATCTCCTTTGGATGCTTGTGTTATTCCTTGTTTACTGTTTGTTTTAAGTTCATAAGATCCTATAATAGACAAGGCCGAAAGCTTGAGGAGGAAAATAATTGAAGCTAAATCAATGAGGGCGCAAGCCAAGGCAAGTGGAACAAGTGAAAGTCAAACAGATGGCCCAAGGACTACAGATCAGCAAGAAGGGTTAGCAAGAAGGACTTAAGATGGCCCAAGGACTACAGATCATCAAGAAGGATCCCAGCCCCAACCTCAAATAGTTACCCAACCCCAAATAGAACTCCTACCCCAATCAGAACCCCAAGCCCAATCATAACCCTAACCCCAATCAGAACCTTAACCCCAATTAGAAACCCAACTCCAACTCCAGCCCCAATCACAACCACCTCCAGCTGTGCCAAACTTGTCTCAGATCACTAGATCTCCTCAACCACAAAAACAACCTACACCAAATCCTCCTCTATTGACTCAAGCCCCTTATCCTAGGAAACTCAGGTTTAAATCTTTAGCAAGGAGGAAAAAGTAGCATCTACAATGTTTGACTTAGGGTTTTTTAGTTGGGATTAGTTTGGTGTATTATGTTATGTTAGATGTATGACTGTTCAGTGATGCCTGTTTGGTGTATGCTGGTTGGTACATGCTTGTTTGGCGTAAGCTAGTTTTGAGTTTAAATACACCTTGTACTCGAACTTCTGTGTCACTTTGCACCTTGTACTAACGCTTTTGTGTTTAATTGCACCCTGTAACAGCTAAAATGGCCTACTTATGCAATAGTTGACAATGCTATTATATCCTATCTGCTTCAATTGTTGTTTTGTCTAATGAATTATGTTTTCACTTTCAAGTTCTTCTCTTCCTTATAAATTTCAGGATTAGTTTGTTATATGTAGGGGTGTCAATGGGTCGTGTCGTGTCGGGTTTGTGTCGTGTCATGAATTATGTTTTACTCATTTATGCCCAACTCGAATCCGACCCGTTTAATAACCGTGTCAAAAATGTTCAACCCGAACCCGACTTGTTAATGACCTGTGTAACCCGTTTAACTTATTTAATAAATAGGTCATACTCAAAACTCAATTAACTTATGACCCGTTTGACCCGTTTAATATGTTTAACCTATTTAAATTATAAGATTTAATAGATAGTTAGGTAGGTAAATGAGTAGATATGGATTAGTAATGACTAGGGCTGGGCACATGGAACCAAAATACCGAAACCGTACCATTTCAGATCAAACCATACCGAAAAAAAAGGGAATAGTAAAACCGTTGTATGATTGGTACGGTACCGAAACCGTACCGATATAATTCGGTACGGTTTCGGTATCGATATTTTAAAAAACCGTCCCGTACCGATACCGTACCGAATTAGAATATTTTTTTTAATAATTAAATTTATTTCTTATTGGTTTATTAGACATTCTTCAAGAGTTGATATGACCATACATGTCTTAATTTAGCTTCTAAGAGTTGATATCTTCAACTTAGTGCAACTTTTTCAATACATATTTGAAAACTTAAGTCCTTCATAAATGTAGTTTTACTTTTTCTTTAGTTTTTTCTTTGCTTTATAATTACAAACAAAATTTTGGCTCAAAACCGAAATCATACCGAAACCGTACCGAACTTAATTGGTACGGTACGATCTGGTTTCACTTTCAAAATATTGAATACCGAACCGTACCGTACCGATTAAAATTAAATGGTATGGTTCTGGTATCGATCAATTTTGTACCATACCGAACCGTGCCCACCCCTAGTAATGACACGTTTATTAAATGGGTCAATATATAAGCAAATATACGGGTTAATCTGTTAACCCAAAATCTACCCATTTATTAAACGGGTTAACATGTCATTATATTGGTTAACAGGTTGACCCAAAATCCACACGTTAAATAAACGGGTCATAACAGGTTGACCCAAAAATGATCCGAAATTTTAATCGTGCAGATTGATACGGATAAATTTTGTGCGAGTTTCGAGTCGTGTCAAAAATTGTCACCCTTAGTTACATGTTCAATAAAACCACTATGTCATTTATAGGCTTAGACTTCACTAATCACATGACAATTTTTTTTTTAAAACTTTTGTCTTATTCTAAGAGACGACGATTTAGTTTAAAAATGTCCAGTATGATATGATAATATGGAGACAACACTTTGTTTTTAGTAAGTGTTGTCTATGATATGAATATGTGAGAAGTGATATTGAAGATTTTCCCAAACTAAAAGCGGCAAAGGGCAAAGGCTGACAAAAACACGCCTGTTACTGTAGCTAAAAAAAATCCAAACCTTGTAAGCAGCGACTAATCTCAACCGCATTCTTGCTTGCACAGGGTTCTCACTTCATAGCCGCCCTAGGGTTCAAGAGACGACTGAGATTCGCAAGCAGCAACCAATCTCGGCTCATCTGTGCTAGGCCGGGGGTGGTGGATGGTCGCTACCACATGCTCAGTCGCCTGGCATTGATGTAGCTTATTGCAAGCAGAGGTTTGCAAGCAGAGTTTTCAAGCAGAGTTCGCAAGCAGAGGTTCGCTAGTAGAGGTTCGCTCACGTATCTTCAGTATCCCTAATCTCGACCCACTTGAGCAACCTCCATGTCACAAGCGAGGCCCTCATAGGTGTCTGCGACTCTCCCTCTCCTTCTTGCCATCGCATCAGGATGTCGGTTCGCCGCGAGAAATAGAGGGCGTCAATGTCCAAGTCCTCATTCGTTGCAGGTAGAAACCTCTCACACACTGTCTTTATTTGGATTTCCAGTGTTTGGATTTTTGAAAGTTGTTACGAGAGTTCGTCTAGTTCGCTTGACTGGCTGGGGAGGGGGATGCTTGAGATGAGATTGAGAGACAAGCCGAGTCATCATGAGGATAGGGTAAGCGTTGTGAAATCTTAGCTATTTAAAAACATGTCAAATTCTTCCATTTCCTCTCAATTATTGCAACCATCACTTGAAAAATGGTGGGTCTTTACATTTATCCTGTAACAAGCAACAGATGAGCAAAATAGTTCCCAAGAATTTTGATCTACACTAGGAACTCCCTTTGATTGACTGGTTTAATTTTGTATTTAACCACACTCAATTGACAGTCCTTGATAATTCTTCTGTGCATGATAGTGAACCAGATGTAATTGATGGTGTGGGTTCTGAAACAAGACATATAATACGAACGACTATTGGTGGTCGAAGTGGTCAATCTAAGCAGGTAGGAACATAATTTATTTGTGTTCAAATTTACTCTACTAATGGATTATAAACTGGACGTGTAATTTCTTGTATCTTGGGATACCTACGTTTTATTTCATTGTTTGCCTTGACAGACAGTAAGTTATATTTCAGAACATGTGGTTGGAACTGGTTCTTTTGGGGTTGTTTTCCAGGTAGGTGGAATATTAATAGTTTTGTCAATTGAACCCACCTGATTTCCAATGGATGACAGTGTTGAGATAAATTTTACTTCTTTGACAGGCAAAATGTAGAGAAACTAGAGAAATTGCCATCAAGAAGGTCCTCCAAGACAAGCGCTACAAGAACAGGGAATTATAGATTATGCAAATGTTGGATCATCCAAACATTGTTGCCCTAAAACATTGCTTCTTTTCAACCACGGACAAAGAAGAGGTTTACCTGAACCTTGTACTTGAATTTGTTCCTGAAACTGTTAACCGCATTGCAAGGAACTATAGTAGGATCAACCAGCAGATGCCCTTAATATATGTTGACTTTAGAATAAATCATTGTTATACACTTAACAACTTTTACTTTTATTTAAAACTTTTAATGCTTGTATATTAAACAAAATAAGACCTTGTCCCTAAACAGAATTTGTTAGCAATAAATTTTACATCTACCCTTTAATATTTCAATATGAAGGATGAGTGAATTATTGAGAATTTTTTAAAATAATTAAGAATAACGTTGTCTTTTTTTTGGCCTCTTTGCCCCATGTGTCCCTTAGTGTTTGATTTCTTTGGTCTCTTGGGTCCTTTATTATATTATGCATATAATAAATATTATATATGTATCCTCTATATATTGTATATAGTTATAATTGAATTTTTTCTATAAATAAAAAATAAAGTTCGTATTGTTTAAAGTTCAAGAGTAGGGTATAGAAATTTTGTTTTTTTTGGGCCGGGGCGGGGGGGGGGGGGGGGGGGGGGGGTGGTGTGTGTGTGGAGATGATGGTGGAAAATCATACGATGTAGGGTTTAATTATTGAATTTTGGTATACGAAATTAAGCAAATTATTCAATATTTTTAAAAGTATTTTTGAAGAATTATTTTTTTTCAATTATCTTACTTTAAGTTAGATTAAATACTCATATTACTTTTAAAATGAGTAAGTGAAAAAATATATATAAATATGAGTAATGTTTTCATAATCCTCAATATAATCTTATAATAAAAAAATTAAAAATAAAAAGTAATGTTGAAATTATGATAGATTTTGATAAGTGTTTTTTCTATTGTTGTTAGACTAGTTTACAATTGGATGGTATTAACTGTAATTTATGTAAAAAACTATGGTATATTTTTAATTGTACAACTTTTTGACTAGTCAAAGGACCTATGAGTTTAATTTTTCTATATGCAAGTTTTTGAATAAACTTGTATGTTAGTAAGGACCTATGATTTACTTGCCCTAAACTTTGTATCTATCAGGGATTAAAATGTCTTAGTTTTTAAATGTTGTATTTGATTTAGTTGTATTTTAACACAATTTATGTTGCAATTTACCATATGTTGAGTTCTGTTTCCATTTTTATTTTGTTGCAGATCTGTAGGGCACTTGCTTACATACATAATTGCATTGGAATCTGTCACCGTGGCATTAAGCCTCAAAACTTACTTGTAAGATTTTTGTTTTATTTTTCTTCCTGTAAGACTTACATGCATGTTTTCTTTCACAACAATTTCCTGGGTTCCTAAGCAGAGCCAGTGCGTGCCATGACATATTGGTTGAGTAATTTTTCTGGTGAACATGCCCAATGTGTCAATTTGATGCGGATACCTTTTCTATTTAGATGTATCAATGAGCACAGGACCTTTAGGTTGAGACTTGGCACCTGTCATGCATCATAAGCGTTTTTGTGTGTGAAAAGTTTCCATCCCATGCTGTTCTCGGCTTATATTTTTATCCGACTCCATTTCTTGATTTCCTAGAATTCCTTGCATTGTGATGCTGCCATTCACTTTTAGCTATCTTGTATAATATAGTTAATTTATTACGCAAGATAAAGAGGATAGATAGATTAATGTTTAACTTTTAGAATTCATTTAGGTTGGGGCATTTTTAGTGTTTCTTTCCCTTTTGAGGTATTGATGTCTGAGTTTACAACCTTATATAGTAATTAAGAATTTTGATGTCTAAGACTAATGCTACCCCTGCTATTCAGGTGAATCCACATACACATCAGCTGAAACTTTGAGATTTTGGGAGCGCAAAAGTGTTGGGAAGTTCTGGATGCCATCCTGTTTAATGCGGAATTTGTCTTGTCCCATGGAATTCTAAGTGGTTATATCTTGAGACATGCATTGAATTTGCTAGATAGACTTGGTAGTTTTTAGACGATTGCAAAAATTTAATGTATTTTTTGCTGTCTTTTTTACTTTTAGATGATTTTTGTTGTAAGAATGTTGGATAGATTTTCTCCAAAGATTTATATATGTGACTTTCTTTTTTATTTTTAAAGTGATTATGGAATTCAAAAGAAATATAAATTACAAAGCAAATCATAAAATGGGACAATAAGTACAAAATTAGTTTTATCTTAGACGATGTTTAAAATATGTCGGCTATAAGTAATATAGACAATACTTTTTAACCAAAACTGTCGCCTAATTGCATATTAGACAACATTTATAATATTATAGACGATAGTTAAAAATTGTTGTCTATTATATAATTAGACGATGGTTTTTATTAAAACCTTTCTTCTGGTTATGTTGCAGAAGACGGATTTTACATTCTAGACGACATTTAAAAATCGTCGCCTATGATATAATCAGACGACGGTTTTTAATAAAAACGATTAAAAGTTGTTATCTGAAACCTAATGAGACGACAGTTTTTATAAAAAAAAAAAAATTATTGTCTGACTAGGCTTCAAACGACAGTTTTTTGAAAAATTGTCGTCTTATTAGGCTTTAGACAACCCAAAATAACTGTCATCCGATACCTTTCAAATAGACGTCACTCACATAGACATCGTTTATTAATGCATTAAAACGTCTGTTTTCACTGTCGTCTAATGGCTATTTTGGCATAGTGAACACACCCTTTACTCACACAACTGTGTCACTTGGCACCATGTGCTACCAAATTGGTGTTTAAATACGTCACTACTTTGTCACTTTGGCACTCTTTGCACCATATAACAGATTAATTGGCCCAATTTGACACATATCGCTGCAAAAATAACCATCGTTCATTGCATTGATAGAACAATCCTTATAATACATGCCAAATTACATTGCCTTACCATTACAACTTAGTTCTTAGCATCTATTATAAAATTGGATTGTTAGGCAGTCCCTAAACCCTAAAATTCAGTCTTTTTAACAATACCTCAAGCCAGGTTACATTTAGGGCAACACATAGCTTCTTTGTCCAAGGTCTGCTCTTCTTTAAATCCTCTTCCATTTTTCCAGTTTTCCTCAACAACCTAGGTATGATTGTCTTGCACTTATATTACATTTTAGGATCAAACCATTCCCAAAACCCACAATTGCTTCCCTACATTTAAACACACTCGATTATCATAAATTTACACAAAAACCTAGCAATTGAACGAAATTTGAACATCTTTCAACTAAAATTTGAAGTCATAATCCAAATTTAGATTGCAGGTCTACCATATGAAGAAATTCTTGATTTTTCATCCTAAATTAAATAATTAACACAAATTTGTGATTTTTCATTACCTCAGAACATGGACACACTAGGAATCTCCTCCCAAGATGTCTGTTAGTCCATGAAGTCATGATTTTTCATTTTTTTTCCCATGCTCGACCAATTTTCCCCTTTCATTATATTCAAGATTTCAAGTGTAAGAATAAATACACCATACTTCACCTTCTACACCTTAATCTGTGACTAAGTTGAGGAGCCCTCGCTTGTCTCACCAAAGAGTGCCCAATCACTTTGTATCCATAGGGAGCCCTAAGAGAAAAAGTATAACACGGCCTTTTTACCTTGTAGTTATTTCTTATACTTGAATATTGGCTATATGAATTGATTTCTAACAATATTCTTGGTTTTATGATTAGTATTGTTTCAATATTATATGTGTTTTATGATTCTAGTTTTTGTTATGTTTGCATGTTCGCACTTAATGCTTGACTAGATATAAGGAGCCTCGAGTCCAGGTCATTAAAAGTATCGTCGGGAGCTCCGGGCACGCACTTAAGAGAATACGCAAGTAACTCATAAGATTAAGATGATAGGATTACGTAGGTTGAAGTTAATACAATCATTAATGAGTTAGGTTTAAAGATGAATTGACCATATAAATAATAAATTAGATTAGATTAGATTAGGCTAGTTAATCACATAGGATAATAGAAACAATCAACTACCCCTCTTATTAATTAATCAAACGATAATCATGCTTAGGTACTCTCAATCTCCGGTTAAGAACGATCCCTACTTATCAATGCTATAATCTACAAAAAAAGATTTTAATTTGCATATGTTTTTATTAAGTTTTGAGTGTGACTTTGTGTTTACTTTAATACTTAGTTTTAGCGTATCAATTTTTGACGCCGCTGTCAGGGATCGAACCTGAGTCACCTGCGTGACAAGCGGGAATACTTACCACTATACTACAAGATAGTCAGCCACCAAAATAGCTAGTCAAAATCAGCGAGAAAGAGTTGGTTAACACACAGTCAACTCGGTGGTACTAGGCACTGGGCTACAGAAGAGCTTTTCGGTGGACGCAGGCCGAACGAAGCTGAAGGGCTTTGGCGATCAACTTTGTGGTCAACGCGGCAGGGCAAAGGAGGGAAGAGATCGTTTCAGTACTCACACGTCGAACACAGCTAAGGGACGTCAGGATGCGCTCGCCGAACATCTTTCAACCTGGTTGGAAGCGGCTTGCCGAATGGTTCTATGGACTTATTAAATGGGTTCGGTAGCCCCCTACCGATTTTGTTGTACTTTTTGGTGGCCTCATTTGTTTTGATCATAACTTATTCGTTATAGCTCCGATTGAGGTAATTCTTTCTCCTAAATTCTTGTAATTCCGGTTGTTCTATCCAATTTTGCACATTTCTAAAAAAAATGTTATTTTCTCCTATTATTTGGTATTTAAACATTAAAAGATAAGCATAAAGGGTTTAAAATGATACTTAATTCAAGGCTTATCATCCCGCAGTAGCAACTTCTCACTCCAAGCTCGTCAATCTCTTATTCTTCGAAGCTAGATCGCGTCGATGAGAGAATTGAATTCCTAGGTCGTGTCGATGAGGGAAGGACAAAAGCTGGGTAAGATTGAAGAGGGAAGAGAATACCTAGGTCCCGTCGAAGTGGGAAGGGAAGAAGACCTGGGTGGAGATATGCAGAAGATGTCGTATCATAACCCTCAAGATATGTAGAGCCAAGCTCTGTACATCTAAGTGCTAACACATTCGAAAATAGTTTACCATGGTCAAATAATTCACAAAACATAAAACCTCATTTAACATAATCCTTGACTCAAATCGAGTAAAAAATACATCCAAACCCGGGCCTAAGCCCAAAATACTAATTCCACAAACACCATAAAACGTATATCCAAAAATCAATCGATAAATTCAAAAAAAAAATCATCAAATAAACCTTTTGAAATGATAATAAAACCATTGCAATATAAATCTTGCAATATAGAAATTAAAATATTCAACAATGCATGCATAATAGTTTATAAAAGAAAAGTCTACTCACACATTTCCACATAGCTAAATTTCGATCTGAGCGCTTCTTCGAGATCCCCTAGAGCGGTATCTCCTATCATAAGCAATAACCGGAGGTCACTAATGTTACACATAAACCCATAGTCGAAACCCCAAAATCCAAAGTTAACAAACGCGTCATAAACCTAAGCATTATCACTTCAAACATTTAGAAACACCCTCAAACGATACCTGATTGACTTGAAACCGACACCATTAGATCCGTATCATTGAGAGCTTGAAAAAAAGTACTGGCATGGTACATGAGGAAGGGCCTCACGCTCTGCACGAGCCACCGGAAGCGGTGGCTATCCCATGAGCCCGAACATTACATGCGCGTGCACGCGTTACGCCACCTTAGCTGTCAGGACCCACCCCGGTTTCACCCCGAAAACCGAGGTAAATCCTGCTCCCGTCTGACACCCTGACACACAAAAAAGTAAATTCACTCTAAACCACCACCAAAGTACTCAGTCAGACGCAGGAGAAACTAAACAAAATATCCCGAAATGAAGGTGTGCAGAGCATAGTTCTACATACAAAAGAAAGGAAAAACCGATACAAAGAGTACACGCACACGGAAAATTTAAAACACTTCGGGATCCCTCTCGCGACTTCTATGCCTCAGACGCTGCCTCGACGCCGGAACCCCGTACTAGCTCCACAACCTGGAGGGCAAGTTAAAACAGAAGGTGTGAGTGAACCATAAATAAAAGAAAAGTTTCTAAAACCATTTTAAAGAAAACCGGGTTTAGCCCTCCGTTTTGAAACCACATGCATAACCTAGTTATCAAAACAGTTATAATCAGTCGCCATAAATCATCATAAGAAACAGAAACGCTATAAAACAGTTATAGAAATCATAGCAGAAACATCATAAAGCCGTATCATAAACCGTGAATATCAAATCATTCTTTTCCGATCAAACCTGTTGGACCTATCCGAGTCTTTAAACTCCCGAGTCTTTAAACTCAATCCAGGCCTCAATAATATCCGAGTCTTTAAACTCCCGAGTCTTTAAACTCAATCAGGGCCCGTCCCCCGTCAATCAATATCCGGGTCTTTAAACCCAATATCCAGATCCAGCAAATCCAAACCAAAAACCAATTGAAAACCTTTTCCAAATCCACATCCAAACCCGAATCCGAAATTACCGGTCCGATGCTCGTCCGGCATTCCGAACCGCCATTCCCAAATCCGGAATACCACTTCCCAATCTTAAAACCAAATCTCGATTCTCGAAATCCGATTTAAAAACTGAAAATCCTTGATCATCAAATCATGTTCCAAAATCCACTTATAATCATTGAAACCCAATTATAGATTGAAATCCCAAAACCATGGCATTATTCTCAGAAATCGACATTTCTCGTAAAACGTGCCAAATAAGTTATTTCTCGGAAACCGTGCAATTATGTAAAACCACATCATAAATCCAACAAGCATGAAATCACATATATAAAACACTTATAGAAAAACAGTTATGCATGTTCGAGTTTAAGGAAAGGGTTCACTCATAGTACCGAGCCCTCAATCGCGTCCCGAACGTTTCGTACGTTCCTCAGCTTCCTCGGGAACTCCCGATCCTGTCAACAACCTAAACACAACCTCACAGACCGACAAACCCAACAAACTTGATAAACCTATGCTCTGTACACCTTCATTTCGGGATATTTTGTTTAGTTTCTCTTGCGTCTGACTGAGTACTTTGGTGGTTTAGAGTGAATTTACTTTTTTGTGTGTCAGGGTGTCAGACAGGAGCAGGATTTACCTCGGTTATCGGGGTGAAACCGGGGTGGGTCCTGACAATTGGTATCAGAGCCAGGTTTCGATCCTGGGACCTGTGGGTTATGGGCCCACCAGGCTTCCGCTGCGCTACTCTGATCACTCATCCCCTCACCAATTCACACCAACACTCCCGGTCACCGTCCAATTTGCCCTCAATCTCCCCCTCTGTTTTCTGTTCTTCGAACACACACACGACACACACACCTGCACGGTTGCCCCAAATAATTGGACCGTGAATGCTAGAAACCTCTAGCCCTCCTACACGTGTCACCAATCCTACCCTTCCTCTCACACAAATGGCTCAATCCCAGCCATCCACTTCCTTCTCTGTGCACAATTCCCCAGACAACCAAAAGACCAAAATACCCTTCCTTTTAACCCAAATTTACGATTATGCCACTAACTTTCTTGACCTGTAACTCACACATCGTAAGTCCGATGAATACGTGCCGCCTGTCATCGAACTCAGGACGACGAGATCTATCTAACGGTCCTAGGTCAACATACCAAAACCCGATCATACGAAAAGTCAACTATTTCCCTCCTAATTTAGCCAAATTACGGTTATGTCCTCAACCTTCCAAACATCATAACTTCCTCCTCGGATGTCGGAATCAGGCGTACCACCTGCCTATGGATTCATGACGTCCTAACCTACCTCCTAGTCACTGGTCAAAGTCCATTTGACCACCCGAACTAAAAAGTCCACATTTTGCCCGAACTAGGGGCAAAATCGTCATTCTACCCTAACGACCCCAACGAGACCAACTAACCACCGATTAAGCTCACTAATCCCATCTTAATCACTATCTTAACCCTAGTTTCTGGGACGGGTCATTACATTAGCTGCCATGTGGCCTGACACATGTTAGGCCACGTCAACACATGGTCATCATAGGACCTGAAACTAGATTGTCAAGGATGGTGATCAGAGCCGCTACGCAGTCGGCCGCCTCCGGAAAATTCGCCGAAAACTCCATTGTTGGTCTAAACTTCAAACCCTAATAACTTCTTCCTTTCTTAACCAAATCAGACGTTCTAATAATGGAAATCTATCTACTCAACCCCGTAATTCAAATCTAAACCAAGAAATTCAAGAAAGTACCTGGATGTTTTCAAAAGGGATCGAAAGTTTTGGCCAATTTCAAGCTTCGTGTTCCAAGCTTTCTCACGTCCAAGCCTTCAATATTTCTAACTCAAAATTCATCCCAATAGCTTAACTAAGTGCTTGGAAACCTTTATTACAAACTTGTAAGCTTCAAATGATTCAAGGGATTGATTTACGATTTTTTAGCTTGACTGTTTTTTGAGTTTCCTCTTCCCTTCCTCTCGGTTTCTCCTTGCTTTCTCCATTTCCTCTTCTTTCTTTCCTTCCCCTTCTTCCCTCTTCTTCCTTTTGTGGTTCACTTTTACTCTCTTTCTTGTCTTCTCTCCATTTTCCCTCCGGCTGCTCAACACACACATATGTAAAATACGCATGCATACACACACTAAATTCGGTGCACACACATATATGGGATAAGGACACTTGTCACCATCCCATGCAATCCACAAAATATATTCGCATGCAAAATTACCAATTTACCCCTTATTCCAAATTTCCAAAATGTCGCTTGTAACGACCTGTCCCTAATTTTTGGGATTAATTAAGGATTAATTATGGATTAACATGACTAATCCCTGATTAGTCGAGGATTATCAGACTTTTAGGGCGAAATTACGATTTTGTCCCTGAACGAGGGTAAAAAGTTAACTTTTGATCCGGGAGGTCCAATGCACGAGGCCCGAGGACCATTTCATAGATCGGATCAATACGAGTCCGTAGACATGTGGCACATTGAAATGGAATGTTTGACGGGAAAGTTACGGTTCAAGGAAGTTCGAGGTAATTAGTGCACGTTTTACGAGACATGTGACATTTGTCACTTAGTGGGCCCCATATATTTTGTTTATGGCCCAATGGATGAGTGATAAGTGTCACTCATCCATTTCCCATTATGATTACATACTTGCATCTACACCTAGCCCCTTCCTCTGTTTCATTCGACCTCACCTGAAAGCCCAAACCCTATAACCCACCTCACCTTCCCTAAATCATCTCTTATGTGTTTAGTGTGTGAATGAAAGAGTGAGAGTGCGTTGATATGATGTCGGGGGTGTTCACGGCGTCGACCGTCGTGGACGATGGCCAGAGAACCCGACAAGGTAAGGTTTTAAATTCAAATTCAAGTTTGGATTTTTAGTAGTTGTTAGACAGTTTGGTTGATTGGACGTGATTCCTAGGACTCAGACTGACACGCCCCACCCTCAATCCCCCAGGATTAAGGGCTAAGTCGTGCTCCCGTCTAACTTACGCGTGACACGAAGGTTAAACTGACGTCCAACCTCCATGTGACACGTAAGTGGGACAAGGGATTTCCAAACGAATCGTTCAACAATACCGGACTTCCTAGAGTGCGCAGACTCTACTGTGGTTCGCGAGTGTGATGTCTCCGTCTCTCTCGATTTACAGCCCGCACCGCTACAACCTGGAGGGTATCGAAAACATGAAAAGACTGTGAGTGGATAAAAAATAAATAATACTTTAGAAAGCAGTTCAGAGAAATTACATTTATACCCTACATTTAAAACCAATGCATGCATATAAAAATCATTATATAAAACCATTTCATATCCAAAACCATACTGAAAAACCAAAATCATTTCTTTCCTCAAATCCGTCGTTCAAATCCAGGGCTCAGCCTCAAATCACAAATCAATCTAAAAAACGGGAACTCAGTCCCAAAACTCATCAAATCCAATCCGCCAGGCCACTGCCCAAAACATTCTGAAAACCAGTGAACAACCAGTAAAAATATCAATCATACAAGTTTGCTGGATCTCAAGTGCGCCCGAGTCTTTAAACTCAAAACCATGCGCAATATCAGGCCTTCCTAGGATATCAACGAGTCTTTAAATTCAAAACACAATCCCAGGCCTCGGGGGGCGCGGGGGGGGGGGGGGGGGGGGGGGGGGGGGGGGGGTTATCATATCCGAGTCTTTAAACTCAAAACATATACCGAGAGTCTTTAAACACAAAACATATCAATCCAGGGCCCTCCCCCCGTCAATCAACCGAGTCTTTAAACTCAAAACTAGATCCAACGGTTTTTCTTCTCTTTTTCCGGGTCTTTAAACCCAAAACCATTTATCAAGCAAGTGAAAACCATAGAAAATCCTTTTCCGAATTTACAACAATGATTCCGTAAGTCAGCATCCGGAACCATCATTCCGAACCCAAATCCAGACTTCCTTTCCAAGTCTCAAAATTAAATCAGAAATCAGTTTTCCAAAATCCATTTCAAATCCTTGGAATCAAATCTTATTTCAAATCCCGAAATCAAACCATTAAAACCATGATCAAATCACAAGATCGTCCGAAATCTCGAAAAACGTGAAATTCTGTAAATATCTCAAAAACCGTGCAAAACCGTAAACCATCAAGATCATAAATCAAATCATAGAATCACGTATAGAAAACATATAACATGAACAGATATGCATGCATCATAAGTTAGAAAGCAAAGTTCACTCACAGACCATTGCACCGTTACCTCGATAGGCGCACACTTATGCTTTCCCGACTAATCCGATATCACCGGCTTTCCCGAACCTATCCAAATCCCATAATAAGGTCACTAACTACTTCATTAAGTTTCTACTAAAGCTTTGTAATTTTCCCGAATTTTTAACTATTTTTAACCGAGTCCTAAAACCTTCGGACAACCAGAAACATATCGAGACGGTGTCCGATTGACTCGAAACCAGCGTCAAAATGTTCGTTACATCGAATAGTTTAAAAGCTGTGTTGGAACCTTCCTCGAAATGTGTGCCACACGCCCACACGCGCCACCCGAAGAGGCTGCGCGTGGGCCTCACACGCCTGCACTGTTCATCCTTGACCTCAGGTGAACCCGGTTCAAACTGGTCCAGGCCAACCCGGTCCAGACCCGAACGGGCGTTCACGAGTTTCGTTCATTTTAGCCTAACTTTTGATCCCGATTTCATCATTAATGTCGTCCATGCTTTTCCTATTTAATCCTGTTTTCAAAACTCGCTAATTAAGTTTGTAAAGTACCTTCCCGATCGAGTTTCCTTCCTTCAAAATTCCTCCTCTCTGTTTCCATGGCTCCCGTCATCACTGTCCCTAATGTCCTCGTCCATAAACCTCCTTGTGATGTCCAAAACCTCAACCAAATAACCATTTCACTTATTAGTGATCCTAACTAAATTTTCCATGTTCAACTTTGAAAACCAAGTTTCCTGGAAATTCACTTACCGTCCTTCCTTGACCACGAGTTCAGTTCTGATCGTCCTATATTACCTCCCTAATCGTGTTCCAATCATTAGATACTAAAAACAAGTATCTAAATTGGCACCGAAATCTTACCTTGTCGGGTTTGCCAACCACCGTCCACGGCAGCTCTCCACGGTGGCATCACTAGAGTCACCTCAACACCTCCTTCATTTTCCTTCAAACACTATCGTCAAATATTGAGAGTTGAGGGTTGTATGGCTTTGAGAACACAAACCTCCTCTGTTTTCCTCACAGGATGTTTCACGGTTAGGGTCACTATCCCCTGCAACCGTCGTGATTAAACCACCATCACCGCCTCCCACAACCCTCAGCCTCACCTTCCTTTCTTAATCACTCTTCACTAATACAACTTGGTCTCACACAACTCACACAACTCACACACACAGAAGATGGACGTTTGTTCAGTCTCTATTTTTTTCTCATCTGATCGATCAGCCTTATTTAAAATTGCCCACCGTGTGTGAGACTTGGCTAGAAGCCACTAGAGGCTGGCCAGGTGTCCTCCATCCAATGGTTCAAACCAAACATATCCAATTACTCAGGCCCAATTGTCCCTATCCGAATGCTCACCAATCCCAAGGTGCCAAAAAGAACATTTTGCCCCTCTAATGTCCAAATTACAATTTTACCTCTCACATATCTAGACCCATAACTAAGTCGTCCGACATCCGATGACGGCGTGCCGCCTGTCATTGTACTCAGGACATTGAGACCTATCTAACGGTCCTCGAGTTTCGTGAAAAACGTTTGCCACGTAAAAGTCAACAATTTCCCTCTTTTTAACCTAATTACGAAAATGCCCTCGACCTTCCGAACATCATAACTTTTCCCTCGAATGTCGGAATCGGACGTGCCACCTGTCTATGAACTCGTGACGTCCCGAACTACGTCACGGTCATCGGTCAAATTTCATTTGATCGCCCGAACAAAAAGTTAACATTTTTGCCCATTCCAAGGGCAAAATCGTCATTTCGCACCGTCCGGCCGAACACATCCAACTAATCACTGTTTAACTTCACTAACTAATCTAATCCCGATTTGCAGGGTCGAAGGTGGCCAAAATCGCATGGACAAGGAGGAGGAAGCATGGCGTTGTGTTGTTCAATCAGGAATGTAGCTTTTGGACTTAGTTTTTAGGTTTTTAAACCAAGAATCGATAGGGAATAAGGAAAGGAAGGAATAGGAATTGAAACAGGCTGAAAATGAGGAGAAAATGGCACTAAACTGGTTACGCCGGTTTGGTTGGACCGGTGTTGCAGTGGATCGGTTCAGATCAGTCTGCTGAAGGTTGAAGATGAACGGTCCCTGGGCGAGTGAAGCCCACGCGCAGGGCCTTTGGGCAGCGCGTGGGGGCGTGTGAGGCACTTTTTGGGGAAGTTCTTAACACATTAAATCATCTATTGGATGTAATGAACATTTTGGGACAAGTTTTGAGTCAATCAGACACCGTTTCGATATAGTTCGGGATGTCCGAAGGTTTAGGATCGAGTTTAAAATATGTTAAGAGTATCAAAAAAATTAGGGGACTTTTATGAGAGGTTATTGAGGTAGTTAGTAACCCTATAGTATGATTTGGACAGGTTTGGGAACCCCAAAGATGGTGATTGGTCCAAGAGAGGCTTATGACACGCATATCGAGGCGCAGCTAGAACGGTCTGTGAGTGGACCTTGATTTCTAAATTGATGCATGCATAACTGTTTTATATGTGTTTATAAACGTATTTTGAGATGCCTTGAGTGCATTTGATTGTGCTGTTTTGGTATGCACGTATTTGTACGTATTTGGTGTATTTTCTATGATGGTTTTATGGAAAGGTTTTGGATTTAGAAACATGGAATCGGGCGTGAGACCCATTTGGTTGGAAACCATTGGACTTGGAGTCCAGTTGATTTAATGAGAAATCGGGTTGGAGGCCCAATTGACTTATATGATTGGGCTTGAGGCCCAATTAGTTATGATATCGGGCTGGAGGCCCATTTATAATTTATAAATGTGATTTCAGGTCGGGGACTCCAAATGGATTTGGATTTACTATGGTTTTATCGAAAACCCGGGCGTAGCCCTTTGAACGATTTTGAGACATTTTGAGAAACGGTTTTCCATATACCATCCTCACGAACGGATGCCCTCCAGACGTCCCGTAGTATCCCGGAGTGGCAGGTTGTCTCCTCTAGATGTCTCGTAGTATCCTGGAGTAGTCACGGGAGCATTAACTATGATGAGTTATTGCACAGAGCGACCA
Organism: Prinsepia uniflora; assembly: GCA_032719365.1. Lineage (NCBI taxonomy): Eukaryota > Viridiplantae > Streptophyta > Magnoliopsida > Rosales > Rosaceae > Prinsepia > Prinsepia uniflora. The sequence goes on along the minus strand of CM064870.1, from coordinate 46,441,980 downwards.
GTCCGTATAGTGACTCAAGAGCAGGATTGCTAGAGTTTAAAACCTCCCCCTAGGGAGGGTCATTGATCTACGGGTCGTTGACTTGGGTTGACCCTAGGGAGACTTGAGATTTGAGACCCCGAGTAGCACGCGTAGCTTGGAACAATGACGGTGTGGATTGTGACATCTGGAATGTCAAGCATCAGGGATGCCGAGGATTGGTTTTGGGTTGAGACCCACTGGTATTGGTTTTGGGCTGAGTTCCCACTTGATTAGTTTTGGGCTGACTTCCCATATTCTTTGGTTTACAGTTTTGGGATAAGGCTCTAATGGTTTAATTATTGATAAATGGTTTGAAATAATTGGTTTTCGAATGCATGCATGCTTTTTAGTGAAGGGCATAAATGTTTTCATGTGAAATGAATTTTATGAACTATTGGTTTCGTCCATTAACAGCTTTCAATGGTTTTTAATGGCCTTCAGGTTGACAGCGGATGCGGGCTGTAGTAGAGACCGAGACATCACAGTCCTCCTCCGATCCTGGCGTACTCTAGAAGCTCCGGTTGGGCTAAGGTTGAAATTATCCCTTGTTTGACACTTCGTGTCAGACGGGGAGCAAGCACGTCCCGTGTTAATCCCAGGGAATTTAGGATGGGTCTTGTCAAGTGGTATCAAAGCATTTGTTTCTCTCAGAGTGACACACAAGCACTGGATGTGATGTCTCTGCAGTGGTAGCAGCCCGTCATCAACCTGAGAGTTAGGGTGAGAGTATGAGGATTTAGTGTAATCGAACCTGGGCGATGTCGTGTTTAGCACATGGTACGACGGTTTAGGGTTCGATTGGCACATGATGCCGTGTTTTGGTGAGATTCGATCTCGAGTAGGATTGTTGTGTACGGGAATCCAACGACTTAGAGCCGTAGTGTTACTGGTGGATATGATCCAGTGGACTAATAGACATAGTATAACGACCTGAGAGTCGAGACCGCTGAGCGGTCATGCTAGTTTGAGGATTGTGCCAAAGTGGAATTAGTGGAGGTCAGATTTCAGTGTCGTCCACAACAAAATTGCAGGGATCAGAGATTATACTGCTGGGAGCAGTCAGGTGCACGATGACCTTGGATTAACCCTAGTTTTTGATTGAGTGGATAAGTTACTAGGAGTATGGTACTTGTGGACTAGTTCCCGATGTAACGACCCCTCCCGAATTTCAGGATTAGATTAGGGACTAATGAAGGATTAGTAAGGTTAATCGGTGATTAGTCGAGCGACATCGGACGAATGACATAAAATGACCGTTTTGTCCCTGGTCGTTGGCAAAATGTTGACTTTTGACTCGAGAGGTCGGATGGTTGAGGGTCGAGGACCGTTACGTAGTTCGGGTCGATACGAATCAGTAGACAGGCAGCACGCCGAAATCTAACGTCGGACGAAGAAGTTATGGTCACGGGAAGTTCAATTGTACTATGCAAGCATTACTAGGCGGGGATGATGTGGCAATATCTGATTAGGTAGATATTTAAGTGGGACCTATGGATGAGTGAAAAGTGTCACTCATCCCGTTGGTCACTTCCCCAAAAAGTGGATATAGTTTAATTAAATAATAATATCCTAGATTATTTTATAATTAATCCTACCCATCTCTCATCCTAACCCTCCATCTCATCTAATCTCTCAATCCTGGCCGTCCATCTCCCTTCTCTGTTACCATCATCGGCCTCACCATATCTTCTTCTTCAAACAACCCGAACCCCTCATTCCTCATGCTCCCTAAGCAAAACACACGACACACTACCCCAACCACCATACTTGCATCCACACGTTCGTGTGAAGAACAGTGAGAGACTGAGAATGATGAGGACGGTGGTCCACAGAGGTCCACGGTGGGGGGTGAGTCAAACCGAACCCGAGAACCCATTTCTAATTTCAAAAATTGAAAGTTGAGATTTGATTGATATTTTGAGTCCCTTTCGATTCTATTGAGACATAGGGACCAAGACGACACGATGAGGATTGATTTTGATGGAAATGGATGCCTGGAATGACTGCAAACCGGGCTTGAAGATCAAGCTTACGGTTTGAGCATGGAAGGTATGGATTCACTTGATTTTCTTGTGTTTTGAGGACGTAGATCGATAGAGTTTAATGCTAGGAACCTGTAGGATTTAAATTGGACAGGAATGGATCGAAAATAAGAGGATTGAAGCACTGAACCTGTCGCGCTGGTCCAGACTGGTTCAGTCCGGTTCAAAACCAGAGAACCCGGTTCACCCAAGGTGAGGGGTGACACTGTTCACCGGCGCATGGGCTTCACGCGCAGGCCCTTTGGGCGGCGCGTGAGGGTGCATGGTGGGTCCTTTGGGGATGACTTCAACATGTGAATTAATCTATTCGATGTAACGAACATTTTGGGACTGGTTTCGGGTCGAGCAGACACCGTCTCGATATTGTTCGGGATGTCCGAAGGTTTAGGATCAGGTTTAAAAATAGTTAAAAATTTGGGAAAATTATGGGGCTTTAGTGAGAGGTTAATAAGGTAGTTAGTAACCCTATAAAGTGATTTGGACAGGTTTGGGAGTCCTAGTGACGGTGATTGGTCCGGGAGAGCCGTATGGCACGCGTATTGAGGCGGCAACTCGGATGGTCTGTGAGTGGACCTTGTTTTCTAAATTGATGCATGCATAAATGTTTATTATATGTTCTAATACATGTTTTGTGATGCCATGAGTGCATTTGTGTGTGCTCACGTATTGGTACGTATTTCAAGGTTTCGGCCTTATATAGTGCTTATACGTACTATGCTTTCTATGTTGGTTCAAATGAAATGGTTTTGGATTTAAAAAGGATAAACTCGGGCATGAGACCCATTTGGTTTTGTCTCGGGCATGTGGCCCTATTGATGATCTATGGGTCTGAGTTGTGGTCGCAGCGAGTGCTATGTGCACGGCGACGGACGATACGACGCTCACCTCCGGATTAGGATGTGTTCCTTCCAGAGAGGTCACGATGCACAAACCGTTGTCGAGCAGCCACTAGAGGCTCTACTTCGGAGTGGTGACGGTTCAAGATATCGATCGGTGATGGGTGCACCATGATCTAGAGGTGGTCGCGTTGGTTGATACGTTCACAGCGACATACCAGGATTGAGGGCGGTCCTGGATGGATGGTTGCACACATCACTACCATTGGAATCGTGACTTACCCTGAGATATCGGGCTCGATGCCCAGTTGAGTCATGAGTTCGGGCACGAGACCTAGTTTAGTTTACATTTATGATTTCGGGTCAGGGACCCTAAATGTATTTTCGGGTTCATGACGGTTTATGGGAACTGGGCATGAATCCTTTGAAAGGTTTTAAGAATGTTTTCGTTATATATATATATTCATATACCTTCCGTTTTTGGATTGTCTCCTCCAGGGAGGGTCGTTGGCCTAGATGGACCCCAGAGTAGTCACGGAGCACTAACTGAGTGGAGTCGTCCCCGTTGGGTACCTTACTCTCAGGAAGGCTTATGGATTATAACCCCCAAGGAGGGTCATTAAGCTACGAACATTGAACTTGGTGGACCTTGGGGAGACTTGGGATTTGATACCCCAGGTAGCACGCGCGTAGCTTTAGATATCGTGACAGGATTGGTCATGTGATTTATATTTATATATCTATATGATATGTAATGTATATAGGTTTTGGGCTGAGTCCCACATGGATTTGGGCAGTGTCCCCGTATGATTAGTTTCATTTACGTTTTTGGGCCAAGGCTCTATTGGTTTGGTAAATGGTTTTCGAATGCATGCATGTTTTTTAGTGAAGGGTACAAATGTCTTTCGTGAAAATATTTTTATTAAATTCTTTGTTTTGTCTACTCACAGCTTTTAATGTTTTGACTGCCCTTCAGGTTGATAGCGGATGCGGGCTATAGTAGAGACCGAGACATCACATACCTCCTCTGGATCCTGGCGTACTCTGAAGCCCCAAGCAGGCGAAAGTCGAAATTTCCCTTGTCTGACACTCTGTGTCAGACGGGATCAAACGCGTCCCACGTTAATCCTGGGGGGATTGGGACGGGTCCTGACACCCAAGGTGGACTAATCGGGGGATATTGCATGTTGAGTGGTTGGTATCTGCGGTGAGTTAACCGCATGAATATAGAGTGTCGATAGCGGAGTGTTTCTGGGATTGATCTACACGCGGTTGTGACAGACGCTGCTATCGATGGACGTAGTTGAGTCTTATCGAGTGGACAGGCTCATGTTACCATAACGACTGAGATAATGGGATTCGCCAGTCGTGACAAGGATATGGAGGTGTGTGAGTGACGCACAGTACGAGCCACAGTTTTGGGGAGTTGGCTCAGTTACGACTGAGTGCGATCACAGAAGGAGATGTTGAGATTTGAGTGTTGGCGAGTGTGCCACCCTAACTCAGTAGAGGTGACTGAGATGAGTGAGAGATGTCAGAGACGTATTGAATAGAATTCAACCGTGATAAGATGATTCTGATTGACACCATGTCTCTGAGGGATGTAATTCCAAGAAAGCTTGGATTATGACCGTGATGATTGAGATGATTACGATGACCGTGGGTCGAGTAAACTGAGGTCTGGTCGTCATTGGGGAGAATCGTACTGCTAATTATACTAAGCTAGGAGCAGAGGAGAATCGTGTTACGAGACAGTTGAAGAATCTTGGGAATAGTTAGTGAGAAGACAATACAGAAGTTAAATATGGGAGTGTATGATCTGTCTTGGATATGAGAGTAGAGATTGTGACGGATTGATGTTCACCTAGTGACAGATGGTTGAGGTCCGAGCCATGGTTGAAGGGTGGACGGTAGTATGTGGTTGGACGTTGCTAGAGTGCAGTCCTTGAGCGAGCCGAGTAGTGCCTTGATGATTGATATGATGGGGGTGCACCTACTTGTAGTGCACGTTGGACAATGAGATTGACCCCGTCTGATCGATATGGTAGGGTCCGATGTTGATTGTACAGTGAGTGAAGGGATTAGATTGGATCCGATGGTGACAGTCCGATGATGATTATGATCGGATGTGTTCCGACATGATGAAATGATGACTGGACGTCGAATAATATGTGCCCGAGTAGAGTGGATTGAGAGAGTTTAGCATTTATATGAGCCGAGAACTCAGGGCATGTCGGGCCAGGGGAACCCTAATGATTTGATATGTGATTACCTCTACTAGCAAGTATTCGATGGGGTCCAGATACACCCAAGATAGGTGAGATGTCGAATGTGTTACGACAGAGTATGTGGTGTGACAGTATGGGGACTCGAGAACGAGTTGAGATCAGAATAGCGCAATGAGAGTGCAGTGGAGCTGGGAGTTGCTGGTCGGTCATGATGTTTGTCGAAAGGATTGGCTTCCGTGTGAAGTCAATCAGACATATAGTGGTGATGAATTTAATCGGTATCCGACAGATTCAGATTGGTATGTAGTGAGGAGACTCTAGCGAGAGTCAGTATGAGAAAATGAAAGTTGACTCGTGTGAGTATTGAGGTCGATTAAATCTGCGAAATAGAGTGGAGTATGACCTGCAATGTGAGATTCGTGCCATTGTGACGACAGAATCTAGCGGATGCTGTCTGATCAGACGCTGAGTAGGAGGTTAGTTCAATTATCGGATGAGAAAGGTCGTCAGACTGAAAAGCTGACTTCGATTGTCAATTGAGAAGAACTATCAGGTTGAAAAACTGATTGACATCAACTTAGTATAGCTAACCTGTCAGAGTGAGTGACAGGCGAGATCGACAAGTGACTTCTCAAGAGTATAGTTAGAGCTTTGGAAGCTCCGGTGACAGTGCGCACCGACGAGTACGGTGGTTTCTATCAGATGTGTACGTTTACACGAGAGTACCGAGTTGGAGGCAAGATTGGATTTCCACGATTATGTGTGGATTTGGGTTAGTTGGAATTTCGAGGACGAAATTCATTAAGGAGGGAAGTTTGTAAAGACCCGTCCCTAATTTTTGGGATTAATTAAGGATTAACATGACTAATCCCTGATTAGTCGAGGATTATCGGATATTTAGGGCGAAATTACAATTTTGCCCCTGAACGAGGGTAAAAAGTTGACTTTTGACCTGGGAGATCCAATGCACGAGGTCCAAGGACTGTTACGTAGATCGGGTCGATACGAGTTCGTAGACAGGCAGCACGTCGAAATTGGACGTTCAACGGGAAAGTTACGGTTCAGGGAAGTTCGAACTAACTATTACACGTTTTACGAGACATGTGACATTTGTCACTTAGTGGGCCCCAAATATTTTGTTTATGGCCCAATGGATGAGTGAAAAGTGTCACTCATCCATTGCCCATTATGATTACATACATGCATCTGTACCCAGCCCCTTCCTCTGTTTCATTCGACCTCACCCGAAAGCCTAAACCCCATAACCCACCTCACCTTCCCTAAACCATCTCTTCCTTGTTTAGTGTGTGAACGAAAGAGTGAGAGTGAGTTGAGATGATGGCGGGGGTGCTCATGACGTCGACCATCGTGGACGGTGGCTAGAGAACCCGACAAGGTAAGGTTTTTAATTCAAATTCAAGTTTGGATTTTTAGTAGTTGTTAGACAGGTTGGTTGATTGGACGTGATTCCTAAGACTCAGATGACCTCACTGGACCAGTTTTCAGGGCCGAAGGTGGCCAGAATCGCATGGACAAGGAGGAGGAAGCATAGCCGTGTGTTCTTCGATCGGGAAGGTAGCTTCTGGAGTTAGTTTTTAGGGTTTGAAACCAAGAATCGATAGGGAATAAGGAGAGGAAGGAATAGGAATTGGAACGGAATGAAAAGGAGGAGAAAATGGCATTGAACCGATTACGTCGGTTCGGTTGGACCGGTGTTGCAGTGGACCGATTCAGACCGGTCTTCTGAAGGTTGAAGATGTACAGTCCCTGGGCGCGTGAAGCCCACGCACAAGGACTTTGGGCGGCCCTTCGGGGCGCGTGGGGCATTTTTGGGGAAGTGTTCAACACGTGAAATCATCTATTCGATGTAACGAACATTTTGAGACAAGTTTCGAGTCAATCAGACACCATTTCGATATAGTTCGGGATGTCTGAAGGTTTAGGATCGAGTTGAAAATATGTTAAAAATCCTGAAAAATTAGGGGGCTTTTATGAGAGGTTATTGAGGTAGTTAGTAACCCTGTAGTATGATTTGGACAGGTTTGGGAACCCCGGAGATGGTGATTGGCCCGGGAGAGGCTTATGACATGCATATCGAGGCGCAACTAGGACGGTCTGTGAGTGGACCTTGATTTCTAAATTGATGCATGCATAACTATTTTATATGTGTTTATGAACATGTTTTGAGATGCCTTGAGTGCATTTGATTGTGGTGTTTTGGTATGTACGTATTTGA